>OU343223.1:191224751-191321440 GCA_910596185.1 Chrysanthemum makinoi
TAAATAAACGCTATCGCGTGATCATTTATTTTGAACATTTGATCCGACACTACCAAAATTATTCCTATATATTTATACTCATATTAAGATTATAAAAATAATATTATTAGTTTACCCGGTGTTTTAAATTTATTTTGTATATAAATTGTTATATTTATATAATTACGACGGTTTTCGTAAATACTACTCGATGATTATTATTTCACTAAATTTTTGTAAGAAATGTATTTTTATAATATTTATGGCTTTGATATATTTTATTTTGTTTCGTTAAAATTTATTTTTAGCTAACGCTACCCTAAATACTTAATTATATATACAATTACCAACTATACATAAATAATTAAACAATTGCTAATACACCTATGCATTAAATGGTACAAATTACACCAAGTTTTCTTTTGTCTTGCCCTTGTCGACCACAAGGATGACTCACACTACATTTTAGTACCAAAATATCTATTATACAAATTATACTTGCATACCTTTTATATTATTCTAAAATTTGCACATACATGACATATATCCTAAGGTGTAAAAAGTCACATACTCTCCCATTTTCACTCCATAGAACCGGCCAAGGAGATAGAGCAACAAGGAATCTATATTTTTGCAAGATCAAGTTAATTACACAACCCTAGTATACTCTTAATCAAGGTTTTGGAATAAAAACCAAGGGTATTAGGATAAACCCTTGTTCTTTGAACCTCATCAATTAACTAGTAAGCATTTCAGGATCATTTTTATTTTTCATATTCATACTTTGGTTATTTTATCATGCTTGAAGAAAACATGCAAGTTATATGAGTATTTATACCACTTTAAATGTTTTTAAGTACTATTAATGAATATATATCATCCTATAATTATCCCTTGAAACATATCATTTTTGATGATGTCTAGGAACCCATGACACCCTAAGAAGGTGTATGGTAGGTTTAGAATAGCTTTGGCGTTGGTTTGAAGTGGTTAGAACAAGTTTTACGCGAGAAAAATCCATTTCGACAACAATATAAAAGGGTCTGATCATTTTTGTAAATTCTGGAAATTTCGACAGTTTGTAAAATATTTTGGGCTAGATATTCAGAAAATATACTTTAAAACGAAAACGTGGCCGCTTGAATGGGTTAAAACGGAGTCATAACGAAGAAGTTATGCTATTTTCAAGTTTAACGACGAAAACTATATTTTCCGGAAAATAGCATGCTGTCCAGAATTTTTACGAGTCAAAAATGAGTCTTAAGCGTTATTAAATGAGTCGATTTATCAAAAATATATTATTATACTTTAACCCGAAGCTAAGAACATAGAAAACGTAGAAAACGGACTTGTAACAACTAAATTACACGCGTTTAAACAAGGTTGTCGTAACTATTTCATATAAGCATAATTAATATATTTTCTAATAGCCAAAAATATCGGCCGCGAATGACCATGTTGAGGGTTGTTTTTAACATTGATGGAGTACTTTTTATAAAATGATGTCTTCTAGTAAAATTAAGTTCGCCTAGCCTATTTTCCAAAATGTCCAACCGTTCGTCAAACGGAGT
Source organism: Chrysanthemum makinoi (assembly GCA_910596185.1). Lineage (NCBI taxonomy): Eukaryota > Viridiplantae > Streptophyta > Magnoliopsida > Asterales > Asteraceae > Chrysanthemum > Chrysanthemum makinoi. Next base: position 191,226,302 of record OU343223.1, read on the forward strand.
TGTAACGAATAAAATACGGTCACTCAAACTTTGCCGAAAACTACCCTTAAACAATATTTTTGATACAAGTACCCTACTTTACCCATGTTTTTCTCCATGATCGAGACCTCTACGATGAAAATTTAAAAGCCAAGACTTTTAGATAATGCTACAAGCTTTCCAAAACCTTTGAGTTTGTTTTCTAACACTCGATATTCACTATTTTACGACTAGCTTTTCGAGGCCATTTAGTCAATTTCATGGATTATCAAATTATATTGTTTTGCGACGAAAAGCTATAAATTCTTGATAAATCACTAAACGACTATCGTAGGAGGTTGTTTCAACGTAAATACTTGTAAAGTATTTTATTATATGACGAGATGTCATAAACATATATTTCGACGATAAACATTATTTTCAAATGTACAAGTGGTATGAATATCATATGAGTTTGCATGCACGACATTGTTTCAGGATTTACATTAGAACATATCATTCATAATAGGTCGCGGTTAGAGGTTGCGCCTCATTTCAGTATTGCCATTATATCATCATAAACATTGCACCAGGTGAGTTTCAAAGCCTCTACTTTTATATGTTTTGAATTACTTTTGGGGGAGATACATGCTCAACTATTTTCATTTACTTTCATGAGTACTTTAAACTTTTACGGATTACCGTGAGTTCCATAGCCCCATTTTCAATTGTTTTTATACTACTTTTGGGGGAGATACATGCTCCACAACTTTTATGACATTCATGTCTATTTGCAAACTATGTGTTTATCTGAATTAAATGTTTAGTCATACGCAATAAAAGATAAGCATACTTAGAATTTCTATATCATAAATCATTGGGCTTGCGGTCTTGGTATATTCATTGAACTAGCGGTCTTGGTATATTCATTGAACTAATGGTCTTGGTATAATCATTGAACTAATGGTCTTGGTATAATCATTGGACTAGCGGTCTTGGTATAATCATTGGACTAGCGGTCTTGGTATAATCATTGAACTAATGGTCTTGGTACAAACATGAACTAATGGCCTTGGAACGATTTGAAACTATACGAATTATGTGTTATGTCAAGTAACTATTGATACATATAGTTATGCACTATTTTGTGAATTCATTTGACGATGTGTGTTTGAACATAAACTATACACATTTTGGCAGTGGGTTGTGAACACACAAGTTGCAAGTTTTGTATGGGCGGAACTTGGAACTGAGTGGATTTACAATGCCTTTGCTGCATAAACGATTTTGAAAGGCTTTACATTTCAACGCAAACTCTATGAACTCACTCAACCTTTGTGTTGACACTTTTAGCATGTTTTATCTTAGGTATCTAAGGCATACACTTCATAGCATGCATGTGGACCTATCATAGAGTCGTGGTGACGACGCGTATCACATGGCACTTATACACTTTAAAAACATCGTTTGGCTTGTATCAAACTTATTTCCGTACAAGTTGATTTTCATTTAGGACCTATACTTTGTAAAATCTGATTATTTTATTCAATCAAACGATGTGTTTTCCAAACGACACTTTAGGTCGTTCAATATAATCAGAATCATGATGCTATGACAAATTTCAGAATTCCATTCAGCCGCAAAACAGTAATTTGGGGTGTGACATGATGGTATCGAGCTTCGTTATAGAGAACTAGGTTGCATCATTGACCATAGACTATAACTACATCATCATAGCATCTCATCATATCATTAAAAGTGCATACTCATTATACATGCGGGTTCATAACTCAACACCAAACATCATATGAGTCGATTAGTCCAAGCATTGCATAGTTACTCCTAAATTATACATAGCCCGATCACCTATGTCTAATTCAGGAAGAATCATGCAATGAAGGGAGTAGTAGTCTCATATGTAAGCATCCTGCATCGAGCCAAATTTTCAGAAGGCTTCTTCAAACCAATTTAGCCTAATCTCATGACAGTTCTCGTTTTATGAGTTGTGAGATTAAGTAAGAATTGGTTACCTAAAAGTCTTTTGAGGGTTTTGCTCGAGAATGGGAAAGTTTGCCACATCAAACCCAAAACCGGAGAGACCAACATCTAACTGAATTCGTGGACTGAATTCTTTTTGGTGGGCTTAATGTGATAAATCGTAATTTCAGGTCATTTTACAAACTTTAAAATTTTTACTATTCATCTCGGAAATTTACTATTCATTGGTTACTATTCATCATTTTACTATTCATCGTTTTCTGAGTCGTTTTGATATTTTGATAACGTATTTCAAATTTTTACTATTCACGAAACACTATTCATTCCCGGAGAAAATCACTATTCATGCTTCACTATTAATCGTTTATCGTAAACTAGGTTTACGCGTATCAAATTCGCGTAACCATAAGGGTGTGTTTGGTTAAGAGAATTGAAGATGGAGAAATGGAAATGGCTTTATTTCTCGTGTTTGGTAAGCCAGAGAAATGGAAAAGCGGAGAAATTGGAGAAATTTGTGGGGAAATGGAGAGAGTTGAGTAGTGTAATTTAAGTAGCCCCATTTCCATTAATTTTGTGGAGAAATTGAAGAAATGGATTAATTTTTCTGAAAAAATGTTTTTACATTTAAAAAATTAAAAATATTTTAAAAAATATATTTAAAAAAGTTTTAAATTATTTTTAAAAAAAATAGTTTTTTTTTAAATAAATACATTTTAAAAATATTTTTAAAAACAAGTTTTTAAGTAAATACATTTTAAAAATAAGTGTTTTTAATAATTTTTAAAGAAAGTACATAAATTTTTCAAAATAAATTTTAAAAAAAGATATATTTTTTTAAATAATTTTTTTTAAATATTTTTTAAGAATTTTTATTTAGACAAAATATTAATTAAATAAAAAAAATTCATTCTCGGGTCAAGTCTCTGTTGTTACCAAACATTAGAATTGAACAAAATTCTCTACTGATTTCTATTCTCTGAGATTCTATTCTCTACTTCATTTCTTTTCTCTGAATTTCTCTCTACCAAACGTACCCTAATGGTTTAGCTGCGAATTTATGAACATATCATCGAGGACAATTCATATAGACTAGGTTTAGTCTACATATGATTAGCAACATCATCATCATATTAATTCATGCATGGTTTTGCATTTTTCATAAAACGTATATTTCCTATTAAATAAACGCTATCGCGTGATCATTTATTTTGAACATTTGATCCGACACTTCCAAAAATTATTCTGATATATTTTTATACTCATATTAAGATTATAAAAATAATAGTATTAGTTTACCCGGTAAAGTAAAAGTGTATGTAAAATATATATATATATATATATATATATATATATATATATATATATATATATATATATATATATATATATATAGAAAAAAGAGAAAAAGAAAAAAATAGAGTGTTAAAAAAAAAAAAAAAAAAAAAAAAACGGGCTACCATCCTACATCTATCTTTAAATTTATGTTTGTTTATTTCAGTTATCTAGAGTTTAGAGTGTCGAGTCTTGGCTTAGCAACGCCATTCTTCGCATGCTTGTAACATAAAGATTTTTGACTTGCCACCACTAAATAGCCTATCCCACCAAACCCTTTGTTTCCCTACCGTAAGCCTAACGTTACAACCCTTTAAAAGACCTCTTGGATAGTCTTTCCTAGGTGCTTACGCCAAAGCGATGGAGGTTTGATCTAGTCTCAAGCCTATGGTAATCTATGTACTAGGACCGTTAATGAGTGTTTATCTTCCATTTCCAACTTGTTATATTTCATATACACCGAGAGATGTGAGTATCCAAACACCCCATGTGAGGTGCTAGTATGTAATTTGTGCTTGTTATGACTTTTATGGGCATATATGTGTTGTGAATCGTTCTAAACTAATGCTTCATGACCTCTAACTTATAAATTAATTGGCTAAAAGCACATTTGCTTGAGGACAAGAAAATACCAAGTGTAGGGATATTTGATAAGGTTTTAAAATGTACCTTTTGAGGGGTCATTTAAGCCCTTATTTGATCACTTTTGTATCCGGTATTACTTAATATCGTTCCTTTTCACTTTTTAGGTCTCTTGAAGGCAAATTGCTTGAATGACACTTATTCGACGAAAAGGCGAATATACAAGAAAATGGCCAAAGTCAAGAATCGAGACACCTGCCGCTGTATTGAAAGGGGACGCGCCGATACTTGTGACGCCGAACAAATTTTGTGACGCCGCCGAACAAATTTTGCATCGACTCGTAGCTAAATTGCTTATTTACAAGTGACGGCATCAGTGTTAAAAGAGTAGGGCGTCGCAACTCGACGCCTAGATTTGATCCGACGACGCCGAGATGAAGGAAACGGCGGCCACGTATAAGGTGACGCCGTCGCAATGCTAACGGCCAAGACGAAACCCTAATGACGAGCCACCGACGCCACAAACTAAAGGGTGACACCACGCAGCTTGTAACCTTATATATAGAAACCGAATTTTTTAGTTTTCCGTGTGTAGTTTTGTGGAGTAAAAACCTAAACCGAACCAAGGCTGTCTTGTACAGTATTTTAGGGTTCCATACCCTATCTTACATCAAGATAAGTGTTTTACTTCATTAATTTAACTATGTCTTCAATTGATTGTGTGTATGCTTGCATGTTCCTCATGTCCGGCTAATTTACTTGTGTGTTTGCTTAGGTAATATGAAACTTAGTTATTGAATATTGATTGGTTGTCTCTTATCTTAATTGTGACTGACCTAGTATTGCGATAGGTCATTCGTTGTGTTGTTAATGCTTGATTAATCTTTGTTGAACCTTAGTTTATAATCACCTAGAGTAATTGTAGGCTATACATCCAAAGAATACCTTAGAGTTAAAGTTTATAAATCCTAGAGATTTTGTAGTCATTAACCTTTGGTAGCTTCAAAGAGTTAGGGATAAACGCATACCCTACGACCTTAGAGACACAACACAATTAAGAATAAGGACGTGACAATTCAACCATCAATAGGGGATAACTAGGGAGTAATAAAGCCTAAGCAAATACATTTTTAATCGTCATACGAGCACACAACAATAGACATAGACTACCCCTACCTTAGTTAATTAGAATAGATAATAGTAGAAGTAATCGGTAGAAATACCAACCCCCAAATCTAAACCCCAAGATTCGTACCTTTCCATTTCCTAAAAAACAAAAAAAGACTAAAAATAATCTTCCTCAAGCCCAACCTTAGCGTAGCAACTTCTCACTAGCATTCCTATTCCCATAGAGAACGATATCAATTCCCGTGGCTTACCCTAATACTACACTACAATGATTAGGTTCACTGCCTAGGGTGTTGAAAAACTTGCTCGACGAAAAGGAAGTTCCTTTGACCCCGAACGCGCTGTGTAAGCGTATCAGCATCACTCGAGACTCTTGGAATTTTAAATAAGCTGACAATGTATTCCACGTTATCCACGTGTTCGTAAGCATCATCGGTAGAGCTTCCTGAGAATGGATTTGCACGAAGCTCCCTTATAAATTATGGTTTGATTTTGAACTGAGTGTCGTCGGTGATGGTCGGCCTAACTAGGCCCGAACCTTGTTCATCCCTAGTGAATGCCAAATATTCTTCAAGAGTGAGGTCATCAATGTTTACAACCTCCATGGTACCTGAAACTTAAAAGAAATTGTGAGAAAATAGAAATTCAAAATAGAACAAAAATAAAAGACTTGATAAAAACCCTAATATAACTCCTCGGCAGCGGTACCAAAAACTTGATGCAGGTTTTCTGGCCAGATTTTAATATTTATAAAGGCTCGTTTACCTATGGTCCACCTTATGCACTCACGGGCAGTGTACCCGATCGAATGTAGTGTAGTAATCGGTAAAACAGAGGTCGTCCCAAGAGCTATGTGAGCGGATCTAATTAAGTCTAGGTGTCACTGGTTTTAATTGTTTTAAGGATTGAAATGATTAATTAATTATAAAACAAGAAATAAACTCAAACAAATAAAATGGTGGTTGTGATCAATAGGGGTAAAGTGTGCTAACCTAGTTACTCATCCTATCATGTAATGTTCATGTCTTACTACTTCCAATTGATTCAAGTAGGGGTTTAAGTTGCTAGGACAAAGATTTGGTCAATTCTTCCTAACCTAACAAAGATAGGTTTCCACCGGAGTTCAAGCTACTACCCTTGAAAGTCCAGTTGTTTTTAGTCCCCTAAGCCAAGTCATTAAGTACCTCTACATGCAAGATTCGTAACAATGAGTGCCCGGGCGCTAGCATCTTAGACACTCATCCCTAACTTCTTAAGTTCATCCAAACGGCATGTGATCGTTTAGTCAGCCAAGACAAGCGGGAAGGGTCGCTGGCCAATTCTTACCCTCCCCAACTCAACCTAACCGCTAGGGTCAGCTTGGTCAATTCTCCTAAGCAACTAGATACTACCGCCATTCAAAACTACTGAAGCTAGGGTAGCTACCAACGAACTATGCATGCACACACTAGAAACAATTATACAAAAGTATGTAAACGTAAACAAAACAATTAAGGAATCATAACTAGGCTAACACCGGTGCTTAGCTGATCATATTAAAAGAAACCAAAGATTCAATGTCTGACATAATGAAATAAATGAATCGAAAGTAAAAGATAAAATAATCGCTAATGCTTATCGTTAGGGAGTGATTTCTCCATTGGAGATGGCTATGTATGCTCTTCAAGATCTGCCTTTGGACCCCTCTTGACGTTCTCTGCTTTTTGGTGTGAAGTGAATGATGAAAAATGCAGAAATTAGGGCTTGTATTTATAGGCACGATCTAGTTACGGCGTAACTTGAGTTGAGAGTTACGCAACTTTAATACTACCTCAATTATGCTCGGTAAGCTGGTTACTGCAACGCTTGGGAAGGGTTACGCCCGTATCTTCAATACAAGTTACATTTGGTATGATTACCGTAATCATTGGAATGAGTTAAGACGTGATCCGATGGCGGCGTGAAACATTTCTTGACCTAGTGGGTTCACGCATCCTGAGCCGTATTTCCATTAGCCAGAAACTGGCGCTGTCAAGTCCCAGCCACAGCCATATTCCATAAATCTCCAAATCCAAAACCTCGCCAATGCTCGTAATTTTACCTAAAAGTGAAATATAAATGAAAACAAGCAAAAATCCATATAAATGATATAAACTATGAGCATTATCGGGGGAAATTGACTCTTAATATTCAGGATAATTTGATGTTATCACCTGCCAGGGTGATGGTCGGAAACAAGCCCATCTTGTATTCCCTTCTCAATAGCACGACTGAAAGCCACACTCAAAGTCTCCAGATAGTCAAGCGAATCCCAGCACTTGGATACCGCAAACTTAAGGCCTTCGGATAAGAGCCATCTACGAACCGAAACGGCAAAGAAGCAAACAAGGATGGAATTTCTCCTCCAGATAAAGAGGAACCTTAATGAACAGATCTTTCAAGCGATCAAACTCTGGTATCTGAGGAATCCCTGAGGCAGTCTCAGACCTGGTAAAAGAGGTACTACAATCAAAAGAAGAATCTAAAGAAATGACAAACCTTTGAACAGGACCAATAAAGCAGGGCTCATGCCTGATAGAAGAGCCAGCAGAAAGTTCAACCTCATGCTCGGTGTCGCCGAAATAGAAGATGTAATAAAGGGTAACGTTTGGGCAGCTGTAAAACCAGTCTCAGCATCCAGAACGCTACTATCTAATAAACCTTGAAACCCAGCAGCAGGGGTACTACCAATAGAAAATCTTTCGGAAGAATTAAGGCATGACCTCTTCACATGATTGGAAGATGTACCAGCAGCCAATGAGGAAGGGTTCTCCTTCCTCTTTAGCAAAGGACCAGAAGCGGTGTCTTCAATAGCTACAGCAGTAGCTTCCAAGGTTGATTCACCACCAGCATTAGCACCGGCACCTTCAAACCTAAAAAGATCATTAATACCATCCTCTAACTCACCTTCAAAGAAGAAGAGCATAAATAGGGAGGAGCAGAACTATACACCGAACAGTGGCCTCCAAACGTCTGGGTTCGCCCTCACGGCAATTACGCACAACCATTCTCACATTCGTAGTATTAGGACACTGAATATAATCAGGCTAGTCCATCATTACAAGAAGATGAAACAAGTTAAAAAACTAAAAGGGAAAAGGAACCAAGGAAAACAAAAACAAGACAGAAACCTACCCATTCCATCATCGTTAAAAAAACTCAGGATAAGGATAGTAGCGACTCAAGCCAACCCAAAGAAAGGAACGCTTCAGGAAATCACCGAAAAGGAGCAGGGTGGGCAACAAAGGTCATATAATCATTGACATTATACTCATCGGCCTGAGGCATAGGGTCCTTCAGAAGATTTTTGTTGGGATTCCATGGAAACAAAAAAGGACAGGCAAAATCATCGACCCAGAAGAAATGATCGTTCCAGCTCTTCAGAGAGTCAAGGGGTTTAAAATAAACTATAGGAGCACCATCGCGCTTACTAAAAGAAAACCACCCTTTGTTATTTGAATTTACATAAAAACAACGAAATAACAACAGTTGGAGAAATACCATAGGCACGGCACAAAATCTCAAAATGAGAAACCTTGGCCACACCTATAACCGAAAGCTGAGTAATATTAATATGATAATACTTAATAATATCCACAAGGAAAATCGACAGTGGAAGGCGAAAATTCGCGTAATCAAAAAACCTAGTGTATAAACCGATTTTATTTCTGGGACGCTCGTGCATAGTAAGATTAGGTGAAGGAAGCTCTGGGTGAACTTCAGGAGGAATGTGAAACTTACCAAGGAAAGTTCCAAACATCTTTGGGGTAGTGTGCATTTGATATTTGTGATAGTACTCATGGCGGAGGAATACAGTCAAGATCAAACCTGGTAAGCGGACAAATCTCTTTTTCAAAGAAAAGGGAAAAAAGAGCGACGATGGCGAAAGACATTGAAGAATGAAAAGTGAAATAGTAAAAAATAGGGGTAGTATTTATACTAGGGGTATATCCAAATTAAGACAACACAAGATGATTATATGTGTCGGTGAAAATCTGGTTAAACGATTAGGATGAAAAGTAAAAGATAAGGATAACAGCGACGCGTGGCCCACTCAGTCAAATCAACCAGAAGATGAAAAGCCCAAAAGCGTCCACGTCGAACTGTACACCTTCCAAGAAAAGAAGCGTCAGAAAGACACTTCAAAGGTGCAGAAGAAAAACTGTTTAGTCACCTTAAGTCAAGTAACATTCACCGCACGCGATAAACAAACTGCACGCAATGAATACACTAGACTGGGGGGACTTGATGATGTATAGCACGTACAGCATGCCTATTGGGCTTAGCTCATGGTATAGGCATTCTGTGCCCAGGCCAAACAACGAAACAACCACAAGTACTAGATCAACAATAAGCCCAATAGCAAAATTGGTTACGGTCCAGACTCAAAGACGCACGCAGAATGCCTAGCTGACCAAACCTCTGGCCGTCGTAAGTATTCTATGTCCGTATCCGCGATTATTACGGAACCTTGCCCGACAAGGGTCCCACTCCGGCCACTAACTTTTATATGCGACTTGTTAGGAAACCCTAGCAGTGAGCCTTGCCTATAAAAAGGGTTTTAACTCACTCACAAGGTACAACTTTCTCTCTCATAATAACACTCACACTCTTATTATCTCTGACATGAATGTATACTTACTCTCACGCTGGGGCTTAATCGTAGGGTCCGTCCCCACGGTAAGGCTAACGGTTTACTCTCACTTGTGCAGGGTTTCGATCAATCACTTAGATTAGTACAAGATTAGCCCATCAACAGCTTGTCGGCCCAATCCAACAAGCATCATGCACACCCATTATAACCCGTCACACTTTTTGTACTAATACTAACTCTTTCACCAATTCTGCAACAATCAAAGTAGTGATAAAACAATATGTTCAACATAATAAATAGTTCAATTCATGCCAAAATAATTACTCACCAAGTCTAATTAATTAAAGTTACTTACTAGTTCACTTATAAAATCTTAGTTTCTACAAATTATCGAGTGTGATATGTAGCTCATGCGTACATAATAATATTAAGGTCATGACATTGTTAATTAGTTTCTAACTTGTTTTGATTACAAAAAATACAAACATTTACAAAGGGTGATTTATGGTTTAGAAATAAGCCTTGTAAACTTAATAATACATGAATAAATTGTGTAGAAATCATGAGTGTGTTTTTGTGACTTACTTGAGATTAGTAAGAGTAAGTGATGAACTTGAGCATAAATGTACCCAAATCAATACTCCAAAACCCTTTGTTTACTAATTAGAATACCCAATAAGCACTAATAAGCACTTAAACTAGCAAAATCAATCTTTCTTCTTGGTTTCTTCTCCTTGGCCGAAATTTATGAGAGATAATAGTTTGTTTATGTGTTCTTTGGTGATCAAATGAATTACAAGTTACTATCATCCTCCCTTTATAGTAAAATAATTCATGGTCCTTTTGATTAAATAAATAAGCTATACTTAGCTAGGTAAATAAAATATAGCAAGGGTGTCTTGTTAGCTTGTTACTGTTGAAAGTATGGAATGGATTTAAATGTGGCATGCTTGGTTCCTTTTTTTATAAAACAAATTATGGGCTTTGGAATTTTTAAATAAGCTAGGTGTTTGGTTAAGGAATAAAAAAAGAAATGGAAAGAGGTGTTGTGGTTGCTTATTCGGCCGAAATAAGAGGAGGGGAGGGACAAGTCATTTCTTTTATCCCTTGTGTTTAGTACCTTGGGGATCAAATGCTTATTCCTTGGCTTATTTGGTCTCGGTCAAAAAGAAAGTCTTAAGAATGGTTTTAACTAATATATTAAGTACTAGGTGATTATTTGGAAAACATTAGGGTTGGCTGACAATTAAAATAAGGAGTGTGTATTTGTAAATGCATTTTGTGTTTCTTAGAATGAAAAGAATGAGAAGTCATGTGGAGGTGACATGTGTCACCTTTGCCACATCACCACATACCCCACTACCCCTAAAAAAAAATTCCAAAAAAAAAAAAAATTGGCAAAAAACAAAAAAAGAATCCCGCCAAAATTTTTTACTGCATCACAACATGATTTTAGTCCATTAAGGTTATAAATCATCACAGTTATAAAGTTACTGCATCACAATCATGATTTTAGTGCATTAAGGTTATAACCTTGATTTTAGTGCATCATAGTTGATGCACTTAACTATTAACTATGATGCAGTAACTTATAGTACATATGCACCAAAACTTATCGCTAAGCATTGGTTATGTTACCGATCACAATTCGATTTTAATGCATTAAGGTTATAAATTACTGCATCATAGTTATAAAGTTACTGCATCACAATCATGATTTTAGTGCATTAAGGTTATAACCTTGATTTTAGTGCATCATAGTTGATGCACTGAATTATTAACTATGATGCAGTAACTTATAATAAAGATGCACCAAACTTATTAGTGCATTAAGGTTATAAGTTACTGCATCACGGTTATAAATTTACTGCATCATAATTATGATTTTAGTGCATTAAGGTTATAAATTACTGTATCACAATTATGATTGTGATGCAGTAAATTTATAACTGTGATGCACTAATGAAATTTGGCAGAAATTTTGGCGGAAAAAAATTGCCCAAAAAAATTTTTATGAAAAAAAATTCGTGGTGGGTGTGGGGTGACACATGTCACATGACGTGGCATGATGATGTGGCAAAGGTGACACATGTCACCTCCACATGCATTCTCATTCTTTTCATTATAAGAAACTTTTCATTTTAACCCTACCCTATATATATATATATATATATAGTTTTGGTATTTTTAATAAAATAAGTTTAAAAAGTGAGTGAAAATAATCTTTGATTTTTTTGTAGTACTTTTTGAGGTATGAGAATGTATAAATATAATTATTGGAAGTATTAAGTACATTGTGCATGCATACAATTTGTGAAAAGCGTTTATTATTTTAAATAATGCGAGTAATTAAAAATGTGAACGTAATAGAAATAAAATATGAACTGTAATAGTGGCAATGTACTAGAAATAGGTAGAATAAAAGTTTGCCCATAGTCGTTGTGCACAGAAAATGGTTCTCTTGTTTACGTTATTTAACTAAAAAGTTGTACGTAAAATGTACTCATGTAAACATCAAAGTAATTAATTTAAGTTCAGTAATAAATATTAACTTGGAGAAATATGGGTTGTTCTACTTCTAGTCCGATTGTTAAGCCGGTTACTATTCAGACTGTTCTTAGTTTTGCTGTTTTGTGGCATTGGCCGGTTCATCAACTTGTTGTCAAGAATATTTTTTTGCATGGCGATCTTTCTGAGACTATTTATATATATATATCAATCCTAATCATGTATGTTTATTACAGAGTTCCCTTTATGGCCTTAAGCAGGTCTCATGCACTTGATTTCAACGCTTTGCTGCCTATATTACACGTATTGGGTTTTGTCACAGTCTTCGTTAATTTATCTATCGATAAAGGACTAACACTGCTTACTTACTTTTGTATATGTTGATGATATTTTCTTGACAGCCTCTTTGCAGCTTTCTTACAATAGATTATAGCTTCCTTAGATCAATAATTTTCTATAATTGATCTTGGTCCGCTTAATTATTTTATTTGGATATCGGTTACTAGGTCTACTTTTTGGATGTTTTTGTCGCAATGGAAGTACGTGCTCGAATCTTGAGCTGGCTCATCGATGTAATCCTTGTCGGACCCCTGTTGACACAAAATCCAAGTTATGGGTTGATGGGGCCCCTGTGTCTGATCCAACTTTGTATTGTAGTCTTGTCGATGCACTTCAGTATGTTACATTTACTTGTCCTGATATCTCTTATGCTAGTTAGTAGGTATGTCTTATACGCATGATCCGCGGAAGCCTCATTTTTCTACTCTTAAGTGGATTTTGCGATATGTTTGTGGTACTTTGGATTATGGGCTGTAGTTATATTCCTCGTCTACTACATCAATGGTTGCATACTCGGATGCGGACGGGGATGGTTGTCTCACTACCCGCAGATTGACCTCTGGTTATTGTGTATTTCTTGGCAACAACCTACTCTCCTCTCCTGGTCTTCTAAGCGTCAATTGACGCTATTTCAATCTAGTGCTAAGGCTGAGTATCGTGGTGTTTCCAATACAGTTGCTAAGACTTGTTGGTTGTAGAATTTGTTACGAGAGCTTTTCACACCTTTGTTAGTGCAATTTATTTATCTTCTAATCTTGTTCAACATCAACGGACAAAGCATATTGAGATCAATATTTACTTTGTTATAGATTTGGTTGCTATGGGACATGTGCAGGTTCTTCATGTTCCTTCTTGTTATTAGTATGCTGACATTTTTACCGAAGGACTTCCTAGTGCATTGTTTGATGAGTTTTCGTACAGTTTAAGCATTCGCTCCAATTGTGGGGGCTGTTAATGGGTTATTATTGCTAAGGAAATGCCCAAAGTAGACCAGTTGCCTTAGGTCACATCACTTTCAAGATCATTTTTTTTTGTGTGCTTTTAATAGACCAGTTACCTTGGCAACCTCAGGCTGTCTGAACCATAAATCGACATGTGTCAACCACAATCGACAAGTGTCCTAAGTGCCAATCATGTACCAAAATTAAAATGACTAAATAACCCCTTTATATTAAATGTTATTACAAAATATCATCTCCCGCAACCTCTTCCACCACCATTACCACCATCACTGGCACCGTCATTGGCACCAGCACCACCAGACCATCCACCATCACCACCGTCAGTGGCACCACCATCTTGAATACAACAATCAGTCAAACCTTATCATCAAAACCCTTTTAAAAAAACACTAAGTATCTCACTACACATGAACACCTCTCAAAAAATTTACTCATCACAAAACCGAATCTTACCCAGATCTGAAAAATCACTCTCAATTAAAACCCTAAACACTATCTTTCTTAGCTCCATCAAAAACTTAATCCTCTACAAAACCAGATTAGTCAAAGTAATTAGTACTCAACCAAAAATACACCGACACAGATCCATCACTCAAAAATCGACATACATAAAAATAATCACAAATCCATTCCTACAATCAAAAACCACGCAGCAGCAACCACAACATCAATCAAGCCTGACCATCACCACCATCCGTATTCTACACAGCTTCTACTCATCTTCGGTGGCGGCAACAAAGAAGATTAGTACATTCATCGGCAGTGGTGGGATTTAGGAAAGATAGATAGGGTGACTGATATGATGTAATGGGTTTTGAATCAAATTTGTGATTAGGTATTAAAACGTGTTTGTGATAGTGGGGTATTTGGTATATGATAGTTATGAGGGATACTAGTTATGTCAAAATTCAAGTGATTTTTATGACTAAGAGGGTACTAAAAGGAAAGTAGCTGAGATGGTAAATGGGTTGTAATACTTGTCAGTATCCCTGAATAATCATGTTATGCATCAGGGAAGGCTGTGATTGGGTGAAAAAATTGGAACGATTACAATTATCAGGGATTGCATTTGAGATGAAGTTATGGTGTTTGTAGATTTGTAACTTGTGTGTGCAACATAAATCTGTGAAGGATTTATGGTTATGGATATGGATATGTGAAACATAAATGTGTAACTTATGTGAAACATAGATTTCTCGGATTATGGATATGAATTTGGTTCGTTGGATGTTGTCTGTTGTATATATCCTTCTATGAAACATATATCTGGGAAAAGACTCGGATAAGAGATAATATCTTCAAATGTTATTGATTTTGTAATAAATTTTGGTACATAGGGGTAGTTTAGTCAATAAACAGCAGTTGCCCAACGTGGCAGTTACCCTACGGGTCTAGTTTTGACTCATCAAAAAATATGATCTAGAAAGTGATGTGACTTAAGTCAACCGATCTATTTCGGGAAATTTCCCTTATTGTTAAGCGATTTATTATTATCTTAAGCTCATTGGATTGTTTTGGGTGGCCAAACCCACTAAATTTATTATTATCTTGAAACCATTATATTTTATTCAATGTCATTAAAATACTAATATTTGTTGGCCCATTTTCTTAGCCTGTTTTCCATGGGCCTTTAGTTTCTGCGTTTTCATTTAGTATGTGTTGGTGGTATCTTTATATATGCTATTATAGCTGGGAGTATCTTGAAACCATTATATTTTATTCAGTGTCATTAAAATACTAATATATGTTGGCCCATTTTCTTAGCCTGTTTTCATGGGCCTTTGGTTTCTGCGTTTGCGTTTAGTGTGTGTTGGTGGTATCTACAAAATTGGCGACGTTTTGCTTACTTTCTCCAGAAGGAACCTCTTTGACTTCAAGGTTGGTGAGACCCGGTGTAGGTAGGTAATCTAGATCTCGGTCCCGTATTTTTTTGGTGTGAACTTTTGAGAAATTACAGTTGTTGCATGTTCTTTATGTATCGTTTTGCATCCATAGTAGATGTAGTTGATGCATGGCTTTGTATACTGTGTAGTATGTTCTTGATTTCTTTGGGTTTTTTTTTTTTTTTTGTCATTTTCAACTTTTTAGTATCGTTTGTGTTATGGCAATTGTCAGTGTTGTTACATGTTCATAATGCATGCTTATTTAGGTATTGGTTATGTATATGTATGCAGTATTGATATAAGTTCGTCGCATGTCTTTGCTTAATATTTTGGGCCTTCTTTAAATTGTTACTGATGTTTTTATGATGGCACAATATTCGTTTTCCAAAAGTTATAATCTGCATTTCGAATATCCTTTTTTGTGGTTCATTTTTACTTTGTTTCACTTTTCATTCGTGTTGTCCTTCCAAAACATAAAATCAAAGAGAAAGCCGGTGAGTACAAGATTGTTTAGGAATAAATGTGGGTGTTTCTGGTGATGGTCTGAATGGTTGTGGAGAATCTGTCGCCCATGGTGGCATGAACATTGTACCTCAGTGTAGCGTACATCCTGTTGGCCAACTTTCCACGAACATCGTGTCCCAATGTGACATTATTGTTACACCAGTTCAGCGTGATGTTTTTATTTCCGGTATCTGCCTCTCTTGCTAAACGAGCTTTAAATGAACCTTGTATATCTGACGGCACAACGACAAGTAAGAACACTACAAGAAAAAAGTATTTTAATGACACACACAAAGTGTCAAAATGTTCAAAAGTGTCACTAAATATATATTTTTTTTCACCTTCACTTATAAAAAGTGTCATTGAAAGTCCAGACGGTAAAAGTATATAGTGACATAGCACGATTAACTTAATAGTGTCGGATAGGTTGAGACTATTTCTGACACATACATGTGTCACTATAGGCTATATATATACATACATTTTAATCTGCTATATTAATTCAAAATTAACACATGAAAAGTCACTGAGATTGAAAGATATTTAGTATTTCAACCATATATCGATATTGACCGAGCAAATTCGAGTACATCATGTATATCCTACAATAACTTAGACGAGATCGCAGATAAACAACAATCAGACCAATTAAGGGTACTAATAACATAAATCACCTAGTTTGACCCATTTTGACCCATTACCCAACCTGATATGACATTTCCTAAACCCTAAACCCGATGAACAACTCGATGCCTAACTATTATGTTCACATGTATGTCCTACAATAACTATTCACGACCCACATACCACTATATCGATCCCTTTGCCTCATTCCGGCTAGTCCAGACTGAAAAAAAGAAAATACAAATCAACCAACTTTTACATCATCATGTATTTTTATATGTATTGTAAACCATGCTGTCATCAATGCGTACCTTCTCACACAGGCCTCGTGGTGTCTAAGACGCATCACAAGAGCTTGAGTCACCCCGCTTGAAAGTACTCATCTGTTATAACAAGCTTCTTAGCTCCGTGCACCTCTGCGCTTTTCTGGCAAAATAATCAGCCTCGCTGAATGAAAACAAAATTCCACATATACTAATAGTAATATAGGTGGTTGGATGCAGGTGCATGCAGATTATTGTAAGCAGATACATATCCTCAAACCAGAACATAAATTCATAATCAGCAATAAGTAGATATGTGAGATAATTGTTTTGGGCCATCCAGACCTACCTATCTATTTTAACACCTCTAAGCACAAGTATTATACCATACCGTGGATGAAGAAGTCGATCCAGATGTTGCGGCTCCGCCCTCATAATTGTAGTTCGAGTATCAATTAGCTTTTCATGTACCATATCTACTGCAATTTCATCAAGACCTTTATCGGCACGCTTCCCTACATTGCAACATCCAAAGAATTCCCAAAAATTAATCACATTTCCAATCTCAAAACACAGTTTAATGAAGAAAAGTAAGATTTATAATAATTACCATCATGTCTTTGTAGTGTCACTCTAAGATCTCACAGTTCTCGACGAGCTCTTTGTATGCTTCGGGCATACAATTCTTCAAAGGTGACAATATCTTGTGGTGTTCGATTAAAGAACAATGTTCACCCCTGTGTAAATTTGCACTTTAGCCAATGTTGGTAATCTGTATTATAAGTGGCACTTTCGTCCCATTTACTAACGAAATGAGTCCATATATGGTCATGTTCAATCTCAAACATGTCAAATAAAACTTTCTAGCTATAAGTGAAACTGATAAAATGCGTTGAAAGAATGCCGAAGTTTATATGCATTGTATTAAACCTAATTAGTCGTGTTATTTAAAGATTTACATATTTACCTGCGCATTGATTAAGAACTCCCTTTATAGCTTGTTTTCAACCCGTTGGGTTCCTGGCAAACAAAGCATACATTGAATGATAACCGCATTCCCCTTTAACCCCGCTATCCGTTAAAACCCCCGCATTTATTGGCCCTCGCCGCCCCGTGAATCAAAACCGCTTCACTACTAACTATTGTTTCTTTGGGTTTGCACAACCGAAACTTGAAGTTAAAATGGGCAGGTGAAAATAAA
Organism: Chrysanthemum makinoi; assembly: GCA_910596185.1. Taxonomy (NCBI): domain Eukaryota; kingdom Viridiplantae; phylum Streptophyta; class Magnoliopsida; order Asterales; family Asteraceae; genus Chrysanthemum; species Chrysanthemum makinoi. Next base: position 191,244,196 of record OU343223.1, read on the forward strand.
TATTCATTAAATGGGTAAACATTCCAGGTTCATACCGTGGGAATATTATACAAATAATTAAAACCTTAACTATAAACACAAAATCTTCATTAGTAAACTAATAATCTTGAGTTACTAGTAATACATTTAATGAAGTTTTAAGTATTACAAACGCACTTTTTAAGACTTTCAACCCTTTTTGACCCGATACCTTTTTAAGTTTACTTTTTTATTTGGCCCGAAAGTAAACAGGTTGAAATCGCCACCTCTAGCCAAACATTGTCTCAAAAGAAACGATAGTCATCACCAAAATACACCGATTTAACTGATAGATGTATATTAGCAGGCATATTAGCTCATAGAGATTAATGTTTTACCTTCAATAGAGTGAAGTTCGTTGTGGTTGAGATCAAGACTCTGCACCCATAATAACCGCTCAAAGGATCCAATTCGTGATAATGATAAATTATTTAATCTTAAACACAAAGAATAAGTGATATTCGAAGAAGTCGACCCTTTATACTGCCAGCAGTACTTCAATAACGTCTCCTTGTTAGAACTCACCGCAATGCCAGTAAATCTGAGCACAAAGATGTAAAAGTAAAACCTCTTCTCACAATTAAGCACGAAATATACTCTCTCCCAAAGAAGATAACACGACAACACGTGGATGTGTCCATATGGAAAGCCTTTGTCCAAAATATTCAAATGTATAATAACTGCAATATTAATTACAAAATTCATATTTTCAATAACAATCGCTTTTTCGAGTAAGATGATTTGGGAGGCTTTATGCCATAAAGTACCCTATAGGCAACTTTCAACCGGTTTGGCACATTCGACCCATTACCTTTTTAGCTAAACGTTTCGATATTAACCATTTGACCCGTTAGAGATATAACATAACCTGAAGTCCCGAACCAAATCCAACGCCACCTCTTTATATATGTGAAGGAACATTTACCTGCTTTAACAAAGCCAAGCTGTACTCATCCTTGTAATATTGGTTATGTGCGGGGTCTAACTTCATTAATTAAGTATATAGTTGCAAAACTTCCTCCACGTTAGCCGTATCTCATCTTGACATCACGACATCATATGCCGTCAATAATCTCGCAAGTGAGCTTCCCAATTTTTTTATCAAATAGATAAAATAAATATTAAAAAATAATAAGAGCATTTCATTAGCTTCGTGATTAGCAAAAGCAAACATACCTATCTGCCCATGTCAACATATCTCAGTAGTGATCTATTTCAGTAGCTATCATCTCAGACTTCCATTTTGAGGAGGTGGATTGCTCATAATCACTTGTTTTCGACTCAAAATATGATGTAAGACTGCCTGTTTGAATTTGTGTCAACTGTACAGAAACTTTCATCTGGAAACGATAACCTCCTTATATTTTGTCCTTCAGCAGGTTGAGGATTTTGGCATACAGAAACAGTAAATCCAAAAGCCAGGGTCGAAGTGAGACATTTCCAAGCTAACTTTAACTTGAATGTTTTTGGATGAGTTAACTTCCTCATGAGGAATGCTCAGATGTGTCATCCAGGCTTGAGCACATTTAAATTTATTTGTTGAAAGTGGGGTCCAAGTAACATTCTTAAATAGGTCATTCTCGGTGGACTGATCAGAGTATCAGTATGTGAGCTTATACCTTCAACCGGTTCATCAAAATAGAGAATGACAGGAAAAGTGACTTGATTAACAACATAACCATGAGGAGGCCATGAAGATACCAAAGTAGGCATGTCGACTTTAACAGTTTGATCAAGAAGCCAGAGATGATAAAACCACCCGCTCTGATCCTCTTTTAAGATTATCTCCTTCGGAAAATATCCTTCCACCTTTTTCTCCATCAGATGAGATAAGAGTACAACTGGCAGAGTCATCAAATAAGATGATATCGAGTCATTAGATGATATATATAGATAAATTGAGCTTAGGGACGTAAATAAGCCATAAGCTCAAGTTGCTAAGCTCATAATCCGACAAAAAACAAGCTTATGGCTTATTTCTAATTTCAGATAAGCCCATAAGCAAGGAAAATAAGCTTATCGAGACACCCCTTTCATGTGGTCCATTGATATTAAGCTCTCCAAACATTAGTTCCAATTACGTCACAGACACATTTATATCAAAATACATACAAGCATATCTGCAACGTATCAAATCTCATTTCCCCTAAGCTTACAACATGAACCTAACCTCATTTACTTCCAAAATTAGGGGTGACACGGTTCGGGTTTTGGCCAAAACAGATACCAAAATCACAAAATTCAGTTTTAAAAAATTAATAACAGATACCAAAACCACTGCCCATATCGAGTATAGTTTCTTAGAGCTCTGAAAAGGGCACGTAAGTCAAGATTACAGAATCACCATTTAAGATGTAAAGTAACACGTATAAAATTATTAAGAGATGGAGCTGTACTTAGAAATGAAGCTTGTGTGACGATCACTAGAAACTTATCATCTACGGCCCGAACGCCATATTTGGATTATCACTTCTATAAGTGCCAAACACCGCTATATAAACCAATATACATATCAAGCTGGAAATAGCAGAACTCTCCACCAAACATAACTATTACCTAACTGCAACTCCTAGTAATCTGTTTATCACTCAAAGTCTAATTAGCAAATCACACCAGACCAAAACAGCGAAGACAGGATGCACAGTTTCAACTATAACGCATCAATCGCCTAATCAAATATCCTAAGCTAGTGTAGCTTAATCGCCAATGCATATAAACAAATTAACTAGTCATGAGTACAAGTTAATCTCCCTTATAACAACTAGTAGTATTTTCATATATTCATCTAAATCTTACTCAAATCGCCTATAAACACACTTTTAACATCAATCGCAAAATATCTTTCGTCAATGTAATTAAGCAAGTAAACATCAATCGCAAAATATCGCAAAATAAACAACATCAACTTCATAAGCTTAAGAAATATCACAAGCTCAACTTCATAAGCTCATTTGAATCAAAATAACAGATATCAACTTCATAAGCTCGTATAGCGATCAATTATAAACAAAATTAAACATACTGTAACTGAATAATGTAGGAATAATCATCTCGAATCTTCAAATCATATTGAATCTTCAAATCTTATCGAATCTTCAAATCACAAACAAAAACACCTAATAATCATATCGAATCTTCAAACAAAAACACCTAATAATCATATCGAATCTTCAAATCACATATTAACCGTCAAAATCACAAATGACAGCCTAAATAAAAGTAATAATCATCTCGAAAGCTTAAATTAATGTAAAATGTATGTTCAGTCATCATTTATGAAACAAAATTAATTAACCGTCACAATCACAAACGAGAGCCTAAATTAGCAATAACTAACAGTAATAATCATCTCGAAAACTTCAAAAACTGTATGGACATCACAATAACCGTCAAATTAACAGTAATAATCATCTCGAAGCTTCTAATCATATCATCCATACACAGAATGATCAATAATGAACAGAACTAACTAAAAACAGAACGGACATCATAAGCTTAACAAATATCAACTTCACAAGCTTACCGAGTTGAGTGCGAGGATGAGCTTCGATTAAACCCTAATGGTGATGATTAAACCCTAACGGTGAGCTTCCTGTAAATAACGAATTGAGTAACGAGGATTGAGCTTCGATTAAACCATAATGGATTGAGTGAAAGTGAATTGGGGAAAATGATTTGGGGAAATGTTATGCGGATATGTTAATAAACAGTGAAATCATATGTGTAATTATATTCTCTTCAAAAAAAATATGTGTAATTATTAGGAGTTAAATATTAGGAGTTAATAAAATGTCAAATTAAATAGTTTTGTTAAATATTAAAAGTAGGGCGAGAGCAGACAGGATCGATAGATAAAACCAACCGGACCGAAGGACCTGGCGGTCCGGTCTCGATTCTTGTTTTTGGCAAATTTGGTCTCGGTGCGGTTCGGACTACAAACCGAAAATTTAGTTTTGTTGGACCGGACCGACCGACGGACTAACCGAGACCGGACTCGACCAGACCGGACCGACCACATTCGATCTCGGTCTAGGGTTTTTGCCGGATTCGTCCGGTCTCGGTCCGGTCGGTCCGGTTTTCACCAGATGAGCATGACCCTAATTAGAAGTAGTAAAGTTTTTATAAAATATTTAGTTAAAAAAATTGAAGAGTAAAAGCCAATGTTTTAGAAACCGCTTTTTAATTGATCCGGCCGAGCCATCGGTCGTGCACAGTTCAACTGGTTTGTTCGCCAAAACCGCCTTCTGGGTCATTCAACCATTTTGCGATTCAACCGGCCGTGGGTCAACCCGGTTTTTAAACAATGGTAAAAGCAAACTTCACTTTAATACATTTAAAATTTAACGATCTTGTAAACAAAAACGAGCCTCGTATTTATATTTTTCAACAAGTACAGATACAAGGTAGACTTTCTAACACCTTTTTTTAATAAAACTACACTTTTGCTCACACTTTTTAAAAAGTGTGAGTAAAAGTAAGACTATTACTTACACTTTTTAAAAATTGTAAGTAAAAAATAAAACTATTACTTACACTTTTAAAAAGTGTGGGTAAAAATAAAACTATTACTTACACTTTTTTAAAAAGTGTGAGTAAAACTACACTTTTTCTCACACTTTATGTAAATTGTGTGTATAAATTAGACTTTTGCTCACACTTTTTTAAAAGTGTAGGCATAACTAGACTTTTGCTTACATTTTATGTAAAGTGTGTGTATAAATTAGACTTTTACTCATACTTTTTTAAAAGTGTAGGCATAACTAGACTTTTGCTTACATTTTATGTAAAGTGTGGGTAACACTTAAACTTTTGCTTACACTTTTTGAAAAGAGTGGATGAAACTAAACTTTTGCTTACATTTTTTTTTAAAGTGTAAGTAAACATGTACTTTCACTTACACTTTGTTTTGTGTGTCATTAAAAGTGGTGTCACTAAAAGTCTTTTTTTTTGTAGTGGAAGGTGAGTGTTCGACAGCAAGGGCGCGCTTCCACTTCATGTAAGTTGTTTTGCCTTTTATTTCGTTCTCTTTTTTTTTGGTTAAATGTTCATCTTTGATTTGTGCAGCTTTCTTATTATTTTTGTAACTTGCAGCAACTGTTGATGATCTGCAAACAGTTTCTGTTGGTCGATCCACTGTAGATGCGGTTTCTTTGTAACATTGTTGGTACATACTCTTTTTACAATGTTACTGAGATGCATGGTCCCACTGTTACGTTGTCACGTAGGTTATGGGACACTTAATTTGGATTTGGGTGCCGGAACAATTACTCCATTACCAGTTGATGATGACACTGATGTTAATGCCATGTCCCAATACGTGTCCGGTGCTAATCATTTCACTCAGAAGAGGCGACACCAAGACATGAATGAAGGTTTTTTTGAATGCCTCATGAATTTATTGTTTTGTTTTTAATGTTTATGCCTGCGATAACCTGTTGTTGTGCATGGTGTTTAATTGTTATAAGTAATCCTTGCTTCGTGCGTTCTGTGTATGGCACTTATACTTCACATGAGTATGGCACATCATCTTCCCGTAGACGTAGGTCAATCGTACTTTAATGAATCCGTACTACTTTCCATGTCGTTTCCGTTCATATATCTTTACGGTTGCATATCATTTGATCAGTCTGTATGTACAACAGGTATAGTGTCAGCTTTAGGATATGACGGAACAGTACCAGACCTGCTACCTACGTCAACGTTTGAGGCCATGCCCTTCCTAGACGAATGGCTCCCTGGTGGTACAACGACACCGATTCATAACTGTAAGTGGGGTGGCTTCGCTCAACTAATTTGAGTTGGACAGGCATGTTGTGTTTTAGACGCTCATTGCAACATGCATTATGTGCCTTTTACATGAATACAATTGCGGGCATGCCTTTTTCGTTGGTTCTACAAGAGGTGGGCCTTGTTAGCGCACCAAATGTTATGGCAGCAACTGTCACTATGGCTATTTCAATGACTACAACCTCATAACCGATTCCTGTACAAACAGGTACAATTAATATTAGTACAATGCACTTTTGTCCTATTTCTTTTCGTGGTTATATTCCTATATTTGTACAACTGAATCATGTACGTTGGTTCTTGGCATGCCAGGAACACCCTCAACTTTTCCTAACAGGCGTACGCGTAATCCTTCGAGAGGTTCAGGCAGTAGAGGGTCTGCTACCTATACCCGAACTCCTTTAGTAAAAGGTACTGACAATCACTGATGCCTCTCGAACTTTATATCATTTGGTTCTCACTGTTTTGTTACTACCGTGGTACACATAACGTCCTAAAAAATGTGCAGGTTCACCTTCGCAGTACGAGAGATTTGGTACATGTAACTGTATTTTTAGAAGTTGTCACGCAAGGTTTTGGTAAGAAGAATGGCTTAGTCATTCTACGTGTTCATCAGGCTCACTTTATCATCGATGTTGTATGGGGGAAAGTCCATTTGTCTCTACCCCGTGATTATTCACAGTACATAAAACAATTATTTGAAAACCCATAGTTTCTGGCCAACATCTGTGGCTACAACCAAATGTTTGCAATGACGTGTTTGGGTGCATCTATCGATGAGACACTGAACACAGGAAGGGGGCCTTATGTTTTTAAAGTGTTTGGTCACATATACCATAGGATTGGTCGTATGTGCCCGGTTGAAGGTGATGATCCAAGATTTCTTCAGCTGTATATTTACGACACAGACCATGAAGTTGATAATAGGCTTAGTCATTTCGGCCGAGATGCAGAGGCAATTTTCAACTGGCATATTGTTGAAGGGCTAATACATTTCCTTGATCGTAATAACACTTTGGTGCAATTGTTTAGGACCGCGCGTGATAAATTACTAGACACTCATGTACCATAATTCAAGGTCTCTCTTTTTGGTATCATCGGTTCAGCAAGGCACGAACTGCCTACTACAGATTGCATTAGAGCAATTGTCTTTGAATCAGGTCCAGAAACATGTAGTGAATTTGATGTCGTAATTGAATTGCATTCAGGTGACCCGCAACGCATTAACAAGCTCCATCCTTGCTACATGTCTCTGCAGTTTCCCTTACTATTTGTGTATGGTGAACAAGGGTATCATATAGGTTTAAAGCTTAGAGATGTCACTGGTATGCAAACTGACAGCGACAAGCGCATGTCCATGAATGCCTATTACTCTTATTTGTTACATGACCATTATAATCATTATGCGATCCTTACGAGGGGGGGCCGTTTGTTCCAACAATATGTGGTGACTGCTTATTGTGCCATCAAGCAGCATCGTATGGACTTTGTCAAAAAGAATCAATAAGACATTAGAGGTAAATATTTGAGCGGTCTCTATGATGCTGTAGCAAGGGGATATCATGACGGTTCTGATGTAGGTTCAAGAATCATATTGTCTGCATCATTCACCGGCGGCCCACGGTACATGTACAACCATTATCTCGATGCATTGGCAGAGTTCATGGTAACCCTACATTCTTTGTCACTTTCACATGCAACGTTAAGTGGCCCGAGATTGAAGAATACATGGATAAATTTCCGCACCTAACGGCTGCTGATAGGCCGGATATCATTGATTGTGTATTCGAACGCAAAATCCATAGGTTGATAAAGTTTGTACGTGAAAAACGACCACTTAGGACTATTAGTGCAGGTTAGTACCATCACAAATTGAATAATATGATTGTCATTTTTTTTTACCATTTCCATGTCATGCATTACCTATCACAACATTACTTTCAAAAACAATAAATTCCTTGATCATAATTCAGCTATTTTCTTGCAGTGTTGTATACTGTGGAATTTCAGAAACGTGGACTTACACATTGTCATCTGCTATTTTGGAATGACGCTTATTCAAAGACAACAAATCCAACTGATGTTGACAGGTTTATATCCGCTGAATTACCAAATGAATACACTGGTCCTGAGGCTTTTAAAATGGTTGTGGAACTTATGATGCACGGCCTATGTGGCCGCGCATTCCCTGACACTCCATGTATGCGTGAACGTCAGTCGCGTAAAAAAAATTCCCGAAAGACTATTGCTCAAACACATTTATTGATGAGTCTGGGTATGTCCATTATCGGCGTAGGGACAGAAAATTCGAAGCAACACATCAAAACATGCAGTTAGACAACGGTTATGTCATGCCTTACAATTTACAACTATGCCCCAGATTCTACGCCCACATCAACGTTGAGTGCTGCAGCTGGACTATGCTCATCAAATACCTTTTCAAGTACATTTCGAAGGGAACAGACAAAATCGTTGCACGCATAGCAAGAAAAACCAGGCCGCTCTCAGACTTGGGAAGTTCATCAGGTGCACGTCTTCCTTTTGTTGCTCCTTTACCAAAGATTGTAGATGAGATCAAGAACTTTGTTGATGCTAGGTACATAGGGCCACATGAAGCATGTTGGCATGTCTTTGGCTTTGACATTCACTTTCGTGAACCAGCTGTCCATTTGTAGAATATGCAGCGTGTTACATTCAAAGCTAGTCAACGGATCCAATTAGTGCTCAACAATCCTCATTCCCGCAGAACAACACTGACAGAATGGCTAAATTTCAATGCTTTTTCTGTCATAGGTAGACACCTAACATATCTGAAGTTTTCATCTGAATTCGTTTGGTCAAAGAAAGATCGAGAATGGTTTCCGAGGTCCTACCTTAATAAACCATCTATTAAAAGATTAACATACGTACACCTAAGTTCTAGTGACCTTTTTTATTAGTGGCTGTTGTTGTGCCACCAAACAGGATGTACCTCATTCCCTGACATACGCACAGTCAACGGGCACATTTATCCAACGAATAGGGCAGCCGCAAATGCAATAGGTTTGTTAGAAGTTGAAGGTGAATGGTCGATAGCATTAGAAGAGGCCGCAATCAGTGCATCGGCGTCAGAAATGCGTGCGTTATTCATACAGATCCTACTCTTCTGTGACGTCACGAATCCAATCACATTATGGGAAGGATTTTGGAAACACATGTCCGATGACATTCCAAGAACATTGTCCGAATTTTTTGGGATACATTTGTTATATGTCAATGAACCAAAACTGAAGGCCGATGTCATTTATGAGCTCTAGTCAGGTTTATCTCACCATGGTAGATCTTTGGAAGAATTTGGTCTCCCGTTGCCATCCCAAGAGCTATTAAACAAACTAAATAACAAGGCTATTATGGAAGAAAAGTGTTATAACCGTGAAGAATTGGCACAAGAAAGGGACCAGATCATACCGCAACTAAACGAGGAACAGAAGGCAACTTTTGAAACTGTCATGCATAATTTAGATGGCCAACGGCAAGAGTTGGTATTTGTATATGGTCACGGATGTACAGGGAAGACGTTTTTATGGAAGACTTTGATAACAACCCTGAGGTCACAAGGCAAAATAGTTCTTGTAGCTGCATCCTCAGGTGTCACCTCTTTGCTTTTTCCGGCTGGTAGAACATCACATTCAAGATTAAAAGTGTAGTTGACACTGACTGATGAGTCAGTGTGCAACGTAAAGAAGAACACGCAGTTAGCAAATCTACTGAAACAAACCGATTTGATAATTTGGGATGAGGCGCCTATGAATGACCGCAAGTGTTTTGAAACCTTGGACAGAACCTTGCGCGACATCTGGGACATTCAAACCGAACCTTTTGGGGGCAAGTCATTAATGTTTGGAGGGGACTTCAGGCAAACATTACCAGTAAAGAAAGGCGCAACTAGGAACGAGATAATAGCATCATCACTATCAGAATCATACTAATGGCAACACTTTAAAGTATTCATATTACAGAAAAATATGAGGTTACAAAGGCATGGAATGACTGTAACGGAAAAACAAGAAGTCAAGCAATTTTCCAAATGGTTACTCAATATAGGTGATGGAAATGTGGGGATACCCGATCTAACCGATCCTGCCAATGCCTCATGGATCCAGATTCCATAAAGTTTTGCTTATCAGACAATGAGAATGGAAAAAGGCAACTCATTGATTTCATTTACGACAATGAAAGATTGCAGTACCCTACCGCAGACAATCTCCAACAGAAAGCCATTGTTTGTCCGAAAAATGAAACAGCAGATCTCATAAACGCCGGGGTGTTAGAAAAGATATCAGGAACAACACATACACATACAAGTATCGACCAAGCAGTGCCATCTGGAAACGATGGAGACTCTACTGAATTGTTGTATCCCACAGAATATTTGAACACCATAAACCCCACAGGGTTGCCATCGCACCAGCTCCAACTAAAAGTAGGTACGCCTATCATGCTGTTTCACAACTTGAACCCAACCGGCGGCCTGTGTTATGGCACACGTATGATCATGACTCAATTTTTACAAGAGTTATAGAGGTAAGGATTATCACCGGTACAAGAAAATCTCATAAAGTCCTTCTCCCCCGCATTATATTGACCGTTAAAGATGAGAAACTCCCATTCATATTCAAAAGGAAGAAGTTCCCAGTAAAAGTATGCTATGCTATGACAATCAACAAGAGCCAAGGGCAGTCATTGAAAAAGACAGGGATATACTTACCTGAACCAATATTCGGACACGGTCAGTTGTACGTTGCACTGTCAAGAGCAACCTCACCGTCAGGTTTGAAGATAATCGTTGCTAATGGGGAAAGCCAGTCCAATGACGTCACCAAAAACATTGTTTATACGGATTTCCTAAATATAATTAGGACACTCCAGGTTCATCTTAGTACTAACCATGACAATGTTTACGAACAGATTTTACGTCGTAATGATGCACTGCTTTGCATATACCTTTTATTACTCTTACAAAATACTTATACATCCATTTACCATAACTAATTTTCTGCGTGTGACATAAACAACTGTTAATGCAGCGGAAGCATTGCATCTATATGGTCATTCTTACATTTTATATCATGCCTTTTCTTTTAGCACTTCATAATCCTGTTTTAGAAGATGTTTTAACCACCGTACACTCATACACAAATGTTTCCTAACTTCACTAACAATTTTATTTATGTCTAGAGATATGGCTGACAAAAGTACTGAAATTCCTGTCCTGAAAGTCACCGAAGAAACAAAACCTATTGATGCTCCTACAGATCGACAACAAAGAGACACGGGTAAAGCTATTGTTGTGGAAACAAGTGTATAAACAATAGTAGGCGAAATGACATTAACGCAGCAGACATCACATCAGGTTTCCGAAACAGCAACCACAGCCACACGGCAACATCGACAAGACAAAGGCAAAGCCATAATGGTTGAAGAAGAAGTGGCCGACCTTATGAACCTTATGTCTACTGACTTAGCAAAACAATTGCACGTAAAATTTTATCAAAAGTGGATGTCCAGGAACGTGCCGAACCCCAACCCAACAGGACTCTGCTACATGTTACTTGACAAAAAGGTATATTGCATGCCGTCATGTCCCTAACCTCTTTACATATAGCTATAACCATGCCGACTAACCGTCTACTTGCCATCTATTCATAAAACTACAAAGGGCGGTACCATACAGGCCAACCTACAGCTATGGGATTTAAAGCTCTTTGACACAAAGCTAGACATAAATACATGCTACCGCATCGAAGGCTATGGATGCAAGAAAACCGAACACTAGAAACAAACACTTAACAATAATTTAACATTGTTTTTCGGAAAGTACACAAAGGTAGCACAGATAGAAGATGATGGCTTCCCACACCACTATTTCAACTTTTTTCCTTATAACGAAGTTGCTAAGCGAACAGAAAAAAAAGAATCTGTATTGACATGTAATCAAAAACAGTTTGCAATAAAAATGACTTCATATGTTTTGCCATACTAATTATAGTTTACAGATTACATTGGGATAATCCACAATGTTACTGACATAAGAGAGGTCGGCGACACCACTACGAACCGGATCTCATGAAGGAACATAACGATACAGAACTTAAGGTACACATAATAGATTTGTAACAACAAAATAACAATGATGAGTTATGAGTAACTTATACAGCACTCATTTAAAGTGGCAACAACATTACATTCAGCCTTTGGAATGAGGCGGGTATTGGATTTGAAGTTGGGCTACTCTCAAGAATGGAACAGCCGGTTATGATTGTCGTGAGTTCACGCTGGGCCAAGCGCTTTGCAGGTATATAACAATGAGCACATAAACGGTAAACTACATTTTCTTTGTATATATATCTAACATAGAATATCCGAACAGGCGGCCTTCAATTATCTGCCACTCCGGCAACTAGTTACTACCTAAATCCTATGATTCCCGAGGCAGAGCAAATCAGAGAAATGTAAGTAATACCCACCCACAACGGTTTCTGTCAAAATTTTGACTAAGATTAATTTGCTAACAGAACACATCACATGATAGGGCCCCTGAATTTCTTGGTCCAACCCCAACGCTACAGTTACCTGCGATAGAGGGGGCCATATCTAAAAGACAACAACAACAAGCTGCACTAACCCTCAGTACATTACTAGAAATTAACCTCGAGGCACACATGATATCTACTATATCCACTTACTTGCACATTTAAAAACTAATTGCAAATGCCTAATGACATAATAACTATTGTCGCAAGCACACATTTTAACTCATGACAACAAGAACAGTTTGCAACAGATTCTGTAATGTAGGATTGTAATATTTATTGTGTTGATGATTCGGGTGGTCTTGGATGATCAAAATACATGTTTGCGATTAAGAAAGTAGATGAGAGGAGTTTCTTAGTAGAGACCTGGTTCAACAAAGTATAGGTTAGATTAAGAAACACACCCTAGGATGGAAGGGTATTTATAGTTACAAAGCATACGACCTCACTATATTGGATTGAGGGTATCAGATGCGGTGGCCAAGTTATCTCTAGGTGTTGCACTAAACTAATATACGCTACAAACTAACTAATTAACTACTTAACAACGTAAATAACTACAAATCTATGAGCTAACTTATCTTTAGATAATATTTTGGGTGACCGACTCTTCACAATGGAATTTCCAATTCCTAACAATCTCCCCCTAAGGGAGGTCACCCATGTTTTACATTTTGAATCCTAGCATTCTATTTAATCTTCGATTGTAGCTCGTAAACTTGAATTCTTCAACATTTGCATCTTTGTGCTTTTATAGCGATTCTTCAAAGTCCGCATATTTTTGTACTTTAAGTGGAGGTCTTTTGAACTGATCCACATCTTTGATGATCTTTGAGCTTTGTTGAATCATCACCACAGTAAAATCTCTGATCACCTTTATTGTGTTGCCATCATGTGATGTTGTGAATTTTGGACATGCTGCATACTTTTTTTGGATCATGACATATTTTCATCGAGTAGCGAAACTTCTTGGCTCATGATATTTCGCGGCTTATAGGAAACATCGTATAAAAATATCGAGCCAGTTAGTAGATAGACACAAGTCATGATTTCTTCATTAAGTGTGGATCTTTGGCGAAGCATGCGGCTGGATTGACTTCTCAATTCGATCATTTGCAACCGCCAAAATGTACTGCGAACAACGGTTAGCATAAAACAAAACGTAAGTGTCGACCACCACTTTCGTTGAATTGAAGTACACGACCCACGGTTCCCCGTTGATCATACAAAATCTACCGTATCGGGTATAATTCAGAAGAATCTCCTTCGACAAGGTGTTCGCAGTTCTATTCGTTCTCAAACCGGAACCTCTCAAAGAAGACAACACATAGTGAGTGAACCAAATAATGAGATTGCGATTGATGAAAAATTGATTTGAAAACAATCGCGTATTTCTTAGAAGAAAGAGTTTTGCAATACGACGAAGGTTTTATGAGAAAGATCAATTTTCAATCATAAATACTTTTTGTATTTGAAGAGAGTACACATCCGATGTGCTAGAGAAAAGAAGAGATTTACACATCGAACGGTTTTTCCAAAAGTATTTTTCAATCAGAGATACTTTTTGTGTTTGAAAATGAATACACATTCGACGTGCTACAGAAAAGAAGGTTTGCACATCGAATGGTTTTTCCAAAAGTATTCGTCAATTCCAATCCTGGACCAAGGTTGATTCAAGATTGAATCTCCCCATCGTTTCTATCCAGTTGTCACAAGCTTAATCTTACGAGAAGATCTCACATGTCACCCACCAAGAGCTTGTTTGATGTTGGCTCTAGAAGGATTTCCATCTTCATCGTGAATACTTTACATATCACTCGGATGTTCTGGCAATACCACAAGGATAATGCGTAGGACTCTTAATATATTCTTACTTTCCACATTGTGTGAAACAGCAAGTCTTCATTAATTTTTGTGTCCTAACGAGATATTGTGGATGATCTCTTGGCTCTAGACTCAATTGTGCACATTTGGTTCCTATGCCGGAGACTAGGGAGAGGTTCTCCTTCTTCAATATCAATAATATCTAAGAGAAAGTCGATAGATTATGTCGGTTCCCCGTGAGAATGAAACAAGCCCTTTTAAGAGGAACTTGAGTAGTTTTGGGAAGTTTAGTGCATGCATCACGGGTCCATGATGTCTTGTCTTCAATACCAGTGTTACCTTAGTAAACACCGGTAGCATATGTATTGAACCCGGTTTTCGCCCTAAGGTTGAATTATTGGAGGGCTATTTCTTTTCACCCTTTTCACATTCAATTCTATTTCATTCTTCAACCCCCAGTTGCTTACCGAGACTTCATAACTAGAACCTTGTTGGGTTTATTCCAGTACTAGCTCTGTCTCAGTCCGCACTCTTCCCATATTCTCATTTTCTCCTTTTTTTTCATCATACCTAAGGACTCTACACTATCTAGTGGATTGTCCCTGGGTAGATCCCTCCGGTTCTGGCGGATCGTGGGAACTAATACCTAACCTCACTATCCTTATAACTCCATACATAAAGTAAAATGGTCGGTCTTTTGGTACAGTTCATTTTTCCTTGAAACTAATTGAAAAATCATTTGGAAAAACAATCAAGGTACTTGTGATACGAGATCAAAGCATTTTGTGCCTTGATAGTTTTGATCATTTAGAAAACCTCCCCCTCAACATGTGCATATGATTTAGAAATTGTTTAGCACATGGAGGCAAGAGGACTTTGAAATATTTTCTTTGATCACAATTTTCATAGAAAAAGCCATTTGATTTTCTTGGTAAATTCTCCCCCTCAATATGTGCGTAGGATATTTGAAATCATTTTATCACATAGAGGAAAGAGTTCTTTTTGAAGTACATCCACGATCACAAAATCCATTAAGAAACCATTGAAAATTTAATCAAGGTACTTTATATTAAAACATAAAAGCCTTTATACCTCTGTTGGAATCGCTCCTAACTCGTAAATGGAAGGACATTGACGGGATTACATTTCTATCTTTGTTACCTCAAACACAAGGGCTTGTTATGTCATTTAGTGATAGATGTAAGTGTTTGGGTATAAATACCCCTCCATACTTCCATGGAGGGGTGAGTCTCATTAGTGTATCTTTCACCTTTCATTAATAAAACACCTAGGATTCTCCCTTCTCTCTCTACTTTCTCTCTCTAACATGAAGATGATGTTCTTTCATCTTCCCCGACCTCCCGATTCACCAAATCTACCATATATTCGATCCTAACATTGGTATCAAGAGCAAGGTCCGATTTGTATCATTGGTTGATTTTTGGTGATGTTTTTCTTGTCAAAACCTTGTTTTGAAATCTGTTTGCTAACAAAGTTGTCAACTTTGTACATACTTTTTGTGTTTAACAGATTTTTTACAAGTTTTTTTATGTATCATTTTGGTTATAAAGTCTTGTGATATTCTGTCCAAACAGTACTAAGGATTTTTTTTTGGTACCAAATATCTGTGAAATAAATGTGGTCAACCGTCATCTTCGTGGTCCAACTGGCAAAAACAGAAGCAGTTTTATGCTTTTCTGGGTATTTTATGAAGATGGTCGGATTTTTCAGTCGGAAAACTCATCGGAAAAAGTGGTCAAAGGGTCAAAACCCTAAACTTACGCATAAGGAGCATCTACAGAGTTGTTACGCGTAGCTGTGAAGTTACGCGTAAGGAATGGGTTACGCGTATGCGTTTACGCTTAAGCCTTGGCTTACGCCTATGGCCTACGCATATGTTTACGTGTATGCTTACGCATAAGCATGACGTTACGCGTAAGGCTACACATAAGGACCAAAACATGTTTTACGCATAAGGTTTAAAGATACATCTTTTACGCTTAAGAAAGAAGACAAAGGAGGTTACGCGTAAACATGACCTCGACCACAAAGACCATATACCGAAAATACAATGACTCGACCTCAGTCTATCAATAACATCATCAGTCCATGTCTACACTCTAATAGAAACAACACGGGCAGAATATTGACATCAAACACGACTGAAACCAAAACCATTCGAATACTCAACCCCAAACCCTCAACTCTCACTCAAACAACACTCAAAAACGAAAATTAATACATGATAGATCTCTGAATTGGTTCGGTATTAATCGTTACAATATTTTTCTTCGAACCATCCTCATCACAGATCCAATATGTGGAAGCCAAGCTCCAATTACTATCCGAATCATCAAGAAAAGAATATATAACAATCATGTTATTATTCTTTCCTTAGTTCGTTCAATAGACAATCATAAATGAAAACAAAATGAAAAACTACCTACCCGTGACCCACACGAACGGATCTTGAAGATAGAGTATCATTTCTTGATTCATATTGTGTTTGTGATATTATAAAACGCAGTCATCAAAGGTTTGGTAGCGATTTGTGTTTGTGATATTCGATTTAATGGATTCATAATCAGACTCAAGTTGTGATTGAGATGAGATTTGTCAAAAGTTTTTTTATTCGTTGGGGATGTTGTGAGTAGGTGAAGGGGGCGGACATAACACATCCGTTTTTAGGGTTAGGGTTAATACAAATGGGGTGTGTCTTGGCTTTATATTACTGGTTATCTGTTATGGTTTGATCGGGCTTGGAGTGAATGGGCCGACTAATGGACTGAGCAGTATTGGATCCGAAAATTTCTTATTACTTGGGCTGAATTTTAACTATACTTAAAGAGTGGTATTTTGGCAATGATATATTTTCACGGGGATACAATCTTTGACAAGATCGGGAAACCATTATCAAGTTCATTTAAACCATTAAAGAAGGCTAGTTTTGGGCATGTAACCGCAAGATGTGACTACGGCGCGAATTCACTATTATTTATTTGAGGTTGAAGTTGGATATCACGGATGCGTGCACTTAGTATCCGAAGTTATCGGGTTGGTTGGATGCATGATTCTTCGAGATCCTTGTTCGAGCTTTAACCGTTTTGAATGACAAAGACTTGAGTTATCTAGTTGAACCCGATGTAAGGAGTTACGTTGTTGTGCTCACGACTTATAACTATCACTTTTAAGGAGTTACTTTGTTGTGATCAAGTGTCAAACTAAGGTGTGGATAATTTGAGAAACTTTAAGTTTACCTTTTTTCGATGGGGTTAAGAAAAAGGGTTCTTCGTCTGACAATAGTGCAAGTTTAAGTCACAAGTTCAGGTTATACTACTTTAGTCTCAAGTTCGTCATATTGGGTTTTCTCCATCAGTAGTCACTACAAAAAGCCGTCAAATGATAATGGGGTCGGTAAAGAGTTAGCTGAGAAGAGTATACACGAGTAGAGAAGTTTTATCGGATTGATTCTCACGAGATATTTATGGTACTTCACACTTGTTCGATTAATTGAACATACATGGTTTCGATGTCTCCAATTTCATCATCAACATACGTGGTGTATGATTCTGATTCATTGAAAACATCGGGGGAAGAGAGTATAGGTGGTGTCTGCTTCCTTTGTTGTTTTGTATTTTTTGCGAAAACCTCTCCTTTCATGAATTTCTTCAATCACGGGGAAGAAATGAGACGATCTGTGGTCTAAACGTCTCACTTTGGTGTTATCGTCTCACTTTCACAGAGTTATCGTGCGTGAAGTTACCTAAATATGATGTTGTAATGCCTCACACACGGTCATTTTATCGAGTAATTGCATTTTAGTAACTATTATTCCGATAGACCGCAACATTCAGGAGGAAGTCGTTTCATTTCGTCTTTCGTGGTTGCGTTTGGTGTGAAGCATCTACACACGTGAGAAGATCTTGTTGATTTCTTGCATGTTACCCCGAACGGTTTTCCGCAACAAGTCAGTTACCTTGTGTGGTTTCTTGCTCATCTACAAATTCTGCTGCGTACTGAAAATTTCAAAAGTTAGAGGAAATGTTCACTACATCAAAGTTTGAATGCTAAAGACGGTTGTCGGTTTGGGGAAAATGTGATTGAAACTTCGCCAAAAAAGAGTGTCTGGAGAACACTGCTAAAGACATGCGGCATGAATTGAGGGGAAGTTAATCCAATTTATGCATATTACATCATTTGTCTACAAGTGAAGAAAACGGTTCTCAAGTCAAGGTAGCAGAAGAAGACAAAGAGCGTAAACTTTCATCATCCTCTGCACTTGAAGAGCTTATGAAGAAATTTCTTTATTTCTTTTCTATATTTGTAGTAAATGTTGTAAGTAATCCCTTATGTCGTCCCATTGGGGGAAGATTGTTGGAATCGCTCCTAACTCGTAAATGGAACGACATTGACGGGATTACATTTCTATCTTTGTTACCTCAAACACAAGGGCTTGTTATGTCATTTAGTGATAGATGTAAGTGTTTGGGTATAAATACCCCTCCATACTTCCATGGAGGGGTGAGTCTCATTAGTGTATCTTTCACCTTTCATTAATAAAACACCTAGGATTCTCCATTCTCTCTCTACTTTCTCTCTCTAACATGAAGATGATGTTCTTTCATCTTCCCCGACCTCCCGATTCACCAAATCTACCATATATTTGATCCTAACAACCTCGATAATTTATTTTCATTTAAAATACTCCCCCTCAATATGTGCTTCGAGATTCGAAAGCGTTTAGCACACATGAGAGAGCAGCCTGCACAATTGAATCAAAACGATCACCTTTTATCAAATTTCATTATTAAATCACAAATTCTCCCCCGATCAAAAATATCAAACCCTTCGAGATTTTGGATCCCAAGTGATTTAATAAGGTTTAGAAAACATGGGAGAAAATGTGCCTGATTTAAAAACTCATCTTGTTTTTGGATAAATGCTCCCCCTCAACATGTGCATTATGTATTAGAAATCATTTGGCACATGGAGGCAGGAGTGCCTTTAAAGGACTAAAACCAATTCCATTTAAACAAATTTGAGATTTAAATCACGATCTCTACCCCGATAAAAAATTTCAAACCTTTTGAGATTTGTGATCCCAATTGATTTAAATCATTTAAAAGATTTTGGGGAAAGACGTGGCTTGATTTAATTTTGACAAATGATTGATACGGATCAATTTTAGACATTAAAGATTGTTAGTGTCAGGTATGATAGTTTTTTAAGAGATCTTTAAGTAAAATAAAATAATTTCACAATCAAACAAGAACAGAAAAAATTTCATTTTGTAAGATCTTTAAGTTTTAAAGAAAAATCATACCGTGACATAACATTAAATCTTTAGATCACCACATTAATTCGTACAAACGGACTTTTTGTGAAGAAATATCGATTGAAAATATTTTATTATAAATCACTCTCCCCTCAATCGATGACCGTGATGGATGATTGAGTGACTTAGGTTTTGATAAAAATGAAGTCCGGTGATTTTCAAAATTAAGTCCAATTTATTTTCAAAACCAATATTTTTCCATTTTTCAAAACAATATTATTTTAAAAATTGTTTAAAAATGGTATCCTGCACAAAGATACGTTAGGTGGTTGAGAAGCTTATGTTGTTGCTGTAGGGCATGGAAGAAAAACCGTCGAGATGTAGTGAGACTTCTTACGTTGCATTATAATGCCAACTGAGGTCAAATTAAGCTCCGTTTCTTCATTTTCTGATGAAGAAAACCATCGCTAATGCGGTGAGACCTCTTACGTTGCATTTTTCCATGCCAACTCTCCATAGAAGTCCAATTAAGCTCCGTTTCTTCATTTGTCAACCCAAGATATAGTTACCCTTTCCTTTCGGTATCCAATCATCTACAATTGTGGGATCCGGATCGGGAACATTCTTATATACCAATATACCTGCATATGTTAGCGAACACACATACAGATATATGGTGGTCGACATCACCCAAACAACAATCGACTAATATAAGTCAATTCAACATATCAATCAGTTCGTATAAGGCATGGGAATTATGTGTTTATCAAACTCTAATCATCTAATACTAACAATCTTATCCTAGGCACCTAGTCCTTCAACATAGGTTAACATCATTTTTCAATTAAGCATTTAGGATAATTAGATAAGTCCGTTTAGATGATATAAATTTGAAAACATTCTCCCCCTCAATCAATGACTCATTTTCTAAAAAATTTAAAAGCGCTGAAGTCATTGATTGAGTTTGCAAATTTTATAAACACTCTGAATCTGATTGTTTTTAAAGCAACTCATTTACCACCATTTTAGAAAACAACAAATATTTTTCTGAAGAATTTTATAAAGAAAAATATTTGTGTAGGAACAGCAGTCCTTCGACATACTTTCCTTAATTTGTTTTTAGGATAAGTGCACGAAATATTTGAAGATTGGTTTAGCGCAGCACTTTCCTTCTTTGAAGAGCGGGTTGCTATCGGAAATAATAGCAAGCCATTTTTAAGTGCGGGTTACAGTCTGAAGTAACTGCAAGCCATATTTAGAGACATGATTTGGAAAAAGAATATGTACACCTCCTGCTCGAACTTCATCTATGGTCCCGTGCCATTATTGAATGACATTTATAAGACCGCAGATGTTATCGATACCAGAAGACATGTCTTTAGAAAACAGTATTTTTGGTATTTTCTGATTTTTCAAATTTTTATGGATTTTTGAAGGTTTTATATTTTTCTATTTTGATTTTGTTGGTTTTATATTTTTTTATTTGGTTTTTCTGATAAATATATACAAAGATAGAGTAGATGTATAGTTTAAGAAGATGATGATACGACTACCGAGATAAGGATATCGAGCAGGCCCGTTGTAGAAGATAGAAGTCATCATCCCTAAAACTTTCACCACCAAAGCTTTCGAGGCTCTTACATTAAAGAAATAAATTGAACCATCTGAAGGTGAGACTTTGGCAGCTTCCCCCCAAACCGAAAATCCTTTAGCTGAGCAGATTCGAAGCTCTATTTCACGCTTTCCTTAGCCAGGTGCACAAAGAAGCACACCATTATCATCAATCCCGCTGCTCCTTTTAAGAATAAACCTCGTGATTCATCGTTCGGGGTTATATCATCCAATAGAAGAACAACAACGTTTCATCCCACGCTTAAATAACTCTTCTCAAATTCCTTTTCCACTAAAGTCCAGGCAGTCCATTCCAAAAGGTGTCACGAGACAACTTACCCCACGTAGTTGAATTGATGCAGTCAGTCTCTTAGACTAGAGCTCACTAACCCGAATACACATACCCGAAGACAAAGAAACTTATACCATCGAAGTAGCAGATTAAGTCCAACAACCAAAGAATAACCCCGATGTATACTTTTCTCTCCCCTCGAAGAAAGTGTATGAAGCTCAAGAACCCGAAGTACCCGAATGCCCAAAGAGAGAATAACCGATAACATTGAAGAAGCCGAATCACTGATTATCTCTGCGGAGGACTATCACTGCGGATTTCAACTCCGAAATAAGTGATTATATCTCTGAATCACTGATTAAGTACTCAAGTGAAACAGCTGAGCATCCCCAATGTACACAATTCTCTCTCCCCTGATGATTGCAATAACATCGAGATCATCACACACTTGTGTACCTCTTATATCTTGAAACTTTCTAACATCACTTCCCCTACATAGTTGGAATAATAACACTAAACGCCTTGATGAGTAAAACCTTGAGTTTCTCTGCGGTCATGACATTCGTCTTCCCGGGATATCTTCAATCACTTAGAAGAATTAAGTTCATCAAGTTTACTCTCGCTTAGATGCGTGTCTCCTTCCCCCTTGCTGGTTTTGACACTTCAGAATCAGCAACATATTATAAGCCCAAATACTTGAAATCTTTTGAGAAGATCGCTTGAAGTCTTTGTGAGAATCAATTTGCTGAAGAATGTGAGCAAGTCTAATTGGGGATTAAATCTGACTTTTCACTCTCCCCCAATTAGTGCTCTCCCCTAAACCGACAATTTGTTTGATAAGTGCCCAGATTAAAAAGAAGTCTTTAGATCGTTAAATGCAACTCGTCTTTAGTCTTCTAACATGGAAAAGAAAATGTAGAACAGGTATGTAGACTCGACCTTCTTTAAGATTGTCCAGTTGGGGAATAGAAAGTCAACATCTTCAACTTACTAAATGCATTCCCGTTAACTTTGAAATAGCAAATCCCCTTAACTAAAATCCCTCCCAATCAAACAAGAACAGAGAGATGTTCATCAAAGAAATCAGCCCAGCAACTAGAAGCACTTTGTTATTAAACTCATCAGCCTGTGAGAAGATGTCAACCAACAGCTCTTGGAAGAAACTCAATGTAAAGATGACCCGATAAGAAGAAGCTCGGTTCTTACATGAGTTAGGAGCCGTATGACCATTTATACACCGAAGTCAATCAACATGCTGTAAATTCACACTTCTTCTCCCCCTCAAGAATTGCATACGGAGTTGCCATTCTTGATTGAATAAGTGAAATCATCCAAATGTAGTCTATTCACACTTCTCCCCCGCAAAATTAGCACATGATGTCGCCATCGTCATTATAGTTGAGCACGTGGAATAAGAAAACAATCAACATTAGCCCGGTTCACTTGATCATTAAAAGCGCATGGAAAAAGCATGAAGCATGTTGATGAGAATGGTCATAATAAGAAGATTTCTCTTCTTCAGAAGATAAAGCGCACTGAAGCGTACAGTTTTCTTTTCTTTAGAGAACGAGGTTTGAACTGAAGTATTCAAACGTCATTATCTCTCTCTTTTCAGCTCTCTTGGCAAAACATGTAATCAACCCCATTATCATTCAGTAGGCTCTTTGTTGTGACAGCTGATTGAGAAAACCCAATATGATGAATTTGACCCTGAAGTAAACTAACCCGAACTCGTGACTTAAACTTGCACATATGTAACAAAGAGCGATGCTGAGACTTCATCCTCCATTGAATCTCTAAGTAATCTATACTCTTCATCCAACCAACCATCAAGTATAAGACGTACATCACCTCTTGAAAGTCCACAATTGAATGTGACACTGAGCACTACAACGTAACTCCTTAAAGTGATAGTTATTTTGAGATGATAAGAGCCCAATTCCCCCAAGTGGTAAAAATAAAAGGTAAAAGACACCCAACAATAACTAGATTTCCAAGTCTTCGTTTTTGATAATAAGCTCGAACAAGGATCATGAAGAATCTTCATCCATCCATCCCAGATACCTTCAGATACTAAGTACACTTGCCCGTGATAATTCACTTCAACCTCAAATAAATAATAGTGAATTAACTCCGTTGTCACATCTTCTTGGTTAAAAGCTCAAATCTAGCCTCCTTTGACGTTTTAAGTGAACTATGATAATGGTTTTCATCCCGACCATGGTTAAAAGCACATAACCCCGTAAAATCATGTAATAACCAAACTGCCATGACGAATATCCAAACACACATCCAATTCATGAAGTACACCCTTTTATCCCTTCTTCGAAGTAGAAACCGTAGCACCAGCATCAGAAACGATTCAGAAATACACTTTCCTTTCTCCAGGATGGTACCATCAATACGGGATTTTATAATTCTATGGTTTAAACCGAAAAATAGTTTCTTTCGCGGGATTTTACAAAACCAAGAATAAACCGTAAGATAGATCCGGAAATGCACTTAACTATTACCCGGATGTTTTCATTGTCACGGGATTTTACAAGTCTATGATTTAAACCGAGAAATAGATTCTTTCGCGGGATTTTACAAAATCAAGACAAAACCGTAAACAATGTTAGCTTGAATGTGTTATGACAACTTTGGTTTCAGTGAATATCTGTTTTAGGGGAACATGCAGCGGTTCATCAACGGTTCATTATCCAACATCATCAACATCATCAACCATCTAATAAATACTTTGGTAAACACATCATTCACGCATTCTGTCGGCTAATGTAGTGACCACATGGAGAAGTAAACCCAATATACCAAACTTGATCATGAAGTAGAATTCCCCAGATTTGTTACTTAAACTTGTACTAATCCTCGTGAACAAGAAACGGTGTACCCAATGTACAAAACCTCTTGACATTCTCAACTGAGTGAGACACCGAAGTGATAGCTACGTTGTGGGTTAAGTGAGAAAGAATCACAAACGCAACTAAATAGCCAAGTCTTTATCACCCTCTATAAACGCCCAAACAAGTCATCTTCGTGGAAGGGTAGAAAGAAAGTAGACGAACTAAGTAAAAGAGCCCGGAAAACTTCACTTCAAATTCCAATAAGAAATATCGTTTAAACAACCCCGTAGTCAATTTTCTTCAATAAGCAATTCAAGCCGAGAAAAATATCATTCGTGAAAATGTGTAACACAAAGAGTCAAACAGCACACCAACTCACATTCTTATACCAAATATTATCACAATGAATCATATCATCACACCAAATCTCATCATCAAATCTCATTATCAGATCATAGCCATGAGAGGCCCATCTTTTCATCATTCAAAAACTCAAGTCATCATACAGAATATATAAACCCGTTCCAATCATCATCAAAGTTTGGTCCAATTCATACGTGCAAAGTATCATGGACTATATGACAATTCTCATTCATTTATACCCATGAAATAACATTACTTGAGGTAATTATCCGTATCATATGACATGTAATCAAACATTCAAGTTCAAAGATAATACTTTCGTGATATATCAGGATCATGCATACGTGCGATGAATGAGACCTAAGACAAACCAATTAATGATATATCGAGTTGTGGAATATCAACATTTAAATGTATATTCACGAAAAAACTTTGTCTTAACCTCATGAGCCACATCCAAATACCACAATATCCAATCACATTTCATATGATCAAATAAACGGCCCATGTGCAATTCGTCTACACCCACAAGATTAAGTCCACAAACACGAGGCCCATTTTAACTCCTAAATTAATTTTCGTCACAAGCCCATATAATCCAATTAACACAACCGGTTATAAAAACTTTTTATACCCTAATATATCTCACATTTAGTCTAACCTAATCTCACACATCACATATCACTACTTCACAAAAAAAAACTCCGCCCCCATCCTTTTACACATCTCAAACGTAGCAACAAAAATCTTATCAAATATTACTCCATAAAATTCATCAGCCTCATAATACCTTTTCAATCCTTCAAATTGACCACGCCACAGGGATGGCAAGAGGGTCTTTGATTTGCCACAGGGATGGCATGGGATTTAGAGATGGTTACAAGATTCAGTCCAAGCAAGCACAGGTAGGTTTAACAAAATATTGTTTGCGTTTTACTTCCATCTGTTCATGGTCATGAGCGAATTAGAGAAAGAAAATAACAAGATTGTTATATTTCTTATCTCTTATATTCGAATATTAATGAGGTAAAGGCTTCTCAAAGATCAGTGATGGATAACTTAACGTGCATATGAATCTTTAAAGATTCTGATAACACGTTTGCAAACTGAGATCTTTTAATACTTTTTTCTTTTTGAGTCTTTAAGTCATTTGAGATTGATTGATAGAGTTGGGGAGGTGTTTTCTTTAGATGTCCATTAATTGTTATTGAGGTTTTGACTGATGATGGGATAAGAACCAGAAGTAGTGATGTTTAGCATATGGTTTATGGTCATTTGTGGTCGAGTCAATTGTAGGGTCAACAAGTCGCTATGTTTTATTCACAAGTCGCTATATCTTTTTAGTCAAGAGTCTAGTCGCTAGCACTAAGTCGCTAGTCCAAGTTGCTACCATGAGTAAAGACTCATGGCAAGTCGCTACCTCATATACAAGTCGCTACAGTAAGGCACAAGTCGCTAGCAAGATTTGACTATTTTCGATGAGTTTTCCGACTAAGATCCGTTCAGCTTCAAAGTTACCCAGAAAAAATTCATAAAAACTGCTTCTTTGCTTCTTTGACCTAGTTTGACCACAGTTTGACCAAAAAAAACATATGGATATTCAGTGTAGACAAGATTCAACAAAGTCACAAAAGATAGTAAACAGGACTGTTTGTTGGACAAAAACATATTATTGGACTTTTGACACAAATCAGAAGTAACTTTTGTAAAGACTGTTGGACAATGACCAAATACAGATATTGTAACCCAAGAAACCAGATGACTTTACATACCAAAAGGACACATAAAAATCAGTTAAAAGCTGTTTTACCAAAACAAACGGAAACAAATTTATTCCGACCATAAAACATGTAAAAATAGTTTTTAACAAGGTACAAAAGACCACAATAAATCAACACAACACAATAACCTTGGCTCTTGGCTCTGGTACCAATTGTAGGATCGTAATATTTATTGTGTTGATGATTCGGGTGGTCTTGGATGATCAAAATACAGGTTTGCCATTAGAGAGAGAAAGTAGAAGAGATGGAGTTTCTTGGTAGAGACTTGGTTCAACAAAATGTAAGGTTAGATTAAGAAAAGCTCCACCCCTTCCAAGGATGGAAGGGGTATTTATAGTTACAAAGCATACTGACCTCCTATCGACCTGTGGATCAGGTATACAGTGGGTAAAGACCCGTCCTTCCTCCACGGTGTTGCACTAAACTAATCTACGCTACAAACTAACTAATTAACTACTGAACAACGTAAATAACTACAAATCTACGAGCTAACTTATGCTAGATAATATTTGGGGTGACAGGAGAGGGTGGTACTTTAACAGGTGTCGCACGTGCCACATAAAAATTAATGACGAGATGCCACACTTGCATTGCCAACAGTACGGAGGCGAACCAACACCCAATTACAGGTAAGTGACCCACATATCTCATTACATACTTAACCTAACTATTAACTATGTAGACGGCACGAATTACGAACATTCCTAACATAAACGTCCTGCAGTTACTGCTTTAAAGCAACTCTAAGAGATGAGAATGCGACCATAGTTGTGACGTGCTTCAGCCCTGCTGCAAATTCACTATTACCTCCGTGTAGCGAGCTACTTAGCTACATCCCCGACCCAGAACCATGCAACCTACCAGCAATCAGCAGGGATCTACAACAGACAAGGCACTTATTCAAACTACACTTTACAACAGGAAGCCGTCGCGGAAACGCCAGGTTTATCCTTGACATTGCATCAAAACTACCGGCAATAGAAGTGAAAGATGCTCCGGTCATTGTCCCTGCATTACCAGACATCCCACAAACCCAGGAAGAAGGCAGCTCATCGTCAACTCCTATCCTTACAGATAGGAACTATCACTCCCCCCCTTACACAGCTGAACCATCAAAAAAAGGAAAAACATCTACAACAACTGCATCAACGGGGGGTTCGTAAAGAGCTTATTCCAGATGAAGAAATTGGAGCAGCTGAACCAGAAGCTAAAAAGGCCAAGAAAGACTGATATTTTCCAAGGGTGAAGAACAGCTATCTATCTAATGTAGGATATGTACAGTAACAACTAGGAAGTATTAGTGTCTAAGCATAGGATATGCACAGTAACCGCTAGGAAGTAGAAGTGTCTAAGTACCATAAAATGTACTCGAAATAGCTATGTCACCATCAAGGCTGTACCTACGCATGCTAAACACTACTAACAGAAGCATGCCATTTTCCATGTATGTTAACAGTCGTTAAAAATATCCTACTGTCACATACACGCATAGTATCCTCACCATTGCACACTACTGCTGATAAATGACAAATAAAATACAGCTCCGCGAAATACAACAAATAACAACCAGAACAGAGAAACTTTTATTAAACATCAAAAGTTACACATAAGGCACTACTAGAACAACAGAAGAGTTTTATTGAGCAAACAACGTCCTGAACACATGACACAACAAGTGGAACAGAAACAACGACAATGAAAACAAACCATAACAACATACAAAACACCATCACAGCCACCGAATAGTGTTGATGTACCCTGCGGCAGCACTAATAGCACCGTGCGTTGCATGTAACATGGTCTGAAATGTTCCAAGCTTCGAACGTTCACGAGCTGAACCTCCCCTCAAAAAGCCAATTGACTTAGTGCCAACCAAATCATCCCCTTCCTCAACGATCTCTTGGATAAGCTCTTCCAAATATTAAACAGGGTCTGGAATCTCAAGGCAACGACCACGCACCATACTTTCCCATTCACGCGCTAAGATCACCTCCGTTTCGAAACAAAGACACATCTTTTCCTGCAACGTATCAGTGGTACATTCAAAACCAAGTTCAGCAAGCCGATCACCACGCGCCATGTAAACTAAAAAAATTAAGATAAAGCCAAGACAAAGACACACAAAGAGATTAAAACCACCAACATTTATATATACATCCAATTGAACACCCACTACCCAAAAATCCTTAATCAGCAGAGAAAATGGAGCATTATCAACATTAAAGATACCACTACAGACCCATTTCCTAAAAAGCATCAAACAAAACCCTTAATCGTCGGGAGCATGCAACATATAGCAGAGCAACAGAAACACTATCAATGATACAAACACCGCTACATACCCACTTTATAAAAACTAACCATACGCATCACTAAAAGTTACCTGCAAAACAATGAGCATCTATCCGAACACCAAAAAAGTCTTCTTTGAGCAATCCACTATCAAAGATACCTCGAAACACTCCCGCTGCATCGCGGCGGGTTCTAATTACTTGTTCTTGTTTATATTATATCCAAACCTTATCGAGAATTCAATACAATCATTAAGTGTCCGTTTGGTTTGTTGCTAGAAATCACAATGGGTATTGGATTTGGTATGAGGTAGAATGACAATGGATATGAAAAAGTGTATCATTACGATTGTTTATGTTTGTTTGATAAAATATGAAATGAAAAAGTGTATACATATTTGAATTTTGTAGTAGAAAAGAGAAGGGCCCGCGAGAATGGATTTCATAGGCAACAAATTGGTGTGTAATGAATCTATGACTATGATATACCCATTTCATTTCCGGATCCACTAAACAAACACCATTAATCGGAATGAAATCCATAGATCCATTCCGATAGGCGCATACCAAACGTACCCCTATTAAATATAATGTTGAATATTTAAAGGCAGGTGATTCAAACTTGACGCCCCACATCATGTTGAATTTTATATAAATAACTAAAACCCTGTCATAACATGATCTTCATACAAATTCAAATCGCTAGTTTGCTCCATAAAGGCAAGTTCTAATTCAATGAAGAATAAGCAAGTTCAAGAAATAGCATCAGACTGTGAGCAGCTGCCAGAAAGATATATACGAAAAGAAGACGAAGAGTATGGTGCTAATGTTACCAAGTCTGATGTAACAAGTGCTGTTATTCCTGTTATTGATTTAAGCTTATTAACTTCATCTCCATTGGAGCTTGATAAGCTTAAATCAGCTGTAATCACTTGGGGCTGCTTTCAGGTACTTCTTAAGAGTTGGTTTTACGTTATTTTTTTTCATTTTGCAATAGTAGATCTGATTGACTTTGTGATCATTAGTTAATTTCTTTACATGTGCTGATATGCAGAATTAATTAAGGGGATGGTACTCTTTATAATATTTGTGATATTTTATTAAATGCTTAGCTGTACAACCCAAAATAGATAAGATGATCACTCAACTTTGTGGTCTCTTTACTTTCATACGCTAGCGAAACAGTTGATGATAGAGTTTTTGGAAGGCGTTAATTGAAACATATTTAAGTAAGCTAGTGCATACTAGCGCATGGATAATCAACTACTGGACACTTAAATTTGAGAAGATTTTGTCACCGTGACTGAAATGATGAAACCAATAAGATTCTGATTGTTTAGGTATATGATTGCTAAGCTCCCTATATGTATGCTCTAGTTGAATGTGAACAAATACATGGTTTTGTTTGCCAGTGTTGCCGGCCTACACTCTTCTATAGATTTCAGATTAGATGAACGATTGATCAGTCAGTTTGAAAACAACGGATGGATTATATCACGCGCACTCTTATCAATATTGTGCCACATAGTTATTAGTTTCCTTAGAATACCAAACTCCTTGACTAGATTTTTTATGAAAATTTAGTTTGTGGATATACATTTTCATGATATTTGATTGGTTCCAGGCAATAAACCATGGAATTGACAGTTCATTTTTGGAAAAAGTTCGTGAAATCAGCAAACTCTTCTTCAAATTACCAGCAGATGAGAAGAAGAAATACCTTAGAGAAGAAAATGATGTCGAAGGCTATGGAAATGACATGGTACTCTCAGAAAACCAAACTCTTGATTGGACCGATAGGCTTTATCTCACTGTTCTTCCGCAAGACCGACAAAGGCTTCATTTTTGGCCTCAAAATCCCACTCACTTCAGGTAATTCCCATATATAGCATAACCAAATTATCAAACCCGTCATTAATTAAAAACTTCACATACTGTGTAATTTTAAGATTTGACACGAACGCTGATGTTGGATTCACCAATTATGCAATTTGTGATGAGTCAGGGAAATTCTTGATGAATATAGCTCCAAAATACAATCGGTAAATGAAGTAGTCCTTAAAGCCCTGGCTAGATCCTTACACTTGGAGGAAGATTGCTTTTTGAACCAATATGGGACGACTGCAAAGATGCAGGCACGATTCAACTATTACCCTCCTTGCCCATGGCCTGAAAAGGTGTTAGGAGTCAAACCACATGCTGATGGTTCAGCAATCACAGTTTTGTTACAAGACAAAGTTGTTGAAGGCCTGCAACTTTTAAAACATGATCAGTGGGTTGGAGTCCCTATCGTTCCTGATGCTCTAACCATCAATGTTGGTGACCAGATCGAGGTATTCCTATTTGTTCCCCTGTTCAATCTGCCAATTCCAAATCAATCATACATTTCAATACTGAAAGGTTGCAAGACACATGACGTGTGGAAAAATATTAGCCTTTTTTTTAAGTCATGGAAATTTACCACGCCCTTTGACTTTTAAGTTTTAAGCAAGAAGCCTGCTACTATGGCAGGTTAATTAGGCTTGAATGTTAAATCGATGGTAACATAGTTCCTTGCGAGAATAGTGAATTTCAGGAACGCAAAGAAGTTAAATGACTCGTGACAGTATTTCTTGATGCCCATGGTTTTTCTTAGTTATCATTATTATACATCTCATGAATTTTGGTGCTACCTTTAAGTTTATGTCAATAATGTGATGTTTGATTCATACAACTTATATTCATTGCTACACAATTATTTGATAGTTGAAATGGTAACTAAATTTTCAGATTATGAGTAATGGAATATTTAAGAGCCCGGTGCATAGAGTATTTGTACACTCAAAAAATGAGAGGATGACTCTGGCTATGTTCTGCATGCCTCAAACCGAAAAGGATATTGGACCTGTGGACGGGCTCATTACAAATGAAAGACCAAGGTTATACAAAAACGTCACATTTACTCTCGACTTCTTTTTCAAGAATTACCAGCAAGGTAGGAGACCAATCGATGCTTGCAGAATTTGACAATGTTCAAGGGATTGTCTTTTGTTGATTAGACCATTATGTTTCCTTCTTTTCTTTTGTATGTGTAACAATAATAGCTTGCTTATAGTCTTCTTAGCTATAAGAGGAAAGAAAAAGCATATAAACAAGTACTTAACTCAATTTGCAATTTATATGTGTATCGGATATTCTTAATTTACTGTAATGGTTAAGGTGGACCGGTGGAGGACCAGCTTATCAGCTTATCCCATTATTTGTAGATTTAAGGACAAAAGATTTTTTATATACAAGGGATCAATCTACACCCTTATTTTTATTAGATCTAATGGATAAGATTAATCTCAACAATTAAAAAAATTCACTTTCATCCTTTTTTTTCAAATATAAATATCTTTCAAACCGTTAATCGTCAAGCGAAAAAAAATATACCATTACGACGAGCATTTAATTATCTTTCTATAGATAGGCACTTTGATATACTTTCGATTAAAAAAAAATTCATGTTTTTCACGTTTTTTTGTTTTTTTTTTTAAGTTTTTTTTGTTTTTTTACGTTACTGAAATTTGCATGAAAAAATCATATATAATTTAACACTAATTTGAATACCACATGTGATATTAGTGTTAAACAATGTTTTGAAACCCGGGTTTGTGATCGACCCGGCCAAGACACCGGGTCACCGGGTCACCGGGTCAACCGGTTCAACCGCCGGGTCAACCCGGTTAGACCCGGTTTTATGCATATGTCCAAACATCCATTTCTAATTGTCCAAACATAATGTCTAAACATTAGTTTTGCATGAAAAAAACAAGAACCATTTTTCATGCTCTAAACAACAAATCAAAGGTGGACAAGGATATAAACCTGCATAATTTTCAAAACAACCATAAATGCTTCTGATTTACATGTTTATACTTCAAAGGCATAAATCCTGGAGATTACAAGTTTATACTTCTAAAGACATGCATCCTACGAGATTTACAAGTTTATTTTTTGAGGTTTTGTATTAAAAAAAAAAAAAAAAAAAAACCAAACCGTAGGGTTTCAAAACCGGGTTGACCGGTCACTTAAAAACGGTCTAAACGGTTGACCGTTTTAAAACCCGGGTTTTTTTTACCCGTTTTTTTGTCCGGAACCGGTCCAACCGGTTAACCCGGCCGGGTCGACCCGGGTTTCAAAACATTGGTGTTAAATCATATATATGATATGTATATCATATGTGATTTATCATATATGATTTAACACTAGTATCACATATGATATTACATACCATATGTGATTTAAAAGTAATATCATATGTGATCTTCAAATTAGTGTTAAATTATATATGATATTTCATGCAAATTCTAGTTTCGAAGAAAAACAAAAAAAAAACGAAAAAACGTGAAAAAAACGATTTTTTTTCTTTTTTCGAAAGTATATCAAAGTGCCCGTCTATAGAAAGATAATTAAATGCTCGTCGCGATGGTGTAATTATTTTTGCTTAACGATTAATGGTTTAAAAGATATTTAAATTATAAAAAATAGGTGAAATAATAAAATGCTGTTAATGTTAACCATTGATTTCTTTTTAGATAGATGGTAGAGATGAGTCCCTTGGTATGTAAGAAATGTTTGGTATGTAAAATAACTCTCCTCTTATTTGTATGTTGATAAGTTTATAGACCGCATTATGTAGAGATGGCAAATGGGTCAGGTCGAGTCGGTTTGGGTTATGGGTCAAACGGGTCATACTTTAAGAATGGGTTGAATGGGTCATGGGTCAAACGGGTTGGGTCAGTTTGGGTCGAGTCGACTCATTACATTTCGTCCGTTTTTGCGTGTTTTTTTACGTTTTTGTCCATTTTTTACGTTTTCGTCTGTTTTTTTTACGTTCTAGTCTGTTTTTTTACGTTTTCGTCCTTTTTTTACGTTTTCGTCCGTTATTGTGTGTTTTCGTTCATTATTGAGCGTTTTCGTTAGTTTTTTGCACGTTTTCGTGTGCTTTTACGTTTTCGCCCGTTTTTTTACGTTTTATACCCTTTTTTAACGTTTTAGTCTGTTATTTTACGTTTTCTTTGGTTTTGCGCGTTTTCGTTCGTGTTATACGTTTTCGTCAATTTTTTTACGTTGTCCCCCTTTTTCTTACGTTTTCGTCCCTTTTTTACGTATTCCTCCATTTTTTTCGTTTCGTCTGTTTTTTTACGTTTTCGTCCATTTTTTTACGTTTACGTCCGTTTTTTACATTTTCCTCCTTTTTTATGTTTTCTTTCTTATTCTTAAGTTTTCGCCCGTTTTCTTACGTTTTCGTATGTTTTTTTTACGTTTGCGTCAATTTTTTACGTTTTCGTCGGTTTTTTTACGTTTTCGTCCGTTTTTTATGTTTGCGTCCGTTTTTTACGTTTTCGGCCGTTTTCTTATGTTTTCGCACTGTTTTTACGTTTTCGTCTATTTTTTACGTTTTCGTGTTTTTTGTAAAATTTTCATCCGTTTACTTACTTAAAACGTACGAAATTGTAAAAACACATATGAAAAGGTAAAAAAAGACGAAAACATAAAAACAACGGACGAAAACATAAAAACAACGGACGAAAACGTAAAAACACTGACGAAAACGGAGAAAAATGTAGACAAAGGGTGAAAACGTAAAAAAACAGACGAAAACGACCGACGAAACGTAAAAACAATGGACGAAAACGTAAAAAAACGCGCAAAAACGGACGAAAATGTAAAAAAAGGACGGAAAAGTATTAAAACGGACGAAAATACGCAAAAACGGACTAAAACGTAAAAAAATGGGCGAAACATAAGTAAAGGGCAAAAACGCGCAAAAACAAACGAAAACTAAAAAACAGACGAAAACATGCCAAAACGGGCGAAAACGCGCAAAAGAGGAAAAATAACGCACAAAAACGGACGAAAACGTAAAAAGCGGGAGAAAACGTAAGAAAACAGAGGAGAATGTAAAGAAACGAATGAAAACCTAAAAAACGGACGAAAACCTGAGAAACGAACGAGAACGAGCACAAACGAACGAAAAGGTAAAAAAACGGATGAAAACGCACAAAACTGGACAAAAACGTAAAAAAAGCCAGACAAAAACGTAAAAAATGGGCGAAAATGTTAAAAGACGGAAGAAAACGCGCAAAACCGGTTGAAAACGTAAAAAAATGGCCAAAAACGTAAAAAGATAAGGACAATAACACACACAACAGATGAAAACGTAAAAAACGGGTGAAAACTTAAGAAAACCGAGGAAAATGAAAAAAATAGACGAAAACATAAAAAAACAGACGAAAACGCGCAAAAACGGATAAAACGTTAGAAAATGGACGAAAACGTAAAAAAAACGAACAAAACCCCTCAAAAATGGATTAAGACGTAAAAAACGGCCAAAAACATATAAAAACGGACGAAAACGCGCAATAACGGATGAAAACGTAAAAAACGGATGAAAACGTAAAAAACGAACGAAAACGCGCAAAAACGGATGAAAACGTAAAAAACGGACGAAAAGGTAAAAAAACGGACGAAAACGCGCAAAAACGAATGAAAACGTAAAAAACGGACAAAAAAAGACGAAAACGTAAAAAAATGACGAAAATGCGCAAAAACGGATGAAAACGTTAAAACTAACGAAAAAATTTAGAAACGTATAAGAATATAAAAAACACGACATCTATGGTGGTTGAGTTATCATCCGACCCTTTAGTGACCCATTCGACCCATTTGTTGATTCACATAAGTCCAATTGTTGACCCATTTGACATGTTCTTTGCCAATGGGGTAACTCAATGCAACCTATAACTTGTTATTTTTTACCCATAGCAACCCATTTTTCTCTAAATGGGTTGTGATTGCCACCTCTAGCATTATGATACCAGCATGCAACTTTATAAACCGAACCTGATTTAGCCAGTTTATCCGTTTGACGTGTACTAAGAAATCATCATGTTTCAACTAAAACCTGTTTTGATCAATTATTCATCTTACTTGATTCTCCTGTATAGTAATGAGGTGTCTCATCATTTTATATATCATGCTGGGAGATAATTTGCACACTCTCCAAATTGATTGGGACACTCTAAATTAGAGTGTTTGGACATTTATACCCTCATATCAATTTTACATACTTTCACTCTGTAAAGGTATATATGTCCAAACACTCTAATTTAGAGTGTCCCAATCAATTTGGAGAATGCGCAAATCACCTCCCCATGCAAATAGGTGGTTGTAAATCTTTTGTCGTCTCATCATCTAGTTTTGTGCAATTGATTTATCTTAGAATTTTCGTAATAACATACCAATTAAGGTATGAATGTCAATCACTTTCCCTTTCCGTGACATACTTACACCACGTTGGTGTGTATTCCTACTATCACCCACGCTTAAACTTAAGTGCATGTGGGGAAGAACACCTTTGTGTCTGATGTCTGGTAAATAAGGTTGGAGTCAAGTTTGTGACTCGAACAAAAACAGGCGCTTTGTGGAAGGCAACCAATGCTTGTGTTTTTCTAAATTACGTTTATGTTTTAATTTTTTTTTTGTTATTAGGATTTTATATTTGGGTATTGTTTGTTTTGTCTTTGATTGTAGGTTGGATTCGATGAGGATAATCGCATTATGATTCTTGGATGGCGGTTTAATCATTAATATCCGATAATCAACAATTCTCGTTGTTAATACAAATAAGCCATAAAAACGTTTATTTATATTTTACGATCTTCTAAGGTTTTGTCGATAACAAACGTAAAATCATTTTAACGAAACAAATAAAATACATAAAAGGTTTGAGCCAATAGTTTACTAACACACTTACATTTTCATATAAAACATTAAATAAGTAATATTGTTTACATCTTATAGAAATGCATATGTATAAACTAGTGTTTACATAATATGGATATGTACATATATACTTTGTATATATTGGAATAGGTAATGTAATGGGTAAAAACCTAAGTCCATGACCCATGACCCATGATTCATTGACTAGGTAAAATAAATGTTGTTGGGTAAAAAAGAATCATCCTCAACCCCAACCTTAGCGTAGTACACTTCTTTCTAGCATTCCTATTCCCCTAGAGAATGATATCAATACCCGAGGCTTAACCAATACTACACTACAACGATTAGGTTCACTTCCTAGGGTGTTGAAAAACTTGCTCGACAAAAAGGAAGTTCCTTTGACCCCGAACGCTCTTCGTACGCGCATCAATGTTCTTAACATGCCTCTATCATCATGTCATGTACTATCATCCTCAATTTTAAAGTCCTTTATATATACTTGTGACAAAATGATGGAACCTTTGAACACATCTCTCATCACGTCATTCTTCGTTCCTGAATCATCTACTACTTACAACCTACTCGACGATCCATCAAACGAAAACACATGAGGAATTTAGTCCTTTCTCTAAATAAAATCAATTCCTAGGAATTTTCGTTTATCTCCCTTTGTAACTTAATCATAATCTATGAAATGAATCATTAGTTGATCATTTGATGCTCTTACATGACTCTCTTACCATGTTTTGTTTGTAGGGATCATTAGTTTGAAGACTTACCATCTTGAACAAATTATTGCATGTATTATGTGGAGTAACCTGTCTCAAAAGCCGGATCCCTGGCTTATAACTAGCCGGATCCCTCAAGTAAGGGATCTATAGGGATCCGGGCAACAGGAAATAGATTTTTAATCTTTGCTACATCAATCCAATTTTTCCAAACCTTTGATTAGTTTAACATGATAGTTTAGGGTCACTTAAGTCCTTCTCAAGCTCAGTTGGTCTCACATCCACTCATAGATAACTTAGGATCACATTCAAGGTGCTTTTTGATTTATCACTTCATCAAAACTCACCAAATTCCCATTCCAATGCTCACACATTGTTTATCTCATCTCAAAACACCTAATTTGATATTTCTCTCAATTTTAGCAAATTGATTTTAGTCATCCTTACCTCAAAATAGGCTAAAAACTAGTTTTTAATTTCTTATGATTTTTAAGGAATTTTCCAAATTTCTTTTAAGTTACCATCTGATCTCTAGGATCATTTGACTCTACTTTACACCTCAAATTTCTTAGTGCCATCTTTGATCACCCATTGGTGCTCATAAAAACCCCATTTCTTTCCATAAAAGACAATCATTAGCTACCCTCACTCATTTCACTTGATCATTTAAGTCTCATATCATCTAAGACACATGCGAAGACTGAAACACTCAAGATGTCTAGGTACTAGACCTTATAAAACATCATCTTCCTTTTCTTTGGCTGCTGAGAGCCGGATCCATAGGTTTAGCCTAGACAGATCCCTCATTTGAGTGATCCGTGGGAACCGACTGCTCAGATAAAGCTAATCCTACTTAAAACTATCATTTCAAGCTCTCTTTGGTAACTTGAACACTCCACATTGTCTTAATTGACTTCCTAGATCAGCGCAACTCTGTAGTTGACTCTTATGCATGTAAATCATTGCATTTTGAAGGATTTTAGTAGCTTAAGCTTTAATTCACTTACCAATCCTTTCTTCTTATAAAACTCCTTGTTAGAACATCCAAATCACCATTCACATACTTATTCTCATTGGCTAAACTTTCTTTTCACACCTTCCATTCTCTACCATCTTACCATGAGGAAAACCCCTAGTGTTAACTCATCCACTAAAGGACCTCCCAAGAAACTTTCTCGGGTTATTCACTAAATCTCTTCAACCGAATCATCACCCGTTAAAGCCTCAAAGACTAGAATTCCCTCAAAACAACTCTACCAATCAAACCAATTCCCAAAAGGATTGTTCCCACAAGACAACCCTTGCCAAACAGTACTATACCTCCTAAACCAAACACCCCTACTTCCACTAAACCATCACCTCTAGTACCTGAAGTTATCTGTTACACCACTCCACTCTCATCTCCATACCTCTACAACTTAGAGGACTTGCCTTCCAGGCCATCTCATCTCACCTCTTCGAATGCTTTGATGAGGTCAACAAATCTAATCGTCCTCAAGCATAGGAATTCAAGTGGTGTTCTCATCTTATGTGTAACTTAGACTTGCTAGGAATCATACTTCATGTTTTGATCATTTTCTTAGTTTTAGAGTTATGTACATCATTTCTCTCGTTTTTATTGAATGATATTACATGTTGTATGCCATATGGTCTTGAGAATATGTTTGATACCATAACACTTAACTTGTTTTGATTTTAACATCACATTTCACATCCACATTCCTATCACAAGAATGCAGGTATACGGATCCCTCACTTTTTCCTAGACGGATCCCTCACAAGGAGGAACCGTGGGATCCGTGCAATAAAAACTTAATTTTTCACTAACATAAATCTCATTTGCAGGAAACTATGCTTCATATACTTGCTTTCTAACCTTTGTTTTGTAAATTTTCAAAATAAACATGAAGAATTTGACACCCTCAACAAGGGGGAGCTTTTCGTCAAAGTAAAACAATTGCAAAAAAGTTTGCAATACTTTCACTTAGGATTTCTTTACTACTTGACGTCCTACTCAAAGGGAGCACTCGTCAAGGGGGAGCATTTCGTCAATAGACGAAACCATTTGCAAACATAATTGCAACACACTCGCTTAGTCTTCCTAATTACTTGACGCCCTCAACAAAGGGAAGCATCCGTCAAGGGGGAGATAAGACGAGAATCCTTCTCTCCTCTTACTATCTATTTTTCATATTATTACTTTTCACATGTTTTTCTCAAAACAATGTGTTAGTTTCTTTTCGTCGCTCTTTTTGTTTCGACAAAAAGGGGGAGAAAATAGTAAAAACTCCAATTCAAACTTTTACGAATTTTAGTTTTTCGTTAAAATAATCTTATGTTTTATCATCAACAAAAAGGGGAGATTGTTAATACAAATAAGCCATAAAAACGTTTATTTATATTTTACGATCTTCTAAGGTTTTGTCGATAACAAACGTAAAATCATTTTAACGAAACAAATAAAATACGTAAAAGGTTTGAGCCAATAGTTTACAAGCACACTTAAATTTTCAATTTAAAACACTAAACAAGTAATATTGTTTACATCTTATAGAAGTGCATATGTATAAACTAGTGTTTACATAATATGGAAATGTACATATATACTTTGTATATATTGTAATGGGTAAAAACCTAAGTCCATGACCCATGATTCATTGACTAGGTACAATGAATGTTGTTGGGTAAAACCCAAAGTCTATGACCCATACCCATGGAGCTTGATCCATAACCCATGACCCATTGCATGACATCATGCATGAAGTCATGTTGGGTATTATCCATGATCCATGACCCAAGACCCATGACCCAATGTCTAGATACATTGCATCTTGTTGGCTATCCATAAAACATTACCCATAACCCATAACCCGGTTTGCAACCTAAAATCCGGACTTAAGCTGACCCAGCAGCCGGATCCCTAGGATTGCACTAGCCAGATCCCTCTAGATTGGGATCCATGGCAACCATGGAACAGTAGACAATTTTGTCCATAAATAGTGAGCCATTTCTCTCTTTCTCACTACCCCTTTTTACACATACTCTCTCTTAGTATTGTAACATTGCTAACCTCAGATCCAAATGATCATTCTATGTAGTTTTGTGTTTGTGTGATTCTATAGGTTCCTCTTAAAGGCAAGATCACCACCTCTTAAAGACGTGCAAGATCAAGGTCATGAGTTGCTAGTTATCATCAAGACCACTGAAGTGTATCTTGTTGATAGTTCTTTTCTCCCTCCATAGAAGTGTTGTGTTGAAGGCATTAGTGAAAGGTGCCGAAGGGTCGTGTCGAAGGCATTACTGAAAGGTGCCGAAGGGTCGTGTCAAAGGCATTAGTGAAAGGTGCCAAGGGCGTACATTCGATATGGTGCATCAATGTACAAGATAGTTAGTTTGGGTTAAAGGATATTGATATCCTTATGATGTTGTAATAAGGAGTGTGTCTCCTTTGGGGTATTCGCTAAGTGGTGTAGGGTTGGGTAGTAGTTCCTCCTTTGTAATGGAACTCGGTATCTAGCCTTGTACAGGATAAAGTGTAGGCGACGTTATGATAGGTTTGGTTCTACCTCGTGGAAGAACCCGGTGTCTAGCCTTGTACCGGATAAAGAGTAGGCGACGTTGTGAAGGCTTCTCCGCCACATTAAGGAGGTTGTGTTGTGTAGTGCTTACAAACTCTCGAGTGGGGAACTCGGGGAGTGGAGTAGGGCAAGGAAGGTGTCCTTGTAGCCGAACCACTATAAATACTCGTTTCGTGATTTTGTATTCCTTTACTCTTTATCTTTGCATTACTTATTTATATGCTTATCTATCATCATCCAACACATACATTAAATAGATTGATATAAGTCGATCTAAATAGTTTAAAACAAAGTTTTAATCTGTAACATATTGGATTTCACAAACACATCAAACCATAACTTAAATGGGGCGTATGGCTTAAGGTTTTAGAGAGAGAAAGTTTAGAGGTTTAGAAAGCTTAGTGAGAGAAAGAAAAATCTTATTATGAGCTCCAACCCTCTACCTTGGGAGGTAGAGGGAATTTATAGTATCTTACAAAATACGCCTCCTACGGGCTGTGGATCAGGCATACAGTGGGTAAAGACCCGTCCGTCCTCCTCGGTGTTACTTAACTAACATAAAATAACTATGACTACGAGCTTTCTAACGATTACATATACTTGAGGTGACCGACACTTTAACAACTAGATTTTCTAAATCCTAACAATCTCCCCCTAAGGGAGGTCACCTCAACTTACAATGAATACAAACAGATATTACATTTGATTGTTCTAGAATTCTTGATTAAGTTCTTTGCTCATTAGCCCGTAGTCTTTGATTCTTCATGTTTTGCATGTTTGGTTAATTCAAGTGGAGGTCTTTAACTGATCCACGTGATGATGAGTTTTGAGCCAGATTTGAGATCATCAGCTACCATGAATCTCTGACTCTTCCTTTGTAGTGTTGACATTATGTGAAGTTGTGACATTGGACCGACATGCTCACATTCTGGATCATGATTTCTTCTCATCAGAGTAGCGGAAGTTTTAGTTGATTCATGATATTTGCAGCAGCGTAGCAGAAGCATAGAGTGAAAATATCAGAGTCGTTGATGCACTTATCATGATTTCTTTAGAAATGAATGTGTTGTGTGAGCATGCGGTTATGGATTGACCTCTCAATTCTGATCAGCTGCAAACGTCGGGTGTACCTACATACAGCAGTTAGCAATAAAGTGCACGAAAGCATCTGTGATCACTTTCGTTGAATTGAGGTACACGCCTGCCCCCCGGTTCCCCGCTGATCAGTACAAGTACTGGCTGTGATCAGGTATAATTTCGAAGAATCTCCTTGACAGGGTTTCGCAGCTGCTCTAGCCGTTCTCAAACCGGAACATCTCAAAGAAGACAACACGGAGTGAGTGAACAAGCGAATTGAGATTAACTGATTGATGAAAAGAGATTTAAAAAACAATCGTGTACTGCTCAATATAAAGTGTTTTTGCAATACAACAAATTTTGTACCTGAATTGTTTTTGATATTTCAGAAAAAGCTCCCCCTCAACATGTGCATCATATGTTTGAAATCGTTTTGGCACATGGAGGCAAGAGGATTTGAAAATCTTCAGATTGAGAAATAAGAATTCACTTCTTTGATCAACATTTTCTAAAAATATCGACATCACTTTCCCGATGAAAATTAGTATTTTAAATACTTTGTTAAATATATCTTTGGGAAAGGATGTGGTTTTCAAAAAGTTGCTCCCCCTCAATATGTGCATCGAGATATTTGAAATAATTTTAACACATAGAGGGAAAACCTGCACTTAGAGACAAATCAATCACGTTTCAATCCTTTTTGGTTTGATATAGATGCTCCCCCTTAACATGTGCATGGAAAATTTGAAATCGTTTGGCATATATAGGGAGGAGAGCTTGCTAATCACATACAAAACTAGTTATCGAATTATCAGTTTAAATCCAATTTAAATCACAATATTCTCCCCCGATCACAATTTTCAAATCCATTGAGATTTGTGATCTCTATTGATTTAAATTAATTTTGAAAACTTTGGAGGAGAATTGTGACTTGCTTTTAAAAAATATTTTAACTGATAAGAATCAGATTTTGAGACTTTAAACTCCAATGTTCAAGCATGCTTAAGTATCTTATGAGAACATAACATTAGCCAAGGTCTGAACCAATTGTATAAGACATTGCAATTGTTTGACAAATAACCTTTTTGTTTTAATTGAAATCATTCTCCCCCTCAATCAATGACATAAGTTGTTGATTGAGAGATAGAGATTTTGACAAATGTCAAGTCCAGATGATTTTCAAAAATTGAGTCCGAGTTATTTTTCAAAGCTATTTAGTTTTCATTAGATAACAAATATTTTTCAGAAGAATTTATAGAAGGAAAAATATTTGTGAAGGAAACATTTGTCTTTTTGTTGACAAACATTTGTTTTTAGAATCAGAGCATGAGAGATGAAAAATAAGATAAAGCATGGCTCTGTTCTTTCTTTTAAAAACGGGGTACAGTCTAAAATGACTATAAACCTTTGTTTTTCATTCTTTCAAAATGTTTTTTTTCTAAGCTTATATACAATCGAACTTCATCTAAAGACGCGTGTCATTCTTAGAGTGACAAATCAAAGACCGTAGATGTTATCGAAGAATAGAAAAAAGATGGAAAAAAATATTTTTTCGCTTTTTCAAAGATTTTCTGATTTTTTATAGATTTTTTGAAATTTTATATTTTTCTATTTTCTTTTTGTGGGTTTTATAATTTTGTATTTTGCTTTTTGAAAAAATATTTACAAGAGATGGATGAAGAAAAACTTTT
Organism: Chrysanthemum makinoi; assembly: GCA_910596185.1. Lineage (NCBI taxonomy): Eukaryota > Viridiplantae > Streptophyta > Magnoliopsida > Asterales > Asteraceae > Chrysanthemum > Chrysanthemum makinoi. The sequence continues at coordinate 191,287,679 of OU343223.1, forward strand.
ACTCCTCGTCTTCCTCTTGAAGACGTTTGAGTGTTTCCGGTTGTAGACTCTTTAGACCAAGTCGTGGAAGGATAAACTCAAAACGTTCTCTAGGAAGAGCTTTGGTGAAGATGTCTGCTAACTGATATTCAGTCCTCACAAAATATAGTTCCACCACACCGTTCTCCACTTGCTCCCTGATGAAATGATGTCGAATGTCGATATGCTTTGCTCTTGAATGTTGAACGTTGTTGCATGAGAGAGCAATGGCACTCTTGTTATCACAATACAGAGGGATTTTGTTGAACTTAAAGCCATAGTCAGATAATTTGGATCTCATCCATAGGATTTGAGCACAACAAGATGACATGGCTATGTATTCTGCCTCTGTAGAGGATATAGAAGTACTCATTTGTTTCTTTGAAGACCAGCTCACAAGCTTATCACCCAAAAACTGAGCACCTCCTGACGTGCTTCGAAGTGTATCTTGACACCTGCATGGTCGGCATCTGCATAGGTCGTTAGTGACATACCGGTGTCCTTCCGGTACCAAAGTCCCATGTTGATGGTTCCTTGGAGATACCGAAAGACCCGTTTAACCGCTTCAAGGTGCTTTTGGTAGGCTTAGCCTGGTATCTAGCACACATGCATACAGCGAACAGAATGTCTGGTCTACTGGCAGTAAGGTACATCAAGGACCCAATCATACTATGATATTTGGTTTGGTCAACCATGATCCCTGAGTGGTCCTCATCCAGTTTAGTACGCTCCACCATGGGAGTGTCAACAGGGTCACAAGAATCAAATCCAAATTTCTTTAAGATTTCATTAGCATATTTAGATTGATTGATAAAAATGCCTCCGGGACTTTTTAGAAATTTGTAATCCCAAGAAAAATGACATTTGTCCCATCATTGACATTTGAAATTTGGAGCTCATCTCTTTAGAAAAACGGTCACATTCATTGGGGTCAGTCGAGGCAAAAATACTATCATCAACATAGATTTGAACGTGAATTAAGTGTTTGCCTGACTTTCTGGTGAACAATGTCGGATCAACTGCTCCTTTGCTGAATCCATTAGATACAAGAAACTTCGATAGCGTGTCGTACCATGCCCTTGGAGCTTGCTTCAAACCGCAAAGGGCCTTCTTCAAGCGATAGACATGAGTAGGATGCTCTGGATTCACAAAACCTTCAGGTTGGCTGACGTATACGACTTCTTTCAGATCTCCGTTAAGAAAAGCCGTCTTTACATCCATCTGATAGACTACCATGTTCTTACTTGCAGCGTTAGCTAGGAAGATTCTGATTGCCTCAATACGTGCAACTGGAGCAAATGATTCTTCAACGTCAATACCCTCCTCTTGACGGTATCCTTTTGCAACCAAACGAGCCTTGTTCTTTAGCACATCACCATGCTCATCAAGTTTTACTTTGAATATCCACTTTAGAGCATTGATCATAGCACAGTCAGGAGCAGGTACTAATTCCCATACATCTGGTCGATCGAACTCATGAATTTCTTCTTGCATGGCATTGAACCAGCTGTCTTCAGTCATGGCAGTTTTAACGTCATTTGGTTCGACCTTAGATAGTACGGAGTTGAAGAAGCACCATAAGGCATCAGTTGCAAGTTGTTTACGAGTGGATACAGGACGAGAAGGGTTTCCAATGATGTTTTCCAATGGATGGTCATGTGTCCATTTTCTAAGGTGTTCGTGTGGTTGTTGTTGAGGAACTGAAGTAGAAGAGTTTGGATCTCCTGATGAAGATGGTTCTGAAGTTGGTTCAGGAGAAAATATGTTCTCAAATGGAGCATCTTCGGGAGTAGCAAAGGGGTTATCTCCATCATAGGTGCTAGAAACATTTCCATGATGTACACTTTATGATTGAGGATTTGATGACGAGGATGAGTGATCTGCAGTAGGCGCTTCTTGACTCAATGACATAGAAACTGAAGGGTTATCTACGTTGACTGGGTTAGGGGCAGCCTCTGTTGATGGATTTGACTGATCATTAGCAATAGGCTCATAGTGTTCATCAAAGATTGGATCAAACAATTTCTTCAAATCATCTTCCGAAGGGGGTACATATGGAATTGCTGGTGAGGGATTTTGTACAAGAGAAGAACTAATGGGACTACTTAATGAAGGTTGTGATGCGGGTCTAGAACTTGATTGTCCTGGAGTCATTTGCCCAGACAGCTCATCGAACGTAACGTGAATAGTTTCCATGATATCTCGAGTTCTTTTGTTGTAGATTCGGTAACCCTTTTTGTTTGATGCATAACCCACAAAAACTCCAATGTCTGCCTTAGCTCTTAATTTACCGAAATCTTGACCGTCATTCGTTGGATAGCAAAAAGCACCAAATACACGAAGGTGGGAAAGATCAGGTTTTCGTTTATGGACAAGTTCGTATGGAGTTTTTCCATGAGTGGTGTGTATGAGGGAACGATTTTGGGTGTAGCAAGCAGTGGCAATGGCTTCAGCCCAAAGAAACATTGGAACCTTTGAGTAAATTAGCATTGTTCTTGCAGCTTCAACAAAGGTCCGATTTCGTCTTTCAACTACACCGTTCTGTTGAGGCGTACGTGGAACACTTCTTTGATGACTGATTCCAATGCTTTCATAAAATTGACTTAGGTATTTGTTAACAAAATCAATGCCATTGTCTGTTCAAATAATTCTAACAGTCTTGTTAAGTCGAATCTGCAGCTGTTTGATAAGTTTGATGATGACATCCGGAGTTTCATCCTTTGTCCTCAAAACTTAACCCAAGTAAATCGAGTAGTCATCAACAACGACTAATACATATTTCTTCCCATTTATCGTTTGCACTCTCATAGGTCTGCATAAATCCATATGAAGAGTATGAAGAACTTCCATAACTGAGTTTACGGGTTTGGGTTTGTGGGCATATTTCCTGCTTTTTCCCAATTGGCATGCTAAAAAAAGATGATCTTTTTCATACTTTAATCTGCGTAAGCCTCTTACTAGGTCCTTTCTGGAAAGATCATTAATGGTGCCGAAGTTCAAGTGATTGAGACGACGATGCCATAACCATGACTTTGTTTTCGAAGCCTTTGACAACAAGCAGATTGGAGAAGACTTCATCATATCTTCGATAGAGATGGTGTACAGGTTTGTACCACGAGTTCCTCTTAAAAGTTCCACACCATCAAGTTCTCTAACGAAACAAGTATGTTTTCTAAAAGCCACCTCTAGATCGGAATCAAAGAATTGGCCAACAGAAAACAGGTTATGACCAAGACCTTCAACATAATATACCCTGGAGATTACACTATCACCAACAACATAATCTCCATAACCCATAATTGCCCCAAAATGGTCATTCCCGAATCTAACAGTCCCAATAAATTTACTCACGAAGTTCATGAGGCGAGCGGTCTCCGTCATATGCTTGGAACACTGAGTTTAAGTACCACAGAACGATTTGAATGACCTGCAGTGGAACACAGACAAGAATGGATAACTGGATAATTGGGATCCCCATGCAAGAATGGGTTCCACTTGGTTAGAAAACGATATTGGAACATCCACATCAGAAACAGAATCAATAAAATCATTAGTGGTAGATGTCGGGCTAGTAGAAGCAGTAGATCTATTCAAAGTATGTTCACTTCTTAAAGGTATAGTTCTACCAGTGGGCATCCATTTACTAATGGGCATTGATCTAGATACTTTAGGGCACAATTCATTAAGATTGAATTTACGGCCAGTAGGTATCCAATGATAACCTACATTACTAAATTTTCTTCCTGTTGGTTTCCAATGTTTTCTAGCCCTCTTCCTCCTTGGTCTTCTGACCTTTTTATCCTGTTGTCTAGTGTTAACCATTTTAATAGGAGATTTTGCAGTATTACTCATCTCATTCACAACACATTCATGATTAATACCAGACATCAAGCATTCATTACATGTTTTGCAAATAGTAGCAGAATTCGAATTAATTACAGTACGCTTATAGCTAATACTAGAATCAACATGATTCGTTTTATTCAAATCAAACTTAATGTTCATAAGGTGGTCTTCTACTCTCTTCCATTGATCACTCTTAGCTTGCGAGGTCCTATCTTGCTTTGTATTACCTGGAGGCTTTGACCCGCTTGCTTTTGTACCACTGATTACTCCTGTAGAGGGAATTACGGGAACATTAGTTGGTTTTGCTACTTTTTGCATTCCTGATCTAGAAGTGTTGGGATCTGAAGTACTTATAGGCACATCAAAGCTCACATGCTTGACTTTTGGCATAGAATAAGGCATAGAATGGGTTGCATGCTTAACATTAGGCATAGAACAAGGCATCACAGCTTTATCTTTCTCACATAAGGATTTAGTGCATGTTGCTCTTAAACATTCTAACAGCTCCTGATATCGTTTGGCATATAAGCATGCATACCTAATTTCACTATCAAGTGGCTTATTTATGCGATCCTCTTCTACAATCTCACGGAGACATTCTAGACTATCCTTAAGGTGACAGAAATAGTTATGAAACACAAGTTCGTTATTTCTAAGATGAGGAGGAATGTATTTAACAGTCACAGTATATTTAGAATCTGCAGATGCCTTTGATGCAACATTCTCATTAAAGAAAAGTGGCATTTTCCCTTTTACGTGACTCTTCAGATTCTCAATTTCCTTTTGTAACGAAGTTATTTTTTCATTGTTTTTGTAACGAGTGACTTTCATTGAATCGTATAACTCTTTGAAGTGTCGTTTGACCTTTTCATTTTCTTCTAGAAAACTCTCATTTTCTTGTTGTAATACGTTAATAATATTTTGAAGATGAAAGTTTTGAGAAAATTGAGAATCTAAAGGAGGAGGCATTTGGGAGCCAGTCACATTGTTCTTTTCACCCTTTAATTGTAAAATTTGGGTTTTCAACTTTCTGATCGTGTTACAGTGAGCTTGAATCTGTTCGTCACGTTTGTTTATTTCAAAAACTGCATCAAACTCTGGAACATCCGAGGATATCTTGATGTTTGAGGTTTTAACATTTTCTTTGAGATGTTGATATTTTAGTTGCAAATCAAAATGTTCAACTTCCAGCTTAGAAAAGTGTTTTACCAAATTATCGTGATCATCCTGGTCAATTTTCTCATTTAGTTTTGAGTTTTTGTTTTCAAGCTCAATGACACGATCATGGGAAACTTTCAAAGCAACAGATAATTCATGAAATTGAGAAGCAGTAATAGAATACTTAGTAATAGTATAAAACACATCTTGAGCCACACAACTCGATATTAAGTTCTCATTTAATATATGCAGATTCTTCCTTTCAATTTCATTATATTTGAGTTCCCGTTCATAATTATTGACCTCAACTATCATTTCATCAAATTCCTTTTCCATTTCTTTAATATCTGAGTCTATCCCCTTTTGAAGACTCTCAAATTGATTTTTTAATTATTTAAAGAAAGGCATGACCTCAGTTAAATAGCATTCTTTTGTTTGCTCAAAACCCCTTTCCCCTTCAGTTATCCCCGTAGGTGTTGTGGAAAACTAGAAGGGGGGGTTGAATAGTTTTGCCAATTAAAAATTTCTTTTAAACTATTTAGATCGACTTATGTCAATCTATTTGGATGTGTGTGTTGGATGTTGATACACAAACATATATAAGTATGTAATGAAAAGATAAGAGTAAGAAGCACAAAACCACAACGCGAGTATTTATAGTGGTTCGGCTACAAGGACACCTTTCTTGCCCTACTCCACTCCCCGAGTCACCTACTCGAGAGTTCGTAATCACTACACCAACTCCTTATGGCGGAGAAGCCTTCACAACGTCGCCTACCCTTTTTTCCGGTGCTAGGCTAACCACCGGGTTCTTTCACTCCAAGGTGAACCACACCTACACAACGCCGCCTACCCTTTATCAGGTACTAGGCTAAGTACCTAGTTCTTTCACACCAAGGTGAACCACACCTACACAACGTCGCCTACCCTTTATTAGGTACTAGGCTAAGCACCTAGTTCCATTGCAATGGAGGAACTACTACCCAACACTACACCAACGACTAATCCTAAAGGATATCAACTCCTTTTTACAACATCATCAAGGATATCAATATCCTTGGATCTAGTACTAATCTATCTTGTACATCGAAACACACCATATCGAATGTACATCTAAAGCACCTTTCACTAATGCCTTTTAACTGGATCTTCAAGACACCCTTCACTAATGTCTTGTGTCTTGACTTCTAAGCACCCTTCAATAATGCTTCTAGTCTTGACTTCTAAGCACCTACCACAAGTGCTTATGATATGGACGATAGATACCCTTCACTAATATGTTCGTCTTGACACTTGAGACACCTTTCACAAATGTCTTCAACACTTCTTAGGAAAAGAAAAACAATCATCAACAAGAAAACTTCAGTAGTCTTGATGATGAGGAAGCATGGCAACTCATAGACTTGAGCTTGCTCGACTTCAAAGGTGGTGATCTCGCCTTTAAGAGGAACCTAGAAGATCACACAAAAACAAAACTACAAACATAGATCTCTTGGATCTGAGGTTAGAGAGTTTTTTAACTCTAGGGGAAAGTATGTTAGAAAGGGGTGAGCAACAATGAAGAAATGGCTCACTATTTATAGAGGAAAAATTCTACTGTTCCCTGGATCCCACGGATCCCTTCCACAAGGGATCCATCTAGCGTAGCTAGGGATCCGTGGGACGCTCCTCTTTACCCATGGGTATTTTGGTTATGGGTCATAGGTCATGGGTTGATCCATGGATCATTAGCTAGATACAATGTATCTCTTGAGTGCAATGCACCTAGTCACATGGGTATGGGTCAATACCATGGGTTATGAATATTATCCATATATGATATAAGCATGATGTCATGCAATGGGTTATGGGTCAAGCTCCATGGGTCATGGGCTTTGGGTTGTACCCAACTATATTCAATGTATTTGGTCAATGGGTTGTGATACTTAAGTTTCTACCCATTTATATTACCCAATATACTACATACTAGTTATGTGTGTATTTTACCCAAATATGTAAACACTATTTGTTGTACATATGTAATATTAAATCATAAAATCACTTATACTTGTTTTAGTGTTTTATGTGAATATGTTAGAAACTATTAGTCCAAACCATTTACGTATTTTATTTGTTTCGTTAAAATGATTTTACGTTTGTTATCGACAAAACATTAGAAGATCGTAAAATATAAATAAATGTTTTTAAGGCTTATTTGTATTAACAATCTCCCCATTTTTTTTGATGACAAAACATAAAATTATTTTAAGGAAAAGCTAAAATTCGTAAAAGTTTTGAATTTGTAGTTTTTACTTTCTTCTCCCCCTTTTTGTCGAAACAAAAAGAGCTTCGAAAGGAAACTAACACATTGTTTTAGGAAAAACATGTGAAAGAAATAAAAAGAAATAGAGAGCAAGTAACGGGAAAGGATCTCGTCTTTACTCCCCCTTGACGAGTCCATCCCTATGTAAGGTCGTCAAGAGACTAATACTAAGCTAGTTTATTTGCAACTAAGTTTGCAAAATATTTCGTCTATGTGACGAATGTGCTCCCCTTGTTGATTGCAATTTTGCAAAGGATTGTCATGAAATGTAATCCTAATATTGCAAGTAATTTTCAATGTATTTCTTTGAAACAAAGCTCCCCCTAGCTTTAGGATGTCAAAGTCTTCATGTGTAAATTGAATAACTACAAAACAAAGATTAGAAAAACAAGTATAATGCACAATTTCCTGCAAATGTGATCCAAGTTAGTAGAAAAATAGTTTTTTGTATCACGGATCCCACGGTTCCCTCCTAGTAGGGATCCGTCTAGGCAAATTAAAGGGATCCGTCTGGCTAATGAATAAATTCAGCAAATGGTGGTATAAAAAATAATGTTATCCCCAAAGTGAGATATGTATTATAAAACATAATCATATACTCAGAAATATAGCAAGTAGCATGTAATTTCATTTAATAAAACTAGAGTTATGATATACATGACTCTAAAAACTAAGAAAATAAATGATACATGATTAAGAATTTCTAGACCAACTAACGCTTGATACTAGGACACCACTAAAATCTTCTAGCTCAAGTTTTTTTAGGTTTAATCTCGTCGAAACGTTCGAGGAGGTGATAGAACATGAAACGTTGGTCTTTTCGTACTTCATGTATCAAACTTTCAACATGTTGACAATGATAACAATCTTTGTCATTGCTAGGTAGTGGTGGTGGAAGAAATGAAATGGCTTGATGCGAAGGATCAAGTGAAGTGGCTTGTGGAGCCTCAAACGACGGAGGGATTGGTGGAGGCACATTTGAGAATGGCTCTACCAAGAATGATGGTGGTGGTAGAGAAGTGTCAACTTCCATATGATCGGGTGGTTGACTTTGATGATTTCTCATAATCCAAATGGGATTATATGATGGAAACGGCGAAAAGGAAGCCAGAGCTAATGTTGACTCAACACCTTGATTTTGTACCATTATTCCTCCTAATGAGGAGAATGTTGTTGGCGGAGGAGGATGAGACGGCCTAGGAGGCAAATCCTCTAAATTGTAGAGGTGTGGTGATGATAGTGGAGATGTAAAAGAAATAGCTCTAGGAACCAATGGTGATGGTTTAGTGGAGATGATATTGTTTGGCCTAGGAGGTATGGTGGTGTTTGGCATAAGTAGTTTTGTGGGTACTATCCTTTTAGGAGTTGGTTTGATTGGTTGAGAAGAGATCCTTGCATATTTTGGCTTGACCGGAGATGATTCGGTTGAAGAAATTTCGTGTACAACACGAGCAATTTTCTTGGGTGGTTCTTTGGTGGATAAGTTACTACTTGGAGTTTTCCTCATGATGAGATGATTTCAAGAAGTTTGTAAGGGTTTCTTAAGTGCTGAAAATTAGGATGAAGGTGATGACTATGGAAGTCCTAACAATATGGTTTATAAGGCAAGAGATTTGGCAAGTGCATTCAAGCCTTAAACCACTAAAATTCATTGGAATGTGATGATTAACATGCACAAGAGTCAACTTGATATGTGCAAAAACACATATCATTTCTTTATCAAATCAGACCCAAAATAACCAAGAAAGAGCTGTTTATTGCTAATATTTGCTATTTTCTTGAGTTTATGCATGTGCAGGTACGGATATGTCAAAACACATAAAAGATAGCCAAATCAGACAAAAACCCGAGCACGAGAGATAAATAGTGCTAAAGCTGAGCCGGAAGGTCAGAATTGAGCATCTGTGAAGATTTTCATGCTGAAAAGATGATTTCTGAAAGATACGATCAACTTTGAAGAAATGTCAGAATCAGTCCTTCAAGTTTCATAAATTGGCAGAAAATATCCCAGAAGAATCAGAATTGGCAAATTCAGTCCTTTGATTATTGGAGATTGTCAGCAAAGGCCTTTGGAATATCTTTTCAGAATTACACATTTGATCCCTTGAAAATCAGCAATTACACTTTTTGTCCTTAAGTTAATATATGGATCCATTTAATATCCTTGTCCAAATTCATTTTATACACCATTTGGCCCAAATATTACCCAAGCCTAAATATTACTTAAGCCTGGTCAAAGCCCTTATACCCGGTCAAACTTCCATATCCCAAAATCCATACCCGTACCCCAAAATAACCCGGTCAACGAAATCAAAAGTAATAAAAAAATTACTTTTCCCATTTACCCGCCAACCATTTTTGTAACATATTGGATTTCACAAACACACTAAACCATAATCACAAGTGGCGTACAAGAAGGTTTTTAGAGAGAGAAAGTTAGAGGTTTAGGGAACTTAGTGAGAGAAAGAAAAATCTTATTATGAGCTCCAACTCTCTACCTTGGGAGGTAGAGAGTATTTATTGTCTTACAATAAAACGCACACAATGGGCGTGGATCAGGCATACAGTGGGTAAAGACCCGTCCGTCCTCCACGGTGTTACTTAACTAAATACTACTTAACATAAAATAATTACGGCTACGAGCTTTAACATAAAATAATTACGACTACGAGCTTTCTAACGAATATATATACTTGAGGCGACCGACTCTTTTATACCTGGAATTTCTAATTCCTAACAATCTCCCCCTAAGGGAGGTCACCTCAAACATACATTAAAATTACATAGAAAACAAATTGATATAACATTGAGATGATTCTTGAGTTCTTGTTCATGTTCATAGTTCTGTAGCTCGTAGTCATTGATTCTTCACATTGCATGTTTGGTTAATCCAAGTGGAGGTCTTTTACTCATCCACGTGATAATGAGTTTTGAGCTAGCTTTGAGATCATCAGCCGCATTAAATCTCTGACTCTTACTTTGTGGTGTTGATATTATGTGATGTTGTGACATTTGGACCGACATGCTCACATTCTGGATCATGATTTCTTCTTATCAGAGTAGCGGAGGCTTTTGTTTATTCATGATATTGGCAGCACGTAGCGAAGCATGGAGTGATAATATCAGAGTCATTGATGCACTAATCATGATTTCTTTGAAAATGAATGTGATGTGTGAGCATGCGGCAATGGATTCACCGATCCATTCGATCACCTGCAAACGTCCGTACCGCATACAAAGGTTAGCAATAAAGCGCACGAGAGTGTCTTTGACCACTTTCGTCGAATTGAGGTACACGTCCCACGGTTCCCCGTTGATCGTACAAGTACTGCACTGCTGATCGGTATAATTCGAAGAATTTCCTTGACAGGGTTTTCGTAGCGCTCTAGCGTTCTCAAACGGAACGTCTCAAAGAAGACAACACGGAGTGAGTGAACCAACGAATAGAGATTCACTGATTGATGAAAAGATATTTGAAAAACAATCGAGTATCGCTCAATAGAAATTGTTTTTGCAATACAACGAAGGTTTTAATGAAAATCAATTATCAATCATAAACACCTTTTGATTTGAAATATTCGTTCACGGTCGATGCTAAAGAAAACAGCTTTTAAGCACAACAACCGGTTTTTCAAAGGTATCCGTCAATCCATAACCTTAACGGATTGATTCAAAAGATTGAATCGCCCCATCGTTTCTGTTCAGTTGTCACATGGTTGATCTATAGAATAGATTTCACATGCCACCCACCAGGAGCTTGTTTGATGTTGGCTCAGAAGGCTTTCCATCTTCATTGTGAATATGATTGCATATCACTCGGATGTTCTGGCAATACCACAAGGATACCGCGAAGGACTCAAGATATAATCTCTCTTTCCACATTGTGTGAAACAGAGAGTCTTCATTGAACGTGTCCTAATGAAATTTATTGATGATCTCGTGGATCTAGACTCAATTTGTGCATATTTGGATCCTATAACGGAGACTAGGGAGAGGGTCTTCTTCTTCAATATCAACAATCTCTAAGAGAAAGTCGATAGATAATGTCGGTTCCCGTGAGAATGAAACAAGTCCTTTTAAGAGGAACTTGAGTAGTTTGGGAAGTTAAGTGCAATGCGTCACTGGGTCCATGACGTCTTGTCTTCAATACCGATGTTGCCATCAGTAGTATAAGAATTGAACCCGGTTAGCTCGCCTAAGGTTGAATAAATAGAGGGCTATTTGTTTTCATCCTTTTTCACATTCAATTCTTTTTCATTCTTCAACCCCTTCAGTGCTTACCGAGACTTCATAACTAGAACCTTGTTGGGTATATTCCAGTACTAGCTTAGTCTCAGTACGCACTCTTCCCATATCTCATTTTTCTCCTTTTATCATCATACCTAAGAACTCTACACTAACTAGTGGATAGTCCCTGGGTAGATCCCTCCGGTTCTGGCGGATCATGGGAACAAATACCTAACCTTGTCATCCTTATATCACCATACATAAAGTAAAGTTGGTCGGTCTATTTGGTATTGTTCGTCTGCCATTGGAACTAATTGAAAACCATTTGAAAAATCAATCCAGATGCTTGTGATATTTTATCAAAGAATTTTGCACCTGAATTGTTTTTGATATTTTTAGAAAGAGAGCTCCCCTCAACATGTGCATCATGTATTTGAAATCGTTAGCACACGAGGCAAGAGGAAGAATTAACTTCTGTGATTTCTATTTTCTAAAAGATATCAACATCACTTCCCTTATCAAATCAATTAGATAAAGCATTTTGGAAGGATGAGGTTTTCACAAGTTTGCTCCCCTTCAATATGTGCCTCGAGGTTTGAACGAGTTATTGCACATACAGAGAACCGCACATTGATCACGTTTCAAATCTTTGTGTTTTAAGATAGATGCTCCCCCTCAACATATGCATGGAAAATTTGAAATCGTTTGTCACATGCGGGGAGGATAACTTGTACATCCTTATAAAACCATTTGCAAACCATTTGTCGAATCATCAGTTTAAATCCAATTTAAATCACAAATTCTCTCCCGATCACAATTATCAAATCATTGAGATTTGTGATCTCTGTAGATTTAAATTGATTTTGAAAGCTTTTAAGGAGAATTGTGACTGGATTATGAAAGCGTTTTGAACCGATAAGGATCGAATTATGAGACTTTAAACTCCATTGATTAAACATGCATGATTATCTTTTGAAAACATAATAGTAACCAAGGTCTGGTACCATTGTTTGAAAAATACACTTTTGATTTAATTTGAAAAATCATTCTCCCCTCAATCAATGACATAAGTTGTTGATCGAGATAGATATTTTGACAACCTGTTAAGTACAGATGATTTTCAAAAATTAGCGTCCGGTAAATTTTCAAAGGATTTAGTTTTCATTAGATAGTAGGTGATTTTTATAGAATCAGAGCATGAGTTTTGAAAACCAATTTAAAGCATGGCTCTGTTCTTTCATTAAAGAGCGGGTTATTGCCTGAAATGACAATAAACCATTGTTTTACTTTCTCCTAAATTTTATTTTATTTTTTATTTTTTTATATTTTTTTTAATATGAACATTCAAACAACATCTAAAGTCCCGTGTCATTCTTTGAATGACAGCACAAAAACCGTAGATATTTTTCGAATCGAGAAAAATATGATAAAAAGACAATATATTTTTTTTTTGGAATTTTCAAGTTTTTTTTTTTTTAATTTTGTATTTTTTTTCGAATAAATATTTACAAGAGATAGATGAAGAAAGACCTTTACTCCTCGTCTTCCTCCTGAAGATGTTTGAGTGTTTCTGGTTGAAGGCTTTTCAAGCCAAGTCGTGAAAGAATAAACTCAAAATGTTCTCTTGGAAGAGCTTTGGTGAAGATGTCTGCTAACCGGTATTCAGTCCTCACAAAATAGAGTTCCACCACACCTTTTCCACTTGTTTCCCGATGAAATGATGTCGAATGTCGATATGCTTTGCTCTTGAGTGTTGAACATTGTTGCATGAGAGAGCAATAGCACTTTATTATCACAGTACAGAGGGATTTTGTTGAATTCAAAGCCATAGTCCGATAATTGGGATCTCATCCAAAGGATTTGAGCACAACAAGATGACATGGCTATGTATTCGCCTCGTAGAGGAAATAGAAGTACTCATTTGCTTCTTTGAAGACCAGCTCACAAGCTTATCACCCAAAGATTGAGCTCCTCCAGCACGATTTCGACGAGTATCTTGACACCCGCATGATCCTGCATCTGCATATCTCGTTAGTGACATACGGTGTCCTTCGGTACCAAAGTCCCATGTTGATGGTTTCGTGGAGATACCGAAAGACTCGTTTAACCGCTTCAAGGTGCTTTTTGGTAGGCTTAGCTTGGTATCTAGCACACATGCATACAATTAAACAGAATCATCGGTCTACTGGCTGTGAGGTACATCAGGGATCCGATCATGCTACGATATTTCGTTTGGTCAACCATAATCCCTGAGTGGTCCTCATCAAGCTTGGTTCGTTCAATCATGGGAGTGTCAACGGGGTCACTTGAATCAAATCCAAATTTCTTTAAAATCTCATTTGCATATTTAGATTGATTTATGAAAATGCCTCCGGACTTTGTGAAATTTGTAATCCCAAGAAAAATGACATTTGTCCCATCATTGACATTTGAAATTTGGAACCCATTTCTTTTGAAAAACGATCACATTCATTGGGGTCAGTCGAGGCAAAGATGATATCATCAACATAAATTTGAACATGAGTTAAATGTTTGCCTGACTTCCTAAAGGTGAAACAAGTAGGATCAACTGCTCCTTTGCTGAATCCGTAGATAGAAGAAACTTTGATAGCGTATCATACCATGCCCTTGGAGCTTGCTTTAAACCGTAAAGAGCTTTTTTCAAACGATAAACGTGAGTAGGATGCTCTAGATTCACAAAGCCTTCGGTTATCGACGAGACGACTTCTTTAGGATCTCCGTTCATAAATGCCGTCTTTACATCCATCTGATAGACTACCATGTTCTTACTTGCACATTAGCCAAGAATATTCGATTGCCTCGATTCGAGCCACCGAGCAAATGATTCCTCAAAGTATATGCCCTCCTCGACGGTATCCTTTTGCAACCAATCTAGCCTTATTCTTTAAAACATCGCCATGCTCATCAAGCTTTACTTTGAAGATCCACTTGAGAGCAATGATCATAGCACAATCTGGAGCAGGTACTAATTCCCATACATCAAGACGATCAAACTCATGAATTTCTTTTTGCATGGCATTGAACCATCTATCTTCATTCATGGCGGTTTTAACATCTTTTGGTTCGATCTTAGAGAGTACGGAGTCGAATAAGCACCATAAGGCATCGGTTGCAAGTTGTTTCCGTGTGGATACAGGATGAGAGGGATTTCCAATGATGTTGTCTAATGGATGATCATGAGTCCATTTTATGAGGTGTTCATGTGGTCATTGTTGAGGGGAAAGCAGAGTCGAGTCGATGTCTCCGTAGAAGGTGGTTCAGATGATGATTCAGGAGAAAATATATTTTCAAATGGAGCATCTTCGGGAGTAGCAAAGGGATTGACTTCATCCCCGTGAATCGAAGCATTTCCATGATGTACACTTGATGATTGAAGATTTGTTGATGAATCATATTGGTCAAGCAGCGCTTCTTGGCTTAATGACATAGAAGTTGAAGGGTTAATTTCATTGATAGATAGAAGCACCTCTATTGATTTGATTGACATATCATTGTTACTTGGCTCAAATTGTTCATCAAACATTGGATCAAAGAGTTTCTTTAAATCATCTTCTGAGGGAGGTACATATGGAGTTCAAGAGGAGTTTGGTACAAGAGATGAACCAATGGGACTTTTTGAAGTGCGAGTCCAGAACCTGGAATGTCCAGAGCCATTTGACCGGTCAACTCATCAAACGTGACGTGAATTGTTTCCATGATATTTCGGGTTCTCTTGTTATAGATTCGGTAACCTTTTCTATTTGGTGCATAGCCTACAAAACTCCAAAATGTAACCGCTTTAGCTCTCTTTCCTAAATCTTGACTAACATTAGTTGGATAACATAAGCACCAACACACGAAGGAATGAAAGATCAGGTTTTCATTTGGACAAGTTCATATGGAGTTTTTCCATGAGCATGTGAATCAGGATCGATTTTGGTGTAGCATGCATGGCGATGGCTTCACCCCGGAGAAACATTGGAACTTTTGAGTAAATCGCATAGTCCTTGCGGCTTCCACAAGAGTTCGATTTCGTCTTTCAACTACACCCGTTCGTTGAGGAGTTCGGAACACTTCTTTTGACATCGATTCCAATACTTTAAAACTCACCAAGTTGTTTGTTAACAAACTCGTTCCATTGTTATGATTTACATGATTACGTTTTGTTAAGACGAACCTCGCTAATGTTGATGAGTTTGATGATGATATTCGGAGTTTCATCCTTTGACTTTAGAACTTTACCCAGTGAATCTAGAGAATCATCAACCACAACTAACACATATTTCTTCCCAAAGATATTATGCACTCTCATGGGTCCACATAAGTCCATGTGATTTGTATGGAGAACTTCGTGGACTGAAGTTTGTATGTTTGGTTTATGGGCATACTTCTTGCTTTTTCCCAATTGGCATCTTTGAACAAAGATGATCCTTTTCATACTTAAGTCTAGGTAACCTACACCTAAGTCCTTCGGAGAGATCATTGATGGTGCCGAAGTTCAAATGATTGAGACGTCGATGCCATAACCATGACTTTGTTTTTGAAGCCTTTGACAACAAGCAAATTGTAGAAGACTTCATCATATCTTCGATAGAGATGGTGTATAGATTTGAGCCACGTGGTCCTCTTAAAAGTTCCTTACCATCAAGTTTCTCTAACGCAAACAAGTATGTTTTCTGAAGGCTACTTCTAGATCGTATTTAATCTTGACCAACAGAGAATAGGTTATGACCAAGACCTTCCACATAATATACACCCGGAGATAACACTTTTTCCAATAACATAATTCCCATAACCCTTAATTGCACCGAAATGATCATTCCGAATCTAAGCGTTCCCGATGAATTTGCTCACGAAGTTCATAAGCTGCGATCGGTCTCAGTCATATGCTTGGAACAGCTCGAGTCCGGGTACCACGAACGATTTGAACGATCTGCAGTTGAACACAGACATGAATGGATAAACGGATAATTGGGATCCCCATGCAAGAATGGGTTCCACTTGGTTAGTAACAGTATCTGGAACACCCACATCAGAAATAGAAACATCCATATCGTAAGTAGAAGCAATGGAATCATTGGAATAGATGCAATGCTGGTGTCTGTATTTGACCTATTCAAAGTATGTTCACTTCCTAAGGGAATAGTTCTACCAAGAGGCATCCATTTTCTAGTGGGCATAGTCTTAGCAGTTTAAGGGCAAAAATGATTATTCTTATGGCCAAAAGGTATCCAATAATAACCTATCTTTATAAATGTTCTTCCTGTGGGTTTCCACTTTTTTCTAACAATCTTTCGTCTTTGCCTTTTAGCTTTCTTTGCACGATTATTAGCCTTAACTATTTAAATTGGGCATTTGACAAGATTAGACAAAGCATTCACACTACATTCATGATTAGCAACATAATTCAAGTAGACATCATTACAAGGTTTGCAAATAGTATCGAATTGAATTATTACAAAGATTAAGGCTAATACTAGAATCAACACTATTCGTTTTATTCAACTCAAGCTTAAAGTTCCTAGGTTGGTCTTCTACTCTCTTTCAAAGCACATTTTAGCTTGCAGGTCCTATCATTCCTTGTATTGTCTTGAGACTTTGACCTGCTCGCTTTAATGTCACTGATTACTCCTGTAGAGGGAATTATGGGAACATTAGTTGGTTGATCTACTTTTTGCATTCCTGAACTAGACGTGCAAGGATCTGTATTACTAGACGATACATTGATGTTCACTTTCTTAAAACTGAGCCTAGAATGGTTTGAATGCTCGGCACTAGGCATAGAACAAGGCATCACAGCTTTGCCTTTTGCACCTAAGGATAAGGATTTAGGACATGTTGCAATTACACATTCTAGCATCTCTTGAGATTGTTTGGCTCGAGGCAAGCAAACCTAATTTCTCTATCAAGAGGTTTGTTAATGAAATCCTCTTCGACAATCTCACTGAGACATTCTAGACTATCCTTAAGGTAAGCTAAGTGAGTCATGAAAAGCATGTTCATTATTCCTAAGATGAGGAGGAATATATTTAGCTGTCACAGTGTATTTGCAGTCTAAGGGTGACTTTGAGACAACATTCTTTTTGAAAATAAGTGGCGTTTCCCATTTCCCGACTTCTCTGATTCTCAATTTCCTTTTGTAAATCGTTATTTTTTCGTTTTTTGGTCACGGTGACTTTCATTGAATCATATAACTCTTTAAAGTGTCGTTTAACTTTTTCATTTTCTTCTAAAAATCTCTCGTTTTCCTTTGTACATTAACAAAGTTTTGAAGATGAAAAGTTTGAGTAGAGAATCTAAAGGAGGAGGCATTTTCGACCAAGTCACATTGTTCTTTTTTCACCCTTCAATTGAGAGATTTGGGCTTTCAACTTTTTTATCGTGTTACAATGAGCTCGAATCACTCATCACGTTTGCTAATTTCAAAAAGTGCATCAAATTCAGGAGCATCCAAGGATGTCTTGATATTTGAGGTTTAAACATTTTCTTTTAGATGTTGATATTTTAGTTGTAAATCAAAATGTTCAACTTCTAGTTTAGAAAGATGCTTTACCAAATTATCGTGATCATCCTGACCAATTTTCTCATTAAGTTTCGAATTAATCTTTTCAAGCTCAATAACACGATCATGAGAGACTTCATACCAGATAATTCATGAAATTGAGAAGCATTAATGGAGCAATTCAGTAGAAGTGTAAAACACGCTTCTTGAAAGCAACAGACAGAAATAAGATTCTCATTCAAGGTATGCAAGTTCTTCCTTCAATCCATTATATTTTAATGCTCGCTATAGTCATAACCCAACTATCATTGCATCAAATTCCTTTTCCATTCCTTTAATATCCGGAATTTATCCTTTAAGACTCTCAAAATGATCTTTTAGTAGTTTGAAGAAAGGCATGTGATTCGTTTAAGAAAATATATCAAATATAAGATACACGCAGAATCGAAATCAACCTTTAGGAAAAGGGTTAACGCCAAAACTCAAATGTGATATAAGTGATACCGCAAGTGATTACCGTCGCTAGTCCCAACGGTGTGAATTGAGGATGTCGTTTGAGGTTTGTTTTAAAATGTTGAATTGTTCGAGATTTTTTTTTTTAATTATGTTTTCTACATTAATTAATCCGGGAAAGTATAAGGCTGTGGAAACAAAATAAATGACAAACTAACTACTACTAAGCATTACCGAACAATAAAATTGCTAAACTAAGTCCCAGGGTGCTATATGCAAAACGAAAAACTAAAGCTAATCCCGGAGCCCAAAAGTGAAAATAATGCAATTTACCTACCGGATGTAAACTAATTTTCCTACGCTCTAAACTACTAAAATAATTTTAAAAAAGCCTTATTTTTTCACTTATATTTTATTTTTATGAATTAAAAACTAATTAATCTAATTAAATATAAAAATACTAAACTAATTTAGAAAATTCTGGAAAAATTCACTAAAATTACTTTTAAGGTTAGTCGATCTAGAAAATATAAAATACACTACCGCTTTTGAACTGACTTAATAAGCCAAATAAGTTGAAAATACTAAACTGATTTTGTATATAAAGACTAATAGTGCAAGAATAATTCTGAAAAGACTTGCAAGGCCAGATGAGTGGTATGTTGTGGTCGGGAAAGGACAGAAGGTCCTGTATAATCCTCGTGGAGCCTTTTGCAAGAATAAATATATTATTTTTTTTTCAATTTTTTTTTTTTACTTGAGACTCTAAAGAGAATATTAAAATGACAAAAATTTGTAAAAGCTTAACTTATAATTATTTTGCAATAGCGCTTATAATCCTAATTACCACAAAGGACAAAGCACCAAAGTAACTTCTACATTAGTTTCTAAAATCCATCCAACACTTATAAATAAGCAAATGGAACAAGTTTAAATTAAACTAAGCTTAATCGAGATGTATCGCGAAAACCTGAAAATTAGGTAGGTGGAGGGGGATAGCAGGTTGGCAATTTAAACTAATCTAGGGACTTTTAACTTAACACATAAAATAAGCTAATAAGCTACAACTAAGAATCAAATCACCAAATAAGCTAAAGGCTAAGAGTTCAATCAGTATATCTAACAAGTCCCTAAATGCCTAAATAAGCTAACTAATGTTTGAAACAATCAAGAAGAATATTTAACAGGCATTGTCAAAAGTACAGTAAACGCCCTATGGGCTAGTTTGAGGCAAGTTGCTAATAATAAGCTAGATCTAAAAATTATAAAAAATTATCCCTCTAGATAACCTACTAAATAAGTTGCATACCAAATATGGGATCATAAGGACTCCTAATAAGCAAATGAAAAATCTACAAACATACCCACTTAGGCCATTTAGGTCATTGTGAAAGTAGAACTCAAATGGGCAATAAGCAGATTTTGAGAGCAATTTTAGCTGAAGTAAAATGAACCTAAGGAAAATAAGCTAAACATATATTGAGATTGGGTGCATGAGATAAAGAAAAGCAAACTCTAAAAGTTTAGACTACTAAAAGTCAGAAAAGAACATGCAAACAAATATGTCGCCTTTAGTTATCTTTGGATGAAGGAACAGTTAAGTGATTTTTTCTAACCAAACTTGTAAAATGTTGTCAAAGCAATTTTTTCATCAGTGCAAAGACTAACTAAATGACTGACTTTTTGACTATGAAAGTCAAACCGCAATAACAAGTTTTAGGACCTTCTGCTTTAAACCAAACACCCTTGTGGGCAGAAAACCAGATTGGAACCTGAAGATGTAGATTTTTTAAAACTGATTTGCATTACTAACACAAACTCAAAATGAATTTAACCAACTTTAACAAACACTTTGAAATCACAATTAACTTAATTCAAGAACATGAAAAATTAAAAGTATGGAATTTAAAAACTGAATTTAAATTGCAATAAAAAATTAAAATTACAAGTAGTTTAAATGACAATAAAATAAAATGGTACTAGAATTAGAACTTCTAGACAAATTTTAAGATTTTCACCAAATGCCCATTTATACTAAAATTATGAACCTTCTTCGCCTTTGTTGTTCTTGTGGTTTTTGGCGAGAGCGAGTATGTGAGACCAACATTGTGCTTCTTGAAATCAATCACCCTCCAATTGGGATTGGACTCAAGACTTAATCTGACCATCCATGTTGTCCAATGAAATGGCACGATTCCTATCCCATGATATCTTTGTCATCATCCGAGGATGAAAGCAGAGGAAAGAAATTTTAATAAGGATATTTTGGCTGGTTTTGATATAATCTGGTTTGGCAAATGGGAAGGTGGTAAAAAACGAAGGGGTTTTATTGTGAAGGGTTAAAAGAAGTGAAAAGGGGGGTTATAAAGGGTTTAGGTATTCTTGTAAAAAGGTTTAAAGTCAAATGTAAAATTTATATTTAATGTTTTTGTTTTAAAACATTTTTTTTAGAAAGATAATAATTTTAATAAAAATTGGTTTTAATAAAAATAATTGTTGTAAATAAAAATGGTTAAAAATAAAAATAATTGTTTTAGTGAAAATGTTTTAAGGTAAAATGGTAATTGGGTTCGCAGGTTAGAATTATAGGTTTAGGTTCGCTTAGTCGATTCCCCAAGCTCACTCCAAATAGGTTCGTGCCCGGGATAAAAATGTAGAAAATCCTCTCTTCGGCTGCGCTAAAGCGCTTCCATTCCAAGCTCATTTCTGTCCTTTTTGCCCGTTTTGATCCTTAAATCAAACACATAAAACACACTCCAAGGATATCTGCAGGATAATTAGGTATATTTCAAGTGTTTTAGATGTTTTAGTGGGTTTTTCAGCTTAAAATGATGAGTAAAGGTCACTCATCATCCCCCATACACTATCAATTGCTAGTCCCTAGCAATCCGATCATATAAAGTAATGAAAGGATCAAAAATACCAAGAATACCCCGTTTCGATTTTTTTATTCACTATGAAATTTAAACAAGACGATAATAAATAGAATGCTTGATTATCAAAACATGGCATCACGGAGCGGGATTCACACAAAATGGGTGTCTCCGGGGAATTGTAATCGTCATCCTCTTTTTGATACTCTCAAACTAAGCTTAAACTTATTTGCAAGAAACGCTTTTGTAAAATGCTAACACTACTTATATCAATAATCTATGTAAGTCGAGAATTAACTTTTCACTCCGCATTTATAAAATTAAAGTTCGTGGTGCTCATTTTCAAAAGTTTGACCATTGAAATCGACATTTGTTATGGTTGTTATCCATTTAACCAAAGTACTAACCCACCGCGATGATGAAAGTCTAAGGATCGAAAGGGCCTTTTCCATGTTGGGCTTTCTTCTCGCACATCCCAAAACATAATTTTTAAGTGACCGGCTTTTGACACCTCACGAGAATAGTACCTAATCAGTCGGGAATTCGATTCAGATTTACGGCTACCGTTAAGTTAAAACTAAACCTAAATGGATTACAACCGACGATAATTTAAAAATTCGAGATTCAAATGTGAGATCACTCCATGTAGCTAATTTTCTTCTCAGCTTTTCCTTTAAGAGGCTAGGTTTTCACCCTCGAGAATAGTATCGAGCTTGATCTTTGAAATCAAGGTTTTCCAAATTACCCGCCAAACTTTTAGACAACTTTGGATCTAATCACGAGTTCAACTTCCGATTTAAATTTAAGAAAAAGCAAGTTTCAAGACATTTATTCATAAGCAACATAGTACTTTTATTCACGCAACTAATATTTTTTCATTTTCCATTTTTCAATTTTTTTTTTCACTTTTCACATTTATCACTTTTTTTTTTTTTTTTTTTTTTTTACTTTTGACTTCGAACTTTAAACTTGCAACTTTTGCATCATTCAAGCACTTTTACGATACTTTCATTTTGCAACATTATTCAGATTTAAAGAAAGTATGCTTTTCGAAATTTAAATAAAAAGTTGAACTCGGACTCTAAATCAATTTTGCTTAAAAAATTTTTATTGTAACAAGACGATTCTGAATGTTCAAAAATTTGACAACGACACGTTAATTTTAGTCCAATTAGTTTGCTTGGGAGAAAAGCCATAGATTACTTATATAAGCTCTAAAGAGAACCAACTACTCCAAGCTTAGCATTTTCATTTGCACAACGCGCAAAACCTTAGCCTAAATGTTAAGAGAGCAGCTAGATCAACACTCTAGCAGAGTCGGGATTCCCCTTATTCTAGCCGAATCAAGACTAAACTACCATTAATACCGAAGTATTAATGCATTATTTTTGTGCAAAGCACTTCTTTTAAATGTAAATACTTAACTTAAAACGATAAAAATTTTAAAATTTTGGTCAAAACGGGGGTGCTAGGGTACTAGAAGGTACATATGTGATCAAAATTCGCTAGAATTCCCCCCCACACTTAGAATTGAATATTGCCCCCAATATTCAAAGTACGGGCCGAAATGAAACTATAGAACGGAAAAAGGTAATACTACTAGCCAAGTGTGGAAACGAAATCTTTTTTCACAAAAAGGATTTATAAAGATATCCCTAGATAATCGTTAGCAAACAGATCGGATATTGGGCGGATTGAAAGCAAAATGCATCAATCATCACGATCTACTCTGAATCCCCAAAAAGAGAGCAAACACATAACAAGTAAACATCGCTGGGGGTTTCCACACTTAGTGTTAGAAAAGAGAAAGAGTGAAACATGGGTGGACACCCATGAAATGCTATTTTGTTAACCGAAGTCGCTAGCTTGACTCAACTCAATTCATTGGTCCATGGGGGAGCAAATGTGGAATTCATCAATCATAAGAATTCGGGATCAAAATTGTATCCTCATTCCCAGGAGTTAAGAATAGGAGAAGTCACATTAAATGTGAAGAAGGGAAGAAAGATTCTGATGATATATATTTCAAGCACAAATGACTCCATAGGAAGAAGGAGTTCATTTTGATCACATTTAAAAAACTCATTTCTCTTCCAACAAGTATCCCGGTTAAAAATTTTGTCTTCAAAGACGGTTCAACGGATACTCGATGGAAATCTCATCAGAGGGTGTAAAATCGTCATCACTTACGTAGGAGATGGTCGAGCTCTGGCGAGAGGTGGGACAAGTGGTGTGCTCGAGAGCTAGCAATTTCCACCACTTCCGTGATGGTCTCCATTCCGGACATTTCATCGAAAAGAGGATTTAGTTTCCCAAAAGTAGTTTAGTCATTATTAAATTCAAAAGAGGATTCGAGAAAATCCCTGGAAGTAAACCTCGAAAGAGAATCACAAAGGCAAATCACAATCACTCTCGTGATGTAGACCTCCACTCACTGGGATTGGGACGAAGTTCTCAACACTAGACAATTTGTTTTCGAATAGTGCTAAGATGCTCATCCCCATGGTGAGAGAGTCCTTGGAAGCAATAGTAGGTAAGATAGGTGTGATAGCAATAATGAGGAGTTGAGAGATAATATCATTCAATGGAATATCACTCTCCTCGTCATAATCATAATTGGCATCAACCTTATCTTTAGCATATAAGGCTCATTATATGACGATCGCTCCTCAACTAATAATTCTTCCATGCTTTCGTTATCCGTCTTCGAAGAACGTGTGATAGCGTTAGATGAATTATAGAACTCCCCAATTGGAATGGTTTCTTCATCATTGTCATCATCGTCATCATATGTATCGCATTAACAGAGGTTTCCAATATTGGGTACTTACTCTAACCGCGTTTCTTCACCAGAAGTTCTCCATACGCTTTTCCGGACGAGACTCTTCTTGGCACGCTCATTAACGAATTCTTTTAAATCTTTGAGTAAATCTAGAAAATTTTCGAGAAGTTCTTGAGGAATTTCTGGGAGGTTGTGTTTGAATCGTTTGGTACTGTGGAGGTTGGTCATGATAAGAATAGTCATAATTGTTACAAGGATCATGCTCATAGACAAGCGGATTCCTTGTTTGACAATCAGCATTACAATGCGGACCTCCACAGTACTCACAACCGTATGATTGTTGTGAGTGATTTGGTAAATTTTGTGGATATTGGTCAAAACCAAAGTTTTGATTGTTACACGAACAAGCCATAGACAAGTGTGTTCCCCGTTAGACACTCAAAACTCTAGTGAGGACCTCCACAATACCACAAGAATATGTCTCCATCTCATAGGTTAAGGAAAGTGGTTGTTTCATTGTAGGGTTTTGGTCATAGACAAACCCATTTCCAATTCACAATGCTACAATCCGGGACAATTTCACCATTTTGAGGTCCCCAAGACCATTGACAACCAAATTGGTAAGACAAAGACATCACGAAGAATTAAACGGATAGAGGGTTAAAGAAATAGAATTAAGCGATCGAGAGGATAACGAAGAATAGAATTAAATGGTAAAAGAGGGTAAGAGAAATAGAATTAAACGGATAAGAGGAATGAGAATATCTATAATGTTTTGGGGTTTTTATAAATAGAAAACATAAAGAAAAATAAATTTTCAAAAGAAAATATTTTTGGTTTTGAAAGCAAATAACTTCAACGAGGAAGGTTCTTCAAAGTCACTAATCGTCAAACCAGAACGATATTGTCGCAACACAACCTCAAAGGCATGCCAAATTTTGATTCGTTTAAGAAAATATATAAAATATAAGATACACGCGAGAATCGACAAATCAACCTTTTAGGAAAGGGTTAACGGCCAAAACTCACGAATGTGATATAAGTGATACCGGCAGAAAGTGATTACTCCGGCGGTCCCAACGAGGTGTGAATTGAGGATGTCATTTGAGGTTTGTTATTAAAATGCTTGAATTGTTCGAGATTTTTTTAATTATGTTTTCTAATTAATTAACTGAAAGTAATTAAGGCTAGAAACAAAATAAATGACAAACTAACTACTACTAAGCATATCCAACAATAAAATTAAGCTAAACTAAGTCCTAGGGTGCTAATATGCAAAAACGAAAACCCGGGCTAATCCCGAGCTCCAAAAGTGAAAATAATGCAATTTAAGGCCTATGGGTGTGAAACTAATTTTTCCTAACGTTCTAAACTACTAAAATAATTTTAGGAAAAAGCCGGTATTTTTTTCGACTTATATTTTATTTTTATGAATTAAAACTAATTTAATCTAATTAAATTATAAAAATACTAAACTAATTTAGAAAATTCTGAAAAATTCACTAAAATTACTTTAAGTGTTGTTACGGATCTAGGAAAAAATATAAAAATACACTACCGCTTTTGAAATCAGACTTAATAAGCCAAATAAGTTGAAAATACTAAAACTGATTTTGTATATAAAAGACTAATAGTGCAAGAATAATTCTGAAAAAAGACCCTAGGGCAGTTGGTGATGAGTGGTATGTTGTGGTCGTGGGTGTGGACAGAAGGTCCCAGGTTCGAATCCTGTGTAGCCTTTTTGCAAAAATATATTTTTTTTTTTCAATTTTTTTCTTTTTTCTTTTGAGACTTAAAGAGAATATTAAAATGACAAAATTTTGTAAAAGCTTAACTTATAAAGAGTTTTAAATAAGGCTTTATAACTGCTTAATTACCACAGTGGACAAAGAACCAAAGTAACTTCTACATTAGTTTCTAAAATCCATCCAACACTTATAAATAAGCAAAAAAAATGGAACAAGCGAAATTAAACTAAGCTTAATCTGAGATAAGCTATGAAAAACTGAAAATTAGGTAGGTAAGGATGGGGATAAGCATTTGGCAATTTAAACTAATCTAGGGGATCCTTAACTAACACATGGGAAAATAAGCTAATAAGCTACAACTAAGAACTTTAAATCACTAAATAAGCTAAAGGCTAAGTAGTCTTAATCTAGTATATCTAACAAGTCCCCTAAATGCCTAAATAAGCTAACTAATAAGCTGAAACAATCAAGAAGAATGGATGCACAGGGCTGCTGATGTGCAGCAGAAAACAGTCCTATGGGGCTAGTTTGAGGGCAAGTTAAGCTAATAATAAGCTAGATCTAAAAATTATAAAAATTGCTATCCTCTAGATAACCTACTAAATAAGTTGCATACCAAATATGGGATCATAAGGACTCCTAATAAGCAAATGAAAAATCTACAAACATACCCACTTAGCCATTTAGGTCACTGAACATAACTCAAATGGGCAATAAGCAGATTTTGAGAGCAATTTTAGCTGAAGTAAAATGAACCTAAGGCAAATAAGCTAAACATATATTGAGATGGGTGCATGAGGATGTAAGAAAAGCAAACTCGGAAAAGTTTAGACTACTAAAAGTCAGAATCAAAACAAGCAATGCTGTCAGCCTTTAGTTATCTTTGAGCCGACGTAAGACGTTATGATTTTTTCTAACCAAAACTTGTAAAATGTTGTCAAAACAGTTTTTTTTCATTGCAAAGACTAACTAAACACTTGAGACTTGTTTGACTATGAAAGTCAAACGGGTAAATAACAAGTTTTAGGACCTTCTTAAGCTTAAACCAAACACCCTTTAGGGGCAGTAAAACAGGATTTGGAACTGTGAAGATGTAGAGATTTTTTTAAAAACTGATTTGCATTACTAACACAAACTCAAAATGAATTTAACCAACTTTAACAAACACTTTGAAATCACAATTAACTTAATTCAAGAACATGAAAAATTAAAAGTGCAATGGAATTTTAAAAAAACTGGAATTTAAATTGCAATAAAAATTAAAATTACAAGTAGTTTAAATGACAATAAAAATAAAAATGGTACTAGAATTAGAACTTCTAGACAAATTTTAAGATTTTCACCAAATGCCCATTTATACTAAAATTATGAAACTGTCTTCTTTCTGTCTTGTTGTCTTGTGTGTTTCTTATGTGAGAGAGTGAGCATGTGAGACCAACATTGTGCTTCTTGAAATCAATCACAGCCCTCCAATTGAGCTTGGGCACCAAGGACTTGAATCTGAGCCATCCATGTGCTTTTGTCCAATGAAAGTGGTGGGGATTGCCACAGTGGATTCCTATCCCATGTGATGTTTTCTTGTCATCATCTGAGGATGAAAGTGATGGAGAGAGGGGAAAGCAGGAGAATTTGGCGCCAAGGATATTTGGTTCTGGGTTTTGATATAATCTGGTTTGGGTAAAAATGGGAAGTGGGTAAAAACAGGTTATGGGTTTTATTGGGTGAAGGGTTAAAAGAAGTGAAAAGGGGGGTTATAAAGGGTTTAGGTATTTTTGTAAAAAGGTTTAAAGTAAAATGTAAAATTTATATTTTATGTTTTTGTTTTAAAACTTTTTTTTTTTTTAGAAAGATAATAATTTTAATAAAAATTGGTTTTAATAAAAATAATTGTTGTAAATAAAAATGGTTAAGAATAAAAATAATTGTTTTTAATGAAAAATATTTTAAGGGTAAAATGGTAAATTGGTCGGTAAAGGGTAGAAAGGTAATTATGGGTTTAGGGTTCGGTTTTTGAGTGCGATTCAAGCTCACTCCAAATATGCGTTCCGAGATAAAAAATGTAGAAAATCCTCTTCCCGGCTCTGTCTGCAAAGCACGTTTTCCATTCCAAGCTCATTTCGTCCGTTTTGCCCTGTTCGATCCTTTGTATTCAAAACACATAAAACACACTCCAAGGATATCTCAGCAGCATATTAGGTATATTTCAGTGTTTTTAGACGCGTTTTAGTGGGTTTTTTAAGCTTAAAATGATGAGTAAAGGTCACTCATCGATGACCTCGCTTAGATAGCATTCTTTTGTTTGTTCAAAACCCCTTTCCCTTCAAACTATCCAAGTGGGTGTGATCCTTTTCTTACAAGTTTTCTCAAAATCGACAAATAGTTGAAGAATAACATATTGACTGATTAAGGTCTTGCTTTTAGTGGCAATAGTCCTAGGAACAAAATGCATTGGTGTATGGGAGGATACACGTCGAAGGTATTTTCCTAAAGGGGGTTTGTTACAACAAGATTCTCTCGCTTTTGCTTATCTAAATCCTTTTCTAGAACACTTGTTCTGGGTGTTAACAATGTCGAGGCTTAAACTTGTTCAAGGAAATCCAATTCTCCTTCTTGTAATCATGGGGTGTGATATTTATTTTCTTCTCTTTACATTTAGGATCATCTAGTTTCTTGTTCATCTTTTCCCTAGTGACTTCATCAGATTTCTTATCTTCCTCAAGCACTCAAGTAACTAGGTTTCGTCTAGGCTTAAGAATTTCATTGCCATCATAAATAACCTTATGGGCAGCTCTAGCCTTTTTAACAACTTCTGGATTTGGTTCCTCAACAAGGGGAATACTATGCTTATAACTTAAGACTATGTGCTTAGTGATCATGTAGGCAATTGAATGGTGTTCCCTTGTACGCATAACTTATTTTCAAGCTTGTTCTTCAAAGTTTTAGATTAGAAAAATCATTCAAAAGTTTTGATTCCTTGGCATGAAATTCGCTAAGCACTTTAACATTTTCTTGAAGTTCTTGTTTTTGCTTAGCAGCTTTTGAAAGTTTTTCTTGTAAGGAATTTAACTCTTGTTTTAACACTTCTTCTCTAAAATTACTTTTTCTAATAATTGTGCATTTAGTTATCCAACTCGCCAGAGTATTTAGCTCAAACTTAGCACGTTGTTCATAAATGGCAACTCGTTCTGTATAGGCATTAAGTTCGTAGATAACCGAATCATCGCATCACATGTAAAGGTATTCGTCACGTAAATAATCATCATTGATCGGCAGAGATACATCACTTGATACAATCACACTTTCACTTTGTTTCACATATTGATCATATGGGACAACATTGATATTACCCATGTTTTCAATATCTGACTCAATGATTTCGCTTGATTGTATTTCATTATGTATCTTTTGCACATCAACTTCATCATATAATTTTAATACCTCTGAGATGATTTTGTCTTTGGATGGTCCAGCTTGTGGTAAAGAAGAGACCTTAGGAGAGACCATTGGAGAAATGCTAGCCATGAAAATTGTTTGTAGAGGTCCATCATCAACATCGAAGTCGTATGCATCACGTCCTACTTGAAAGGCATTCGGTGATTATGGCCTATCTCCCAATTGGTCTCATCCACATCTACATCATAGGTCTTGGAATTGCCCTCATGAGAAACAACAACTCCTCTTCATCCAAAGCAAACACCATTGTCCTGAGCTTGCACTAGCAGATCTTATCCCTCAAGTATTCAAGATTTTGTGGATGTTTTGGAGATGTGCGCTTCTAGCAATGTGTCCCTCTCCTCCACAGTTGTAACACTTGATCGTATTAACTTGTCCTTAATTTCCATTTCTTCCCTATTCTCGATTTACCACATATCTCTACCCACTCCACCTCTTCCTTGTTCGTATCTTTCTTGAAATGGTGGTGCACCATGACTTTCCCATCTCGACTAGAGCATGATTGTGAAGATTGGAAGCAGCTCGATTTCATTGTTGGTGTGAAGACGGTTGGTAGTGGGACCGAGAGTCAAGTTTTGTTTAACCATAAGGACCAGTTGAGTAATGAAGTGTCCACTACGACATCGACAAGATCGCCTTGTTTGAATATTGGATCGGGAATGAGTTTGTGATTGCCATCACCCATGGGTATAACTTGAGATGCTTTGATGGTAATTCCAATGTTTGAGTAGAAAGCATTTGAATCATTTGATGAGCTTGTCTCTCCCTGATTAGTTTTGAACTGATCAAGAATCCTTTTCAAACTTAGCATGTCTTTCATTCTAGAGAAGAAAGGCATACAGTTGCTCATAGTTTGTGTTCTTCAGTCCTTTAGTGAGCTTCACAGATGTGAAAAACTTGTGCCATTCAGGATTTATGTTGTTCACAAACTTTGAGTTTAACTCAATGTTTGGCATAGTCATTCTGATGTTCCTCATGTCATTAACAAGCTTGTGGAATCTCACATAATACTCATAGATACTCATCCGTTTCATCTTGAAGTGCTCAAATTCATCATAGAGTTGAGATTCTCTCGTCTTCCATAGTTAATTGAACCCGAGAGAAGCATCTTAACATTATCCCATACGCCTTTGCTTCAGTTGTGATTGATAAGCTTATAAATGTCTTTTGGAAGACCTTGCAGTATGATGTTGGAAGCTCTAATATCTGCATCGAATCTCTTCTTTTCCTTATCATTGAGCTCATCATATGTCTTTGGTTTGTCTATTCCATAGATCATCGTTCCATCTTCAGCTGTATCAATTATGTCTCTAGTAGTCTCAACCCGATATGGTCCTTCATCAATCGATTTGAGAATGTTGACCCCATTTTCCTTTCCAAGACAAGATAACTGATTCTTTGAGCCCAAGAGTCGAAGTCCGTTCTCGCAAGCATGGGTGGACGAGTATCCAACCAGCTTGAACATCCTCGGCAACAGTGGAGATGATTGTAGGAACGTTGGTAGACATGATGACTGATTAAACGGGATTTTATAACTCTATGATTAAATCGGGAAATAGATTCTTTCACGGGATTTTACTAAATCAAGAGAAAACCGTATTCAAAGGATATCACCCAAGTCGCTAGGAAACTTTGAACCAAGTCGCTAAGTGCCAAGTCGCTATAGTCCCAAGTCGCTATATAACAACTCGCTACAATCCAAGTCGCTAGCAAAATTTTGACAGCAAGTCGCTAAAAACTAAGTCGCTAATTTGTCAAGTCGCTAATAGCAACTCGCAGGTACCAACCGCTAACACCAAATCGCTAACAATATAAAGTACAAGTCGCTAACTTACACCAAGTCACTACCCGTAGTGGAGAATCCACTAAGTGTACTTTTTGTCGCATTTCGTCTCAATAGACAAGTCGCTAATCCAACTCGCTAAGACCTTCAATTACAAATCGCTACCAAATAACAAAGCAAGTCGCTAGCAAGAACACTTATCCATGGCTCAAGTCGCTAGCATGAAAACGATAAACACCACTTTTCAATCCAAAAACAATCCAACCACGATGATTCAAGCCTTCTAAATCAAAACCTAAACACTTGTGATGATTCTAAACACAAAAGTACAATCAAAATCCAAACTTTAACACTAGAAATCAACCAAATGATGCAAAAGCCACTAAACTTATTCAAACTCAAAAACCACCTCAAAACCACTAGAAATCCAAAGATATGTAAGAGATGATCTAACCATGGCTCTTGATACCAATTGTAACATATTGGATTTCACAAACACACTAACCATAATCACAAGTATACAGAAGGTTTTTAGAGAGAAAGTTAGAGGTTTAGGGAACTTAGTGAGAGAAAGAAAAATCTTATTATGAGCTCCAACTCTACCTTGGGAGGTAGAGAGTATTTATAGTCTTACAATAAAACGCCACACAATGGCCGTGGATCGTGCATACAGTTGGATCAAAGTAACAACAATGAGAGTATTTATAGTCTTAACAAAATACTACTTAACATAAAATAATTACGACTACGAGCTTTCTAACGAATATATATACTTGAGGCGACCGACTCTTTTATACCTGGAATTTCAAATTCCTAACAATTTTCCCTAATTTAACCCAGGCTATGAACCATAGTTTACCCGCCTAATCAATTCACCTAATTAAACCCAAATTCAAGTGAAATTCGTACTCGACTCTGACACGTGACTGACACACGGATGCCACGCTGGCAATCCCTATTTTTCGTAGATTTAGATTAATATTTTAGAATTATCCTAAATTTTTCATAATTTTCCTGCATTGTTTACTATTTTTCCTATTTAAAACCAGCTTTTAAGACTTTTAATTACCTTTAATACAAATAAATCAGAAAAGCTTCAAAAAAAATAATTTTTCAATTTTCATAGATTAAGAAAAATATAAAAAGCAAAAAAAAATAATTTTTCCCTATTTTTCCTAGTTAAACTTATAATTTTTAGCCATTTAATTAGTTTAAATTAGATTTTAATTCAAATAAATTCAAGAAAAATCATAAAAATTAGTTTTAAATCATAGTTAAGTTTTAAATTGCATTTTAGTTTAAAAATAAATTTATATCATATTTAGGATTTAGATTAGACGTAGTTGCATTTTATTTACGCTTTCATTTATTACGCTTTTAGTTTAATTCATGATTAAGATTCCCTGTAGTGTAATTTCCCTTTTATGCTTCCCATTTCCCGTAGTTTAAAACAAAATCAAAAATCTAAAACATCGAGCATTTTAATAACAAACCATAAACGACGTTGTCCATTCACACCTCGATGGGACACGACTGATTTCTAATCCGTATCACTTATCACTCCGGGATTTGATTCACTATCCTTTTCCCAAGAGGATTTTAAATCGATCTTTCAGGTTTATTTGTTATATTGATATTGTATATTTTCTCCATACACACCACCCTAAACCATCACGAATCACAACTTCAGAGTTTGTCTGATCTAGGAACTCATTTAAGATGAGATGGAGTGTTTGAGTTAGAAAGATGAGCTTGAAATGATTGTTTTAGCAAGATTTGACATAATCGTCATCCCAGGATCCCACGGCCTCTCCTCCGAGGATCCGCCTAGGCTAATCCTAGGGATCCGGCTCTCAGCAGCTATGAAAGAATAAAAATGATGTTTCTAATGTCTAAGATCTATACCATCTTGAGTGTTTCACTCCTCCTAAGTGTTTTAAATGAAGGGGTGCTTGAGCACTTGAAGGTAATGAGTGATGTAGCTAATGATTGCCTTTTATGGAAGAAATTGGAACTTTCATGAGTACCAATGAATGAACAAGGATGACACTAAAGATTTTGAGAGTGTCAAGTGAAGCTAAATGATCCTAGAGATCAGATAGTGACTTAGATTAATCCTTTGGAAAATATCCTAAAGACTTAAGATGGAAAAACTAGAATTTGATCAATTTCACCAATTTTGGACGTAAGGATGATTATGATCAATTTTGCTATAAGAGGTTTCCAGCGTTTAGATATGTGAAAAATGATGTGTGAGCTTGACAAAGTAAGAGTAATGGATTAAAGTGAAACGATAGATCTACAAGCATCTTTGAGTGTGATCTAGGTGAGTTATGTGTGAGTAGGAAGGATCTACTTATCTTAATAAGGACTTAATTTGCCTTAAGACACTATGTCAAGCTTAGTGTGAGATGTTCTAAGGACATGTTTGAAATACAATGTTTGTAATTGCATTTTCTGTTTGCCGGATCCCACGGTTCCCTAAGTGTAATACCTGGAATTTCTAAAATTCACAAAAAGACCAAAATACCCCTATAATCAAAAAGTATGAATAATTAATTTAAAGAGTACCAAATAAGCTATGTAAATTCAGAAAATTTTTAAGAAATATCACACA
>OU343223.1:191321540-191352413 GCA_910596185.1 Chrysanthemum makinoi
TTCTTTGCAGTACTTTGACTTTTAGGTGCAGTACTTTGACTTTGTCTTTAGTAGTACCTTGACTCTTTGACTTTTCTCAGTACTTTGCAGCTTACAGTACTTTCATATCTTCAGTACTTTCATGTCTTCAGCACTTTCATATCCCAACAATCCTCCCCTAACTTGAATTCTACTTGCTTGACTTCAAGTTCCTTTGTGAATGTATCTTTAAACTTTCATCTTTAAGATCATATTGTTTCTTAGTCTTTTCAGTATATCTCTGTAGTGTCTGTGCTTGTCAAAGTATCTCTTAGAATTGTTCTTTCTCAGCAGCATTCAGAAAGCTCCATCTTTTCAGCAACACAGCAACATATGACAATTTGTACATTAATTCAGTTTAAATTGCATACTATTCTCATCACTTCCAGGTGTGTTAACTCCTGTGAGAGGTGAATCATTGAAAATTTAATGGATTTAGATCTTTTTACCAAAGCCATTATCTTTGGAGTAGCAAAATGTTTTGGTGTGTAAGACCATGGTACATTGATAACCATATGATTTTTAGCAAATCATCAGCTATCAACAGATTTGATTTGTCTTTACCAAAAGTTGTACCCTTCTGGACTAGTTAGTTCTTCTATCTAATGGTGAACTAATTACCAATAATGGTTTTTCCACTGCCTTTACCACAAGCCATTTTCTTGTGGGCTAGCCAACTCTTCACATTAACTGATATGGTGAGTTGATTACCATACAACTTATTAGCAAGTTGTCAACTAAAAACGGATTTGATATATCTTTACCAGAGCCGTTTGCTCATGGATTAGTCAATCCTTTTGTAACCATGGTGGATTGATAACCTATTGATGTTATCATCACAAAAACCATTTATTGAACCTTTATTTCAAAATATTTATTAATTAGCAAAAGGTTTCTTCTAAAATTCATTTAACTGGTTTATTTCTGCACACAGTACTTTGATGAAAGTACTGTCTGATCAGCAGTACTTTGAATAAAAGTACTGATATATCGAAAAGTATTTTATTCAAATAGAATTCATACCAGTTATTGATCATCTTCAGCAATAGTAGTCCAGTTGATAAATAAGTTGATAACCATGCAAGCAGTTTCATTATCCTCTTCTACTTCCAATCCATGCTCTAGCATTCTTCTCATGAGCTCAACTGTGAGAGGGTATCTTCTTTCTGCAAACATGTGTATCATCGTTCCATTTTCCAGCTCTAAAACATGAACTCCAGACTCTTCAAAGAATCTCCAGCAAACAATTTCCCAGCT
This sequence comes from Chrysanthemum makinoi, assembly GCA_910596185.1. NCBI lineage: Eukaryota > Viridiplantae > Streptophyta > Magnoliopsida > Asterales > Asteraceae > Chrysanthemum > Chrysanthemum makinoi. Next base: position 191,322,816 of record OU343223.1, read on the forward strand.
TTCTTGATTCTTCCAAACATCATCAGTGCTCTCTTCTTCAGTTTCCCATGCAGTTATGAGATCACCATGTAAAACTAAACCAATCCCTTCTAATGGATTTTGTTCAAAGTAAGCTTTCACCACATGATATAAATAGAATAGATATACTCTATCTATAATGTGCAGTAAGTCCCATAGCCTTTTGAAAACTTTGAAGCTTTCATCTTCTTTATGAAAAATCATGTAATCTCCTTCCTTGGATTTCACAACTTCAAAAACACTAATCTTTGATCTGTTCATCTTCATGTCATTATCTTCTTTTGAATAATCAAAATATACTATTCTGAGATAATTCCTTAATTCATCACTAGTCTCAGATCTTAATTCAACTTTTTCTTTCTTTGAGAACTGAATATCTGTAACTTCAGTTTTCCTTTTTCTTTTCAAACTCTTCTTTCTTTTAGCTTCAGTCCAGATAGCTTCTTCTCTAAAATCTTTGATGCCTGCAACATTCTTCTTATAATCCTCCCTAGCAGCATCATATAATCTTTTCATCTCAAAATAATTAAACTTCTGCAATCCTTTATACCCTTGACTTTTCAGATAAGCCATCATAGCATTTCTGTCTTTAGCTTTATTAAGTCTTCTTGGCATAAATCTAACAGGAACAGGTGACTGTAATGGTTCAGCAGCTTCAAAGATCTAATTCATCTTGTACCTTTTGAGTTGCTTCTCTATTCTGAGCTTCTTGAGCTTCCTGATCTTTTCTATCTTTAGCATTTAACTCTTCTTGAACTTTTCTAGCTGCAGCTTCATTCCTAGCAACTTCAATTTCTCTAAGTTCTGCCAAAGTTAGTTTCTTTTTCTTAGTTTCAACCAGAACACCTTTCCCTTTATCCTTAGGATCAATTGCAGGTTGAGAAGTTCTTTGTTGTTCTTCTTCTTGTACATCTCTAATAGTAACACCACCTCTAGGTTGTGATAAATCTCCTAAAATCGTAGCAATGAATTCATCATCACTTGCAGAATAAATAGGTTTGAATGTAGCTTCCTCCTCTTCTTGTATAACAGTTGTAGAAGGACCAGCTTCTTCTTCAAAATTCAATACTCTTGGTGTTATTACCTCTTGCGTAGAAGTATCTTGAAAAGCAACACTTTGATGTTCAGTACCTTCATCATCAGTACCTTGAACTTGAACTTGTTCTTGTTGTTCCTCAGTATCTGAAATAATCTTTTCTTCAGTACCTTCAGGTTCTTTCTTCTTTGTAACATCTTCTTTCAAATTTTCTTTTTCTAAATTCCTCCCCAATTGGACAGAAGATGGTTGATGAACCTGTTGGCGTTTGTGTTTCCTAGACTGCTTTTGCGCCTTCTTTTCGTTTTTGACCCATACACGAAATTCTTGAACTAATGGCCACACAAAATTCTTAAGCCTTCGAAACTTTAGTTTTAATTTCTTTATCTTTTTGGCTTGGACCTCTGTAGTCTTTTTTAACTTTACCAGCTCCCTTGTCAAAACATAGTTATCCAATGTGATATCATCAGGAGGGATGGTATGTGAAGCCTCTCCTTGAATAGGTGAATGTTCCTCTGATTTAGAAGCAGGAACATATCCTTGTGGAGATGGAGAAGGTGATCTTAAAACTTCTTCTTGAACCTTAGGGCTTGACAAAACAGTACCCTGTAGAGATGCAGTACCTTCCTGTGATGCAGTACTTGCAGATGCAGTACCTTCATGCGAAGCAGTATCTGCAGGTGCAGTTCCTTCAGATGCAGTACTTTCACTAGCTGCATCAGCTTCATCATCTACTCTAACAGCCTGAACAACATCCATCATGGAAGTTGTTAAAGGAGTATCTTGACCCTTGAATAAAACACTCCTTTTTGCCATAAAAGTAAAAATCTTGGATTGTTGAACAATAACAGGCAATAAGTCTGTAGGTTTTGGAACATCAGCAAGTTGCTTGTTTAAGAAAACCTGTATAAACCGTGGGTACATTAGCCAAGTAGACCCATGTGAGATATGCGAAAGCATCCCATCCAGTATTAGCCTTGAGAAGTTAAAAACTCGATCCGTGGCTAACCCAACCATAGCAGATGCTATATTGGACCCGAACTGCTCCCAAGAAGTACTCTTAGCACTTATGCAATGTAGCAACTCATGAACCAAAAATTTCCATTGAGGACAAAACAACTGTTTTCTGAATGTTTGTTCCGTTAAAGAACCTTCATAACCAATATGCCCAAAAGTTTCCCAAATCAATTCCTTGGCAAAACGAATAGCACCATCATTATCATTAAACAGCAAATCCTCTCTAATAGATGCTTCAGTAATCTTCACAGTGCGTCCAACAACTGTAGCCCTAATATAAAATTCTTCATTCTCCATGTTTCCTCCCGCAGTAGCCCAAAATTCTTGAATCCAAGGCTCAATAACATCCGGCTCCACTAAAAGAGCATAACTGATTTGCGACCCAGTTAAAAAATCAATAATATCGTGAAACGCCGCATTATCTTCAGTCTTGTCTAAATTTGCTACCATATTGTGCTTTGAAACAGTAGGTCAATTCGCCATTGGTGATTATGTAAGCACAAATTGAAATTGAATAAGAATGAGAGAAAGATGGAAACGATGCTAATGTAATAATATGAGAGGGAAAATCGGAAAGTAGTTATTTATAGGAGAGATTTGAAAAATCACTGCCCAAAATAAAATAACCGTTAGCATTAATTACCCCTCAATATAACCGTTGGAACAGTACTTTAATACGACAAACAGTACTTTCCACATATGCAGTACTTTCCCAAAGCAGTACTTTCCAAGCAGTACTTTCAAGAAAAACAGTACTTTGCCAAATTCCTCCATAGAAACTAAGTATATACAAGCATCCTCCCCTCAAGCAATACACAGGACTATACTAACACCTTATAGTCCTCCCCTCAAACATAGCTTAGTAGTTAATCATGCCAATACTCTTTGTTCATCAGTGTAAGAATGTGCTAAAACATCTTGCAGAAGCATCTGATTAAGTTCCTCTTGAATAGATTGATCCTCAGCAGATAAAGAAGATTCTGGAGCAACAGTACTTTGCGGTGGGGCAACAGTACTTTGTTTTGGAACTTTAGTACTTTGTTTTAAACTAACAGGATCTTCATCAGGAACAGCATCAGGTCTAATATGAACTCCATGAACCACATATTGTAAATCTTCTCCACTGTGCCTTGGTTGATTTTCTTCTCTAACAGGTACATAGTTCATAGATGGAGTTAAAACCTCAAGATCAAACATCCAATCAGGACCTTTACCTTTCTCATTGTCTTGATCTTCTAAAAACTCAACATGAAGACAATCTTGAACCTTCTTAGTAACTTTGTTGTATACTCTAAAGCCCTTACTGTTAGTGCAATAACCCAATAAGTATCCTTCTTCTGACTTGCCATCAAACTTCCCCAGATTATCAATAGTGTTTAAAATAGTAAGAGGGCATCCAAAAGGTTTCATAAAACGAATGTTGGGTTTATTGCCCATCAACAATTCATAAGGTGTCTTCATCTGTGGTTTAGTGACTGAGACTCTGTTAAGTACATAACAAGCAGTACTTACAGCTTCTGAGAACGAATAGGTAGGTGAGAATATGCTAACATTGTTCTTGTTGCTTCAATCAAAGTCCTATTCTTTCTTTCTGCAACACCATTCTATTGTGGTGTTCTTGCAATACTAAACTCCCTTTTTATGCCTTTGTTTGCACAAAATTCATCCATAAGTTTGTTCTTGAATTCAGTCCCATTGTCACATCTAATACCTCGAACCTTGAGTCTCAATTGGTTTTCAAGAGCAATAATCAGTGTCTGGATAGCATCAAAAGTATCATCTTTAAAACCCAAGAAAAATACCCAACTGAATCTACTACAATCATCTGTTACAACTAAGCAGTACTTTTTCTTGTTTAAACTTGCCACAGAAACAGGTCCAAACAAATCCATATGTAACAGATCCAAAGGTTCTCTAATAGTTCTCTCCTCAAGCTTCTTGCAGGAAGCTTTGTGTTGTTTACCCTTCTTGCATGCCAAGCATGATTGATCATTCTTGTAAGTCTTTGAAGGTAAACCTCTAACTAGATTGCCTTTCACCAGTTTATTGATATTCTTGAAGTTAACATGACCCAATCTTCTATGCCATTGATGTGCCTCTTCAGATGTTGCTTTAGCCACCAAACATGTGGCTCTTCCATAGGAATGTAGACTCTTCATGTCTAAACTATACACATCATTTGTCCTTGTTACTCTAAGAACTACTAATTCATCATCAACAGGCTTAAAGTCAGAGGAAAGGATAAGACATTCTGTGTCAGTGAATAACACAGGATGCTTTTTATCACAGATTTGTGATACTGACAATAGATTGAACTTTAACTCCTTTACATATCTAACATTCTCAAAATCTATAAGCCCTGCTTTGATAGTCCCTTTACCAGTAATCTTTCCTCCATCGGGATCATTCCCAAATGCAACTCTTCCTCCACTAATCTTCCTAAAATCAGACAGGATCTCTTTGTCTCCTGTCATACTTCTAGAGCAACCACTATCCACAATAAGATGATCTTTAAGCTCCTCTTCTGGGTTGCCCTGCACATAAAGAAAAGAGTTAGAAACTTTTAGGAACCCAAGCCATTACTGACTTGTGTCCCCTAGTGGAGTTACAAACTCAAATTCTTTAAGTATGTAATTACCACTATCTTTCAAATGATGATCCAGAATTATCTTTTGATCTTTAGCATGTGGATTTTCAAAACTTTCTGGTTTTTCAACACAAATCTCTTTTTCTGTCATCACAAAACATCGATTCACTTTTGGTTGAAAGTACTATCTGTCCCTCTGCAGTACTTTCCCTCTTAACTCATTCTTTTTTAACACTTGGTTCCTCTGATCTAAATCTCCTATGTGAATTGGAATACCTTCTAGGTTGATAGTGAGATTTCCTAGAATTTCTATACCAAGTATTGTGATCAGTACTAGGCCAGAGTTAACAGTACTTTGGAAAGTACTGTGAGATACTGAAGATTTTGAAAAAGGTTTTCGCTGATGTGGGTATCTATGATCTGGTGAGAAATTTCTGTGATTGACCCTATTTGAATTATTCCAAACTGGTTTGTACTCTCTAGGTTTCTGGTTGGCATTCCTGTTCTTTGGAAATTTTCTAAGGTATTTTGAGTGATGTTCACAATCCTTAATTAGATGAGTAGGACTGAAACACACAAAACACAGTTTCTGACCCATTCTGTCAAAGTGACATCTTCTATGTCTATGCCCAAAATTATTTTGCCTTCTTGGTGAGTGATTAAACTTGTTTTGACCAAAATTATCCCAAAAAGGTTTAGCAGTACTGTTTTGAAAAGGTTTTGAAGAAGGTACTGCTTGTTGAGCAGTACTTTGATTTAAAGGTACTGCTTGATTTTGAACATCGTTTTCAACAGATTCTTTGGGTTTTTCAGACCTAGATTGAGCAACTAGCTTTTTCCTAAACTCTAGACTGTCTACTCCAAAACGAGAAACATCAGGCCTAAGGGGTTGATGAATGCCAGTGGGATGGGGAACAGCATGATAATCATTAGCTTTCTTATATTCAGGAGGTGAGTCACTTATTGAACCATCATTACTAGATGTATCTACATAATTAATGAGTTCTTCATCACTAGTGGTTATATCCTCATACTCACCTTCATCCTGATTACTAGATTGGTTTTCTTCTATCTTACTAAAATCCATTCCAAAACCTAATCCAGTTTTAAGGTAGGCTCTTTGCTGTTTTTGAACATAAGAAACATGTGACAGACCAGCTTCACCCCAAGCAGCAAACTTAGCTAACAAATCATCCCTTTCCTTAGTTAATTTCTCAATTTCAGCAATTTTACAGTTTAATTTCCATTCACTAAGCTTTAACTGATAATCCTGTTGTGCATATTTTTCAGCCCAAGCTACTTCATTAGTTTCATGTGCTAAAATTTTGGCTTCCATAGATTCTAAGGTTATTTGATAACATGCTACCTCAGACCTAGCCTTAACACAATTATCTCTCTCAATCACAGAACTGCTAAGCAATTTATGATAAAAATCATAGCAATTTGAGCATACCTCAGAGATAGGAGATTGATTTGGTGAAGTAGCCACCAATGCTAGTTGAACAGGATCATCTTCACTTTCCTTGCTCCAGTCAAATCCTCCAAAGCCATCATCAGATTCCAAAACAGCATGTTCAGGTTCTTCAGCAAAAACAGTGCTCCAATCCAATGTTTCTACTGAATCTTCAATTTCTTCTTCCACTGCTACCATGCAATAAGTTACTGGTTCATCATCAAACTCTTCACTACAGTCAACTTCTCTTGAGCAACCAAAGCCTTTGTTTCAGTAATGGGAATTTCCTTAAGCTCAAGTTTTGGCTTTTCAGATGTCCTGTTTGCTTGATACTTAGCAAACCTGCACTCCCTTGCAAAATGACCAGTCTTTTGACAATTGAAGCATTCAATTTTAGATTTGTCAAAAGTTATGCCCTGTTTTGGTTTGAAATCAATGCTTTTGCCTGTCTTCTTCATGTACTTTTTGATTCTTGCAGTGATCATAGCAACTTGCCACATGATATCAATTTCTTCAAGTGCATCTTCTTCAATCTGTGCTAGATCTTCTTCATAAGTGACAGGTAAACTAGCTTGTTGTGCAAAGAAGGAGCACATAACTTCATCTGAGGCCATAGTGGTAGTTGGTGGGGCCTGTGGAACATATGAGGGGGTGTATAACAGCAGCACTTTGAGAAACAATACTTTGAGGAGAAGCAGTACTTTTAATGGAAGTACTGGCCTTCTTTTTAGATGATAGAAAAGCAATACTGTGAGACTTAGAACTTGTTTGACCACTCATCTCATGCTCATACACCTTAAGTTGATGATATAGATCATCAAAGTCCATGACATCCAAACCTTGTTGTCCTCTGATCATTGTAGCAATCACATGCCATGAAGATGGCAAACTCCTTAGAAACTTCAAATTAGCATCTTCAACTGATACTTCTGCCTTGTATAGCTCCAACATGTTGAGAAGATTCTGAAACCTATCATATGCAGCATCAAGACTCTCTCTTTCACCAAGTGTGAAAGTTTCAAACTGTTGCTTTAGCAAATTTCTGTGCATCTTTTTAGAGGCTTCATTCCCTCCAAATCGGGTCTTGAGAGCAGCCCAGAGCTGCTTAGCATCTTTAGCATCATGAAATTTGAGAAGATGACCATCTGGAATGGCAGATAAGAGAATGTTGAGTGCCTTCTCTTGATTCCTTAAGGTTGCTGTTGGTAATACTGGTTTAGGTGCCTTTGGTTGTCCAGGAATATCAATGGGGTCTGCTACAACTTCATTCCCATTCACAATAACATTCCAAAGAGCATGGTCTGTAATGGCAATGTCCTGCCTCATCTTCATGCACCAGAGATCATATTCTCCCTTCTTGATTATTGGAATTCTGAGTGAGGTGATTGAGGGTGGTGGAACAGCTTCATTCGACATCTTGAATATTGTTGAAGTAGGGTTTCTTCCTAGTCAGAGTTTCCACACAAGCTCTGATACCACTTGTTGGATCGATATACTTTAATCAAACTATCTTAACTAGCTTGTTAAGGTTTAATAACCTCGGATAAATCCTAAGTTATTAACAAAGAAACACTGAGCAATCTTTATCAAGTACGCGGAATTTACTTAACAAAGCTAAGAAGAATAACCTTTTATTATAAACTCTAAATCTGCTTATTATGCAGATACTCTAATACAACTCTAAGATAATCGAACTTCTCTCTAAAACACTAATTAACTTGTGAATTCGTAAACTCTAAAACTCATAGACTCATAAGCAATCGTACATCTAATGCCAATCTAGGAGTCCTTTTATAGGCTCAAGGATATCCTAGTCGATTTACAATTGATAGCCTTGTACGACAAGTAATCTAAACATAGAATACAATACTTTCCATAAACGAATAACAATTCTTTAGTTCTTTGCAGTACTTTGACTTTTAGGTGCAGTACTTTGACTTTGTCTTTAGCAGTACCTTGACTCTTTGACTTTTCCCAGTACTTTGCAGCTTACAGTACTTTCATATCTTCAGTACTTTCATGTCTTCAGCACTTTCATATCCCAACACTTTGTATCGTTCTTAGCATTGAAATGAAATATTATTAATTGTCTAGTTTATCTAGGTTATTATTATCATAATGTGTTTGTCATTTCTTTTGATTTATATGTTTCATATTCTTTCGAGATACATTAGAAGTCATGTATGCATGCTAAAAGAAAATGTAGTATAAAACACATATCGTGGTATAAAATTGTAAAACCTATGTTTTTATCAAATCTGTTTCCGCTACTACAGATCCACGAATCCCGACAAGTATACTGGCAGGATCCCTTTTTGAAAGGAACCGTGGGAATCGTCCTACTGTAAAACAGTTTCTTTTTTATGCAAATTAAAAACCACTTTGTACCTAAATGTAATATCCCACTAGAATAAGTAAGCTAAGTGTCATTGTTGTTAAAAAACCATTGTTAATAAAAATCTAGTAAAAACGTTAGATAAATTGGTTGACCACAAACATCACTTTCTATTAACTCATCTTTTCTATAGGTTTCACTATGTCGCACGTATATGAGTTTGATTTTTCACTCTCTAACGTCTACACTCCGAACATCTCTCTTGAGCCCAAGACACCTGACAATCATGTCCGTGGGTTCAATAATCTCGAAACCCGTCACTTCCATGAAGGACGTATTGTAGACACCTCTCTACAATTCGAAGAAGGTATCAATACCTCCTTCCGAGCCATAGGACTAGAATGTCTTCTTGAAATTAACGAGAAAATATGTCCAAGGTTTGTATTGGAATTATTCCGTCAAGTCGAACTCGTTCGTAACGAGGATCGTTCTCTGTCCCTTTGGTTTTGGATCAAAAACCAAAAGTTTGTTTTGAGTCTTGGTCAATTTGCTCAAATTCTCCGAATTCCAAATCATGGACAATGTGCCTTCACTGAAGATTGGTCTCTTGATTCTCTCTTCAACTTTCGTGAAGAAAATAGTCCATATTGTTCTCACATTCCTTCCCCGCAAGACTTAATTCGCATATTATGCAAACCCCATCACTCCAATCCAAACATCATCTACACACGGGATATTCTAGAAGAGTACAAGCCCCTTGCACTCATCCTACGTGAAAATGTTTGGAGCCTTAGGGGAAATCGAGAAATCCTTCCCGCTTGTTGTGCTCACATAATGTATTGTTTGCTAACACAACAACCATACAATCTCGCCTACTTCTTTGCAAGGCGAATTGTAAACCTTCAAGGCTCCAAGAATAAACTCATTCCCTATGGAATGTTCTTGACGCGCCTCTATCATAATGTCATGCATTTTCATCCTCAATATCAAAGTCCGTTGTACGTACTTGTGAACAAGATGATGGAACCGCTGAACATTTCCCTCATGAAGACGTTCTTCATTCCTGAATCCGCCAACACTCATCAACCATCTGATGATCCCTCTAGCGAAAACACTCAAGGAACCTAGTAGTATTTCAAATAGGATCAATCCTCTTGTACTCGTGCTTTATCAATGTAATCCAATTTCCTTCATGAAATAAAACATCTTACATTTAATATCTTAGTGTTAGAATCCCTTTTAAACTAACCTTGGAATATAATACATTGTCAAGATCATTGCATACCTTTAGTAAAGGTTCTGCTTAGCAGATGGACGGATCCCAAAGTTTGTGCTAGACGGATCCCTTCACTTAGGGAACCGTGGGATCCGGCAAACAGAATATGCAATTACAAACATTGTATTTCAAACATGTCCTTAGAACATCTCACACTAAGCTTGACATAGTGTCTTAATGCAAATTAAGTCCTTATTAAGATAAGTAGATCCTTCTTACTCACACATAACTCACCTAGATCACACTCAAAGATGCTTGTAGATCTATCGTTTCACTTTAATCCATTACTCTTCTGCTGTCAAGCTCACACATCATTTTTCACATATCTAAACGCTGGAAACCTCTTATAGCAAAATTGATCATAATCATCCTTACGTCAAAATTGGTCGAAATTGATCAAATTCTAGTTTTTCCATCTTAAGTTTTTAGGATATTTTCCAAAGGATTAATCTAAGTCACTATCTGATCTCTAGGATCATTTAGCTTCACTTGACACTCTCAAAATCTTTAGTGTCATCCTTGTTCATTCATTGGTACTCATGAAAGTTCCAATTTCTTCCATAAAAGGCAATCATTAGCTACATCACTCATTACCTTCAAGTGCTCAAGCACCCCTTCATTTAAAACACTTAGGAGGACTGAAACACTCAAGATGGTATAGATCTTAGACATTAGAAACATCATTTTTATTCTTTCATAGCTGCTGAGAGCCGGATCCCTAGGATTAGCCTAGACGGATCCCTCGGAGGAGGGAACCGTGGGATCCGGATGACAGATTATGTCAAATCTTGCTAAAACAATCATTTCAAGCTCATCTTTCTAACTCAAACACTCCATCTCATCTTAAATGAGTTCCTAGATCAGTACAAACTCTGAAGTTGTGATTCGTGATGGTTTAGGGTGGTGTGTATGGAGAAAATATACAATATCAATATAACAAATAAACACAAAGATCGATTTAAAATCCTCTTAGGAAAAAAGGATAGTGAATCAAATCCCGTGAGTGATAAGTGATACGGATTAGGAAATCCGAGTCGTGTCCCAACGAGGTGTGAATGGACAACGTCGTTTATGGTTTGTTATTAAAATGCTCGATGTTTTAGATTTTTGATTTTGTTTTAAACTACGGGAAATGGGAAGCATAAAAGGGAAATTACACTACAGGGAATCTTAAATACGCGAATTAAACTAAAACGTAATAAATGAAACGTAAATAAAATGCATCTACGTCTAATCTAAATCCTAAATATGATCTAAATTTATTTTTAAACTAAAAACGCAATTTAAAACTTAACTATGATTTAAAACTAATTTTTACGATTTTTCTTGAATTTATTTGAATTAAAAACTAATTTAAACTAATTAAATGGCTAAAAATTATAATTTTAACTAGGAAAAATAGGGAAAAATTATTTTTTTTTGCTTTTTATATTTTTCTTAATCTAGGAAAATTGAAAACTTATTTTTTTGAAGCTTTTCTGATTTATTTGTATTAAAAGGTAATTAAAAAGTCTTAAAAACTGGTTTTAAATAGGAAAAATAGTAAACAATGCAGGAAAATTATGAAAAATTCAGGATAATTATAAAATATTAATCTAACTCTACGAAAAATAAGAAAATATAAGCTAATCTGCAAGAAAACCAGGCTGTAGAGAAACAGCTTATGAATAAGCTCTACCAAATAAGCTAAAAGCCTTAAAAGTTTACCAAATGATCACAACAGCTAAAGTATGCTAATATTACTTAAAACTAACCTATTTCAACTAACCTAACGTTCTAAAACTCTGATTACAAAGATTTGGCTTAATGACTAGTAAAGAAACCAAACAGCCTTAACCACCTACTTCAAGCTAATGCAAAAGCTATTCTAATGCACCAAACTAAAAAACAGAAATGTGGAACTCAAGGCCACCAAGCTAAGAACTGTAAACAAAATTTTAGGCCCTAACTATCTCGAATGAGCCCTGTGCCAAGTCTGCAAGTAGCCTGCTTCAGACTCAATTTGTGCAAATTGTGAGCAGGGCAAATCAGCTCTAAGAACAAGCTAATTTAGTGTTTATAAAAGCTTCTAAAAATTCCACAAAAATGAGATTACAAAACCTGACCAACTGAAATTTATTATCCCAAAGTTTCAATAATTTTTACTCAAAAATGAGTCAAGGAAAAATCCACAAAGTTTGGTGAAAACTGATTTTGACACTTTTGACTTTTTGTGACAGAATTGAGATTTGACTTTATTGAACTTGTGAGCTTATGAAATGAAATGTAACTGATGTTTTAAGAAAAAATAATACTGAAATAAGCTAGATTAACTAATTATAAAGCCTTAATGCAAAATTTTGATGGTCTATCTCTAACTGTTATGCACATGAGACAAGTTTTAATGTGATTTTGACTTTGGATGAAAACAGATGCAAGTAAATGATTGAATTGAGTCTAATTTACCTTAGAATGAACTTACACTATTGTACTAAACCTCTGAATAAGCCTATAACTCAGTTATACTCCATGATCCAAACACTAGTTATTAAGACTGAAAATGCAATCAACTCAGAAAATTCCTACAGCTAATCCATAATTATCACTAGAACAGATCTAATAACAATATAACAACTAAATTATGCAGATACTACAACTATATTTATTAAATCTAAGCTAATGCAGATTATGCATATTTGACATAAATGAAACAGATATGAAAACTAACACTTACAATTGTCCAGCCACTGTGGCTTGCCAACTTAACCAAAAACCAACTTCTGATCATGAATAAGCTAATACCAAACCCTGATCCAGATCAATGATTCAACCCAAATCTGCTTCCATTGACTTTTGTTGACTGAATAAGAGATTTGAGTGAATTTTGAGATTGAAACAGAAGTAAGCCTACAATAAGCTATTAGAAGCTTAAATGAACTTCATGAAACAGTAGCATAAGCTTTGTACAAGCTTATAAAAAGATTGAAAGTATTTTTTTATTTTTCAACTATTTTTCTGATTTTTTTTATATTTTTGATTAAGATGAAAAGTAAACTGAAATGATTTGAGAATAAGCTAACATGAACTTAATATCATTAATAAGCTGAATTCAGAAACAAGTAAACAACGATCAATGATATAAAAGTAAAACTAAAATTTCATTAAAACTTAAAAGCTGAGATTACAAGGTGATTACAAAAAACTAAATATTACTTGAAAACTTAAAATAGAAATTAAAACTACAATTTGCAACTGAAAAGAAAGGTGAATACAACAAGTGAAGAAAGGTCTCTATTTATAGGGTAGCTGGAGCTCTTGGAAGGATCTAGAAACGAGCTTGTGTGCTTTCTCTAAAGTATTATCAGCCCTTGATCATCCCTCATACGTATCCCATTTAATTTAGACCCTTGGATCATGTGCCACGTTCTCTCAGCCAATCAAATGCAAGGAATGATGTGATATAACACAGGGATTGCCAGCGTGACATCCGTGTTTTAGTCACGTGTCAGAGTCGAGTACGAATTTCACTTGAATTTGGGTTTAATTAGGTGAATTGATTGGGCGGGTAAACTAAGGTTCATAGCCTGGGTTAAATTGGGGAAAATGGTTAGCGGGTAAATGGGAAAAGTAATTTTTTTATTACTTTTGATTTCGTTGACCGGGTTATTTTGGGGTACGGGTATGGATTTTGGGATATGGTTGGGTTTGACCGGGTATAAGGGCTTTGACCAGGCTTAAGTAATATTTGGGCTTGGGTAATATTTGGGCCAAATGGTGTATAAAATGAATTTGGACAAGGATATTAAATGGATCCATATATTAACTTAAGGACAAAAAGTGTAATTGCTGATTTTCAAGGGATCAAATGTGTAATTCTGAAAAGATATTCCAAAGGCCTTTGCTGACAATCTCCAATAATCAAAGGACTGAATTTGCCAATTCTGATTCTTCAGGGATATTTTCTGCCAATTTATGAAACTTGAAGGACTGATTCTGACATTTCTTCAAAGTTGATCGTATCTTTCAGAAATCATCATTTCAGTATGAAAATCTTCATCAATTCTGACCTTCCGGCTCAACTTTAGCACTCTTTATCTCTCGTGCTCGGGTTTTTGTCTAATTTGGCTATCTTTTGTGTGTTTTGACATATCCATACCTGCACATACATAAACTCAAGAAAACAGCAAATATTAGCAATAAACGGCTCTTTCTTGGTTATTTTGGGTCTGATTTGATAAAGAAATGATATGTGTTTTTGCACATATCAAAATACCCCAGACGAGACCATTGTCGTGTCCCCACGCAATGTGATCAACTCACGCTTCTAAAACCAAGGATTTCAATCTCTTTCTACTAAACCTATGAGAAGTAGCAAAGATTCCTCAAAAGAGATTAAGAAACCCTTAATTCTAAAAACGCCCCGTTTACCTTTTAATTCACACATAGATATTACGATTAAGCACATTCCAATTATGAGTGACGATTTGTTGAACTTTCATGTCGATCAATAACTCCAACATTTTTCAAAAGACATTTTAGGATCACGGAGTAGGAAACACAACACAGCGTGAAGTGACCATACGGATAGAATACATCGTCCCTGATTTTTCACAAGTCCCCAAACTAAGCGTAAAATCGAAATCATTGTTAAATATGATTTTAGATGCTAACACTACCCATGGAAGTTACTTGTGTAATTACCGTTTGCTCCCATTTTCCTATTTTCCTCTAGATTTGTTTATTTTTGTGAGAAATGAATTTCTCCAAGTTTCTCGTTTCGATAAGATTTATTCCGATAAAGATATAAAGCTAAGTCGCTAATTAGTTATCCATCTTCCCTAAAAAACCATTGCACACAAGAATGAGGTCCACATCAAGGTCCTAACTTCGCACGATTTAGGGAGATATCTCCCAGATTCAAAGTTTGGCTTAACACTTATTTCAGCACATTTGCATTTTTGCAATTTAGGCCCTTGGTCTTTTCAACCACTAACTCAACGGGATTACCGTTTTATCAGAAGTCTTATTATGACTTTGGAATTTCCTCAACCTTTATAGAAGTCCATGACAACGGGGGTACCGTCGGACATAGAAAACTTTGTTGGCTTTGGATTTTTCAACTTTAATACATTTGGGCTTTATTTCATGTTAATTTTTGTGCCAAACTCCGAATCCTACGGCTTTTATAACAATAGAACAATAGCAGTAAACTATCAGGAATCAGTTGTCTATTACACCGCAACACTGACAGTACCTTGATGTGTACCCAACTCTCATGGGCAAGGATTCTCTAAAGAAGAATAAAGAACTAACTATCGTCGAAAACTCAACATCTTTAATTATTTATTCACAGATATGGGGTGAAACAATCTTGTGGGAACAAAAAGCCATAAGTACCTTCGATGGGCTCTAAAGAGAACCAACTACTCCACGCTTAGCATCTAAACTCATAAGTAACTCTATCATTCCTCGATCTCCGCAAATTTAAAATCCCAAATAATGAGATCCGCGGATGCTTAGCCGATAATTAAATTATCTATGGTTAAGGGAACAAGCTAGGGCTCAACACGCCCGGTCATGTCAGAATTCTATTCCTACTCTTACCAGCGGAAAGTCAACAAGGTGTCAAAACATATATTAACTTAGCAAATGTTTCGTCAAATGATTTCAAGTCTCGCATTTTTAAAGTAACTTATTAGAAACTAGCAAATTCTTGGTTAAGCTTCGCATATTTAAAATCACTTAGGGAGACTTGCAAATTCTTGGCCTTGTGAGCTAGAATCGCATTTTATAGCCTCTTGTCTAAGCAATTAGCAAAGACTATTTCAAGAAAACGCATATTTAAAGAAACTTCTAAGAGACTAGCAATGACTTTTCGATCATAAGACTAACAAAAGCTTACAAAAATTTTTAAATTTTCTCATTTTTAGCACAATGTTTTTCATTTTCTAAGGAAAAACGGGGTTCTTGAGAGTATACGACAAAATATAAGCAAGTGCGGTCAAATCAAATCGAAGATTACCTACCCCAGACTAAAACGAAACATTGTCCTCAATGTTTAAAGGTAAGGGTATCAACGAAAATCTAAAAGCCGTTTATTAAGTATGCTCAAAGATAAACGTTAAGTCGATAAGATTTGGATATCGAATTTCCATCAGCATCAATCATGAAACTCGAGCGGAGAAAAGACAAACTTCTAGCACGAGAGTCTTCATATCGTAAAAATCCTAGACAAAAACATCACAAACAAGCAAACACGAGAAATCGAAGAGGCTAACTCCTTCACGTCACTTATTAGAAGAAAATAGAAAGAAGATAGAGATAAGCATGGGGTGCCTCCCACGAAGCGCTACTGTTTTTTATCACCGAGTCGCTAGCCTGACTCGTCCCCAAATTCATTTGTCCTTAGGGCAACAAGCGGGAGAGATACCCGGATCAAAGATGGTATCCTCACTCTGGAGGGAAAGAGAATGGGTGGGTTGGGAGGGAAAGAAAATGTCGGGCTCAAGCACATAAGGAATAACTCCTCCCAAACTCACAAAAGGTTTATCAAGAAAGAGTGATCCATGATCCGGTGGTTTTGCGGGCGGGCGTCGAGATGACGGATCAAAGAGAAACGACTCCATAGAAGAACGAAGTCCATGGTAAGAAGAAGTGTTTCTTAAAGGTTTATCAACGAAGGCATCCAAGAGAGGATCCTTTTTCCGGTTAACTTTTGTGATAAGAATGTCCTCTCCGATGAGTATCCCCGGGTTAAAAATCTTGTCCTCGGAGAGGAAGAAAATCAAAGTATCATCCACGTGAAAATCCTCACGAAAAATGGGATCACTCTCCGATAAAAAATAGTGTGGGACCTCAGTATCAACAAGCTCATCAGTCAAAATCTTCACTTCCTTTTCTTTCTTCGGGTAAAATGGATCATCATATTCATTTTCTTCATTCTCAGAAAGGATTGAGTCGGTGGGAGCGAGCTCATCGGCGAACTCCTCGAGAAGTAAATCGATAGAAAAATCCTTAAGCTCGGGTTCCGAAGAAATTTCATCAGACGTTTGTACTTCTTTGATTTCTTCAATCGTGATCTCTTTCGGAGGGAGTGACGGTGATGGATCTTCATTCAACAATTGTTCAAGATAAAGGATATCTCCCTCCGAATCATAAACACCATCATCAATTCCCGGTGGAATCGATTCATCAATAGCAAGAAAATCATCGATATCTTTCAGAAAGAAGTCTTCTCCCTCAAACGGAGTAAGAGAGGGGGAAGAGTTGGCAATTATAGGTTCAGAAGATGGTTCAACATTTTCAGAAGGAACGGTGGGATTGCCACCCATAAAATCAAGAAGATTTTGAGCATACTCCTCTGTAGTAATATCGAGAACGTCGATCCGATTAATAGAAGCATCATCATAGTTAGAGGAGTATCTCGAAGGATGGTTATTGTTAAACGAGACGGTTTCCTTGTTAGATCGTAGAGTGATTTCTCCTTCATAAACATCAATCATAGCACGGCCCGTTCTTAAGAAAGGTCTTCCAAGAATAAGAGGCACTCGGGAATCAGCATCAAAGTCAACGACAACGAATTCGGCGGGAAAATGAAGTGGTCCTACTTTCACATAGACGTCCTCGGCGATTCCTTTCGGAATAGAAGTTGAGCGGTCCGCGAGTTCAAGAGTCATTTTAGTAGGAGTGAGATCCGGGAGAGAAAGCTTGTTATAAATCGAAAGAGGCATTAAGTTAATACTCGCACCAAGATCGGCCAAGGCGGAGCATTTCACAATTCCTGGGAACTCACAAGGTATAAGAAATTTGTCGGGGTCTCCTAACTTTTCGGGAACTTTCTTGAGGAGCACCGCCGAGCAATTCTCATTCAACGGTGTTTTCGCTATTTCGGCCAACTTTTCCTTATTACTCACTAAATTTTTGATCATAGCAGCAAATTTAGGCATGAGGAGTAAAGCGTCTGTGAAACTGATGTTAAAATTCAAGGATTGAACGATTTCAACAAATTTCTCCATTTGGTTTTCGGTTTTATCACGAAGCTTTTGATCATTAAGCCTTGAAGGATAAGGAAGTGAAGGCTTAAACATAGTCTTTGGAACATCGGGTTCCGGAATCAGAATTTGAACGGTCGGAGATGTGACGGGTGCGGGCTGCACATTTTCTTTAATAACCTCGGCGTCTCGTTCCACCTCCCTCACCAGCGGAGTAGGAAACGAGGGTCCATCATAAGCCTTACCACTCCGTGTGGTTATAGCTTTCAACTCACCCTTCGGGTTGGGAATGGTATCACTTGGAAGAGATCCCGATCCTGAGGGTTGACTTATCTTACACAAAACAACGTTCAACATGTTCTCAAGTTTATTCTGCGAAGCATCCAACTTGTTGTTCTGAAGTCGAATCTCATTCCTAAACTCATTGCTTTGTCTAGTTAACGAAGATTGAAAATCATTTCTCAAAATTGAAATATGGTTTTGCATGGTTTGGATGGTAGCGTAATTCATGAATTCATTAGAAGGCAAAAGCGGAGCTTGATAGCTTGAATTTGATATCCTTGATTATGGTTAACCCCTTGGGTTGGGTATTGATTCGGTGGGGCTTTGTATTGGTTTTGAACATTTGGTCCAAGAACTTGATTCTGATTAAAACGAGTTTGATTGTTCGGTTGAGAAAATCCCGGATGTCCCATTTGATTACTAACACGAGGATTCGGTTCAACTTGAGGACGGTATTGGTTACCTCCGGTTACGGCATTAGCTTCGAAAGGATTTCCATCGGTGGCGGTACAATTGTAGTAAGCATGCTGGCCACCACAAGTAGTACAAGTCGATTCCACCGCTTTGACTTGAGCGGGTGGAGAAGAATTAATCTTAGCCGTCTTAATCTTAACCAAAGCCTGTATCATATCCGTAAGCTTATCAATCTTAGCATCGGTGCTAGACGTATTTTCGTAAGACGAGGACGATGGTGTAACACTCACTTGGGCAGCAACCGATTTGCTACGTGAGGTACGAACTTTAGATTTATTCTCAATAATCGACAAGGCATCTCTCGTTGATTGGGTCAAAAAATTACCACCCGCGACGGCATTGAGAGAGTCTTGATCATTCTCATTCAAACCGTTATAAAAGGTATCAAGTTGGTGTAATTCCGTAAAACCATGATTGGGACATTGCCTAAGCAAATCTTTAAATGGATCCCATGCCTCACTAAATGATTCATCAAATATTTGTGTGAATTTTGTTATTTCATTTTTTAAATTTGTTGTTTTAGACGATGGCAAAAATTCGTTCACGAATTTTGACACTAAATTCTCCCATGTGGTTATCGATCGAGGGGGTAGTTTTTCGAGCCAAATCCGGGTGGCCCCCTCGAGTGAAAATGGGAAGAGTAGTAGCTTGATAGCCTCTTCCGGTACGTTACGATACTTGATCGTAGACGTGAGCTTGTTAAACCGTCGGATATGAGAGTGAGGATCGTCCCTCTCAAATTCAGAAAATTGGCTCGACAATACCAAGTTGATCAAGCCATGTTTAAGCTCAAAGTTATCGGCAACGATTGCCGGGACGACGATGGCTTCTCCATAACCCTCGGTGGGTGCTTGTAGTTGCTCTAGCATAGATCGGTTATCCTCCGCCATTTTGACGACGGGCGGAGTCTGATTAGTTCGAATCTCGGGTTCGACTAATTGAGCACGTCTATTTCGCCTTCTCGTAATTGTAGCAGTTTCACGTATCGGTCTGTAGTTATTAGAACGAGTGCGCATGCACTTTCAAAAACCAAGGCAATTAAATGAGAACGGTATTCGAAAACAACAGTGAACTTAAACCAATAATCCCAAGTGAATAAATCACTTCTATAAGAAAAACGCACAAAGGAGCGGAGAAGCTTTATGAGGTCAGTGCGAAGCTTATTAAAAACTCGCCTCTTTTCAGCCGCAATTTAATGTCAGGCCGTCCTTATTACCCCCCCCCCCCCACACAGTTTGTTTATCCGATAGAAATAAATCGACTTACAAGCGACACAAAGGCAAGTTTTTAATCTTTAGTTCGGGAACTTACTAATGATAACACCTCAAGTTGAGAGATGTTATATAATTGATGTATTCTTTTTTAGCTAAAAAACAAAAGAGAAAATCTTTTTGTATTTTTAATATGATATATATTTACAAAAGAAAAAGGAAAATATTTTTTTTTTACTTTTTTGATTTTTATAAAAATAATAACTTCACGAAGGAAGGATCTCGAGTCACTAATCATCAAACCGTTAACGATATTGTCGCGACACAACCTCCCCGGCAGCGGCGCCAAAATTTGATTCGTGATGGTTTAGGGTGGTGTGTGTGGAGAAAATATACAATATCAATATAAAAAATAAACACAAAGATCGATTTAAAATCCTCTTAGGAAAAAGGATAGTGAATCAAATCCCGTGAGTGATAAGTGATACGGATTAGGAAATCCGAGTCGTGTCCCAACGAGGTGTGAATGGACAACGTCGTTTATGGTTTGTTATTAAAATTCTCGATGTTTTAGATTTTTGATTTTGTTTTAAACTACGGGAAATGGGAAGCATAAAGGAAATTACATACGGGGAATCCTAAATACACGAATTAAACTAAAACGTAATAAATGAAACGTAAATAAAATGCAACTACGTCTAATCTAAATCCTAAATATGATCTAAATTTATTTTAAACTAAAAATGCAATTTAAAACTTAACTATGATTTAAAACTAATTTTTACGATTTTTCTTGAATTTATTTGAATTAAAAACTAATTTAAACTAATTAAATGGCTAAAAATTATAATTTTAACTAGGAAAAATAGGGAAAAATTATTTTTTTTTGCTTTTTATATTTTTCTTAATCTAGGAAAATTGAAAACTTAGTTTTTTGAAGCTTTTTGATTATTTGAATTAAAAGGTAATTAAAAAGTCTTACAAAGCTGGTTTTAAATAGGAAAAATAGTAAACAGTGCAGGAAAATTATGAAAAATTCAGGATAATTCTAAAATATTAATCTAAATCTACGAAAAAAAGATGAAAACATAAGCTAATGTGCAAGAAAACCAGGCTGTAGAGAAACAACTTATGAATAAGCTCTACCAAATAAGCTAAAAGCCTTAAAAGTTTACCAATGATACAAACAGCCTAAGTATGCTATATACTTAAAACTAACCTATTTCAACTAACCTAACTTCTAAACTCTGATTACAAAGATTTGGCTTAATGACTAGTAAAGAAACCAAACAGCCTTAACACCTACTGCAAACTAAGCAAAAAGCTATTCTAATGCACCAAACTAAAAACCAGAAATGTAGAACTCAAGACCACCAAGCTGAGAACTGATAAACCAAATTTCAGGCCCTAACTATCTCGAATGAGCCCTGTACCAAGTCTGAGTAGCCTGGTTCGGACTCAATTGTGCAAATTGTGAGCAGGGCAAATCAGCTCTAAGAACAAGCTAATTTAGTGTTTATAAAAGCTTCTAAAAATTCAAAAAAATGAGATTACAAAACCGACCAACTGAAATTATTATCCCAAAGTTTCAATAATTGTTTTTACTCAAAAATGAGTCAAGGAAAAATCCACAAGTTTGTGTGAAAACTGATTTTGACACTTTTGACTTTTTGTGACAGAATTGAGATTTGACTTTATTGAACTTGTGAGCTTATGAAATGAAATGAAATTAATGTTTTAAGAAAAAATAATACTGAAATAAGCTAGATTAACTAATTATAAAGCCTTAATGCAAAATTTTGATGGTCTATCTCTAACTGTTATGCACATGAGACAAGTTTTAATGTGATTTTGACTTTGGATGAAAACAGATGCAAGTAAATGATTGAATTGAGTCTAATTTACCTTAGAATGAACTTACACTACTGTACTAAACCTCTGAATAAGCCTATAACTCAGTTATACTCCATGATCCAAACACTAGTTATTAAGACTGAAAATGCAATCAACTCAGAAAATTCCTAAAGCTAATCCATAATTATCACTAGAAACAGATTCGATAACAATATAACAACTAAATTATGCAGATACTACAACTATATTTATTAAATCTAAGCTAATGCAGATTATGCAGATTTGACATAAATGAAACAGAATGAAAACTAAAACTTACAATAGTCCAGCCACAATGGCTTGCAATATTAACCAAAAACCAACTTCTCGATCATGAATAAGCTAATACCAAACCTGATCCAAATCAATGAGTCAACCAAAATCTGCTTCCATTGACTTTTGTTGACTGAATAAGAGATTTGATGAGTGAATTTTGAGATGAAACAGAAGTAAGCTCACAATAAGCTATTAGAAGCTTAAATGAACTTAATGAAACAGTAGCTTAAGCTTTGTTCAAGCTTATAAGAGATTTGAAAGTATTTTTTTTTTCAACTATTTTTCTGATTTTTTTTTTATATTTTTGATTAAGATGAAAAGTAAACTGAAATGATTTGAGAATAAGCTAACATGAACTTAATATCATTAATAAACTGATTAGAAACAAGTAAACAATGATCAATGATATAAAGTAAAACTAAAATTTCATTTTAAAACTTAAACGATGAGATTACAAAAACTATATTACTTGAAAACTTAAAACATAAATTAAAACTACAATTTGCTACTGAAAAGAAAGGTGTCTACAACAAGTGAAGAAAGGTCTCTATTTATAGGGCAGCTGGAGCTCTTGGAAGGATCTAGAAACGAGCTTGTGTGCTTTCTCTCAAGTATTATCAGCCCTTGATCATCCTCATAAATTATCCCATTTAATTTAGACCTTGGATCATGTGCCACGTTCTCTCGACCAACAAATGCAAGGAATGATGTGATATAACACACAGTTACCCACGTGACATCGTGTGTCAGTCACGTGTCAGAGTCGAGTACGAATTTCACTTGAATTTGGGTTTAATTAGGTGAATTGATTGGGCGGGTAAACTAGGTTCTAGCTTTGGGTTAAATTGGGGGAAAATGGTTAGCGGTAAATGGGGAAAAGTAATTTTTTTATTACTTTTGATTTAGTTGACGGGTTATTTTGGGGTAAGGGTATGGAGTTTGGGATATGGTGGGTTTGACCGGGGTATAAGGCTTTGACCAGGCTTAAGTAATATTTGGGCCAAATGGTGTATAAAATGAACTTGGACAAGGATATTAAATGGATCCATATATTAACTTAAGGACAAAAAGTGTAATTGCTGATTTTCAAGGGATCAAATGTGTAATTATGAAAAGATATTCCAGAGGCCTTTGTTGACAATCTCCAATAATCAAAGGACTGAATTTGCCAATTCTGATTCTTCAGGGATATTTTCTGCCAATTTATGAAACTTGAAGGACTGATTCTGACATTTCTTCAAAGTTGATCGTATCTTTCAGAAATCATCTTTTCAGTATGAAAATCTTCATCAATTCTGACCTTCCGGCTCAGCTTTAGCACTCTTTATCTCTCGTGCTCGGGTTTTTGTCTAATTTGGCTATCTTTTGTGTGTTTTGACATATCCGTACCTGCACATACATAAACTCAAGAAAACAACAAATATTAGCAATAAACGGCTCTTTCTTGGTTATTTTGGGTCTGATTTGATAAAGAAATGATATGTGTTTTTGCACATATCAAAATACCCAGACGAGACCATTGTCGTGTCCCCACGCAATGTGATCAACTCACGCTTCTAAAACCAAGCATTTCAATCTCTTTCTACTAAACCTATGAGAAGTAGCAAAGATTCCTCAAAAGAGATTAAGAAACCCTTAATTCTAAAATGCCCGTTTACCTTTTAATTCCCACATAGATATTACGATTAAGCACATTCCATTATGAGTGACGATTTGTTGAACCTTCATGTCGATCATAACTCCAACATTTTTCAAAAGACATTTTAGGATCACGGGTAGGAAACACAACAAGTGTGAAGTGACATACGGATAGAATACATCGTCCCTGATTTTTCACAAGTCCCAAACTAAGCGTAAAATCTAAATCATTGTTAAATATGATTTTAGATGCTAACACTACCCATGGAAGTTACTTGTGTAATTACCTTTTGCTCCCATTTTCCTATTTTCCTCTAGATTTTTTATTTTTGTGAGAAATGAATTTCTCCAAGTTTCTCGTTTCGATAAGATTTATTCGATAAAAGATATTAAAAGCTAAGTCGCTAATTAGTTATCCATCTTCCTAAAAAAAACCATTGCCACAAGAATGAGGTCACATCAAGGTCCTAACCCATACGATTTGGGAGATATCTCCAGATTCAAAGTTTGGCTTAACACTTATTCAGCACATTTGCATTTTTGCAATTTAGGCCCTTGGTCTTTTCAACCACTAACTCACCGGGATTACCGTTTTATCAGAAGTCTTATTATGACTTTGGAATTTCCTCAACCTTTATAGAAGTCCATGACAACGGGGGTACCGTCGGACATAGAAAACTTTGTTGGCTTTGGATTTTTCAACTTTAATACATTTGGGCTTTATTTCATGTTAATTTTTGTGCCAAACTCGAATCCTACGGCTTTTTCTACAATAGAACAATAGCAGCAAACTATCGGAATCAGGTGTCTATTCACCGCCAACAATGACAGTACCTTGATGTGTACCCAACTCTCATGGGAAGGATTCTCTAAAGAAGAATAAAGAACTAACTATCGTCGAAAACTCAACATCTTTAATTATTTATTCACAGATATGGGTTGAAACAATTTTGTGGGAACAAAAAGCCATAAGTACCTTCGATGGGCTCTAAAGAGAACCAACTACTCCACGCTTAGCATCTAAAACTCTAAGTAACTCTCATCATCCTCGATCTCCCAAATTTAAAATCCCAAATAATGAGATCCGCGGATGTAGCGATAATTTAAATTATCTATGGTTAAGGGAACAAGCTAGGGCTAACACGTCCGGTCATGTAGATTCTATTCTACTCTTACCAGAGGAAAGTCAACAAGGTGTCAAAACATATATTAACTTAGCAAATGTTTCGTCAAATGATTTCAAGTCTCGCATTTTTAAAGTAACTTATTAGAAACTAGCAAATTCTTGGTTAAGCTTCATATTAAAAATCACTTAGGGAGACTTGCAAATTCTTGGCCTTATGAGTTAGAATCGCATTTTATAGCCTCTTGTCTAAGCAATTAGCAAAGACTATTTCAAGAAAACGCATATTTAAAGAAACTTCTAAGAGACTAGCAATGACTTTTCGATCATAAGACTAACAAAAGCTTACAAAAATTTTTAAATTTTCTCATTTTTAGCCACAATGTTTTCATTTTCTAAGGAAAAAGCGGGGGGTTTGCGAGAGTACATGACAAAAATAAGCAAGTGCGGTCAAATCAAATCGAAGATTACCTACCCCAGACTAAAACGAAACATTGTCCTCAATGTTTTAAGGTAGGGTATCAACGAAAATCTAAAAGCCGTTTATTAAGTATGCTCAAAGATAAACGTTAAGTCGATAAGATTTGGATATCGAATTTCCATCAGCATCAATCATGAAACTCGAGCGGAGAAAAGACAAACTTCAAGCACGAGAGTCTTCATATCGGAAAAATCCTAGACAAAAACATCACAAACAACCAAACACGAGAAATCGAAGAGGCTAACTCCTTCATGCATTATTAGAAGAAAAAGAAAGAAGATAGAGAGATAGCATGGGGTGCCTCCCCGACGCGTCCTGTTTTTTATCACCGAGTCGCTAGCGACTCGTCCCCGAATCATTGTCCTTAGGGCAACAAGCGGGAGAGATACCCGGATCAAAGATGGTATCCTCACTCTGGAGGGAAAGAGAATGGGTGGGTTGGGAGGGAAAGAAAATGTCGGGCTCAAGCACATAAGGAATAACTCCTCCCAAACTCACAAAAGGTTTATCAAGAAAGAGTGATCCATGATCCGGTGGTTTTCGGTGGGGCGGCCGTGGGGATGACGGATCAAAGAGAAACGGACTCCCATGAAGAACGAAGTCCATGGTAAGAAGAAGTGTTTCTTAAAGGTTTATCAACGAAGGCATCCAAGAGAGGATCCTTTTTCCGGTTAACTTTTGTGATAAGAATGTCCTCTCCGATGAGTATCCCGGGTAAAAATCTTGTCCTCGGAGAGGAAGAAATCAAAGTATCATCACGTGAAAATCCTCACGAAAAATGGGATCACTCTCCGATAAAAAATAGTGTGGGACCTCAGTATCAACAAGCTCATCAGTCAAAATCTTCACTTCCTTTTCTTTCTTCGGGTAAAATGGATCATCATATTCATTTTCTTCATTCTCAGAAAGGATTGAGTCGGTGGGAGCGAGTTCATCGGCGAACTCCTCGAGAAGTAAATCGATAGAAAAATCCTTAAGCTCGGGTTCCGAAGAAATTTCATCAGACGTTTGTACTTCTTTGATTTCTTCAATCGTGATCTCTTTCGGAGGGAGTGACGGTGATGGATCTTCATTCAACAATTGATAAGATATCTCGAATCCCATCATAACACCCATCATCAATTCTCCGGTGGAATCGATTCATCAATAGCAAGAGAAAATCAGCGATATCTTTCTGAGAAGAAAGTTCTTCTCCCTCAACGGAGTAAGAGAGGGGAGAAAGTTGGCAATTATAGGTTCAGAAGATGGTTCGCACATTTCAGCAGGAACGGTGGGATTGCCACCCATAAAATCAAGAAGATTTTGAGCATACTCCTCTGTAGTGTAATATCGCGAACGTCGATCCGATTACTAGAAGCATCATCATAGTTAGAGGAGTATCTCGAAGGATGGTTATTGTTAAACGAGACGGTTTCCTTGTTAGATCGTAGAGTGATTTCTCCTTCATAAACATCAATCATAGCACGGCCCGTTCTTAGAAAGGTCTTCAAGAATAAGAGGCACTCGGGAATCAGCATCAAAGTCAACGACAACGAATTCGGCGGGAAAATGAAGAAGTTGGTCCTACTTTCATAGGCGTCCTCGGCCGATTCCTTTCGGAATAGAAGTTGAGCGGTGAGCCGCAGTTCAAGAGTCATTTTAGTAGGAGTGAGATAGGCAGGAGAAAGCTTGTTTTAAATCACGAAAGAGGCATTAAGTTAATACTACTCGCACGCAAGATCGGCCAAGGCGGAGCATTTCACAATTCCTGGGAACTCAACTGGTATAAGAATTTGTCGGGGTCTCCTAACTTTTCGGGAAGTTTCTTGAGGAGCACCGCCGAGCAATTCTCATTCAACGGTGTTTTCGCTATTTCGGCCAACTTTTCCTTATTACTCACTAAATTTTTTATCATAGCAGCAAATTTAGGCATGAGGAGTAAAGCGTCTGTGAAACTGATGTTAAAATTTAAGGATTGAACGATTTCAACAAATTTCTCCATTTGGTTTTGGTTTTATCACGAAGCTTTTGATCATTAAGCCTTGAAGGATAAGGAAGTGAAGGCTTAAACATAGTCTTTGGAACATCGGGTTCCGGAATCAGAATTTGAACGGTCGGAGATGTGACGGGTGCGGGCTGCACATTTTCTTTAATAACCTCGGCGTCTCGTTCCACCTCCCTCACCAGCGGAGTAGGAAACGAGGGTCCATCATAAGCCTTACCACTCCGTGTGGTTATAGCTTTCAACTCACCCTTCGGGTTGGGAATGGTATCACTTGGAAGAGATCCCGATCCTGAGGGTTGACTTATCTTACACAAAACAACGTTCAACATGTTCTCAAGTTTATTCTGCGAAGCATCCAACTTGTTGTTCTGAAGTCGAATCTCATTCCTAAACTCATTGCTTTGTCTAGTTAACGAAGATTGAAAATCATTTCTCAAACTTGAAATCTGGTTTTGCATGGTTTGGATGGTAGTGTAATTCATGAATTCATTAGAAGGCAAAAGCGGAGCTTGATAGCTTGAATTTGATATCCTTGATTATGGTTAACCCCTTGGGTTGGGTATTGATTCGGTGGGGCTTTGTATTGGTTTTGAACATTTGGTCCAAGAACTTGATTCTGATTAAAACGAGTTTGATTGTTCGGTTGAGAAAATCCCGGAGGTCCCATTTGATTACTAACATGAGGATTCGGTTCAACTTGAGGATGGTATTGGTTACCTCAGGTTACGGCATTAACTTCGAAAGGAGGCACATCGGTGGCGGTCCAATTGTAGTAAGCATGCGGCACCACAAGTAGCAAAGTCGATTCCACCGCTTTGACTTGGCGGGTGGAGAAGAATTAATCTTACGTCTTAATCTTAACCAAAGACTGTATCATATCCGTAAGCTTATCAATCTTAGCGCGGTGCTAGGCGTATTTTAAGTAAGACGAGGGGACGATGGTGTAACACTCACTGCGGCGAGCAACAGATTTGCTTCGTTGAGGTAGAACTTTAGATTTATTCTCAATAATCGACAAGGCATCTCTCGTTGATCGGGTCAACAAATTACCACCAGCGGCGGCATTGAGAGATTCCTTGATCATCCTCATTTCAAAACGTTATAAAAGGTATCAAGTTGGTGTAATTCCGTAAAACCATGATGGGGACATTGCCTAAGCAAATCTTTAAATGGATCCCATGCCTCACTAAATGATTCATCAAATCTTTGTGTGAATTTTGTTATTTCATTTTTTAAATTTGTTGTTTTAGACGATGGCAAAATTCGTTCACGCAATTTTGACACTAAATTCTCCCATGTGGTTATCGATCGTGGGGGAGGTTTTGAGGCCAAATCCGTTGGCCCCCGCAGTGAAAATGGGAAGAGTAGTAGCTGAGATAGCCTCTTCCGGGTGCGTTACGATACTTGATCGAGACGTGAGCGTTAACAGTCGGATATGAGAGTGAGGATCGTCCTCTCAAAATTAGGAAAATTTGGCTCGACAATACCAGTTGATCAAGCCGTGTTTAAGCTCAAAGTTATCGAAACGATGCCGGGACGACGATAGCTTCTCCATAACCCTCGGTGGGTGCTTGTAGTTGCTCTAGCATAGATCGGTTATCCTCGCCATTTTGACGCGGGCGAGTCGATTAGTTCGAATCTCGGGTTCGACTAATGAGCACGTCTATTTAGCCTTCTCGTAATTGTAGCGGTTTACGTACGGTTGTAGTTATTAGAGCGAGTGCGCATGCACTTTCAAAAACCAAGGCAATTAAATGAGAGCGGTATTCGAAAACACAGTGAACTTAAACCAATAATCCCAAGTGAATAAATCACTTCTATAAGACAAACGCACAAAGGACGAGGAAGAGCTTTATGAGGTCACGTGCGAAGCTTATTAAAAAACGCCTCTTTCAGCCGCAATTTAATGTCGGCGTCCTTATCCCCCCCTACACAGTTTGTTTATCCGAATAGAATAAAGCGACTCACAAACAACAAAAGGCAAGTTTTTTTATCTTTAGTTCGGGAACTTACTAATGATAACACCTCAAGTTGAGAGATGTTATATAATTGATGTATTCTTTTTTAGCTCAAAAACAAAAGAGAAAATCTTTTTGTATTTTTAATATGATATATATTTACAAAAGAAAAAGGAAAATATTTTTTTTTACTTTTTTGATTTTTATAAAAGAATAACTTCACGAAGGAAGGATCTCGAGTCTTAATCATCAAAACGTTTACGATATTGTGCGACACAACCTCCCGGCAGCGGCGCCAAAATTTGATTCGTGATGGTTTAGGGTGGTGTGTGTGGAGAAAATATACAATATCAATATAAAAAATAAACACAAAGATCGATTTAATCCTCTTAGGAAAAGGATAGTGAATCAAATCCCGTGAGTGATAAGTGATACGGATTAGGAAATCCGAGTCGTTTCCCAACGAGGTGTGAATGGCAACGTCGTTTATGGTTGTTATTAAAATTCTCGATGTTTTAGATTTTTGATTTTTGTTTTAAACTAGGGAAATGGGAAGCATAAAGGGAAATTACACTACGGGGAATCC
>OU343223.1:191352513-191377813 GCA_910596185.1 Chrysanthemum makinoi
TGATCCAAATAAATGTTAAACACTTTGTAAAATGTAATTTTTATAGTTTATGATTTTATAAAATTCGTTTTGTATTTTATATAATTAACTTATATATTAAATAGTTTTATAAAAGAAATTAATTAATAAAAGCCCAATATAAATTTACAAAACTAAGAGTCCATTTATTTTGAGTCCAATACATATTTAAGCCCACAAGAAAAATAATAACTCAAGTATATATATACATATATTCGGTCCACATAATCCCTTATTGCCGATTAACCATAAACCGACCCCAAAACCCTAAATAATTCGATTTCCAGTTTCCAGAGCTTGAGACCAATTTTCTTGGACAATTTTGGAGGTAAACAAGGTGGGAAAAATAGTGATCGAGTTCCAAAGTTGCTGGTTTAAGCGTGGTGAGTTTTTGAGTGAATTAGGGTTTCTACGAGTGGTGTTTTGTGCTTCTTTTGTTTTAACGATCCAAGCTCATCAAGGGTAAGTTCCTAATGTTGATTTCAGTCCTATAAGTCATATATAACACATAAAAATTGGCCATGCATGTTTAATATGTCGTATGAAATTATTTGGAATCTAAAACCCTAAAAGTGTATGAATATAACGAATGGGCGTATAATATTTTTAGAGACCATGAATTGATTTTTCCAGAAGCTATTATATGATATAAGACCTGAATAAAATACATATTTATGAATTCGAAGCTTGTATGAATTGTTTTGAGTTTTATGGTTCGATCGAATATAAATAAAGAAAGAATTAAAAAGGAACGATTAGGGTTTATAAAAATTAGGGTTTGCTTGTTATGATTAAGGGTCATTAATACAGTAGTAATGAGGAATTAATGATGGGTTACATCTAGGTTTAGGGCTTGTACTTGAATTATGCATTATACGGCTTTACATAAAAGTTTTGGGTTGGTTTTGTAAATTATGAAACTTAAAGGTTATTTTTGGGAACAAGAAATAAAGGTACTAAACGTATAAAAATAAGTGTGGGGGTTAAACATGTAATTTTGGATATTTAAAGGGCTATTCGAATTTTATTTAACTAAAAGGGTACGTTTTGTAAATTCTAAAACCTTTGGGTTAAAAGTGTAAAATCTGATAAAGTAAGGTGAGATTGTGAACTTAAAGATGTCAAGGGTGTGATTTGTAATTCTGAGTGATTATGGGTTCAACAAGTGTAAATTGATTTTGTAAAGACACGCATGAGTTAAGTTAATTTCGGTTTGTTATCATTTACGTTCTAGGTTAAATTGGGAAATCATTAAAAGAAGTAACATGTGAATTTAATGCGTATTTAGTAATATTTAAAGAGTATGGGAAACCCTAGAACCTAAATAGGGAGTTGACTAATAAATGATTTATACTTTAAAATGTTGTAATTAGTCTGTCACTAAAATGAGAATATTCTGACAACTCTAAAAGTATTAATGCGATAGATCCGTTATAATATTAATGATTCTAATAAATATTAAATAAATCATAATCCGTGTAGATTCGTTGAAGGAGACGCGACGTTACATCTTCGTATTCGTTCATTCAAGCACTTTTCTCTCAATTGCTTTAAGGTACGGATATTCTGTCTTACTTTAAGACACTTATGTTATCGTACATATATTCTGACCTTCTTAGTAAAGGTTCATTATGATGTTCTTTTCGTTCGCTTTTCTATTATACTTATTAGGATTTCCAATGCCATTGCTATGAACCCTTTTCTGAATGTTTGATCTGTTACTTATCTGAACTATGTTCTAGTGAACTATACAATATGATGAACTTATGTTAGGAAGACTCTGATATATACATTTGTTGAACTTTGCTATGGTTGATTATGAACTTGAATATGAACTTCGCTATGAATATATGACATGCCACTATGACATGAACTTATGATTTCTGAATATTCGAATATGAACCTTATGATATGAACTATCTGATAAGTTATTTGTGACCTTTATGATGAATTATGATCTGTGTCATTTATGATAATCTGTTTGACCTAAGTTTAGTTGACACCCGAGCCAAATATAACTAGTCATGGGGGTTCCATGTCCGTATCGGTGATGCACCTCGATATGACTCTAGAGGCAGCAGAGTGATGTTTCGCCACGTCCCTTTCGTTATCGTTATGAGCTCAAGTATATGTTATGGCCACTATCTGTCTGTGGGGCGTATGGATGCATCCTAGATCTGATCTGTTATCCGATATGATTTGTCGGTGAATGATGTCGTGCAATACAGCGTGCTTCACAACTCGGGAGCTAGCTACTCCAAATTATTTTCTCGAGATTATTTCTCAGATAAGTATGATGTATCGGATATGTTCTGGGCTCGAGGTAGTTAACTAAATCTGTATTTGTTAATTATATGATAAGTATCGATTATGTTTTGGTATGTTAAGTGTTCCTGATTATGTCGCTGGGCTTATATGTTATTATACATGTTTATGTTTCTGTATGTTTATGTGACCTGCCATGTCTGAACTTTGCTGATGTTAGGATTTGATCTGAGGACTGGTTTAGCTTATGATATCTGTTTGGATAATTGCTAATGGTTATGCTATGACTTGTTTGGTCTTTCTAATTATAGTTTGTCTAATATGTTCTATTTGTTTGTACCGCCATGTTTTGGACCTTCTATTTCCGCTTTGCTTTAATGTTTTAAATGTGTTAAATGAAGGTTAATTAGTTTGTTGAATGCCATGTTTATTTGTTGGTAACTATTCTCATAGTCATTAGACTTTTCGCTTGGTTTTATATGTAATCTATCTGCTCTTGATATGCTAAGTGTTTGGTTGTTTAATTTGTTATATGTTTCGTTTGGACTTCTCAGATATTTGTGCTTCCGTAAATCCTGAAAGATCCTTCGTTATTATTTCATTGTATTTTGTTGTTCGTATATTTGTTTTGTTTCGTTATATCGTTCCTCACTGGGCTTTGTAAGCTCAGCCGCTGCACTTTTCTTTCTCCTGGGTATTACGCGTTCAAGATAAGCTTGTGGGATAGCGATCTGGTTTGAGAGTATAGACGAGAGCAAGACTTTGCCATAGAGAACTTAGATTTATTTTGAAGTTTAGTTATTTATGTTTTCTTTTTGAATATTTTTGTAAGGCTTCCGCTATTGTATAGTTATTAAAGTTCTGATATGAAACCGTATTGTGATATCTTTACCCTTGTCGGTTTGGGGTGTTACAATTTATGGTATCAGAGCTCTAGGTTTTAGGACCCTTAGAGTTTAGGCTATGACCTGTGAGAAGTGGGTAGACATTAGGTTTCCGATCATGCTAAGAAATTTTTCGATTCCTTTGATGGTCGCTCGATTTGACTTCGATATCCTTTTGCCTTCACCGAATTGGCCCTCCTTGTTCGCATCGAATTTTGTTATTTTGTTTTCGCCGTCCGTAGATTGTTTATCGATCGTTAGATGGAGACTACCCGTGGAGCCAGAAGAAGATGGTGCCAACCACGCGTTGTCGCGATGGTTCCCTGTGTCGAGAGGTTCGTGAAGCGAGCCACACGCGACGCCGCTATTGATCTGTTGGAGACATCGGGATGTCGCTAGAGGAAGTGGGACGAATCAACTAAAGACGCAACGACGAAGACATGATTCAACCGGTGGCTGAGAAGATTCATCTACTTCCTATGATTTGGGCACGACTTGTGATATTCTGATTTGTTTGTCATGCGCGCTTTTGTGACGGTTTGATATTCTAAGTGATTCGATCCGTATTTCTTTTCTCTCGATTTGTTCGAACTCGGTTTGAATCGTGAAGTTTTATCGCTTAGCATTCTGGTATATCTCGGCCTTTTCTTTTCTCGGATCGTCGGAATGAGTCATGAGGAGCCGTTTATGTAGTTGGTAGCATCGTTTGTTCGGTAATATGGTAAGTTGTCAATACGATGCGTTATATCGCATGAATGTGTATATGGTTTGTTATAGTATGTTACTTGATATCTGTATGTTATCTTTATGTGGTATGTTTTGTTATGATATTAGTTATGTGTTTTGTCATGACCCGAGACCGAATATAGTGACAATAAGAACTTGTTATGTGATGCAAGTATTATGACGCTTGATCAACGTAATAATACCGAGATCCATAATCTCAACTTATTGAAGGTATCACGAATTGTCCGGGAAATGCCTGTAGTTGATATGTGAATGGACTTTGACTTTTATCATTATTTGTCACCCCTCATGTTTGATTGGAATTGTATCTAAATTGTTATGATCTGTACGAACCTATAGATTGCTATGACCACCTTAAGCTTATACGTCTCCACATATTTCTATAATTATTGAGGCCGATAGGTTTATTTCGCTCTATGCATATGATGTCCTCATCATTAGATATCCGAATAAGTCAATTTGTCATTTGATCTTCTGCGTCGCATCTGTTTCTCCTCCATTACTTGATAAGTATATAATTATCTATTATAAGTATTTGACTATTGATTTGATTTCTGAATAAGTTTGAGATTTAATATTCGATAAGAAATTCATTTGTTCCGAGATAAGATTAACGTTTGTTATATTCCTAGAAATTCAAATCCAATCGTTTTTTCTGTTCTTTCGCCGGTTCAATTTCGAGGACGAAATTTTCTTTTAGAGGGGAAGAATTGTAATACCTGAATTTCTAAAATTCACAAAAAGACCAAAATACCCCTATGATCAAAAGTATGAATAATTAATTTAAAGAGTACCAAATAAGCTATGTAAATTCAGAAAATTTTTAAGAAATATCACACATGATCCAAATAAATGTTAAACACTTTGTAAAATGTAATTTTTATAGTTTATGATTTTATAAAATTCGTTTTGTATTTTATATAATTAACCGCATATATTAAATTTGTTTTATAAAAGAATTTAATTAATAAAAGCCCAATATAAATTTACAAAACTAAGAGTCCATTTATTTTAAGTCCAATACATTATAAAGCCCACAAGAAAAATAGTAACTCAAGTATATATACATATATTCGGTCCACATAATCCCTTATTGCCGATTAACCATAAACCGACCCCAAAACCCTAAAT
This sequence comes from Chrysanthemum makinoi, assembly GCA_910596185.1. Classification (NCBI taxonomy): domain Eukaryota; kingdom Viridiplantae; phylum Streptophyta; class Magnoliopsida; order Asterales; family Asteraceae; genus Chrysanthemum; species Chrysanthemum makinoi. The sequence goes on from OU343223.1 coordinate 191,357,559, forward strand.
AATTCGATTTCCAGTTTCCAGAGCTTGAGACCAATTTTCTTGGACAATTTTGGAGGTAAACAAGGTGGGAAAAATAGTGATCGAGTTCCAAAGTTGCTGGTTTAAGCGTGGTGAGTTTTTGAGTGAATTAGGGTTTCGTAGAGTGGTGTTTTTGTGCTTCTTTTGTTTTAACGATCCAAGCTCATCAAGGGTAAGTTCCTAATGTTGATTTCAGTCCTATAAGTCATATATAACACATAAAAATTGGCCATGCATGTTTAATATGTCGTATGAAATTATTTGGAATCTAAAACCCTAAAAGTGTATGAATATAACGAATGGGCGTATAATATTTTTAGAGACCATGAATTGATTTTTCCAGAAGCTATTATATGATATAAGACCTGAATAAGATACATATTTATGAATTCGAAGCTTGTATGAATTGTTTTGAGTTTTATGGTTCGATCGAATATAAATAAAGAAAGAATTAAAAAGGAACGATTAGGGTTTGCATGAATTAGGATTTTTTTGTTATCATTAAGGGTCATTAATACAGTAGTAATGAGGAATTAATGATGGGTTACATCTAGGTTTAGGGCTTGTACTTGAATTATGCATTATATGACTTTACATAAAAGTTTTGGGTTGGTTTTGTAAATTATGAAACTTAAAGGTTATTTTTGGGAACAGTAAAATAAAGGTACTAAACGTATAAAAATAAGTGTGGGGGTTAAACATGTAATTTTAGCGGATATTTAAAGGGCTATTCGAATTTTATTTAACTAAAGAAAAGGGTAACGTTTTGTAAATTCTAAAACCTTTGGGTTAAAAGTGTAAAATCTGATAAAGTAAGGTGAGATTGTGAACTTAAAGATGTCAAGGGTGTGATTTGTAATTCTGAGTGATTATGGGTTCAACAAGTGTAAATTGATTTTGTAAAGACACGCATGAGTTAAGTTAATTTCGGTTTGTTATCATTTACGTTCTAGGTTAAATTGGGAAATCATTAAAAGAAGTAACATGTGAATTTAATGCGTATTTAGTAATATTTAAAGAGTATGGGAAACCCTAGAACCTAAATAGGGAGTTGACTAATAAATGATTTATACTTTAAAATGTTGTAATTTCGTCTGTCACTAAAATAAGAATATTCTGACAACTCTAAAAGTATTAATGCGATAGATCCGTTATAATATTAATGATTCTAATAAATATTAAATAAATCATAATCCGGTAGATTCGAAGGAGACGCGACGTTACATCTTCGTATTCGCTCATTCGCTACTTTTCTCTCAATTGCTTTAAGGTACTGGATATTGTCTTTACTTTAAGACACTTATGTTATCGCATATATTCCTGACCTTCTAGTAAAGGTTCATTATGATGTTCTTTTCGTTCGCTTTTCTATTATACTTATTAGGATTTCCAATGCCATTGCTATGAACCTTTTTTCAATGTTTGATTCATACTTATCTCGAACTATGTTCTAGTGAACTATACAATATCTGATGTGAACTTATGTGTTAGAAGACTCGATATATACATTTGTTGAACTTTGCTATGGTTGATTATGAACTAATATGAATCATTATGAATATATGACATGCCACTATGACATGAACTTTATGATTCTAATATCTCAATATGAACCTTATGATATGAACTATCTGATAAGTTATTTGTGACCTTTATGATGAATTATGATCTGTGTCATTTATGATAACTGCTTGACCTAAGTTTAGTTGACACCGAGCCAAATATAACTAGTCATGGGGTTCCATGTCCAGACAGTGATGCACCTCTCGATATGACTCTAGGCGTAGAGTGATGTTCTGCCACGCCCTTTCATATCTTATGAGCTCAAGTATATGTTATGGCCAATATCCGTCATGGGGCGATGGATGCATCCTAGATCCGACTGTTATCCCATATGATTTGTCTGGTGAATGATGTCGTGTGCAATACGCTCTTCACAACTTCGGGAGCTAGCTACTCCAAATTATTTTCGAGATTATTTCTGTATAAGTATGATGTATCTGATATGTTCTGGCTCGAGGTAGTTAACTAAATCAGATTTGCTAATTATATGATAAGTATTCTGATTATGTTTTGTATGTTAGTGTTCTCGATATGTCACTGGGCTTATATGTTATTATACATGTTTATGTTTCTGTATGTTTATGACTACCAGTCCGGAACTTTATCGATGTTAGGATTTGATCCGAGACTGGTTTAGGAGATATCGCTTGATAATTGCTAATGGTTATGCTATGACTTGTTTGGTCTTTCTAATTATAGTTTGTCTAATATGTTCTATTTGTTTGTGAGACTGCCATGTTTTGACGCTATTTCCGCTACGCTTTAATGTTTTAAATGTGTTAAATGAAGGTTAATTAGTTTGTTGAATGCCATGTTTATTTGTTGGTAACTATTCCGTTAGTCATTAGACTTTTCGTTTGGTTTATATGTAATCTATCTGCTCTTGAGATGCTAAGTGTTTGGTTGTTTAATTTGTTATGTGTTTCGCTTTGGACTTCAGATATTTGTGCCCGCAAACTCCAAAGATCCTTCGTTATTATTTCATTGTATTTTGTTGTTCGTATATTTGTTTTGTTTCGTTATATCTGCTCACTGGCTTTGTAAGCTCACCAAGACTCTTTCTTTTCCCGCAGTATTAAGCGCTCAAGATAAGCTGTGGGATAGCCGATCCGGGTTTGAGAGTATAGACGAGAGCAAGACTTTGCCATAGAGAACTTAGATTTATTTTGAAGTTTAGTTATTTATGTTTTCTTTTTGAATATTTTTGTAAAGGCTTCCGCTATTGTATAGTTATTAAAGTTCGATATGAAACCGATTGATATCTTTACCCTTGTCGGGTTGGGGTGTTACACTAAGTGTAGGGATCCGTCTAGCACAAACTTTGGGATCCGTCCATCTGCTAAGCAGAACCTTTACTAAAGGTATGCAATGATCTTGACAATGCATTATATTCCAAGGTTTGTTTAAAAGGGATTCTAACACTCAAGATATTAAATGTAAGATGTTTTATTTCATGAAGGAAATGATTACATTGATAAAGCACGAAAAGGATTGATCCTATTTGAAATACTACTAGGTTCCTGGAGTTCGCCAGGGGATCATCGATGGTTGATGAGTGTTGGCGATTCAGAATGAAGAACGCCTCATGAGGGAAATGTTCACTTCCATCATTGTTCACAAGCACGCCAACGGACTTGATATTGAGGATGAAAATGCATGGCATTATGATAGAGGCGCGTCAAGAACATTCCATAGGTAATGAGTTTATTCTTGGAGCCTGAAGGTTTACAACCGCCTTGCAGAAGTAGGCGATTGTATGGTTGTTGTGTTAGCAAACAATACATTATGCGAGCACAACAAGCTGAAGGATTTCTCGATTTCTAAGGCTCCAAACATTTTCACGTGAGGATGAGTGCAAGGGCTTGTACTCTTCTAGAATCCCGCTGTAGATGATGTTTGGATCGGAGGATTGGGTTTGCATAATATGCTAATTAAGTCTTAAGGGAAGGAATGTGAGAACAATATGGACTATTTTCTTCACGAAAGTTGAAGAGAGAATCAAGAGACCAATCTTCAGTGAAGGCACATTGTCCATGATTTAGAATTCGGAGAATTTGAGAAAATTGCCCAAGACTCAAAACAAACTTTTGGTTTTTGATCCAAACCAAAGTGACAGAGAACGATGTCCTACTTTAACGAAAGTTCGACTTGACGAATAATTCCAATACAAACCTTGGACATATTTTCCTCTAATTTCAAGAAGACATTCTAGTCCTATGGCTCTAAGGAGGTATTGATACCTTCTAATTGTAGAGAGGTTCTACAATACGCCTTCATGGAAGTGACTTTTTCAGATTATTGAACCCACTACATGATTGCAGTGTCTTGGGCTCAAGAGAGATGTTCGAGGTAGACGCTAGAGAGTGAAAAATCAAACTCATACTGAGACATAGTGAACCTATAGAAAAGATGAGTTAATAGAAAGTGATGTTTGTGGTCAACCAATTTATCTAACGTTTTTACTAGATTTTTATTAACAATGGTTTTTAACAACAATGACACTTAGCTTACTTATTCTAGTGGATATTATTTATGAAGAAAGTGGTTTTTAATTTGCATAAAAAGAACTGCTTTTCCGTGACGGTTCCCACTTCCTTTTCAAAAGGGATCCCGCCAAAGATAACTTGTTCGGGATCCGTAATCAGAGTAGCGGAAACAGATTTGATAAAAACATAGGTTTTACAATTTTATACCACGATATGTGTTTTATCCTACATTTTCTTTTAGCATGCATACATGACTTAATGTATCTCAAAGAATATGAAACATATAAATCAAAAGAAATGACAAACACATTATGATAATAATAACCTAGATAAACTAGACAATTAATAATATTTCATTTCAATGCTAAGAACGATACAAAGGATTGGGTATATAACCCCAATGTAGATTAACAACACAAAGTATATGTCTCCGCATGTGAACTTCATCATAGGGAACACAAGTGCGATGAGTGTTAAGGCGATGAGCACGAGGGCGATGTAAACCATGTTGAAGACGATCCTTCTTGGTTTCGGTTGAGATGAAATGGAGAGGAAGATAAAGTTTTGAATTAGAGGAAATTTTTGAAATTGAAAGATTTGAAAAAGTGGGGATTTGATAAAGTACGCCGAAAGTGGTTTATGGGAAGAAAATTTTGAAATTTTGTTTTGTTTCATTATTGGATTAAAAGAAATAAAACATAAGTTTTATATACCACGACTTTAGACGAGAAAAATAGCACGTATGTGAGAAAAAGGCTTCCTAATGAAGCTTCATGTAATACATGTATATGCACAAAAGATAATCATATAAATACATAAATAGGCATACTTAATTATCAAGCAAATTTCATTATAGAGATAAATAGAAAATCATACCTCCAAATAAGACTTAGGAATGTCTTTTAATGACACAACAAATGTCACTTAGACTTTCTGCTCCTTTGTTTTTAAGATACCTTCTTGGGGAAGGTATTCTTGTTACCAAGCGATTCCTATGGCTTGGTAGATATGAGCTTTGACTAATCAATATGACAAAGAGGATTAGTGCAATTAAATGAAAAATAAATAACAAAAGAAATGTTGTCATTTTAATCAACATCCAAATAAAAGGTTTTAAAAGACATGGTGTTTGTTTTTTATGAAAAGCTTCTTTGTAGTTTTCAATTAACCATGGATCGTATCAAGTTTTTAAAGTACAATATACTTCAAGAAACTTGGTAACGAAGCTCTGATGCCAATCGTGGAAAACTAGAAGGGGGGGGGTTGAATAGTTTTGCCAATTAAAACATTCTTTTAAACTATTTAGATCGACTTATGTCAATCTATTTGATGTGTGTGTTGGATGTTGATAAACAAACATATATAAGTATGTAATGAAAAGATAAGAGTAAGAAGCACAAAACCACAACGCGAGTATTTATAGTGGTTCGCTACAAGGACACCTTCCTTGCCCTACTCCACTCCCCGAGTCACCTACTCGAGAGTTCGTAATCACTACACCAACTCCTTATGGCGATGAAGCCTTCACAACGCCGCTACCCTTTTTCCGTGCTAGGCTAACCAACGGTTCTTTCACTCCAAGGTGAACCACACCTACACAACGTCAGCCACCCTTTATCAGTACTAGGCTAAGTACCTAGTTCTTTCACACCAAGGTGAACCACACCTACACAATGTCGCCTACCCTTTATTACTAATAAGGTAAGCACCTAGTTCCATTGCAATGGAGGAACTACTACCCAACACTACACCAACGACTAATCCCAAAGGAGATCAACTCCTATTTACAACATCATCAAGGATATCAATATCCTTGATCTAAGATTAACTATCTTGTACATCTAAAACACACCATATCGATTCTAAGACATTTCACTAATTTTTTATTCCCAACCCAACCCTAGTCTTGACTAAGCACCTACCACAAGTGCTTATGATATGGACGATAGATAACCTTCACTAATATCTTCGTCTTGACACTTGAGACACCTTTCACAAATGTCTTCGACACTTCTTAGAAGAAAATCATCATCATGTAAGATCTCAAGAGTCTTGATGATGAGGAAGCATGGCAACTCATGGACTTGAGCTTGCTTGACTACAAAGGTGGTGATCTCAAGAGGAACCTAAAGATCACACAAAACAAAACTACAAACATAGATCTTTGATATGAGGTTAGAGAGTTTTTAACCTAGGGGAGTATAGTAAAGGGGTGAGCAACAATGAAGAAATGGCTCACTATTTATAGAGGAAAATTTACTGTTCCTCGATCCCACTGATCCCTTCCACAGGGATCCGCTTCAGCGTAGCTAGGATCCGTGGACGCCTCTTTACCCATGGGTATTTTGGTTTTGGGTCATCGTCAGTTGATCTATGGATCTTTAGCTAGATACAATGTATCTCAGAGTGCAATGCACCTAGTCACATGGGTACGTCATCACTAATGGGTTATGGATATTATCCATATGATATAAGCGATGTCATGCAATGGGTTATGGGTCAAGCTCCACTGTCATGGGCTTTGGGTTGTACCCAACTATATTCAATGTATTTGGTCAATGGGTCATGATACTTAAGTTTCTACCCATTTATATTACCCAATATATATACTAGTTATGTGTATATTTTACCCAAATATGTAAACACTAGTTGTAGTACATATGTAATATTAAATCATAAAATCACTTATACTTGTTTTAGTGTTTTATGTGAAAATGTGAATATGTTAGAAACTATTAGTCCAAACCTTTTACATATTTTATTTGTTTCGTTAAAATGATTTTACGTTTGTTATCGACAAAACATTAGAAGATCGTAAAATATAAATAAACGCTTTTACGGTTTATTTGTATTAACAGATTCTCTTTCTACATGTCTTCTCAAAATCAAGAATAGTTGATAAACAACATACATGTGTTAAGAATCTTGCTTCTTAGTGGGAAGAGTCTTAGGAACCAAATGCATTGGTGTATTCTGAGGATACACAGTATCGGAGGCACTTTCTGGTGGGAGCTTGTTTCAACAAGTACATTTGTCTTTTGTTTATCCATGTCTTTCTTCCAAAAACTTGTTATGGGGTTAATGAGTTTGAGGCTTAGACTTGTTCAGGGAAATCCAATTTTCTTTTAGTGTAATCACTGGTTCACCCATTATGTTTTTGCTTTTTACACCGAGGATCTTTTAGCTTCTTATCCATTTTCTCCCTATAGGCATCTTCTAATTTTCTATCCTCTTCCGTGCTTCCAATACATGATGGTGTTTGCGTAGGCTTGAGGATCTCATTACCATCATATACAATTGTATGGGCGAAGCTTTAGCCTTTTTACAAGACGGATTCGCCTTCACTGTGGGAATACTATGCTTATCGCTAAGACTCGCGCTTAGTGATCATGTAGCAAATTGAATGGTGTTCCTTGTACGCATAGCTTTGTTTTCAAGTTTATTTTTCAACGCTTTTAGATTGAAAAGTCATTCAAAAGTTTTGATTCCTTAGCATTAAATTCTTGTTTAAGCACTTTAACATTTTCTTAAAGTTCTTGCTTTTGCTAATGCTTTTGTAAGCTTTTCTTGTAAGGAGTTTAACTCTTGTTTTAACATTTCTTCTCTAAAATTACTTTTTCTAATAACTGCACGTATTTGGTTATCCATCTCCGCTTCACGGGTGGTCAATTCAACTTAGCACGTTGTTCATATATAGCAACTTGTTCTTTATAAGCGCTAGTTCGTAAATAATGAATCATCGTGGGCACATGCGCGAATTCATCAAAAGTATAGTCATCATTGATCTGCAGAAGATGCATTACTTGGTACAATTTCACTTTCATTTTGTTTCACATATTGCTCATATGGGACAATATTGATATTACCCATATTTTCAATATCTGATTCAATAATTTCAGCTGATTGTACTTTGTCGCGGTATCTTTTAAGCGCATCAACATCATCGATAGTTTTAACACCTCGAGATGATAGATTCCCTCGAATACTCATCGAAGAGACATTCTTATCACAAAAGTTAACCGGAAAAGGATCCTCCTTGATGCCTGCTGATAAACCTTAAGAAACACTTTTCTTCCCATGGACTCCGCTCTTTCTATGAAGTCGTTTTGATCCACCCGACGCCGCGAAAACCAATTTGGGATGATGGATCACTCTTTCTGATAAACCTTTGCGGAGTTTGGGAGGAGTTATTTCTTATGTGCTTGAGCCCGACATTTTCTTTCCCTCCCAACCCACCCATTCTCTTTTCTCTCCGAGTGAGTGAGATACCATCTTTGATCCGGTATCTTCCCGCTTGTTGCCCTAAGGACAATGAATTGGGATCTAGTCAGCTAGCTTAATTTGATAAAAAAAAAGTTAGCGTTCGTGGGAGGCACCCATGCTTATCTCTATCTTCTTTCTATTTTCTTCTAATAAGTGACGCTGAAGGGGTTAAATTTCTTTGATTGTGTTTGGTTGTTTGTGATGTTTTTGTCAGGATTTTCCGATACGAAGACTCTCGCTTTGAAGTTTGTCTTTCTCTCGCCGAAGTTTCATGATTGAGCTCGATGGAAACCGATATCCAAATCTTATCGACTTAACGCTTATCTTTATATACTAATAAACGGCTTTTAGATTTTCGTTGATACCTTACCTTTAAACATTGAGGACAATGTTCGCTTTAGTCCTGGGTGGGTAATTCATTTGGGATTTGACCAGACTTGCTTATATATTTTGTCGTGATACTCGCAACCCCGCTTTTTCCTTAGAAAATGAAAAAATTGGCTAAAAATGAGAAAAATTTAAACATTTTGTAAGTTTGTTAGTCTTATGATCGAAAAGTCATTGCTAGTCTCTTAGAAGTTTCTTTAAATATGCGTTTTCTTGAAATAGTCTTTGCTAATTGCTTAGACAAGAGGGCTATAAAATGCATTCTAGCTCAACAAGCATTAAGAATTTGCAAGTCTCCCTAAGTGATTTTAAATATGCGAAGCTTAACCAAGAATTTGCTAGTTTCTTATAAGTTACTTTAAAATGTAGACTTGAAATCATTTGACGAAACATTAGCTAAGTTAATATATGTTTTGACACCTTGTTGACTTTCTCCAATGGGTAAGAGTAGGAATAGAATTTCCGACATGACCAAGCGTATTGAGCCCTAGCTTGTTCCCTTAACCATAGATAATTTAATTATCGGCTAAGCAGCCGCGGATCTCATTATTGGGATTTTTAATTTGGCGAGATCGAGGAATGATAGAGTTACTTATGAGTTTAGATGCTGCCAGGAGTAGTTGGTTCTCTTTGAGTCTATCTAAGGTACTTATGGCTTTTGTTCCCACAAGATTGTTTCACCCTTCATATCTGGTGAATAAATAATAAAGATGTTGAGTTTAATTTAGTTGTCTTCTTTATTCTTTAGAGAATCCTTGCCCATGAGAGTCAAGTACACATCAAGGCATCACAAGCTAAGGTAATAGACAACCTGATCCCCGGTAGTTTGTCGCTATTGTTCTATTGTTATAAAAGCGTAGGATTCTGAGTTTGGCAACAAAAATTAACATGAAATAAAGCCCAAATGTATTAAAGTTGAAAAATCCAAAGCCCACAAAGTTTTCTATGTCCGACGGCACTCGCTGTCATGGACTTCTATAAAGGTTGAGGAAATTCAAAGTCATAATAACACTTCGATAAAACGGTAATCCCGCTGAGTTAGTGGTTGAAAAGACCAAGGCCTAAATTGCAAAAAATGCAAATGCCAAATAAGGTTAAGCCAAACTAATCCGGAGACTTCCTAAATCGCGCTAAATTAGGACCTTGATGGACCTCATTCTGTGTGCAATGGTTTTTAGGGAAGATGGATAACTAATTAAATAATTTAGCTTTATATCTTTATCTAATAAATCTTATCAAACGAGAAACTTGGAGAAATTCATTTATTTCAAAAAATAAACAAATCTAGAGAGGAAAATAGAAAATGGGAGCAAACTAATCACACAAGTAACTTCCATGGTAGTGTTAGCATCTAAAAATCATATTTAACAATGATTTCGATTTACGCTTAATTGGGGACTTGTGAAAAATCAGTGACGATGTATTCTATCCGTATGGTCACTTCACGTTGTGTTGTGTTTCCTACCCGCGGATCATGAAATGTCTTTTGAAAAATGTTGGAGTTATTGATCGACATGAAAGTTCAACAAATCGTCACTCATAATTGGAATGTGCTTAATCGTAATATCTATGTGTGAATTAAATGGTAAACGGGCATTTGTAATTAAGGGTTTCTTAATCTCTTTTGAGGAATCTTTGCTACTTCTTCATAGGTTTAGTAGAAGAGATTGAAATCCTTGGTTTTAGAAGCGCTGAAGTGATCACATTCATGGGACAATGCATAAATGGTCTCTGGGTTCATTTTGATACGTGTAAAACACATATCATTTCTTTATCAAATCGACCCAAAATAACCAAGAAAGAGCCGCTTATTGCTATTATTTGTTGCTTTTCTTGAGTTTATGACGCACAGGTACATGGATATGTCAAAACACAATAAAAGATAGCCAAATTTCAAAACCCGAGCACTTAGAGATAAAGAGTGCGAAAGTTGAGCCGAAAGGTCAATTGATGAAGATTTTCATACCGAATGATGATTGAAGATAATGATCAACTTTGAAGAAATGTCTAATCATCCTTCAAGTTTCATAAATTGGCGTAAAATATCCTCAAGAATCGTGAATTAGCAATTCAAATTTTGATTATTGAGATTGTCAACAAAGGCCTCTCGAATATCTTTTCATAATTACACATTTGATCCCTTGAAAATCGCTAATTACACTTTTTGTCCTTAAGTTAATATATGGATCCATTTAATATCCTTGTCCAAGTTCATTTTATACACCATTTGGCCCAAATATTACTTAAGCCTGGTCAAAGCCCTTATATTCGGTCAAACCCACATATCCCAAAATCCATACCCACTTCAAAATAACCCGGTTAACTAAATCAAGTAATAAAAATTATTTTCCATTTACCCGCTAACCATTTTCCCCTAATTTAACCCAAATGAACCCTAGTTTACCCGCTTCCAATCAATCCACCTAATTAAACCCAAATTCAAGTGAAATTGACTGACTGACATCGCTGACCGACACACACGTGATGCCACATGGCAATCCGTAGTTATATCACATCATTCTTTGCATTCGATTATCGAGAGAACCCGCACATGATCCAAGGGTCTAAATTAAATGGGATACGCATTTAGGGATGATCAAGGACGATAATACTTCTTAGAAAGCACACAAGCTCGTTTCTAGATCCTTCCAAGAGCTCTGACGCCTCTATAAATAGAGACCTTTCTTCACTTGTTTAATTCAATTCTTCTTTTCAAGAGCAAATTGTAGTTTTAATTTATGTTTTAAGTTTTCAAGTAATATTTAGTTTTTGTAATCACCTTGTAATCTCAGCTTTTAAGTTTTAATGAAATTTTAGTTTTACTTTTATATCATTGATCATGGTTTACTTGTTTCAATTCGCTGTATTAATGATATTAGTTCATGTTAGCTTATTCTCAAATCATTTCAAGCATTTTTCATCTTAATCGTAATATAAAACAAAATTAAAATAGTTGAAAATAAAAATACTTTCAATCCTTTTTATAAGCTTTGTTAAAGCTTATGCTACTCTTCATTAAGTTCATTTAAGCTTCTAATAGCTTATTATGAGTTTACTTACTAATCTCAAAATTACTCAAATTCTTTATTCACCAACAAAGTCAATGGAAGCAGATTTAGTTGAATCATTGATCCGATCGTGGTTCGTATTAGCTTATTCATGATCGTAAGTTGGTTTTGGTTAATATTAAAGCTTACCGCGGCCGGACTATCAAGCGCATTATCTCTGCTTTATTTATGTCAAATATGCATAACTGTTAGCTTAGATTTAATAAATATAGTTGTAGTATCTCGTGATAATTTAGTTATATTGTTATTAGATCTCGTTCTAGTGATAATTACGGATTAGTCAGAGAATTTTCTCGAAGTTGATCAGATTTTCGCCTAATAACTAGTGTTTGATCATGGAGTATAACCGAGTTATAGGCTTATTCTTAGGTTTAGTACAATAGTGTAAGTTCATTCTAAGGTAAATTAGACTCAATTCAATCATTTACTTCAGACTGGTTTTCATCCAAAGTCAAAATCACATTAAAACTTGTCTCATGTGCATAATGTGCTTAGAGATAGACCATCAAAATTTTGCATTAAGGCTTTATAATTAGTTAATCTAGCTTATTTCAAGATATTTTGTCTTAAAACATCGCCATATTCCATTTCATAAGCTCAAGTTCAATAAAGTCAAATCTCAATTTCACACAAAGTCAGTGTCAAAATCAGCCACCAAACTTTTATGATTTTTCTACTCATTTTTGAGTAAAAATTATTGAAACTTTGGGATAATAAATTTCAGTTGGTCAGGTTTTGTAATCTCATTTTTGTGGAATTTTGTGTTTTTTATAAACACTCAAATTAGCTTGTTTTGATTTGATTTGGCCTCACTGCCACAGTACACACAAAGCCTCAAGGTGCTACTTTGGCAAGACTTCGGCATGTGGCTCATTCGAGATAGTGTTGTGGCCTAAAAATTTTGTTTACGCTTCTAGCTTGGTGGCCTTGAGTTCCACATTTCGTTTTAGTTTGGTGCATTAGAATAGCTTTTGCATTATTTTGAAGTGTGTTGGTTAAGGTTGGTTTCTTTTACTAGTCATTAAGCCAAATCTTGTAATCGAGTTTTAGAAGGTTATGTTAGTTGAATAGGTTAGTTTTAAGTAATATTATATTTTAGTCGCTAGATCATTTGGTAAACTTTTAAGGCTTTTAGCTTATTTAAGTAGAGCTTATTCATAAGTTGTTTCTCATACCGGGTTTTCGCACATTAGCTTATGTTTTCTTATTTTTCAGAGATTTAGATTAATATTTTAGAATTATCCCTAATTTTTCATAATTTTCCCCATGATCGCTTACTATTTTTCCTATTTAAAACCAGCTTTGTAAGACTTTTAATTACCTTTAATTCAAATAAATCTAAAAGCTTCAAAAATAAGTTTTCAATTTTCCTAGATTAAGAAAAAAATATAAAAGCAAAAAAATAATTTTCCCTATTTTTCCTAGTTAAAATTATAATTTTTAGCCATTTAATTAGTTTAAATTAGTTTTTATCCAAATAAATTCAAGAAAATCAGAAAATTAGTTTTAAATCATAGTTAAGTTTTAAATTGCATTTTTAGTTTAAAATAAATTTAGATCATATTTAGGATTTAGATTAGACTTAGTTGCATTTTTATTTACGCTTCATTTATTACGCTTTTTATTTAATTTACAGATAGATTCCGAGTATTTCCTTTATGCTTCCCATTTCTCGTAGTTTAAAAACAAAATAAAAATCAAAACATCGAAAGCATTTTAATAACAAACCATAAACGACGCTGTTCATTCACACCTCGTTGGGACACGACTCGATTTCCTAACTGTATCACTTATCACCAATACCTGATTTGATTCACTCGGTGTTAGAATTAGAAATTCCGTATTAAAGAGCCCACACCAAGTATATGTAATCGCTAGAAAGCTCAGAGTCATAGTAACTTTATGTTAAGTAGTATTTAGTTGTAACACCGCGGAGGACCTCGACGTCTTTACCCATCAGATGCCCATCCACGTACCAAGCAGTGGCATTTTATTGTATGACTATAAATACTTTCACCTTCCAAGGTAGAGAGTTGGAGCTCATAATAAGATTTTTCTTTCTCTCACTAGCCTTAAACCTCTAACTTTCTCTCAACTCACCTTTATACCACTTAGTTATGGTTTGATGTATGTGAAACCAATATCCTACAATTGGTATCAAGAGCTGTGGTTAGATCATCTCTACATATTCGGGATTTTTAGTGGTTTTTTTTAGGTGGTTTTGAGTTTGAAAAAGTTTAGTGGTTTTTGCATCATTCGATTGATTTCTAGTGTTAAAGTTTCGATTTTGGTAGTACTTTTTGTGTTTGGAATCATCACAAGTGTTTAGGGTTTTGATTTTAGAAGGTTCAAATCATAGTGGTTGCTTGTTTTGGATTGAAAAGGGTGCTCAAGTGTTTTTCATGCTACATCAGCCACAAAAGTTTTCTCGTAGCTTAATTGCTTTACAATTTGCAGTTGTAGTTGAAAGTCTTAGCGAAGTCGGTTGTAATTTGTCTAGTGAGACAGCCGAATAAAAGTACAAGTAGCGATTCTCCACCAATTTAGCGACTTAGTGTGTTTACGGTTTGTACTTTATATTGTTAAATTAATTTTGTGTTACCGAAGTTGGTACCGGCGAAGGTTATTTAGCTTAATTTGATTATTTAATACTTGGTGCTTAGCTTAATTGTCGCCAAAATTTTGCTAATACTCGGATCAGAAGCGAAGTTGTTATATAACACTGACCAAAGCGAAGTTGGCTATTTAGCCACTTGATTAATTTATTTAGTCGAGCGCTGTCATGTCGATCGCTATGAAGGCGTTGTTTAGCTAATTTGTTCATTTAGACCTTCTTCTTCTTCGCGTTACATTCTTACTGCTGTTCTTTGGTTTAGTAAAACTCGCGAAAGAACCAATTTCCTGGCTTAATCAAAGAATTGCAAAATCCTCTAGAGCTTGAAACATGCCTACAAACGCTCCTACTATCATCTCCATCGCTGTCAGTGATGTTCAAGCAAAATTGTTCGTGATATCGCCCACCCATGCTTGACAGAATCGACCACATTCGCTCAACGAATCGACAGAATCGCCTTTGAAAGGAAAATGGTGTCAACATTCTCAAACCATCATGGGACCGACGAGTCGAGACGACTAGAGATGTACTTTTAATCGTCAGATGGAACTCGATTTACGGAATGGACGCATTAAAGATGTATGATGAGCTTGATGATAAGGAGAAAAAGAGATTCTGACGTCGATATCGGTTTAACATTGTTCTTCAAGGTCTTCCTAAAGACATTCACAAGTCGATCAATCACAACATCAAGCTACAAGATGGGATAATGTCAGATGTTTCTCTCAGTTCTAATTAACTATGGAAGACAGAGAATCACAACTCTATGACTTAATTTGAACACTTCAAGATGAAAACAGATGAGAGTGTCTATGAGTACTATGTGAGATTTCATAAGTTAGTTAATGACATGAGGAACATCGTGACTTGCCTAACATTCAACAATTCTCAAAAATTTGCGGTAACATGAACCTAATGGCACAAGTTTGTCACCTTTGAAGCTTTCCTCACTAAAGGATTGAAGAATACAAACTATGAGCAACTCTATGCCTTCCTCCTTCATAATGAGAGACATGCGATGTTTGAAAAATTGGTTCTTAATCGCCTAAACCAACCGTGGAGAGACAAGTCGCCTTAATGACTAACCGCCTCACTCAAACATCATCTAATCACAACCAAAGCCTCACAAGTCATACCCATGGGAAATGGTAATCACAAACTAATTCCTGAGCCTATGTTCAAACAAGTGATGTCGATAACACGCTGGTAATTTCATTAATCAACTAGCTCTTCCTCGATTAGTCAAAACATGAATTCTCTCCCACAAACCAATAACAACCTCAACGATCTAACCCACACAATCGCAATTTAAGTAAAGATGGGAGGATCGGTGCAACCAGCTACCGAAAGCATAGATGATCAGTGTGGAAGAGGTGGGCGGTAGAGGTTATGTGGTAATCGAATCGGAGAAGGAATGGTAATCGCTAAGCTAAGCCGATCAAATGTTATAATTGTGATGGCGACACATTGTAAGTGAACCGCACATCTCCAAAGCGCCCACGCACGCCGACATTGAGATAAGATGTCCTTGTGCAAGCTCGTGATAATGGTGCCGCTTTGGATGAAGAGGAATTGTTGTTTTACCGAGGGCAATGCTAAGACCCATGATGTGCATGGATGAGCAGCCTATCTGTGAAATAGGTCACAATCATCGAATGCCTTTCAAGTCGCCGACAGATGCATAACGACTGATGTGGATGATGACCTACCGCACATACAATCTTTATGGCTAGCATTTCTCCAATGGTTTCTCCCAAGGTATCCTCTTCACCACAAGTCAGCCCATCCAAAGACAAACTCATCTCGAGGTACTAAAACTATACGATGATGTTTATGTGCAAAAGATGCATGACAAAGTACTATCAACCAAACTTTGTATCAAATATTGAAAATATGGGTAATATCAATGTTGTCCCATATGATCAATATGTGAAACAAAGAGAAAGTGAAGTTGTGCCAAGCGATGCATCCCCGCAAACAACAATGACTATATTTTTGATGAATACACCGCCTGTGCCTCAATGAGTCTCGTAATCTCCAACTTAATGCCTATAAAGAACGTGTTGCTATTTAGGAACAACGTACAATTTGAGTTGACCACTGCGTAGGAAATGGATGACCAAATGCGCATAACTATTAGAAAAAGCGGGTTTAGAGAAGAAGTATTAAAACAAGAGTTAAACTCCTTGCAAGAAAAGCTCTAAAACTCTAAGCAAAAACAAGAACTTCAAGAAAATGTTAAAATGTTAAGCAAGAATTCGGCTAAGGAATCAAACTTTGAATGATTTTTCTAACCTAAAACCTTGAAAACAAGCTTGAAAATAAGTTGTAACGATAAGGAAACACCATTCTCAGCTGCTCACATGATCACTGCAGCATAGAGTCCCAAGCGATAAGCATAGAATTCCCTTATTGAGGAACCAAATCCAGAGGTCATTAAAAGGCTAGAAATGCTCATAAGGTTCTTTATGATGGCAAGGAAATCCTTAAACCTAGACAGAAACCTAGTTGCACCGAGTGCACGTGAGGAAGATAAGAAATCGATGAAATCACTAGGAAAAAGTTAAACAAGAAACTAGCCGATCCAAAATGTAAAGAAAAGAAAGTAATCATCACACCCCATGATTACAAAAGGAGATTGGATTGGCTTTAAACAAGTTTAAGCCTCGTGACATTGTTAACTCCCAACAAGTGTGTTCTGGAAAATGGATTAGATAAACGTAAGTCGAAAATATTGTTGTAACCAACCCCTTTGGAAAATGCCTAGAGCGATGTGTATCCTCCAAATACACCAATGCATCTAGTTCCTAGAACAATTGCCACTAAAAGCAAGACCTTAATCAATCAATATGTTATCTTTCAACTATTTGTTGATTTTGAGAAAACTTGCAAGAAAAGGATCACACCCACCGGTATAACTGAAGGAGAAAAGGGTTTTGAGCAAACCAAAGAATGTTATTTAACTGAGGTCATGCCTTTCTTTAAACAACTAAAAGATCATTTTGAGAGTCTTAAAAGGGATATGAATTGATATTAAAGAAATGGAAAAGGAATTTGATGCAATGATAGTTGAGGTTAGTGACTATGAGCGAGCATTAAAATATAATGAGATTGAGAGGAAGAACTTGCATACCTTGAATGAGAATCTTATTTCTAATGTATTGCTCAAGATGTGTTTTACATCGCTACAAATTGTTCCATTAATGCTTCTCAATTTCATGAATTATCTGTTGTTCTCAAAGTCTCCCATGATCGTGTCATTGAGCTTGAAAAACTAACTAAACTTAATGAGAAAATTGATCGATGATCACGATAATTTGGTAAACATTTTTCTAAACTAGAAGTTGAACATTTTAATTTACAACTAAAATATCAACATCTTAAAGAAAATGTCAAAACCTCATATATCAAGACATCCTCGATGCTCCCAATTTGATGCAGCTCAAATTAACAAACGTGATGAATGTGATTCAAGCTCATTGTAACACGATCAAAAGTTGAAAGCCCAAATCTCAATTAAAGGGTCAAAAGAACAATATGACAGGCTCCCAAATGCCTCCTCCTTTAGATTCTCTAAATTCTCAAACTTTTCATCTTCAAAACTTAGTTAATGCCTTACAAAAGGAAAACGAGTTTTCTAGAAGAAAATGAAAAGTTAAACGACATTTTAAAGAGTTATATGATTCAATGAAAGTCACCCGTGACCAAAACAACGAAAAATAACGTCTTTAAAAAAGGAAATTGAGAATCAGAAGTCGTGAAATGGGAAACTGCCACTTGTTTTCAATAAGAATGTTGTCTCAAAGTCACCCTTAGATTGCAAATACACCGTGACGTTAAATATATTCCTCCTCATCTTAGGAATAATGAACATGCTTTTCATGACTATTGTGCTCACCTTAAGGATAGTCTAGAATGTCTCCGTGAGATTGTTGAAGAGGATTTCATTAACAAACCTCTTGATAGAGAAATTAGGTTTGCTTGCCTCCATGCCAAACGATCTCAAGAGCTGCTAGAATGTGTAATTGCAACATGTCCAAAATCCTTAGGTGAAAAAGGCAAAGCTGTGATGCCTTGTTCTATGCCTAGTGCCAAGCATGAAATCCGTTCTATGCCCAGCCTTAAGAAAGGAAACACTAATGTGCCTTCAAGTAGTTCAGATTCCGTGATATGTTAGGCTAAGAAAGTGAACTTTAGTGGCTCGCAAAAGCTCAAATCACGCCTAAGAAAGTATACACTAATGTGCCTTCTAGTACTTCGATCCTTGCACATCAAGTTCGTGAATGCAAAATTAGATCAACCAACTAATGTTCCCATTCCCTACAGAGTAATCAAGGACATTTAAAGCAGCGTCAAAGTCTCAAGACAATACAAGGAATGATAGGACCTTGCAAGCTAAGAATGTGCATTGGAAGAGAGTAGAAGACCAATCTAGGAACTTTAAGCTTGAGTTGAATAAAACGAATCGTGTTGATTATAGTATTAGCCTTAGCGCATCGTAATTAATTCAATTCGATACTATTTGCAAACCTTGTAATGATGTCTGCTTGAATTCTGCTGCTAATCATGAATGTGGTGTAAATGCTTTGTCTAATGTGTCAAATGCCAGCTAAAATTGTTAATGCTAATAATCGTGCAAAGAAGGCAAAAGGCAAAACGAAGATTGTTAAAATGGAAACCCACAGAACTTTTATAAAGATAGGTTATTATTGGATACCTTTTGGCCATAAGAATAATCGCTTTTCAAACCGCTAAGATTATGCCCACTAGAAAATGGATGCCTACTGGTAGAACTATTCCCTTAAGAAGTGAACATACATTGAATAGGTCAAATACGCACACAAAGATTGCATCTATTCCCAATGATTCCATTGCTTCTACTGATATGGATGTTTCTATTTCGATGTGGGTGTTCCACCATCGCATTAACCAAGTGGAACCCATTCTTGCATGGGGATCCCAATTATCCGCTTATCCATTCTTGTTCAGTGTTCAACGCAGATCGCTCAAATCGCTCCGGGTACCCGGACTCAGTCGCTCCAAGCATATGACCGAGACCGGTCGCGCTCATGAACGTGGAGCAAATTCATCGGACAGTAGATTCGTAATGATCATTTCGTGCAATTATGGGTTATGGTGATTATGTTGTTGGTGATAGTGTTATCTCTAGAGTATACTATGTGGAAGTTCTTGGTCATAATCTTCTCCTGTCAATTGCGGATTCTCGATCTAGAAGTAGCCTTCAGCAAACATACTTGTTTTGTTAGAGAACTTGATGGTAAGGAACTTTTAAGAGGAACTCGTGGTTCAAATCTTTACACCATCTCTATAGAAGATATGATGAAGTCTCCTCCAATTTGCTTGCTGTCAAAGGCTTCAAAACAAAGTCATGGTTATGGCATCGACGTCTCAATCACTTGAACTTCGGCACCATCAATGATCTCTCCATAAAGGACTTAGTTGTAGGTTTACCTCGACTAAAGTATGAAAAGGATCATCTTTGTTCAGCATGTCAATTGGGAAAAGCAAGAAGTATGCCCATAAATCCAAACCTACTAACTCGCCACGTAGTTCTTCATACAATTCATATGGATTTATGTGGACCAATGAGAGTGCATTATATTTTGGGAAGAAATATGTTAGTTGTGGTTGATGATTACTCTAGATTCAATTCGGTCAAGTTCTTAAGGACAAAGGATGAAACTCCCGATATCATCATCAAACTCATCAAACAAATGAGGTTCGACTTAACAAACCGGCCGTAATTATCCGACGTAATAATGGAACTGAAGTTTGTTAACAAACAACTTAGTGAATTTATGAAAGCATCGGGAATCAGCCATCAAAGAAGTGTTC
>OU343223.1:191377913-191423990 GCA_910596185.1 Chrysanthemum makinoi
CTAAAGAATTGTTATTCGTTTATGGAAAGTATTGTATTCTATGTTTAGATTACTTGTCGTACAAGGCTATCAATTGTAAACCGACTAGGATATCCTTGAGCCTATAAAAGGACTCCTAGATTGGCATTAGATGTACGATTGCTTATGAGTCTATGAGTTTTAGAGTTTACGAATTCACAAGTTAATTAGTGTTTTAGAGAGAAGTTCGATTATCTTAGAGTTGTATTAGAGTATCTGCATAATAAGCAGATTTAGAGTTTATAATAAAAGGTTATTCTTCTTAGCTTTGTTAAGTAAATTCCGCGTACTTGATAAAGATTGCTCAGTGTTTCTTTGTTAATAACTTAGGATTTATCCGAGGTTATTAAACCTTAACAAGCTAGTTAAGATAGTTTGATTAAAGTATATCGATCCAACACAAAGGATTGGGTATATAACCCCAATGTAGATTAACAACACAAAGTATATGTCTTCGTATGTGAACTTCATCATAGGGAACACAAGTGCGATGAGTGTTAAGGCGATGAGCACGAGGGCGATGTAAACCATGTTGAAGACGATCCTTCTTGGTTTCGGTTGAGATGAAATAGAGAGGAAGATAAAGTTTTGAATTAGAGGAAATTTTTGAAATTGAAAGATTTGAAAAAGTGGGGATTTGATAAAGTGGGCGTCGAGTGGTTTATTTATGGGGAATGAAAATTTTAGAAATTTTTGTTTTGTTTCATTATTGGATTAAAAGAAATAAAACACAAGTTTTATATACCACGACTTTAGACGAGAAAAAATAACACGTGTGTGAGAAAAAGGTTTCCTAATGAAGCTTCATGTAATACATGTATTTGCACAAAAGATAATCATATAAATACCTAAATAGGCATACTTAATTATCAAGCAAATGTCATTATAGAGATAAATAGAAAATCATACCTCCAGCGCACTTAGGAATGTCTTTACGAATGACACAACAAATGTCACTTAGACGATTCCGGCTCCTTTGTTTTTAAGATACCTTCTTAGGGAAGGTATTCTTATTACCAAGCGATTCCTATGGCTTGGTAGATATGAGCTTTGACTAATCAATATGACAAAGAAGATTAGTGCAATTAAATGAAAAATAAATAACAAAAGAAATGTTGTCATCTTAATCAAAATCCAAATAAAAGGTTTTAAAAGACATGGTGTTTGTTTTTTATAAAAATCTTCTTTGTAGTTTTCAATTAACCATGGATCGTATCAAGTTTTTAAAGTACAATATACTTCAAGAAACTTGGTAACGAAGCTCTGATGCCAATCGTGGAAAACTAGAAGGGGGGGGGTTGAATAGTTTAGCCAATTAAAACTTTCTTTTAAACTATTTAGATCGACTTATGTCAATCTATTTGGATGTGTGTGTTGGATATTGATAAACAAACATATATAAGTATGTAATGAAAAGATAAGATTAAGAAGCACAAAACCACAACGCGAGTATTTATAGTGGTTCGGCTACAAGGACACCTTCCTTGACCTACTCCACTCACCGAGTCACCTACTCGAGAGTTCGTAATCACTACACCAACTCCTTATGGCGGGGAAGCCTTCACAACGTCGCCTACCCTTTTTTCAGTGCTAGGCTAACCACCGGGTTCTTTCACTCCAAGGTGAACCACACCTACACAACGTCGCCTACCCTTTATCAGGTACTAGGCTAAGTACCTAGTTCTTTCACACCAAGGTGAACCACACCTACACAACGTCGCCTACCCTTTATTAGCTACTAGGCTAAGCACCTAGTTCCATTGCAATGGAGGAACTACTACCCAACACTACACCAACGACTAATCCCAAAGGAGATCAACTCCTTTTTACAACATCATCAAGGATATCAATATCCTTGGATCTAGTACTAATCTATCTTGTACATCGAAACACACCATATCGAATGTACATCTAAAGCACCTTTCACTAATGCCTTTTAACTAGATCTTCAAGACACCCTTCACTAATGTCTTGTGTCTTGACTTCTAAGAACCCTTCAATAATGCTTCTAGTCTTGACTTCTAAGAACCTACCACAAGTGCTTATGATATGGACGATAGATAACCTTCACTAATATCTTCGTCTTGACACTTGAGACACCTTTCACAAATGTCTTCAACACTTCTTAGGAAAAGAAAAACAATCATCAACAAGAAGACTTCAGTAGTCTTGATGATGAGGAAGCATGGCAACTCATGGACTTGAGCTTGCTCGACTTCAAAGGTGGTGATCTCGCCTTTAAGAGGAACCTAGAAGATCACACAAAAACAAAACTACAAACATAGATCTCTTGGATCTGAGGTTAGAGAGTTTTTAACTCTAGGGGAAAGTATGTTAGAAAGGGGTGAGCAACAATGAAAAAATGGCTCACTATTTATAGAGGAAAAATTCTACTGTTCCCTGGATCCCACGGATCCCTTCCACAAGGGATCCGTCTAGCGTAAAGCTAGGGATCCGTGGGACGCTCCTCTTTACCCATGGGTATTTTGGTTATGGGTCATGGGTCATGGGTTGATCCATGGATCATTAGCTAGATACAATGTATCTCTTGAGTGCAATGCACCTAGTCACATGGGTATGGGTCAATACCATGGGTTATGGATATTATCCATATATGATATAAGCATGATGTCATGCAATGGGTTATGGGTCAAGCTCCATGGGTCATGGGCTTTGGGTTGTACCCAACTATATTCAATGTATTTGGTCAATGGGTTGTGATACTTAAGTTTCTACCCATTTATATTACCCAATATACTATATACTAGTTATGTGTATATTTTACCTAAATATGTAAACACTAGTTGTTGTACATATGTAATATTAAATCATAAAATCACTTATACTTGTTTTAGTGTTTTATGTGAAAATGTGAATATGTTAGAAACTATTAGTCCAAACCATTTACGTATTTTATTTGTTTTGTTAAAATGATTTTACGTTTGTTATCGACAAAAATTAGAAGATCGTAAAATATAAATAAACGTTTTTACGGCTTATTTGTATTAACAGGTGTGATTCTCTTCTTACATGTCTTCTCAAAATCAACGAATAGTTGATAAACAACATACATGCTGGTTAAGGTCTTGCTCTTAGTGGGAAGAGTTCTAGGAACTAAATGCATTGGTGTATTCGGAGTATACACAGTAGCTGGAGGCACTTTCCTAAGGGGAGTGCTTGTTTCAACAAGTACATTTGCCTTTTGCTTATCCATGTCTTTCTTCCAAAAAACTTGTTATGGGGTTAATTGAGTTTGAGGCTTAGACTTATTCAGGGAAATCTAATTTTCTTTAGTGTAATCATGGGGTTTGACCATTATGTTTTGCTTTTTACACTGAGGATCTTTTAGCTTCTTATCCATTTTCTCCCTATAGGCATCTTCTAATTTTCTATCCTCTTCCGTGCTTCCAATACATGATGGTGTTTGCGTAGGCTTGAGGATCTCATTACCATCATATACAATTGTATGGTGAGCTTTAGCCTTTTTACAGTACTCGGGATTTGGCTCCTCTACTAGGGGAATACTATGCTTATCGCTTAAGACTCTGTGCTTAGTGATCATGTGAGCAGTCTGAATGGTGTTCCCTTGTACGTACAGTTTGTTTTCAAGTTTATTTTTCAACGTTTTTAGATTGGAAAAGTCATTCAAAAGTTTTGATTCCTTAGCATTAAATTCTTGTTTAAGCACTTTAACATTTTCTTGAAGTTCTTGCTTTTGCTTAACAGTTTTTGTAAGCTTTTCTTGTAAGGAGTTTAACTCTTGTTTTAACATTTCTTCTCTAAAATTACTTTTTCTAATAACTGTACGTATTTGGTTATCCATCTCCTGCTCACGGGTGGTCAATTCGAACTTAGCACGTTGTTCATATATAGCAACTTGTTCTTTATAGGCGTTTAGTTCAGAAATAATTGAATCATCAGGGGCACATGCAGTGAATTCATCAAAAGTATAGTCATCATTGACTGCAGAAGATGCATTACTTGGTACAATTTCACTTTCATTTTGTTTCACATATTGCTCATATGGGACAACATTGATATTACCCATATTTTCAATATCTGATTCAATAATTTCAGTTGATTGTACTTTGTCGTGCATCTTTTGCGCATCAACATCATCGTATAGTTTTAATACCTCTGAGATGATAGATTCCCTGGAAGGAGTGGCCTGTTTAAGTGAATAAGCTCTTGGAGTTACCATTGGTGAGATATTAGCCATGAAGATGGTCTAGGCAGTTGGTTCATCATCAACATCTGAATCAAATGCATCACAGTCTGCGACTTGAAATGCATTTGGGATTGTTCTGACCCATACCCTGCACTGGTTGTTCATCCACATCAGCATCATAAGTTCTGGCATTTTCCTCAGCAAGAAACAGTAATTCTTCCTCATTCAGCATTGCTCCACTGTCTTGAGCTTGGACCAACAGCATCTTATCCCTGAAGTACTCTGCATTTTGTGGACATTTTGGAAGAGTGCAATTCCTTGCGATGTGTCCTTCTCCACCACAGTTGTAACATTTAATGGGCTTTGCTTGACCTTGAGCCATGTTCCTTCCACGATTCTGATTACCAATATATCCACCACCACCGCCAACATTCCCATATCCAGCACCAGCATTCCCATATCCAGCTCCAACATTCCCATATCCAGCTCCAACGTTCCCTTGCTCATTATATGGAAGGTATGCATTTTGTCTTCCTTGCACATTTTGCACCACTATCTTTCCTTCTTTAACAGTATCATGATTGTGAAGATTTGACGCAGTTCTGAGATGATTGTTGGTGTGTGGGGTGAGATTCAAGTTTTGCTTGACCATAAGAGCCAGTTGATTGACAAAGTGTTCCATGACTGCTTCAGCATCAGGAGGCTTATACCCTGGATCAGGAATGAGCTTGTGGTTACCATTTCCAGTAGGTATGACTTGTGATGCTTTGGTAGTAATCCCTACATTGGTGTAGAATGCAGTTGAGTCATTTGAAGAGCTTGCATCTCCAGCATTGGTCTTGAACTTTTCCATGATCATTCGCTCAAAAGAAGCATGTTTCTCATTTTGTAGTAAATAAGCATACAGTTGCTCATAATTGGTGTTCCTCAATCCTTTGTTAAGTTTGACTGCAGTGACAAATTTGTGCCATTCGGGATTCATGTTGTTCACAAACTTTGAATTTAGCTGGATATTTGGCATTGTCATTTTGATATTCCTCATGTCATTCACGAGCTTGTGGAACCTCACATAGTATTCAGTGACATTTTCCCCTGGGTTCATCTTAAAGTTCTCAAAATCATCATACAGTTGAGACTCTCTGTCTTCTTTAGTTAATTCTGAACCGGAGAGAAGCATCTTGACATTGTCCCAAACTGCTTTGGCTTCAGTGTTGTGATTGATTAACTTGTAGATGTCCTTTGGTAGACCCTGAAGTACAATGTTTGAAGCCCTAATATCAGCATCGTATCTCTTTTTCTCCTTGTCAGTAAGTTCATCATATGTCTTTGGTCTATCCAATCCTAATGTCACTGAGCCATCAGTAGCAGTTTCGAGTAAGTCTCTGGTAGTCTCACCTTGGTACGGTCCTTCATCAATTGATTTGAGAATGTTGACCCCATTTTCTTTACCCAAACAGTACAGCCTAATTCGTTGAGCCCATGAGTCATAATAAGTTCTGTCTAGCATAGGTGGACGAGTATCTGATCCTGCTGCTTGAACGTCCTCAACTACAAAAGAGATGATTGTAGGCACGTTGGTAGACATGATTACAGATTCCACGGGATTTTATAACTCTTTGATTAAACCGGGAAATAGATTCTTTCACCGGATTTTACTAAATCAAGAGAAAACCGTAAAATGTAACAATCAGAAACAATAATTCACCAAGTCGCTTCAAACCTTGAAGACAAATCGCTTTTCACCAAGTCACTAGGTATGCAAGTCGCTAAAAGGACAAGTCGCTAGAGAGATAAGTCGCTTGTGTGACACAAATCGCTATGAAGACAAATCGCTAGTAACAAGTTGCTAGACACACAAGTTGCTAGAGTAACAACTCGCTAGAAGGACAAGTCGCTAGTGACACAAGTCGCTATGAAGACAAATCGCTAGTGACAAGTCGCTAGACACAAAAGATGCTAGAGTAACAACTCGCTAGATGGACAAGTCACTAGTGACAAATCGCTAGACAAAACAGTACGTCCACTACTTTGTCTTTTTTGTCGTTTTGTCTTAGAAGACTAATCGTTTAGTGCACAAGTCGCTTCACACAACACAGACAAGTCGCTTAAAACATAGACACAAATCGCTACGAAGAAATCAAGTACGAGACACAAGTTGCTAGGATGAAATATTCAAAAACACCACTTTTCAATCCAAAAACAACCCAACCACGCTGATTCAAGCCTTCCAAATCAAAACCTAAGCACTTATAATGATTCTAAACACAAAAGTACAATCAAAATCCAAACTTTAACACTAGAAATGGTCCAAATGATGCGAATACCACTAAACTTTTTCAAACCCAAAAACCATATAAAACCACTCGAAATCCAAGAACATGTAAGAGAGATGATCAAACCATGGCTCTTGATACCATTTGTAACATATTGGATTTCACAAACACATCAAACCATAACTTAAATGGGGCGTATGGCTTAAGGTTTTAGAGAGAGAAAGTTTAGAGGTTTAGGAAGCTTAGTGAGAGAAAGAAAAATCTTATTATGAGATCCAATCCTCTACCTTGGGAGGTAGAGGGAATTTATAGTATCTTACAAAATACGCCT
The DNA here is from genome assembly GCA_910596185.1 of Chrysanthemum makinoi. Lineage (NCBI taxonomy): Eukaryota > Viridiplantae > Streptophyta > Magnoliopsida > Asterales > Asteraceae > Chrysanthemum > Chrysanthemum makinoi. The sequence continues at coordinate 191,384,704 of OU343223.1, forward strand.
CCTACGCGTTGTGGATCAGGCATACAGTGGGTAAAGACCCGTCCGTCCTCCACGGTGTTACTTAAATAAATACTAACTAACATAAAATAACTACGACTACGAGCTTTCTAACGATTACATATACTTGAGGTGACCGACACTTTAACAACTGGATTTTCTAAATCCTAACATAATCGGTAAAACTATTCAACCCCCCCCCCCTTCTAGTTTTCTACACTTGTTTTATTTTTTTTTTACTTTCCTTTCTGTTCAAAGATCAGCTATGCCGTCCACCTTAAGTGGATACACTTTATCCAAAGTTCTGGTGTGAATCATTTTGATTTCTTTTGTTTTTGGTTTGAGAATATCTTTAGGATATTTTTATTTTTATTTTTTTTAAATGTTATGATGTATGGAAAATGTTAGTGCAAATGTTACGACGTTTAATCTATACAATGTCTTTGTATTTTAATTGTTAATACAAATAAGCCGTAAAAACGTTTATTTATATTTTACGATCCTCTAATGTTTTATCGATAACAAACGCAAAATCATTTTAACGAAAAAAATAAAATACGTAAATGGTTTGAGCAAATAGTTTACTAATACACTTTCGTTTTCATATAAAACACTAAGCAAGTAATAGTGTTTTCATGTTATATTAATGCATATGTATAACAACTAGTGTTTACATAATTGGTATATATATACATACTTAGTATGTATTGTAATGGGTAATGTAACGGGTAAGAATCTAAGTACTTGACCCATTAACTAGATACATTGAATGTAGTTGGGTAAAACCCAAAGTCCATGACCCATACCCATGGAGCATGATCCATATCCGATGACCCATTGCATGACATCATGCATGAAGTCATAATGGGTATTATCCATAACCCATGGAGCTAACCCATGACCCATTGACTAGATGCATTGCATCTTCTAAATACATTGTATCTATTTGGATACCCATGATCCAAAGCCCATAACCCATAACCCATGATCCATGACCCATTACCCATTTAGGGGGAGCGTCCTACGGATCCCCAGGTTTACACTGGATGGATCCCTCATGTTAGGGATCCGTGGGATCCGGGGAACAGTAGTGAATTTTTGTCTATAAATAGTGAGCCATTTCTTCATTGTACCTCACCCCCTTTCACACATATTCTCTCTTAGTGTTGTAAACTCTCTAACCTCAGATCCAAAGGATCTTTCTATGTAGTTTTGTGTTTGTGTGATTCTCTAGGTTCCTATTAAAGGCGATATCACCACCTCTTGAAGTCGATCAAGCTCAAGTCCATGTTTTGCTAAACTTCGTCATCATCAAGACTAATGATGTTATCTTGTTGATAGTTCTTTCTTCTCTTAGTAGAAGCGTTGTGTTGAAGGCATTAGTGATGATGCCAAAAGGGTTAAGTCGAAGGCATTAGTGAAAGGTGCCGAAGGTCCGTATCCAAGGCATTAGTGAAGGGTGCCAAAGGTCCATAATGAAGCCATTAGTGAAAGGTGTCAAAATATCGTGTCAAGGGCATTAGTGAAAGATGCCAAGGGTGTACAATCGATATGGTGCATCGATGTACAAACATAGATAGGTTATGTCCAAGGATATAGATATCCTTGATGATGCTGTAATAAGGAGCGTGTCTCCTTTGGGATAGGTGTTGTGTAGTGTTGGGTAGTAGTTACTCCTTGGTAATGGAACTCGGTATCTAGCCTTGTACCGGATAAAGTGTAGGCGACATTGTGATAGGTTTGGTTCTACCTCATGGAAAAACCCGGTGTCTAGCCTTGTACAGGATAAAGAGTAGGCGACGTTGAGAAGGCTTCTCCGCCACAAGGAGTTTGTGTTGTGTAGTGATTACGAAATCTTGAGTAGGTGTGTCGGGGAGTGGAGTAGGGCAATGAAGGTGTCCTTGTAGACGAACCACTATAAATACTCGCATTGTGGTTTTGTGCTTCTTACTCTTTATCTTTGCTTTACCTATTTATATGCTTATCTATCAACATCCAACACACACATTTAAATAGATTGATATAAGTCAATCTAAATAGTTTAAAACAAAGTTTTAATCGGTAAAACTCTTCAACCCCCCCTTTTAGTTTTCTACAATTGGTACCAGAGCTTCGTCACCAAGTTTATTAGAGTATGTTGTACTTTAAAAACTTGATATGATCCATGTATGATTGAGAACTACAAAGAAGGAAATCTTTTAAAACAAATTTCTTTATTTTATGTTGGATAGTGATAGATTATTCTAACAATTCTTCTTTAAGAAATCTTCTTGCTAGGACTCTTCCAAAGTCTTCATTTCTATCTAAAGAAAAATGAAGTCAACTCTCAAGGAAGTATCCAAAAGTAATCACAACCTACTTCTACAAAGTACAATGGATTACTTTAAAAGCTCATGAAGTATTTCGGGTAAATGGTCTCTAAAAACCATATCAAGAGGTTTTAGGTATGTTCTCTTACCTACAAACTAGTTAATATCTATCTATAGTACGCTTATATAAATATGTTGATTATATGTGCATATAAATATTATTCTATATAACTATATGAACACACGAATTAGGATGTTAACTTCAAGTCTCTAAAAAGTCTCTCTTCATCACTTTCCTTACTTACTCATCATCAGGAATAGCATTCCTCGTTGATTTTCTAAAAGATAGTGAAACTGACGCCATCCTCGCAAAAGATACCTTTGATGGTTAACTTATCTAATAACCAATTGACCATAAAAACACCTTGACCAAGCGTCTATTCAAATAGGAACCCCATTTTTACATGTTTAGTTTTATAAGCTATTTTATAACTTATTACAAAAACAAATGCCAAACACTTCTTTTTTTGTCCACAGTAGCCGGATCCCACAAGTAGTACTAGTCGGATCCCTAATAGAAGGGATCCGAGGGAACCGTGTGACAGAAATCAGGTATACGATTTTCAAAACCAAAATAATCCATTTTCCCTCTCCCCACAAACATAAAAATGACCTAACTTCTGCTTCCATCTCCATAGAGCTTCATATCCTCAAGCATCTCATTCTTGAACATCATTGTAAGTAATTACACTCATATGTTCTATTCATCATCATCTTCTTCCTAGGGTTTGTGGTTAATATTTTTCAAATATAGATTCAATTGATTATCAATTGAAAATTTAGGTATTAATTATAAAAAAGGGTTTTATGTAATTAAAGATTTTTTTTCTCATTGTTAATACAATTCAAAACCATAAACCCATCTTGACAAATTTTACCTAATTGGAATATTTGTTTTCTAGGATCAATCATGCCCAAAGCTACCCAACAAGATCACCATGACACCGTCCACTACCTCTCTAGATATTATCGAAAAGAAGAGCTTTCAAAAACCAATCGCAAAATTTTCAAAAGGCTTGAAAAACGACTTATCCATGAAGGTCGTGTTGTTAAGGAATGTTTCCTTGAAAACACCGACATTCGTCAAGTCTTCTCGGCAATTAACTTTGATTGTCTCCTAGATATCGATGAACAAATTTGTCCGGTTTTTATCTTTGAGTTTTACAAAAGTGTTAGGATCATTCGAAACAATGATGAAAGCATCTCAATCACTTTCATTATCAACAACCAAACCATCACCTTCCTTCAACACCTTTGCACAAATTCTTCGCATTCCATGTGAAGGAATTTGTATGTATTCCCAAGATTGGGCAATATCCGCTCAATCCTCTGCACTTGACCCCAAGCCAATCTATCATACTCCTCTCGATGATCCCGTAGTTGTTCGTGACACCCTCTTCAACATAAGAGCCGACCAATCTGTCTCAACCATAACAAAGAACTCATTCATCGTGATCCCTTTCAAATGGAACTCTCCGAGATAATTCCCATTTACAAAAAGTGGGAATAAATCCTTAGAGAAAATGTCATTTGTTTGGTCGGGAACAAAGACCATTCCAAGGCGTGTCTTGTTCAAATGATTTATTACCTCATCCACCAAAGACCATTCAACCTTGCCTATTACATGGTGAAAAGAATGGTAGGTGTGTTCAGAGTTAACAACGTGGTACTTCCCTATGGTATGCTCCTAACACGACTCCGTGAGTATGTTAGTGCAATGCAACCTTCTCCTATCAATGATGATCATTTTCTTGCCAACCATGTTATGGTACCACTTACCAAACAACCCTCTAAAAGGCTCATGATCAATGGAAAAAGGCCTCGTGCTCTCTCGGACTCTTCGGACGAAGATGAAGAAGAAGTCGACCCCGTTTCCAAATTCCAATCGACCCCATGACCTACTTTGAACAACTTCCCACTCTTCCAAATGAGCCTGAAGAATCCAAGCAAATAAAGGGGATGATCAAATGCCTAACTCACTACCTCATGACTTCAGGAAAAAAGAAGAGAAGAGATTGACGAAAGAGACATTATGCTTGTCTTTATGGTTATGTCAGATATTTTATTAACAATAGTTGTTTATGATTGTGCTAGATTTACATTGTTACTCCAATGTTTGAATATTATCACTATTACTCGTCGTTATGTTATGATTGTGTGTGATATTTACTTGTTTTAATGGTTACTTACAGTAAAAACTTGTAGTATTAGTATGCATCATCTAAGTGCAAAATCTGCACACTTTCTGTAAGGCTACTGATCTGCAGGAGCCGGATCCCTCACTTTGAGTTAGCCGGATCCCTCCATTAAGGGATCCTTGGGATCCTGGTAGACAGAAATTTGGTTGTAGACCTCCATACATCAAACCATTTCCCTAGACCACTTCGTACTAGCTTAACATGAATCTTTAGGATCACCCTAGTCTTCCTCAAGATCAATAGGTCTCAAACTCACTCATAGTTAACTTAGGATCACATTCAAAGTGCTTTTGATTTATTAACTCACCTAAACTCACCATATTTCCACTCCAATGCTCACACATCATTTCTCACATCTCTAGACTTCTAGTTCAATATTTCCTTCAATTTTAGCAAATTGATTTTAGTTATCCTTACCTTAAAATGGGCCAAAAACTAGTTTTTCATTTATCATAATTTTTAAATAATTTTCCAAATATCTCTTAAGCTACCATCTGATCTCTAGAATCATTTACCATCACTTGACACTCTCAAATCCATTAGTGTCATCTTTGATCGTTCATTGGTGCTCATAAAGTCCTATCTTCTTTCATAAAAGGCAATCATTAGCTACCATCACTCATTTCCATTGATCATTTAAGTCTCCTTTAATTTAAGACACTTAAGAAGACTGAAACACTCAATATGTATAGGTACTAGACCTTACAAAACATCATTTTCCTCTTTTCTTGGCTACTGAGAGCCGGATCCCTAGGATTAGCCTAGACGGATCCCTTATTGGAGGGAACCGTGGGAACCGGCTGATAGATTCAGATAATCCTAGCTAAAACAATCATTTCAAGCTCTCCTTGCTAACTTGAACACTCCATTAACCTTCTTGATTAGTACAAATCTGAAGTTGACTCTTGTGCATGCAAATCATTGCATTTTGAAGGATATTAGTGGCTCAAGCCTTAAATGCACTTGCCAAATCCTTCCCTTTATAAACCATCTTGTTAAGACTTCTAAGTCACCATCTACAACTTAATTCTCAGCAACTAGAAGCCTCTAATTCACTATCTCTTAATCATGAGGAAAGCTCCTAGTTCCAACTCATCCACCAAAGGACCACCCAAGAAACTTGCTCGTGTCATTCACGAAACTTCTTCAACCGAATCATCTACCGTTAAATCCACAAACGCTAGGATTTCTCCTCCACCAACTCAACCAATCAAACCAATCCCTAAAAGGATTGTTCCCACAAAACTACCATTACCAAACACTACTATACCTCCTAAACCAAACACCCTTATTTCCACTAAACCATCACCCTTAGTGCTTAAAGGCTTATCATTCACCACTCCACATTCATCTCCACATCTCTACAACTTAGAGGACTTACCTTCTAGGCTATCTCATCCTCCACCATTACCAACATTCTCCTTAATATCGAGAATAGCGCAACAAAAAAACCATGGTGTTGAAACGACACTAGCACCGGTATCCTTTTCTCCATCACCCTCAAATAGTCCCTTTTGGATTATGAGGAATCATCAAAGTCAACCACCCGATCACATGGAAGTAGATACCTCTCTACCACCATCCTCGACACATATTCCACCACCACCACCTTTGGTTGAACCACCTACAAATGTACCTCCGCAAATCCTTCCTTCTTTTGTGGAACCTCAACCCAACCTTCCATCTCAAGCCATTCCATTTCTACCACCACCATTTCTGAGCCATGACAAAGATTGTTATCATTGTCAACATGTTGAAGGCTTGGTACATGAACTACGTGAAGAGCTACATTTCATGTTTTATCACCTCCTCGAACGTTTTGATGAGGTCAACAAACCTAAACAACCTTGAGCTTCAGGATTCAAGTGGCGTCCTAGTCTTGAGCTTAACTTAGATTGATTAGGAATCATATTTCATGTTTAAGTCATTCTCTTAGTTTTAGAGACATGTAGATCATTTCTCGTGTTTTTTATTGAATGAAATTACATGTTATATGCCATATTGTCTTAGGAATATGTTTGGTGCCTTAATACATAACAAATTTTGATGTTAACATCACATTTTACATCACCATTGCTGTCTTAAGCTTACAGACAGACGAATCCCTCTTTTTAGCCTAGACGAATCCCTCCAAGGGAGGAACCGTGGGATCCGTGCAACAGATGACCTGTTTATTACTAACTTGAGTCTTATTTGCAGGAAATTATGCATTATATACTTGTTTTCTAACCTTTGTTTTGTAGATTTTCAATATACACTTGAAGACTTTGACACCCTCAACAAGGGGGAGTTTCTTGTCAAAGCAAAACAATTGCAAAATCATTTGCAATACTTTCACATAGGTTTACATTACAATTTGACGTCCTCCTCACAAAGAAGCACTTGTCAAAGGGGAGCATGTTCGTCTAAAACAAGAAACCATTTACAAACGATATTGCAAAACACTAGTTTAGCCTTCCTAATTACTTGACGCCCTCAACAAAGGGAAGCACCCGTCAAGGGGGAGCTAAGACGAGAATCCTTCTCATCTCTTACTCTCTATTTTTTTACTACATTTCACATATTTTTTACTAAACTATGCGTTACTTTCTTTTCGACGCTCTTTTAGTTTCGACAAAAAGGGGGAGAAGAGAGTAAAAACTCCAATTCAAACTTTTATGAATTTTAGTTTTTCCTTAAAATAATCTTATGTTTTGTCATCAACAAAAAGGGGGAGATTGTTAATACAAATAAGCCGTAAAAACGTTTATTTATATTTTACGATCCTCTAATGTTTTGTCGATAACAAACGTAAAATCATTTTAACGAAAGAAATAAAATACGTACATGGTTTGAGCCAATAGTTTACTAACACACTTTCGTTTTCATATAAAATACTAAACAAGTAATATGTTGGAATCGCTCCTAACTCGTAAATGGAACGACATTGATGGGATTACAGTATCTATCTTTATTACCTTAAACACATGGGCTTGTTATGTCAATTACCCATTGTTGTATGTGTTTGGGTATAAATACCCCTCCATACTTCCATGGAGGGGTGAGTCTCATTTGTGTAATTCACCATTCCTAATAATAAAACACATAGTTTCTCCCTTCTCTTCATACTCTCTCTCTCTCTAACATGAAGATGATGTTCTTTCATCTTCCCCGACCTCCCGATTCACCAAATCTTCCACATATACGATCCTAACAGTGGTATCAATCGCCAAATAGTTGGGTGAACGTATTGTTTGAAGTGAGTTTTGGTCTCACGCTTAACTTACGGTTCATAACTTTGGCTTGCTTAAAAACGCATTTTTTACACTTTTTATTCCAAGATTCTTGTACTTTCAATGTTATAAGGTGTTAAACTTATTGTTTTTGGCAAAAAGTTTTGAACTTTATGCGTGGATCATTGTTTTTCAACTAGTTTTTGAACGAGGGTGTAAACCTACGCAATATTTGTATTTTACCCACAAAAACTACAAATATTGAAACTACGGTAAACGACGCCGAAGGGTTTGCTGATGAGTGTACATTGTGAGAGCTGGTTGATGTCGGGAAGATCAAGCTGCGGTGGAGTGAAGTTTACTCGGGTCTGATAAGATTCAACTGCAAGCTGGAGATCTTCTACACGTTCTTTGATGACTATGCGTCTGATGAAGATGAGCAATGACTTGATGAATTCACGTTGTACTTCAGTGGAGAATTGTCTATTGGGAATTATGTGAAGTAGGACTCTGCTGTCATTACTGCCGAAGGTTTCTGCTGAAGTAGAAGCAGTTTCTGTTGAAGAAGTGTTTCTACTGAAGAGTACAAGCGTTGCCTTGTTACTGCTGAAGAGTGAAAGCTGATTAGGATCAGCATGCGCCTTATGAATAAAATGCTAAACTCATTATTATCTTTTAACTGCCCAAGGTCAGCATGGGTATTATTGTACTGCTCTATAGTTGGTTTAATGTATTAGACATTAAATTCATGCAAAGATGTTTAGTCGTTTGGGTAGTAAGAGATTAGGGTTCCTTGTATATAAAAGGAACCATATAGTTTGTAATACATAATGAATCCGAAACATAGAGTTTCAGGGAATAAAAGGATCCATAGAGGATCTAAGTGTTCTTAGTGATAACAGCTTGTGTTTACATTCCGCTTTAGAACACGAGTTGTAGAGATTTTCTATTAGTTTGCTTATGATTACATAGGCAACACTAACGATCCGCGAGTGCTAGATCTTTCAAGGTCTGAGTGAGTACAACGTGCGTAAAGCGTTCAACAAGTGGTATCAGAGCCTCGGGAGAGTCTCTACGATACTGAGAACCTTATTTTCCTCACCCACATACAACCAAAAACTTATTCACAATGCCTGGAACTGATGATGAATCAGATGTCACAAACACCAACAACAACAACATCATCAAAAACACCACCTCTATGCAACAACTTAGTCTCTCCAACAGTAATGGCAAGTTTCCTTATCTGAAGAAGGAAGAATATGATCTGTGGACAATGAAGATGCAGAACTGGATCTCCAATATTGATTGGAATCTATGGGAGATAGTAAAGAATGGCAACAGCCTAAAGAAGACCATCCCAGATCTTGATGGTAAGTTCACCATTGCTCCTCCCAAAACTGCTGAAGAGGTTTTGGCTGTGCAAAGAGAGCACAAGGTAAGAACCATCCTCCTTCAATCTATTCCTGAAGATCACTTAGGTGATTTTCACCACATGGTTGATGCAAAGGACATCTGGATGGCTCTTAAAGCTAGGTTTGGTGGTAATGAAGAGTCCCGAAGAATGAGGAAGTCCATGCTTAGACAACACTTCCAAGAGTTCAATATTTCTAAAGAAGAGGGTATCCACAAGGGATACGACAGGTTTCACAAGATTCTGAGTCAGCTAAACCAGCTGAATGCAAAACCTGACAATGATGATAGCAACTCTAAGTTCCTCCGATCTTTGCCTCCGTCTTGGTTGCATGTGAGTATAGCCCTGAAAGCTAAAGGTGGGCTGGACATGCTCACTTTTGACGAGCTATACAATAAACTCAGATCTCTTAAACCGATGTCGATCTCTCATCCGTGCAACCTCCTCGGTCATTTAGCCTTTGTTGGGACATCCCACTCGAATATGATGATGCATGCTTCAAGTCCATCTTATTTACCATCATCATCCTATCGTCCCACTCCTTCACATCCTCAAGCTAAGACTGTAAGTATATTGGAGGATGTCCTTCATCTCCTTTGTTGCGATATGACACTCAGCAGATCGGGTATATGAAGACTTTGACCAAGTGGACCCACTTGAGATGGAGGAGATGAAGCTGAAATGGCAAGTGGCCATGCTTTCAGTGGATATCAAGAGGTTTGAAGAGAAGGCAGGAAGGAAGTTTGGATTCAAGGGAAAGGATCCATCTCGATTTGACAGGAGAAAGGTCAAGTGTTTCTCTTGCCACCAGATGGGTCATTTCTCAAGGGAATGCAAAGACAGGAAGAGTGGAGAGAGTACCAGCTACAATACCTATCAGCAGAATCAGAAGGGAGCTAGCACTTCAGCAGCTCTAGTCACCTTGGATGAACAGGTCAACTGGGTTGCTCATGAACCTATGAATGTGGAAGCTGCACGATACGAGAAGCTTGGTGCGGCAAGGTGCACTTCCTGGAAGATAGGCATGATCAGTTTGCCTTCATGGGTCTTTCTCAGGTACACAATTGTATATTTGGTTGTAGTGAGAGATACAATGAACTAAAAGAAGCTTATGATACTATGAAACCTAGATACAATGCATGCTATGTTGATAATGAAGCTTATAAACTTTCGTTAAAAACATTAGAAAGACAAAAGGTTTGGTTTCAAAAGAATCAGATTGCTTATGAAGAAAAGATTAAGGTGCTTCAATTTGATCTAGATATTGCAAACATTAACTTGAAACACACTGAAAAGGAAAAAAGCGATACTATTATGAGAATCTAGAGCTTAAAGAGAAACTTGCTGAGGAAATAGTTAGACATAAACAATGGTTGATATCGGTGACATCTAGCTAAAGAACTCTATAGTAGTCAGGCAGTGAACTCTGGAATAGGTTTAGGTTTTCAAAAGTATGTAGGATTGGAAGCTAGGAATGATGGGCGTAAATCTACACCTGCAGGCTTAGAACATTTTAGAAAGGAAGGTGATTTGCATGATGTCCCTGGACCTATTAGAGGTGAATTCTGCCACTGACTGTCTATTACGTTGACTTTGATGGATCACACCATTTGTATGGCAAAAAGTCAAAAGACTTGCCAGACAACGATGCTTCATCTTATGATTTTGTCTCTTTCTCCGACAGTGACAATTCATCGGATCAAGGATCTACTTACAACTGTGATCCAAGTGATAAGTCAGACCTTCCCAAGCCCTCACCTGAGCCTACACCCAAGCCTGCACCCAAGACTATCTACAAGCCCCCTAGGATAGCTGCTGAGGAATCAACTTCCAAGCGTTTCTCTTGAAGACTTGTCTTTTACATCTTTGCATAATTTGTCTGTTAAAAACAATTCCTTTAATGTTTTCGGTTTAAATACTTCTACATGTAATCGAACATCTTCTTTGTTGAATCCATCTTACAAAAAGAAGACTTGTTTGTGTTGCGGAAGTAAATTTCATTTAATTAAGGATTGTGATTTTCATGAGCAAAGATCAAGTGCATGTGCTCTTCAGCAGAAACCAAGACCAGTGTGGACCAATGTTAAAATTATTCCACCATATGTTCAACAAGCTAGAACTGACCCTTCTTGGAGGAAATCTCCTAATAGACCTTATGGCGACCCACTAGCCCATACTTTAAACATGGTTATTGGCCTGCATATGTTGACTCTATGATTAAAAGGAAACAATGTGCGGCTCTATGTCAAATCTATCAAAACTTCAGCAGGTTGTTCTTGGAATAATAAAAGACCTAACTATCAATGGAAACCCAAGAATAATGGAGGATCTTTCTCTTCCCTTAACTGCAAAGTTTAAGGGGAGGCATATGCCTCAGGGGAGGCATATGCCTCATGGGAGGATTTTATAGTAAACTTTGTGTTTATGTTGTTTGCTAACTCCTGTTTGTAGTTTTTTTTTGTATGGTATGTCTATTGTTTTGTCTCGAGTTTGTTTTGCAGTAATGCCCTGTTCGTTAACATTCATCTAGTGTGGTTCATTAATATTTGGTCAAGTTAGCTAAAAGCTTATTGCTTGTTTCTTTTGAAATTTAAAGTTCTGAAGCAAACAATTTGTTTCCACTGAAGCAATAGTCATCCCCTCTTCCACCCCAACTGTAGCATCTGTTGAGGCAGAAGAAGATATTTTGGATAGAAAAGATGACAAGGTTCCTTCTGCGACCATCTATGGTTTCTGCTGAACCTCCTACAGAGATTGCTAGCTCACCTAACAAGACTCCATCTGTTGCATCTGTTGGCTCAGATGCTGATATAGCAAGTTTAAAAACTAGGAAGGCTAGAAACTTGCTAGTGAGCATGAATGCCATTCGTGAAGATGCACCATCTTTAGGAATCTATAATCCTGGAAGGAGGATGAAGAGGATGGCCAAAATCACTAAGTTAGATCTTGAGGCTGATGAGTCAACCTTTATTATAGAAGGGTCTTCCTCTGATTTTCCAGATGGAGATCAAAATGTGTTGGTCAAATGGACGTTGACTAATAAAGAGCTAAATGCTATACATCGATTGGACAAATCTTCAATGGAGTTCACCTTTATGAAGGAAATACTCCATTTGGTAGACAGGGCAGACTTGCTTACTTGTACACTCTCGTCACCACCCATTACTGCACCAATGCACCACAAGGCTCTGGGATGTTCCTATTAGGAGATCTTCATGTTCTGTTCAGCTCTCAATCTCCCAATGATAAAGGACATTTCATTTGGGAAAACTCACATTTATGGAGGGTTGAATCTGGAGATTCTATCCTCTGCCTCGTGTGCATGTAGTTGAGACGAAGGGTGGAATCACAGTCTGCATGTTGGTTGAAAGAACTTACCCATTGTCCAAAAGACTTATGGAGAGGATGCCGATCAGCGCTGGAAATTCCTCCAGATCCAATTGGAAATGAAAGACCACAGGCTGAACAACTGATTAGCTTGATAAAGACACAACTCCTTCAAGCTCAAGCTGCGTCTCATTCATAATGGTATCTTTTATGGTCTTTTGCATTATTTGTTTTATTTTACTTAATAATGTTTCTATTCCTTGTATTGTTAATTTCTTAGTTAAAAATAAAAATAAAAAAATAAAAAAAAAAAAAAACTTTCTTTTGCAGATTTATTGTATTTCGTTGATGGTTTTTAACTCACCAGATATACCTTGTGTGTATCAAAGAGTTGGCTAGTCCAAAGGGTACAGCTTTGGTAAAGACATGTCAAATCTGTTGATAGCTGTAATAGTTTGCTCAAAATCATAGGGTCTGCAACCACCCATGCTTAATTGCTGAGAGTTGTATGGTCCTCAATTCACCATGGTCTATTCCTTTTTGGAATCCAAGAATTGGCTAGCCCACACGTATATGGATTGTGGTAAAGGCAACTATCTCCATATTTGGTTATCAATTCACCAATTCTAAGAATTGACTAGTCTTGAGCAAACGGCTACAACGAAGACACCTCAAATCCGTTAATATAGTTGCCGATTTGCTCATAAATCAGATGGTTATCAATGTACCATAGTTTACGAAATTAAACATCTGGCTACTCAAAGTAGTAATGGCTACTGGTAAAGAGACATCAAATCCATTATTTTCAATGATTCACCTCTCTCAGATGTTAACACACCTGGATGTGATGAGAATAGTATGCAACTGATAAGTATTGATGTACATTATGTCATGTGTTGCGCAAAGAATGGCGGTTCAAAGTTTGCTCATCATAGAGATGATTTTGGTTTTGGTTCTTTGTTACGATGTTTGAGAACAATCCTCATGTACTAAGTCTCTAAGATCTATCAATAGTAGGAAACCGAACTTAACCCAGTCAAATTCCAGTTTAGGGGAGGATTGTTGGGAATTATGTGAAGTAGGACCCTGCTGTCATTACTGGAAGGTTGCTGCGGAAGTAGAAGCAGTTTGCTGAAGAAGTGTTTCTACTCAAGAGTACAAGCGTTGCCTTGTTATGGCTGTGAAGAGTGAAAGTGACTAGGATCAGCATGAGCCTTATGAATTAAATGCTAAACTCATTATTATCTTTTAACTGCCCAAGGTCAGGATGGGTATTATTGTATCTGCTCTATAGTTGGTTTAATGTATTAGACATTAAATGCATGCAAAGATGTTTAGTCGTTTGGTTAGTAAGAGATTAGGGTTCCTTGTATATAAAAGGAACCATATAGTTTAAAATAATGAATCCGAAACATAGAGTTTCAGGGAATAAAAGGATCCATAGAGGATCTAAGTGTTCTTAGTGATAAAAGTTGTGTTTACATTCCGCTTTAGAACACGAGTTGTAGAGATTTTCTATTATTTTGCTTATGATTACATAGGCAACACTAACGATCCGCGAGTGCTAGATCTTTCAAGGTCTGAGTGAGTACAACGTGCGTAAAGCGTTCAACATTGTCTCATGCGACCCTGTACTTTGGCAAGGTACATGTCTTCAATGTCGTTGATAGACAAATTCTCAAAGTCAGCTTCAGAGAATGCATAATCCCTTTCGTCTTGCCTTTTGACGACAATCTTCTTGAGAAAAGTGTAGTCCCATTTGGACGAAAGATCAACGTGTTTGATGGCAACGATACTTTTAGGACTGAACACTCCATGTTGAGATTTCTGAACCTAGCAGCTTCGGTAGTAGATTCTTCGCATTCCGCCAATGGTGAATCCCATACATTGCATCTCGGTTGTACTCTTCCACTTGGTTGGAGAACAAGTGGTTAGATCTTTCCTCGATGGCTATGCAGGTAGAGTAAATGCGTGCAGGGAATGGAGAGTGTCAAAGATGTAGCGTATTTCCTAGAACCATCGCCACCATGTAGAAGAAAATCCAAGTCTTTTTTGAAGAAATATCGAATGGAATCGAGGCTCATCGGGTTGGCCAATTGTTGGTAGAGGTTTAGACAGATCAGTGTAATATGGAGGGTTGTCCCATTTGGTAAAGTCGATGTTGCTTCGGGGTGAGCAATCCATGTTGTTAGACATAGCTCGAGCAATGTTTTCAAGGTGATATTCGACCTCGATGGCACTTTCTGAGCTATCTTTTAACAGTTGAAAGGCTTCATTCTTGATTCGCCTCAACTCAGATTTCGTCATCTTCTTTATTCGGAATTTTTCTTGTAGTAACTTAGCATGCTCCAATGTATTATCGTCTACCAGATCTTGACCTTCAGCAGGGTAGGGAGTGGAATTAACAAGTGTAGAAAACCATTCAAATTCTTCTGTTGTATCTTCATCTAGCCATGATACGACGTCAGCCTTGGGGCCTTCTTCTTTGTTCTTAGGCCTAGATGAGGGTTCTGGTTTCTGTACTTTGTCGAGAGAGGCGGGTTGTTTTTGGGGCTCATGGTATTCTTCATCATCACCACCCGTATACTCAAAGTGATCGCTGGTTTTCTGACTCCGGGGTAGTGGGTCAGAAGAATCCTGAGGTTTATCTGCAGAAGAGGGAGGAGGGGATCTTTGTTGAGCAGGAGTCCTTTGTGGTGGAGGCTGTAATGAATACTGAATGGAGGATGATTCACCAGACTTCTTTGTGCGTTTGGGCTCTTTATCCTTATCCTGATCTTTGTCTTCATCTTCTCTTGAACGCTTAGGCCTTAGAGCTTCTTCTCTGAATGAGGACTTGAGTTGGTATTCCAGCAATGCTTCAAACAGTTTAGCTTCATTGTAACATTGATACCAATATAGTGCACAGTTTTTCAAATTTTTGACATGGGGTAAAATTCTGGTCTGAAAAATTTCTCGTTGTTCTCTTGCCAATGGCGAGATAAAATGGTCAACTTTTTTTTCAGAATGAAATTCAATTGCCCGTTCCAAAAGTTTGATGTCAGATAAGAAAGTGTCAAAATATTTGATAATACGACAATTTTCGGCTTTAGTTTTTACTTCACTAAGTGAAAGTAAAGGACCATTTACTTGTGCACCATTGTGTTGGGGACGAAATGGCTGGTGTGTGACAACCAAAGGTGTGTTTGACTTATCTTGTTGTGTGAAAAAAGTTACGGCTTTGAATAGTCAAATGGTTTGTTATAAATGACATTTTCCATTTTTGACCGACTCTCGTCATCTGCATCGAATTCCTCTTGACGATTATATTCAAAAACAGTCATAATCGAATCATCAATTCTATGTTCTGAACAGTAACTTTAGGATTTGGTTTGAAAGCTCGCTTGAAAACTTAGGTTTGTAATCGCAAGAATTGGTCCATATCCATTGGATTTGGTTTAAAAGTAAACTTTTGAATAGTTGTGATTGACTCACCATGTTTATAAATGACATTTCGAAACTCTTTGATTTTGTGTTGTAAGCAGACAAGTTCTTCAAGATAGTTATCTATTCGTTGCGCGGAATGCTTTTTGTACTCAGAGAAACTGTTTTGACAAGTTAACAACTCAGCCTTGGTTTTTTCATTTCCAAAGTAAGAGCGTTAAGTTGCTTGTTATGTTCATGTTTCAGTTGTTCTATTTGAGACAACAAAGCATTCTTCGATGCGGCTAGATCACATATCTGTCGTTCTAAATATTTTTCGTTTTGATAAGATTTAGAAAACGCGACTTCAAAACCTCTTTCCCATTTTTCTTGAGTTTTAAAAAATTCGAGTTGTCGAATTAAGCAATCATTATCCCTGGTTAACAGTGCATTTTGAGCTTTGAGTTTAATATTATCAGCATTATAACGCTCCACCGGATTGTTGGTCTTTAACTAAGGTCCGGAGCTCAAAAACTGGATCCGACATAGGATCATTTTGTTCAACGTGAGCCTCAACATAGTCATTTTTTAGATCCTCAAGTATAACCACGGAGTCAACTTGATCATCAATAGTAACCATAAGGTCATTTTGATCATCAAATGTAACTACGGGGTCTAGTTGAAAATCGTCGTAATGAGATGTAGATGGCTCATGTTGAACACTCTGATCCGTGTCGGATGCAGATGTTGGCGGAGATATCAGTTCATTAATGATAATGGTTTGTTCAGGTACCTAAGACAAGTCATCAATATCATATACTGGGCCTGTGTCACTCATGTGTAGAGCTTGCATTTGTGCCATTAACATCACTGCTGCATTAGCCTGCAAGTCCTCTATATCATCATGAATCGCATCCGCCATGAAGCTCGCTCCTTGTTGGTAAGAGATCCACCAGCTTCATCCTTAAGAGCCAAGAGAAAGGCCTCTTTGAAATAAGCACGCCTTGTCCTCGGTTTAGGACATGCATTAGCGGATGACCCTTTTCATTACAGTTATAGCAACGAAGACCATTAACCCCATTCTCGCATCCCTGTTCCCCCAACCAATTGAGCCCTTTGTGCTGCGGAGCACCATGTTATTCCTTCCCATAGCATTGAACCCTTGACCACCTCCCATCTGACGACCATAACCCCGATTTTGAACTTCAACGCGTCCATTGTTCACAACAGCCTGATTTCTTGTATTAGATGAAGAACGAATGCGATTGTTGGATTTGTTTGTATAACGGCCAAATGCTTTAGCAATCATCACAAATCCTTGTTGCAAGTCATCGAATGCATCGGAGTCCTCATCAGCTTGACTGTTGATCTGCGCTAAACAGTCAAGTCAAACAGACTTAAAACAGCTTAAACACAAATGCAATGAGGATCAGAGAATATAGTGAATTCCCGGGTCGTTTAGTCCCAAGGAGACTCAATGGTGTGTTAAACAAACTCAGAAGATAGAATGATCACTAAGGATAGTGATCTGTAAAGGTTATGATTAGAAATATTACACTACAGATTGATTTGGAATAGAATTGGACACAGAATTGGAAAGCACAACAATCAGAAGAAAGAAACGTAAACGTAAGTTTTAAAAACTACGTATACGCACAAAATAAAAAGTGAAAACTAAGAAATAAAAGGCCTAAAAATATGAAAATAACATTTTTGGAATCCTAAAAATAAAAGAAAATTATTAGAAAAAGAAAATTATTTTTAACACTATTTAATTAATTATTATTAATTAAAACTATTTTAACTATTTAATAAATACTCTAAAATAAAAGAAAATAGGAAATAAGGCTAGAAAAATAAACTTATGATTTTGAAAAATCTAAAATACTATAAAACTAATTTTAAAATTAAAAATATATTTTTCACACTTTTTATCTAATTATTACTAATTAATTATTATTTAAAATACACTTAAATACTAGAAAATAGAAAATAAACCTGGAAAAATAAAATTTTAACTTTGAAAAATCTAAAATATGATAAAACTAATTTTAAAACAGAAAATATATTTTTTAGACTTTTTAATTATTTATTACTAATTAATTACTATTTTTAACTAATTTAAATTATAATAAATACTAAAAAGATAGAGAAAAATCTGAAACTTTTTCTAAAAATCCTATATGATGACAGAAACCTAAGAAAAATGGAAAAACAAGATTAGCTTATTAAAAAGATGAAAAGAAAAATCAAAAAGCTAGAAAACCTTAAATAAACACTATCACTGATTTTTATTTGGACTTTTTCTGGATTTTCTTTTTGAAAACTACTTTACTACTGATTATATGAAACTTTAATAAAGACTAAAAATTTACAACTCACAAATAAGCAGTTTTGATGAGCTTATGATCCAACAGTGCTTATATGAGCTTATTTGATGGAAATAAGCTCAAACAAGCTTGACAGAAGAAACAAAAGCTCAAAGTAGATGTGAACAAGCTATAGGAACAGAAATGAAGCTAAAAGATACCAAGATAGCACTCTCAAAAGCTATGAACATTAACAAATAAGCACTTGGCTTTGATAAACGAAATGGGACAAAATACAAGCTAGTAGCAGCCCTAGCTCACAAGCTCAAAAGTGAAATCTTGAGCTTGACAACTCAAGAGGACCAGGTTGGCTTTCCAAAGAACTAGAGAACACAAGAATTGGAGCACTAATAAGCTCTATGAAAGCTTATCAATATGAGCTTAAAAATGCACGGGCTTATATCAAACAGTATCCACAAAAGCTAACTGAATAAGCACTTAAAAGACTGAGAAACCAAGAACTAGCATTTTTATATTTTTATACACCAACCAAACTTTAATACCCCAAGAGATTATAAGCTGAATCTATTTAATAAACCCACAGTGAAATTCCCAAGTTTATTCAAAAACGACCCATTGAGATTTTGACTTTTAAACCAAAAAGTTGACCAAAGTGACTTTTGATTTGATTCTAAATCACTGATGATGTTATGTTAAGGTATAATGAGACTAACTAGGGCAATATTATCAACTTTCTAACACAAAATCATGATCATGGATCTTCTTTAAAATTCAACAGGGACGCACAAATAATGATTTGAAGAATTTTTGACTTTTGATAAGAACAAGTACTTGTTTTTTCTGATGAATTGAGATATTTAGACTTAGTTAGACAGAATTCCAACAAAACCAAAGACCAAAACACCTTGAAACACAATAAACCAAACACACCTTATGTTGACTGCTTATGATGTTTTCAAACCAAATCTCAAGTTTAAACCATGATTAACTTTCGGACCTCATGTATATCAATTTTAGAACTAATGAAACATAAATCAACAAATCAAAAACCATTAAACTAAGACTTGATCAAAATGCACTTTTAACTGTCAAAAGGACAATTTTATAAACTACAAATTTAAAAGAACAAGATACTATTTTTAAGGCTTAAACACACTTAACTATGACTAATGAATACAAATAGAAAGAAATAGAACAACTAATTAAAAAAAGTGAAATGCAAAATTACTTAAAAAAGCTTACAATGATTCAGCTGAAAACCGAGATCAAAGACCAAGGACTTCTCCTATAGAACCCCCACAGTTCTAAACCAAGGCCATCCAAAATATACCCTTGCTCCAAAATTTGTGAACACCTTCTCAAAGTGATTTTTGATTTTATACCTATTTAATTGGTATTTTTGAGATTTTTGAACTTTTGAAGCTAAATTGAATTTTATTGTTTCTAAATAGCTTCAATAAAAGCTATATGGGAGCTTATGTGATCTAATTCAGTCCATACAAACAAACAAACAACAACATTTAATCCAACATGAGATTTTGCATAAAAATGAGAAATTTTGCATAAACTTTAGAAATGATTAAAACTTTAAATTGTTACTTGAAAAAGTCTTACAATACACTGAAATACTCAAACAGAAGTTTGAAAGCTTTAAATTACACTTAAACTTAAAAATACTAAAAACGACAATAATAAACTAAAATTTATTCTAGATAGATGATACAATGCATCTTCTTCCCACTTTATAGACTTTTCCACCTTCCCACATGTCTCTGATTGTTTCCCACCACATTTGAGCCCTTGGATCACTCAGAATCATCGAACCGTCCACCATGTGCATTTTGGGCCAATTATTTCTTTAGCGAGGTTTAAACCATTAATGGGTTTTGTTTGAGATAATTATGATTATTTGGAGTTTAGAGGAGGGGAGGGAAAAAACATAGTATGGAGGGGAGTTGAAAAGTGGGAAAACCATGTGGTTTTGAGATTTATCTGCTTGGAAGAGATAGAGCTACAGACTCGGTATTTTGGGCGCTGCTTTGGGTTTGACTTTGTTTGACCGATGGCTTAATAACACAAAGGGGGGTCAGGGTTTGTGGGGTGTGTAAACCTGACCGCTCGTCACCAAATGGGGTCATGTTGTCAAGTTTGGGCTTGGATAAGGGATTGGGGCCAAAGGTTTTGGGCTGATATATATGTGGTGTCCGTTTGGTTTAGAAGAAATACAAGGACCAAAAATGTACAATTGCCAAACTTCAAGGACTGAAAGTGATATTTTTCCAATGCTCTCACAAGGACCAAACATGACAAACATTTGATAGAACAAGTATCCTTTTTGCATAAAATCCATTTTTAAAGGTCCAAGGACTAATTTTGCAAAATTTCAAAGTTTAGGGACCTTTCTTGCCAATTGACCAAAAATTCATTCAAGGATCATTTTAAACAACTTAGAATACTTCAGGGACCTTGACTGATAAATTTCCACATTTTGATATTCCGGGACTAGATTTGACAACTTTTAAAACTTGGGGGACTAAAACTGCCAATTTTGCAAACTTGATACATTTTTCATCCGATTTTGATATTTTTGCATTTAAAACACATAAAACACTGATTTGTGATATTTTAATCATTTTGATGTGTTTCAGTGTTTTCGATGATTTTGCAGTTTAGATTGTACAAAAATGATGAGTATTTAGACACTCATCAATCCCCACACTGAGATATTGCTAGTCCCTAGCAATGATTTGAAGAAAACTTAAATGGATTTTAAAACTCTTTACCAAAAGCCATCACTTCTGGAGTAGCCAATTGTTTTGATTCAAGTAAGAACCTTGGTACAACGATAACCAAATGATTTATTGGCAAATCATAAACCATATAACGGATTTGATGTGTCTTTACCAGAAGCCGCACCCTTCTGGACTAGCCAACTCTTAGATAAATTATCGATTATCTTTGGTGAGTCAATACCAATTATGGATTTTCCACTGCCTTTACCACAAGCCATAACCTTGCGGGCTAGCCAACTCATTATCTTTTGAGGATGATGGGGAGTTGAGGAACCATACAATTTTGGGCAAATTGCAAGCCATATAAACGGATTTGAGAAATCTTTACCAAGAGCCGCTTGCTCCTGGATTAGCCAATCCTTTAGTCTTATCGACATGGCGGATGATAACCAATTGAGTAAGTGCAAAAACACTTACTCCAAAAAAAAAAAAAAATTTTGGCCAAAAACGGGAATTGGGTAATTATATGATAAAATTCGTGAGAATTCCCCCACACTTAGAAATGAATATTGCCCTCAATATTCAAAGTACCGGCGGTTATGCCGAAACAAAGAACGTAAAAGGGAAATATTACGGCCATTATTTATAAAGAAGATTTTTTTAAAGAAAGAATGAGAATATACAACATGTGGGGAAACTCCCCACACTAGGGTGGTAGAAAGGGGGAAAGAAGACAGAAATATGGGTGAAAACCCATATGGTGCGTGCTAATGTTTTTGATTACCGAGTCACTAGCTTGACTCGATCCCCGCATTCATTGGTTCATGGGGAATGTTTGTAAATCCGGGACAACCACAGGAGGAATGTCCTCTCCAAAGTAATGCTTCACTCGATGACCATTCACTTTAAAATTAGGACCATCGGGTTGAGATAACTCAACGGTACCATAAGGATAAACCTTTGCAATAGTGAATGGACCGCACCACGGGACTTGAGCTTTCCCGAGAAAATCTTCAATCTTGAATTGAAAAGAAGGACTCGATCACCAACGTTGAAAACGCGGTTCTTGATCTTGGAGTCATGAATCTTCTTTGTCTTTTGCTTGTAGATCAAAGAGTTCTCGTAAGCTTGATCACGAAGTTCATTTAGTTTCATTTGAACTTTTCGTGATCACCGGCCTGTCAGATATCGAAGTTTGCATGCTTTAAGGCCCAATATGCCTTGTGCTCTAACTCAATCGGAAGATGACATGCCTTTCCGTACACTAGCTTGTATGGAGTACACCGAATGGGTGTTTTGTAAGCTGTACGAAAAGCCCGAGTGCGTCATCTAGCTTATCCGACCGAGGAGGCACGTTTTCGCCAACCGTCCCTTCCAAGAATTCTTTTAATACCACGGTTGGAAACTTCCACCTGCCCACTTGTTTGGGGGTGGTATGCGATAGAGACGGTGGGTAACACCATACTTTTGCATGACTCTTTCAAATTGGTCATTGCATAAATGTGTACCACGATCACCGATTATCGCTCGAGTTCCAAACCGGCAAACAGAGATTTCAAAAATTTCACAACAACTCGGGCATCATTGGTGGGTAAAGCTTTTGCTTCAACCCATTTTGACAAATAGTCAATAGCCACGAGTATGTACTTGTTACCACGAGAAGATGGAAATGGCCCCATAAAATCAATACCCCATATGTCAAATATCTCACAAACTTGAATGGCATTTTGTGGCATTTCATTCCTTTGAGAAATATTACCATGACGTGACAAGCGTACACAGGTTTTGACATAATCATGGGCATCCTTATAGATTGTGGGCCAATAAAACCGGAATCAAACACCTTTTTGGCGGTGTAGTTTGGACTATGATGGCCCCGGTGGGTCCAGCATGGCAAGCTGTGAGAATGTCAAGAGCTTCTTGTCCATATACACACCGTCGGATGACTTGATCCGCACAGATTTTGAACAAGAAAGGGTCGTCCCAGAAATAATGTTTAACATCTTTGAAGAATTTGTTCTTCTGATGGGTCGACATTCCTTTCATAATGAAGTTACCCGCATGGTAATTTGCAAAGTCAGCAAACCATGGGGTGGTAGAATTTCCACGAAAAGAAACCGCATTGAGTGTCTCGAGAGGAAATGTTTCATTTATTTCCTTTTCTCGAAAACATCTTGGTGAGGGTTTTCTAATCGGACAGATGATCGTGCAGCCTAGATTCTCGGCTCCTTTTTTATCACGTATAATGATATCAAATTCTGGAGGAGGAGAATCCAACGAAGCAATCTCGGCTTTGCATCTTGTTTTGCAAAGAGATATTTAAGAGCCGAGTGATCCGTATACACCACGCATTTGGTCAAGATAAGATACGGCCGAAACTTCTCAAAAGCATACACCACGGCTAGTAGCTCTTTTTCTGTGGTGGTGTAATGAGTTTGAGCCTCAGTCATAGTTTTGCTTGCGTAGTGAATAGGCTGAAAATGCTTGTTTTTTCGTTGCCCTAGGACCGCACCGATAGCAAAATCACTTGCATCGCACATGAGCTCAAAAGGCAAGTCCCGTCGGAGCAACGAGAATGGGTGCTTCAGTAAGCTTTTTCTTCAATGTTTCAAAAGCTATGATGCACTCGGGTGAGAAGATAAAAGGAGCATCCTTTTCAAGAAGATGGGTCATAGGCCGGGCGATTTTGGAAAAATCTTGAATGAATCTGCGATAGAAACCGGCATGACCTAAAAAACTCCTAATACCTTTGACGGTAGTAGGATGAGGTAATTTAGCAATAACATCAACTTTTGCTCTATCTACCTCAATCCCGTTCTTTGAAATCTTATGGCCAAGGACAATGCCTTCTTTGACCATAAAGTGGCTCTTCTCCCAGTTTAGACAAAGATTGGTGTCTTCACACCTTTGAAGCATTTTATCTAAATGGGAGAGACATGATTGAAAAGAATCCCCAATGACCGAGAAGTCATCCATAAACACTTCCATTGTTTCCCCGATCATGTCGTGGAATATGGCCATCATACATCGTTGGAACGTGCCGGGAGCATTACATAGGCTAAAAGGCATACGTTTGTAGGCAAAAGTTCCGTATGGGCAAGTGAATGTGGTTTCTCTTGATCATTTGGATCAATGGGGATCTGAAAGTAACCCGAGAAACCATCAAGGAAACAATAGTACTCATTCCCTGCTAATCTCTCAAGCATCTGGTCCATGAAGGGTAGAGGAAAATGGTCTTTACGGGTGGCGTCATTCAACTTACGATAGTCGATGCAAACACGCCATCCCGTAACCAATCGAGTTGGAATTAACTCGTTATCTTCATTTGTGATAACAGTAATGCCACCCTTTTTCAGAACACAATGAATTGGGCTGACCCAAGGACTATCTGAGATCGGGTAAATCAATTCTGCATCAAGAAGTTTGATAACCTCTTGTTTGATAACATCATGGATTTTTGGATTCACTCGCCTCTGATGTTGAACTGCTGGTTTAAAGTCATCCTCCATCAAGATTTTATGAGTACAAAACTCAGGGTTTATACCTTTGATGTCGGAGAGTTTCCAAGCAATTGCTTGCTTGTGTGACTTCAAGATTTTAATGAGAGCAGCTTTTTCATCTTTACTCAAATCTCGAGCAATAATGACGGGTAATTTATCATCACCTTCTAGAAATGCATACTCGAGATGAGGAGGTAAGTCCTTAAGCTCAACCTCAGGAAATTCTTCAGTTTTCTCAACTGACTTGACTTCCTTGTTATGAAGTTTGATGGGAGGGAGAGGAAGAGAAGTATCCAGATTTGACAATTTCTCAAGAAGAATATCTCCCTCCAGATTAATCTCATTTTGATTAATCTCAACTGGGATTGAATCACTAGGATGAGGGGTTGATGATGGATCATCATTGAGCAACTTCTCAATAAGAAGTATGTCCCCCTCAATATCAATTGGAGCGTGATCAATTTCCCAAGGTACAGAATCACTAGCCAAATATGCTTCAATCTCATCTAAGATGGAGTCATTTCCCTCAAAAGGAGTGATAGAAGGAGTAGAATTGGCTATGATAGGTTGAGAAGATGTGGTGGAATCCCCACTTACCGAATTATGAGAATAACCAAGAACTTCTTGAGAGTACTCTTCAGTGGCAACATCAATGATATCTATTCGGTTAACCGACTCAGAATCATAATTTGCGGAGTACCTCGAAGTTTGGTCAAGGTTGAAGGTGACAGCTTCGTTACCAACACGTAATGTGATTTCTTGCTCAAATACATCTATGAGAGCACGGCCCGTTCTCAAGAATCCTCGACCAACAATGAGAGGAACCCGATGATCGGCATCAAAATCAACAACCACGAAGTCAGCCGGGAAATGGAACTTTCCTACTTTCACAAATACGTCCTCGGCAATGCCAGGAGGACGGGATATGGAACGATCTGCAAGCTCGAGAGTCATGCATGTAGGAGTGAGTTCCGGAAGAGAAAGTTTCTTCCATACTGAATATGGCATAAGGTTTATGCTTGCACCAAGATCTGCTAGGGCAAAGCATTCAACCATTCCCGGGAATACACAAGGTAAGAGAAATTTCCCAGGATCTCCAAGCTTTTCAGAAGCTTCTTCAGACGATGCAGAGCAGTTCTCGTTAAGAGGAGTCTTAGCCATTTCAAACAGCTTTTCCTTATTGCTTAACATGTGCTTGAGAGTTGATGCAAACTTGGGCATCAGCATGATAGCATCCGTAAAGCTTATGTCAAAATGTAACTCTTGGAAAATTTGGAAAAATTTATCCATTTGATGACTAGCTTTCTCGCGAGCTTTTGCTCATTCAAGCGTGATGGGTAAGGAATAGAAGATTTGGATTTCTGATGCTCAACAGGAGCTACAGGAGGTTCAAAAACAACTCCTTGATTTGACTTGGGTTTCGGACCACTTGAGGTTGGACTACCGAAGGTTAGGGACGTGTGTGCGGTACTTCGTGGGCTAGAATAATGCACCTTGTCCGTTGTTTCCTTGGTAACTTGACTCATTGCCACAGGAGGAGGGGCATTGGAGTCGTAGGTCCATTGTGTGTCGGAGGTTCACTGTCCACTACCTTAGGAAGAGAAGAAGAAGAGGTAGTAGGAACAGCGGGTCCAGTGTATGAAACACCACTTCGGGTTGTGATCGCCTTGGCATCGCCCCTCGGGTTAGCGATCGTGTTGCTAGGTAAAGTACTTGAGCCCGAGGGTCGATCATTTAAAGACTTTTGAGATCGGCAATTTGGTGACCAACAACCTGTTCATTTCATCTTGGGATTTCATGAATGCTTCAGAACTCATCAGATGATGGTCCTGGAGGAGTAATGACAGGAGGAGCTGGAGGGACAATTTGAGGCCGTATGTTTTGATTATAGCCAAAATTCCCTTGATTAGGATTCATATTCCCATGAAATTGATTCCCTCGATTGAAATGGTTTTGATGAAGGTTTCCTTGATGTTGGAAACCTTGATTTGGTCCAGGATAGAAATTACCTTGGTTTTGATAACCTTGGTTCATTCTTGGTTGGTTCTGATTCCGGTTTTGCAGGTTATGATTCTGGTTGAAACGGGTGGTGCCTGATTAGTGTTAGCACGGTAGTGTGGTTCATTTTGAGGACGGTATTGATTACCTCCTTGCTGTGAACTACCGGCTAAAGCATTTGCTTCAAAAGGACTACCATCGGTGGCAGTACAATTGTAGTAAGCATGAGGACCACCACAAGTGACACAACTTTCAACTTTCTTCACTTCAGCATGTGTTGGTGTCTGAGTGAAGGAGACTTTCTTCTGGTTAGCAAGAACCAAAGCCTGAACAATGTCTGTGAGTTTATCAATCTTAGCATCGGTGCTAGATGTACTCACGGGGGATGAAGAAGAAGAAGGTCCAGCATGAGATTGATATGTCTTTGCTCTGAAAGGACGGACCTGAGATTTGTTCTCAATGATTGCAAGGCCTCTTTGGTGGTCTTGCTCAAGAAATTACCTCCGCGAGGCATTCAAAGAGTCTTGATTGGCCTGATTGAGACCATTGTAGAAAGTATCCATTTGCATTAACTCGGTAAAACCATGATGCGGACACTTGCGAAGCAACTCTTTGTAACGATCCCATGCCTCCCCGAATGATTCATCAAATCTCCGAGAAAATTTCATTATCTCATTCTTAAGACTTGTGGTTCGGGATGGAGGATAGAACTCGTTAACAAACTTGGTGACAAGATCTTCCCATGTCTCTATAGAACGAGGGGGTTGTTTCTCAAGCCAATTCCGGGCTTGTCCCTCTAGAGAAAATGGGAACAGAAGAAGCTTGATAGCTTCGTGTGGGACATTCTTGTATTTGATGGTAGATGCTATCTTGTTAAACCATCGAATGTGTGCATGAGGATCATCCCGCTCAAAACCATAGAATTGGCTTTGGGTTACTAGATTAAGCAACCCGGTTTTGAGCTCGAAAGTGTCAACCACGATGGCTGGAACAACAATGGCATCTCCGTAACCCTCGATGGGTGCTTGGAGAAGCTCAGTCATAGGTTTGTCTTCGCCATTTCGACATGAGGTGGTGGTGGTAGACGTTCCTCGCCACGGTGAAGGAGCTGAACGTCCTCTACGTCTACGAGGAATCTTTCCAAGTTCATAAAGTGGACTTGTAGAACTGGAAGAACGAGTGCGCATGCACTAAGTATAAAAATCAATTTTCAAAACAAATGAGGCAAAACACAAGTGAACTTAACCAATAATCACAAATGAAATGGCTTCTTTGAAAAAGGTACACCAAATCACAAGTGACACAAAGGCAAGTTTTAAATCTGGTGTTCGGGAACTTATTAATGGTCGCACCCCCAGTTAGGTAGTGCACTGCCTTGATTTGCGGTGGTTGATTTTTATGTATATTAAGTACCACTGAAAAGACGTAGGTAAGATTTGTGCAGATGGGTTTAAAAACTTTTGGACAATATTTTTGTTATCGTCCCGTTTAACCAAATCGTATCTCTTCAAGAATCACCTTAAAAGAGAATACAAAATAGAAAACGTTCCGATTGTTTTGTTGTTTTATATTTTTTTGGAGTTTTTAACACTTTAGGAAAAGTGCTAATGAACTTTTTGATTTTTTATAACTTTACAAAAACTTTTTACAAATGATGGGTATGTGCAACAATGGATCTGACAATGGCTAAACACACGCTAAAGCCTCCCCGGCAGCGGCGCCAAAATTTTGATCTATGCTAAACCGTCAAGTCTAACAGACTTAAAACAGCTTAAACACAAATGCAATGAAGATCAGAGAATATAGTGAATTCCCGGGTCGTTTAGTCCCAAGGAGACTCAATGGTGTGTAAAACTGATTCAGATGATGGAATGATCACTAAGGATAGTGATCTGTAAAGGTTTTGATTAGAAATTACACTACTGATTGATTTGGAATAGAATTGGACTCAGAATTGGAAAGCACAACAATCAGAAGAAAGAAACGTAAACGTAAGTTTTAAAAACTACGTATACACACAAAATAAAAAGTGAAAACTAAGAAATAAAAGACCTAAAAATATAAAAATGACATTTTTGGAATCCTAAAAATAAAAGAAAATTATTAGAAAAAGAAAATTATTTTTTAACACTATTTAATTAATTATTATTAATTAAAAACTATTTTAACTATTTAATAAATACTCTAAAATAGAAGAAAATACAAAGTAAGGCTAGAAAAATAAACTTATGATTCTGAAAAATCTAAAATACTATAAAACTAATTTTAAAATTAAAAATATATTTTTCACACTTTTTATATAATTATTACTAATTAATTATTATTTAAAATACACTTAAATACTAGAAAATATAAAATGAACTTGGAAAAATAAAATTTTAACTTTGAAAAATCTAAAATATGATAAAACTAATTTTAAAACAGAAAATATATTTTTTAGGCTTTTTAATTATTTATTACTAATTAATTACTCTTTTTAACTAATTAAAATTATAATAAATACTAAAAAGATAGAGAAAAATCTGAAACTTTTTCTAAAAATCCTATATGATGACAGAAACCTAAGAAAAAGAGAAAAACAAGATTTGCTTATTAATAAGATGAAAAGAAAAATCAAAAAGCTAAAAATATTAAATAAACGCTATCACTATTTTTATATTGATGTTTTTCTGAATTTTCTTTTTGAAAACTACTTAAATACTAATAATATGAAACTTTAATAAAGACAAAAAATTTACAAATCACAAATAAGCAGTTTTGATGGCTTATTGATCCAACAGTGGACTTAAGAGCTTGTTTGGTGAAAATAAGCTTAAACAAGCTTGACAGATGAAACAAAAGCTCAAAACAGATGCAAACAAGCTAGAGAAACTGAAATGAGGCTAAAATATGCAAAGAAGCACACTGATAAGCTATGATTAAGCAGATAAGCACTTTTGATAATGACAGAAATGGGACAAGCTTGAGGCTTGTTGCAGCCCTATCAAACAAGTTCCAAAGTGAAATCTTAGACTTGACAATCCAAGAGGACCAGGTTGGCTTTCCAAAGAACCAGAGAACACAAGATTTGAAGCACTAATAAGCTCAATGCAAGCTTATTAACATGGAACCATTAACTGTGCACATGACAGTTATTCAAACAGGTGCCCCACAACAAGCTAACTAAAAAGCACTTTAAAAGCTGATTCAATGAGATCTAGTATTTTTGTATTTTTGTTAAGCAACTAGACTCTAATACCCCAAGAGCTTATAAACTGAAACTCACTATTGAACTCACAATGAAATTCCAAAGTTTATTCAAAAACGACCCATTGAAAATTTTGACTTTTTAATTACTCTACTAAGTTGACCAAAATGAACTTTTAGTTGATCTAAATCACTGAATATGTTGTTATAAGGTATACTAAGACTTATTTAATCAATGCTAACAACTTCCTAACACAAAATCATGATCCTTTCTTTTTAAAATTTAACAATGTACTGCACAAATAATGATTTGAAGAATTTTTGACTTTTTGCTATTAAGAACTGGTTCTTGTGACTGAAATCAGTTGTTTAGACCAAGTTAAGAAGAATTCTAACAAAGCTAAAGACCAAAATACCTTCAAATACCAATAACCAAACACTACTTATCTTGACTGTTTTGAAACTTTTTTCAAAGCTACTCACAAATTTCAACCATTAACTTGACTGCAACTCATGCATTTTCACATTTTAGAACTAAGGAAACATAAATCAACAACATTAACAGCTAGAAACCAAGAATCTAGACCTAAGCTTGTTTAACTATCAAAATAAGGTTTAACTAAACTACAAATTTAAAAGAACCACTAATTGATTTTATTGTTTAAACACACTTAACTATATCTAATTCACAAATAGAAACAGAAATTAGAACTAATGAACACTTGCAACAGTGAAAAGCCAAATTAGTCAAAAAAAAAGCTTACAAATGACTTTGAGGCACAAACTGAGAACTAGGAACTGAGAACCAATCCTAAATGCTCTCCACGAGCTCTAAACCAAGGCCATCAAAATATACCCTCGCCAGCAAATTTTTCTTCTTCATCTCCATGTGATTTTTTATTTTTTAGCTATTTAATTGGATTTTTGGTAATTTTCTATTTTTGACTCTCAACTGAATTTTAAAATATCTAAAAGCTTCAATGAGCTTTCTGGGAGCTTAAGTGATCTAATTCAGTTCATACAAACATCTAACAACAACATTGGAAACATATGAGAATTTGCATAAACTTGAGATTTTGCATAAACTTTAGAAATGATTAAAACTTTAAATTGCTGCTTGAAAAAGTCTTACAATACACTGAAATACTCAAAACAGAATGCTTGAAAGCTTTAAATTACACTTAAACTTAAAAATACTTAAAACGACAATAATAAACTAAAATTTTACTCTAGATAGTTGATACAATGCATCTTCTCCTTTATAAAGACTTTTCAGCACTCCTTGATGTACTCTGAATGTTTCCCACCACATTTGAGCCCTTGGATCACTCAAATTAATCAGAACCGTCCACATGTGAATTTGGCGCCAAATGTCTTCAAAGCAGGTTTAATCATTTAATGGATTTGGTTGAGTCAATTAAGAGTTTTGTTGTTTAGAGGGGGGTGGAGGGAACATGGTATGGAGGGGACTTGAAAATGTGGTGAAAACCACTCTGGTTTTGAATATCTGGCTTGGAAGAGATAGAGCTACAGTAGCTCTGGTATTTGGGCGCGTTTTTCTTGGGTTTGACTTGCGTTGACCGATGGCTTAATAACACAAAGGGGAGGTCAAAAGGGTTTGTGGCAGGGCCAAAATGCAATCTGACCTGGCTCAAGGGTCAGCCAAATGGGGGTCAAGGGTTAAGAAGTTTTGGGCTTGGATAAGGGATTGGGCCAAAGAGTTGGATTGGGTTTGGATATATATATGTGTCCGTTTGGTTTAGTGATATTGTAAGGACCAAAAATGCAATTCGACCAAACTTCAAGGACTGAAAGTGAACTTTTCCAAACTTCTCACAAGGACCAATCATGACAAAAATTGATAAAACAAGGATCCTTTTTGCATAAAATCCATTTTTAAAGGTCCAAGGACTAATTTTGCAAATTTCCAAAGTTTAGGGACCTTTCTTGCCAATTGACCAAAGAATCATTCAAGGATCATTTTAAACAACTTAGAATACTTCAGGAACCTTGAATGATAAATTTCCACATTTTTGAATTCCGTGGACTAGATTTGACAACTTTCAAAACTTGGGGACTAAAACCGCCAATTTTGCAAACTTGATACATTTTTCATCTGATTTTGATATTTTTGCATTTAAAACACATAAAACACTGATTTGTGATATTTTGATCATTTTGATGTGTTTCTGAGTGTTTTCAGATGATTTTGCAGTTTAGATTACACAAAAATGATGAGGATTTAGACACTCATCAGGTACATATGGAGTTTCTTGAGTAGAGTTTGGAACAAGAGATGAACCAATGGGACAGTCTTGAAGTGCGGGTCCCTGAGTGGATTGTCCAGAGCCATTTGACCGTCACTCATCAAACGTAACGTGAATGGTTTCCATGATATTTCGGGTTCTTTTGTTATAGATTCGGTATCCCTTTTTGTTTGGTGCGTATCCTACAAATACTCCAATGTCCGCTTTAGCCCTAAGTTTCCCTAAGTCTTGACCCTCATTAGTTGGATAGCACAATGCACCAAACACACGAAGGAAAGAGAGATTAGGTTTTCTATTGTGGACAAGTTCATATGGAGTTTTTCCATGTACGGTGTGGATTAGGGAACGATTTTGTGTGTAGCATGCAGTGGCGAATTGCTTCACCCGTGAGAAACATTGGAACCTTTGAGTAAATCAACATTGTTCTAGCGGCTTCAACCAAAGTCCGATTTCGTCTTTCAACTACACCGATTCTCGTTGAGGAGTTCGTGAAACACTTCTTTGATGACTGATTCCAACGCTTTCATAGAATTCATTAAGTTGTTTGTTGACAAACTCGGTTCCATTGTCCGTCTCGACAATTCGACGGTTTTGTTAAGTCGAACCTGCGCAAACTGCTATTTGATGAGTTTGATGATGATATCGTGAGTTTCATCCTTTGTCCTTAAGAACTTGACCCAAGTGAATCTAGAGTAATCATCAACCACAACTAACACATATTTCTTCCCAAAGATATTCTGTACCCTCATTGGTCCACATAAATCCATATGAATCATATGAAGAACTTCTGTGACAGAGTTAGTAGGTTTGGGTTTATGGGCATATTTCTTGCTTTTTCCCAATTGACATGTGAACAAAGATGATCCTTTTCATACTTTAGTCTAGGTAAACCTACAACTAGGTCCTTTCTGGAAAGATCATTGATGGTGCCGAAGTTCAAGTGATTGAGACGACGATGCCATAACCATGACTTTGTTTTTGAAGCCTTTGATAACAAGCAGATTGGAGAAGCCCTCATCATGTCATCGATAGAGATGGTGTAAAGGTTTAACCCACGAGTTCCTTTTAACAGTTCCTTACCATTAAGATCTCTAACAAAGCAAGTATGTTTTCTGAAGGCAACTTCTAGATCGAGTCACGAATTGACCAACAGAGAACAGATTATGACCCAACCCTTCAACATAGTAGACTCTCGAGATGACACTATCACCAACAACATAATCTCCATAACCCATAATAGCACCGAAATGATCATTACCAAATCTAACAGCCCCGATGAACTTGCTCACGAAGTTCATGAGCCGCGACCGGTCTCCGGTCATATGCTTGGAATGTACTGAGTCCAGTACCACGTAACGATTTGAACGATCGCAGTTGAACACGACAAAAATGGATAACTGGATAATTGGGATCCCCATGCAAGAATGGGTTCCACTTGGTTAGTAACAATGTTTGGAACACCCACATCGTAATCGAAACATCCATATCGAAGTAGAAGCAATGGAATCATTGGGAATAGATGCAATGTCTTTGGTGTCGTCAGATTTGACCTATTCAAAGTATGTTTACTTCTTAAGGGAATAGTTCTACCAGTAGGCATCCATTTTCTAGTGGGCATAATCTTAGCAGTCTGAGAACAAAACTGATTATTCTTATGACCAAAAGGTATCCAATAATAACCTATCTTTATAAAAGTTCTTCCTGTGGGTTTCCACTGCTTTCTAACAATCTTTCGTTTTTGCCTTTTAGCCTTATTTGCACGATTATTAGCATTAACAATTTTAACGGGCATTTGACAGCATTAGACAAAGCATTCACACCACATTCATGATTAGCAAATGTAATTCAAGCATGCATTACAAGGTTTGCAGATAGTATCGAATTAATTACGAGTGCGCCTAAGGCTAATACTAGAATCAACACGATTCATTTTATTCAACTCAAGTCTAAAGTTCCTAGATTGGTCTTCTACTCTCTTCCAATGCACATTCTTAGCTTGCAAGGTCCTATCATTCCTTGTATTGTCTTGAGACTTTGACCTGCTCGCCTTAAAGTCACCGATTACTCTGAGAGGGAATGGGAACATTAGTTGGTTGATCTAATTTTTGCATTCCTGAACTTGATGTGCAAGGATCTGAAGTACTAGAAGGCACATTAGTGTATACTTTAAGACTGTGATTTGAGCTTTTTGCAGGCACACTAAAGTTCACTTTCTTAGCACTAACATATCTGGAATCTGAACTACTTGAAGGCACATTAGTGTTTCCTTTTTTAAGACCGGGCATAGAACGGATTTCCTGCTTGGCACTAGGCATAGAACAAGGCATCACAGCTTTGCCTTTTTCACCTAAGGTTAAGGATTTTGGACATGTGGCAATTACACATTCTAGCAACTCTTGAGATCGTTTGGCCCGGAGGCAAGCAAACCTAATTTCACTATCAAGAGGTTTGTTAATGAAATCCTCTTCGACAATCTCACGGAGACATTCTAGACTATCCTTAAGGTGAGCACAGGATTCATGAAAAGCATGTTCATTATTCCTAAGATGAGGAGGAATATATTTAACTGTCACAGTGTATTTGCCGTCTAAGGGTGACTTTGAAACAACATTCTTATTAAAAACAAGTGGCAGTTTCCCATTTTCCCGACTTCTTAGATTCTCAATTTCCTTTTGTAAAGACGTTATTTTTTCGTTGTTTTGGTCACGGGTGACTTTCATTGAATCATATAACTCTTTAAAATGTCGTTTAACTTTTCATTTTCTTCTAGAAAACTCTCGTTTTCCTTTTGTAAGGCATCAACTAAGTTTTGAAGATGAAAAGTTTGAGAATACTGAGAATCTAAAGGAAGGAGGGATTTGGGAGCCTGTCTTATTGTTCGTTTGACCCTTTAATTGAGAGATTTGGGCTTTCATTTTTCTGATCGTGTTGCACTTGAGCTTGAATCGTTCATCACGTTTGTTAATTTGAAAAACTGCATCAAACTCTGAGCATCCGACGATGTCTTGATATTTGAAGTTTTAACATTTTCTTTAAGATGTTGATATTTTAGTTGTAAATTAAAATGCTCAACTTCCAGTTTAGAAAAATGTTTAACCAAATTGTTGTGATCATCCAGTTCAATTTTCTCGTTTAGTTTCGAATTAGTTTTTTCAAGCTCAATGACACGATCATGGGAGACTTTCAGGGGCACAGATAGTTCATGAAATTTGGAAGCATTAATAGAGCAATTTGAAGCAGTGGAAAAGATATCTTGAGCAACACATTCAGTAATAAGAGTCTCATTTAAGGTATGCAAGTTCTTCCTCTCAATCTCATTATATTTTAGTGCACGCTCATAATCACTAACTTCAACTACCATTGCATCAAATTCCTTTTCCATTTCTTTAATATCTGATTTTGTCCCCGTTTTAAGACTCTCAAAATGATCTTTTAGTTGTTTAAAGAAAGGCATGACCTCAGTTAAATAACATTCTTTCATTTGCTCAAAAACCCTTTCCCCTTCGTTATCCCGATTGGGTGTGATCCTTTTCTTACAAGTTTTCTCAAAATCAACAAATAGTTGAAGAATAACATATTGACTGATTAAGGTCTTGCTCTTAGTGGCAATAGTTCTAGGAACTAAATGCATTGGTGTATTTGGAGGATACTCAGTCGCTTTAGGGGATTTCCTACAAGGGGATTCTTTCAACAAGATTTTCAAACTTTTGCAAGTCCATATCCTTTTTCCGAACACTTGTTCAGGGTCAACAATGTTTGAGGCTTAAACATGTTCAAGGAAATCCAGTTTTCCTTCTTGTAGTCATGGGGAGTGATAATAATCTTTTTCTCTTTGCATTTAGGGTCATCTAGTTTTTTGTTCATCCTTTCCCTAGTGACTTCATCTGATTTCTTATCTTCCTCGCCACTCAACGCAACTAGGTTTCCGCCTAGGCTTAAGAATTTCATTACCATCATAAAGCACCTTATGAGCATTTCTAGCCTTTTTAATTACCTCTGGATTCGGTTCCTCAACAAGGGGAATGCTATGCTTATCGCTTAAGACTCTATGTTTAGTGACCATGTGAGCAATCTGAATGGTGTTTCCTTGTATGTACAACTTGTTCTCAAGTTTGTTTTTCAAAGTTTTCAGATTAGAAAAATCTCTCAAGAGTTTTGATTCCTTTGCATTAAATTCTTGCTTAAGCATTTTCACATTTTCTTGAAGTTCTTGTTTTTGTTTAGATGTTTTAAAGAGTTTTTCTTGCAAGGAATTTAATTCTTGTTTCAATACTTCTTCTCTAAACTTACTTTTTCTAATTACTGTACTTACTGGGTTATCCATTTCCTCGCTCACGCAGTGGTCAACTCAAACTTAGCACGTTGTTCATAAATAGCAACACGTTCTTTATAGGCATTTAGTTCAGAAATAATGGAATCATCGGGGGCACATGCAGTGTATTCATTAAAAACATAGTCATTGTTGATCTGCAGAAGATGCATCACTTGGTACAACTTCACTTTCACTTTGTTTCACGTATTGATCATATGGGACAATATTGATATTACCCATATTTTCAATATTTGATTCAATAGTTTCAGTTGATTGTACTTTGTCATGCATCTTTTGCACATCAGGATCATCGTATAGTTTTAATACCTCTGAGATGAGCTTGTCATGGGATGGCCCAACTAGTGATGAAGAAGAGACCTTGGGAGAAACCATTGGAGAAATGCTAGCCATAAAAATTGTGTGTGCCGTAGGTCCATCATCCACATCCGAGTCGTATGCATCACAATCAGCGACTTGAAAGGCATTCTGATGATTGTGACCTATCTCCTGAATAGGCCGCTCATCCACATCTGCATCATAGGTCTTGGCATTGCCCTCAACAAGAAACAGCAATTCCTCTTCATTCAAAGTAGCACCATTGTCCTGAGCTTGAGCCAGCAAAGATCTTCTCTCTGAAGTAATCAAGCATTCTGTGGGCGCTTTGGAGATGTACAGTTCCTTGCAATGTGTCCCTCTCCACCACAGTTATAACATTTGATGAGCTTAGTTTGACCTTGGTTACCATTCCTTCCTCGATTCTGGTTTCCAACATAACCTCTCCCAGCTCCACCTCGGCCCTGATCATACTGTCTTTCCTGAACTGTTGCACCACGATCCTTCCATCTTTAATAGTGGCTTGATTGTGTGGGTTAGATGCAGTTCCGAGGTTGTTGTTGGTTTGTGGGAGAGTATTCATGTTTTGACTGATGAGAAGAGCTAGTTGATTAATGAAGCTTCCCACGTGAGTATCAAAGCATCGACTTGTTTGTACATAGGATCCGGAATGAGTTTGTGATTACCATTACCCAAGGGTATGACTTGTGATGCTTTGGTTGTGATTCCGATGTTTGAGTAGAAAGCTGTAGAGTCATTAGACGAGCTTGTCTCTCCCTGGTTGGTTTTGAACTGATTGAGAATTAATTTTTCAAACATAGCATGTCTCTCATTCTGAAGGAGGAAGGCATAGAGTTGCTCATAGTTTGTATTCTTCAATCCTTTAGTGAGCTTCAAAGCGGTAACAAACTTGTGCCATTCGGGATTCATGTTGTTCACAAATTTTGAGTTCAACTGAATGTTAGGCATAGTCATTCCGATGTTCCTCATGTCATTAACTAACTTATGAAATCTCACATAGTACTCATAGACACTCTCATCCGGTTTCATCTTGAAATGCTCAAATTCGTCATAGAG
The DNA here is from genome assembly GCA_910596185.1 of Chrysanthemum makinoi. Taxonomy (NCBI): domain Eukaryota; kingdom Viridiplantae; phylum Streptophyta; class Magnoliopsida; order Asterales; family Asteraceae; genus Chrysanthemum; species Chrysanthemum makinoi. The sequence goes on from OU343223.1 coordinate 191,422,358, forward strand.
TTGGGATTCTCTGTCTTCCATAGTTAATTGAACAGAGAAGCATCTTAACATTGTCCCAAACGCCTTAGCATCGTGTTATGATTGATCAGCTTGTAGATGTCTTTAGGAAGACCTTGAAGAACAATGTTTGAAGCCCCGATATCGCATCAAATCTCTTTTTATCCTTATCATCAAGCTCATCATACATCTTAGGTCCGTCCATTCCGTAATGAGTACCATCTGCATTAGTATCAAGTATGTCTCTAGTCGTCTCAACTCGATATGGTCCTTCATCAATGGATTTGAGAATGTTGACACCATTTTCCTTTCCAAGGCAATACAGTCTAATTCGTTGAGACCAAGAGTCGTAGTCGGTCTTGTCAAGCATGGGTGGAGAGTATCCGAGCCACCGCTTGAACATCTTCGCTTGAAAGTGGAGATAACATTGGGAGCGTTGGTAGACATGTTAACAGATTATACGGGATTTTATAGCTCTATGATTAAACCGTGAAATGGATTCTTTCACGGATTTTATCTGAATCAAGAGAAAACCGTAAACAATCACTCAAGACTCTAGATGATAAAATACTAAATCGCTAGAAGATAATGCACTAAGTCGCTAGAAATTAATGCACTAAGTCGCTAGAAATTAATGCACTAAGTCGCTAACCCTTAATTCGCTACACCCCTAAGTCGCTAGAGTCCCAAGTCGCTAACAATAAAGCAAGTCGCTAAGTAGTAACTTCTCTGAGACCAAGTCGCTAATCAAATTTTGGCAGCAATTCGCTACACAAGTCGCTAGAGACACAAGTCGTTAAAGAGCAACTCGCTCTTGACCAAGTGGCTACCACAAGTCGCTAACCGTAGTGGAGAATCCACTACTTGTACTTTAACTCGCTAGATCTAACTCGCTAGCTCCAACATGTAGTCGCTACAAAATGTGAAGCAAGTCACTACCAAGAAAATATTCCGTGAGCTAAGTCGCTAGATTGAAAAAACCATATAAACCTCACTTTTCAATCCAAAACAACCCAACCAAGATGATTCAAGCTTACCAAATGAAAACCTAAACACTTTTGATGATTCTAAACATAAAAGTACAACCAAAATCGAAACTTTAACACTAGAAATCAATCAAATGATGCAAAACCACTAAACTTTTTCAAACTCAAAACCACCTAAAAACCACTAGAAATCCAAAGATGTGTAAGATATGATCTAACCATGGCTCTTGATACCAATTGTAAGATATAACTTTTCACATACACATCATAACATTAACACAAGGTAGCATATAGATGGAATTCTAGAGAGAGAAAGTTAGAGGTTTAGGGAACTTAGTGAGAGAAAGTGAAAGATATTATTATGAGCTCCAACTCTCTACCTTGGGAGGTAGAGAGTATTTATAGTCTTACATAAAACGCCACACATCGGCCTGTGGATCAGGCATACAGTGGGTAAAGACCGTCCGTCCTCCACGGTGTTACTTAACTAAATACTACTTAACTTAATATTACTATGACTACGAGCTTTCTAACGATTACATATACTTGAGGTGACCGACTCTTTTATACCTGGAATTTCTAATTCCTAACAAAATGAACTTTCTGAATCAGAATAATTATCTTCTGATTCTGAGTTTAAAAGAATTTTT
>OU343223.1:191424090-191518304 GCA_910596185.1 Chrysanthemum makinoi
GATCTCGTCAATTCATGGGTTGAAGTCTTTTCACACGAGGATTCAATAGCAAAACACAACATATTTCTTATCACATAATTTTTCTCCCCTTGAAAAATGGCATATAAATGTTATTTTTGATGAAATGTTGAGTATAAATATGACCATTTTGAGTTTTGTGGGAAGATTACACGAAGAACAATTAGTGAACAAAGTTTTTGATCAAATACTCCCCCTCAACAAGTGATATAAACTTTTGAGGTTTTGAAAGTCATAAGGGGAAGTACTTGTTCTTTTGAGCACAACTTTGAAAAATGAAAGTTTTGATAAGTTTTACTCAAAAGTAAGAAGCTTTCGCTCCTTTTATAGGATTGTGGCACTGAAGCGTACCACAGGGTCCTTTCATTACAAGTACGGGTTGTACACTGTTATGTGTGTACAAACCATAGTCATTATAAAATCACACATCCAAATTAATATGAAATAGAAACAGCTTTAAGTGGGTACCAGTGCGGTCCATCAATCTTTCCAGAATGTGAATGTATGGCGTGATAGCCTATGAGAGTAATCCCTGGGATCTAACACCTACGAAGCTCTCCAGAGTTCTGAACTAGTCCCGTCTGTACAACCTTTCATCGATTCGAGTGATGATCCTCTTCACATCCCGTCTATCCTGAGAATTCCATCGCTTTGGAGACCCAATGCGTTCATGTATCGCCTTTAACCTATAAGCTGCCGCCCCGACCTTCTTCAATGTGTGATCTCCAAATTTGTGAAGATCTCTACACGCCATCAAGCAGTTACGTTCTAGTTCACTACGGTAAACTACTCCGAATGGTTTGCTGACGAGAGTGTATTGTGGAAGTTGGTTGATGTCGTGGAAGTTCTAGCTGAGGTCCGTGAAGTTGACACGAGTCCGATATGATTCAACATCAAGTTGTAAATCTTCTACACGCCTCGATCACTATGCTTCGATGAAGATGAGCAAGGACTTGATGTATTTACGTTGAATTTCAGTTGAGAATTGTCTCATTCTTCCCTGTACCTTGGCAAGATACAGATCTTCAATGTCGTGAGAGACAAGTTCAAAGTCCGCCACAGAATTCATAGTCCCTTTCGTCTTGTCTTTTGACGATGATAGTCTTGAGGAAGGTGTAGTCCCATTTAGATGAAAGAGTGACATGCTTAACAAAGATCGATCCCTTTATCACCAGACACTTCATATTGAGACTTTCGAACCGCGCAGCTTTTTAGTAGATTCTTCGGCGTTCTGGCCAATGGTGAATCCCGTACATTGCATCAATGTCATACCGCTCCACGTTGTTGAAAATATGTGGGTAGCCTTTTCTTCGATGGCTATGCAGCTTGGAGTATATGGTCATGCCGGGAACGAAGTGTAAGTGATGTAGCATATTTCTTTGAACCATTGCTACCGTGTAGGAGAAATTCCAAGTCATTGTTGAAGAAGTAGCGAAATGGAATCTTAGGTTGATCAGGTTGGCCAATCGTCGGTAGAGGTTTAGACCAATCGGTGTAGTATGGAGGGTTGTCTCTTCCGGTGAAGTCGATGTTTGCTTCAGGGTTGAGCCAATCAATGTTGTTAGACATGGCTCGTGCTATATTATCAAGGTGATATTCAACTTCAATAGCACTTTACGAGCTATCTTTGAGTAGTTGAAATGCTTCATTCTTGATTCATTTCAACTCTGATTTTGTCATCTTCTTCACACAGAACTTTTCTTGCAGTAACTTAGCATGCTCTAATGTACGACCTTCTACCAAATCTTGATCATCAGTTAGGGCGGGAGTAGCATCAACAAGTTTAGAGAACCATTCAAACTCAGTGTCGTCTTCTTCTAACCATGAGACGACATCAGCCTTAGTCGTCTTCTTCTTTTTCTTTGGCCTTGATGAGGATGATGGTTTCTTTGTTGAAGCAGGAGAGGTAGGTTGTTGTTGGGGCTCAGGTATCTCTTCATCGTTACCACCAGTGTACTCGAAGTGATCACCGGTTTTCTCTGTCTGAGGTGGTAACTCGAGTCCCGAGGTTTGTCAAGAGAAGAGCGTGGAGGAGATCGTTGTTGAGATGGAGTCCTTTGGGGTGGAGGTGGCACAGAGGAGGGTTCTCCGCACTTCCTTGGACGCTAGGCTCGTCCATCTTTATCCTTATCCTTATCTTCATCGTCTCTTGGACGTTTAGGCCTTTGAGATGCTTCTTTGAATGCTGATTTGAGTTGGTATTCCAGCAATGCATCAAACAATTTACCTTCGGAAGGAGTAAATGTTGCAGATCGTTTAGACATTTGAGTTACCAGCCTGAAACCAAGTCAAGCACGAGAGAACACTATAGGATCAGTTGGGTTGATTGTTATGGTCATGGGTGTTGATCTTATAGTTTGTTTGGCCAAATGCATCAGATTCGGATAGAGTTGTCTGTTGAACATTTCTCTTGTCACTCCAGGAACGGTGTCGAGAAGGAATTTGTGAGTGTATTCTCTTGCCGTCTTCTCCAATTCCTTTTGGAAATCTCCATGGATAAACTTCTGGATTTGTTCCCTTTCTTTCAACAACTCGTTTATCCCTTTTTGAAGAAAGTTGATTCTCACCGAAGTTGATTCAGCTTTTTGTTGGTTACATCCTTCTTCCGTACTTGCTTGACAAACTTTATCAATCTTTGTCTTAGCTCGGGATATCCAAGAGTTTGTTGGTTTCTTCACCGATTTAGATGTGGATCTGGTTGTTCCTTTGGATGGTGGTGGAGATGAATGAGAGGATGAATCTGATGATGATGAGATATGAGGAGACTCAGGGTCTTTTGCTGGTTCAGAAGTTTCTACTTTTGAGCGTGTTGGACTATCAAGAAGAAAATCATCATATTCAACATCGTCATATTTTCCAGATTTAGCCTTTTCTTCAGCCAGAATCCGGGCCTCTTCCCCTGCTTTGGCGTGAGCCGCAGCCTCTTCATCGCCTTTTCTTTCTCGACTTTTCCTTTTCTGGTTCCTCAAAGTCATAATCAATGGTATCTTCCAATCGTTGTTGTTGTGGATCGTGGGTGGTGGTACCGCTTCTCTTATCGGGTTGATTAACAAAGATCGGAACCTGGTGTAGATAGTGCACCACCACTTGACCCTCCCGGCCACGAGTTTGATCCTTAACAAATTCATCGGCAAGATGTTTGAGTCAGAGGTTCTTCAACTTCTTTTGATATTCTCTTTCCTCATCAAATGGTTCTACTTCAGAGCTTTCCTTATCATGCTCAAGCACAGGAGTTTTCCCTTTTCCTTTATCAACTATTGGACTGGAAGGCTTAGCTACTGTTGGAGTGTCATCAATTGCAGTTTCAGAGTAGGTGACCTCTTCGTCTGATTCAGTATTGATTCGTTTGTTTGTGAGTGGTGAAAAACACAATATCAATATATATCAAATTAACCGTAAAATTCGACAAATTAACCTTTTAGGAAAAGGGTTAACGCACCAAACCTTACGGGTGTGATAAAAGTGATACCGGAAAAGTGATTTCCCGGGTCGTGTCCCAACGAGGTGTGAATGGAAGGATTCGCTGAGTTTTGTGATTTATAACTTGAATTGGTTTAATGATGATTTGTTGATTTGAATTACGTTCTCTACAAATTAATTAACGGGAAGGTAATTAAGGTAAGGGAACCCTAATAAACTACAAATTAACGATTACTAAGGCTAAGAAATGATAAAACGAAGCTAAACTAGGTCCTAGGGTGCTAAAACTAAAAACGTAAAACGCAAGAACCACCCCGAGCCATAAACGTGAAAGTTTTGCAATTTTAGGGCTACAGGTGTGAAAACAATTTTCCTATGTTCTAGTCGACTAAAAATAATTTTATAAAAAATCTAGGAATTTTTTCGACTTTTAAAATAATTATTACGAATTAAAAACTATTTTAACCTAATTCATTAATTAAAAATACTGCGCTAATTTATAAAAATCAGAAAAATCACTAAAAGTACTTTAAATGTTACGAATCTAATAAAAATCAAAAAGTGTGTTGTTAAGCAAATAAGCTACCAAATAAGCTAAAGATGCTTAAGGCAAAAACTGCTAATGATAATTAAAGATTAGATTTTGCAAAAAAAGGAATGAGACAAGTCCCAAGGGCAGTTGGTAGGATTGTAGTGTGGTGGGTGGGTGGCCAGATTAATCCCAGCAGCTTGCAAAGTTTTTGAACTATTTTTTTTTTGACTTTTTGCTTATTGGAATTTGAAGAAGCAATCAAAATAAGCTTTTTTTATGAAAAACTTTTTTTTAGAAAATTACACAATAAGCTATTATGCAGCCTATTGGTAACTGTTGTGGATAAGAAACAAACCAAACAACCTCATAAGTCCTCTAATAATCCAATTAGGCATAAGCAGTTGGATAAGCTATATTTAAACTAACATACACTAAGCTAAGTCAACAATAAGCTAGTACACTAAAAAGTAGAAACCGAATCTAAAGTTTTAAAGGAATAAGCAGTTGGCCAAGAACCTAAACTAGGGAGATCCTAAGCTAAAATAAGGTAAATAAGCAGTAAGGGAGCTAATAAGCACTTATAAGCTAAGTCTAACTAAACTAATATAAACAAATTATTGATCATTAAACTACTTAAGATAACCTAAGAAGGACTACCATTAAGTCATAAAAGAAAAAAAAAATAGTGACTGTTATTCATAACCTGCAGTCTCGAACACCCTGCCGTGGCTTTTGGAGCTTATTTTTAAGCTCCCCAACAGCACTCCAAGCTAAGTCAAGCTACAGGAAATCAAGGTTAGCTCAGCGACTCTAAATAGGACTAATTTGGGGATGAAAAGGCAGTATAACAGCTTAAAAATAAGCTATTATTCTACTGTTTTGGGCCTATGCTGATACAGAACAAGGAATGGGTCAGGGACAGCTTTTAACTTCAATTTTTTACTAAGCTAGAGATAACTTGAATGCTCAAAACTGACACTAGAGTAAGTTGGGTATACTGATGAGTGCTTATTTACTCATCATTTTTACCCATCTAAGACTGCAAAAACGACCAAAAAACACCCAAATATGCTCAAAATGTGTTATAAATGTCCTCGGAGTGTGTTTTATGTGTTTCAGGTACAATTGATCGAAAACAGGGCAAAACAGACAAAATGAGCTTGGAACGGAAAACGTGTTTGCAGACGGAGCCGGGAAGTGGATTTTCTGCATTTTCAAAGCCCGAGATACATCTTTGGGAGTGAGCTTGGGAATCAGACTCAAAAACCTACCCTAAACCCATTTTACCTCTTTACCCTATCCCGAAACCAAATTACGAATTTACTTTAAATATAACCTAAACATTTTCCATTAAAAATAATTATTTTTATTTATAACCAATTTTTATTTTTTATTTTTTATTTTTAAAACAATTATTTTTAATTAAGTTAAAAAAAAAGTTTTATTAGAAAAACACAAAAATACATTTTTGTTTTAAAACTTTTTAACAAAATACATAATACTAATAAGCACCTTGAACCACCCAAACCTTTTACCCTTTTCCCCTTTTAAACCATTTTTCCTACCCATCCCAGTTTTACCCAAAATCTCAAACCCAGAAAACACAATATTGGCGCCAATACCCTTTGTCTTCATCCTCCCATCACTCTCATCCCACACTGATTCCCAAGCTCAATGAAACCCCACTTCCCACATGCTTCCCATGCCAAGTCGGCAATCCTCCTTTTTTCATTGGCGAAGTTAGAATACAAAATATTGATGGCCAGGATCGCATCCTTGGAGCCCAAGATGATCTAACGGCTCTTGTTGATTCGAGAAAGCACAAAGTCTCAAGCACTCACGTAACAAGCACAAGACGTGATGAAATACCGTTTTACTTTTTAGTATAAATAGGTAGATAGGCACTTTGTAAAATCTTGTCTAGAAATTCTCCTTCTAGTACCAATTTTACTTTTATTGTCATTTAAATTTCCATGTAATTTTAATTTTTAATGCAATTTAAATTTAAGTCTTTTAATTCCATTGCAATTTCAATTTTTGTTCATGTTTTTGAAATCTGTCCATTATGTTCTTCAGTGGTTTAAACTCATTTTGAAGTTTTTGTTTAATGATAAAAGCAAGTTTTAAACTTTCAAAACCTTTCCTGGTTCAAAAAATTGTTTTTCTCGCCCCTAAATGGGTGTTTGGTTTAGCATAAAATCTGGGTCGAAATCCTGTTTTGACCCATGTTTGGTCTTCAATTAAGTCTAGTTCAATGTTTACTATGTCCAGTTAACACTCTCAACAGCCTTTTAATGCAAAATGAGTTTAGAGTAGTTTTTTATATGTCAATCTGTTTCATTGTATCTGTCCCAACTGTCCCTTTTCAATCTTCAATTTAGTAGTATAAATTTAGTATTTCTGAACTTATTTTGGTCCTTAGAGCTTAATTGTAGCCATCAAAGTCACCCCCTAGTGTCCTGGTCTGCTGCACTAGCAGTCCCACAAGCCACTTTGTGACAGCCTTTTTTATGCCTTGTATCAAGTTCAATTTGGGTCTCATTAGGAATTTAAGTACTTTGCCATATGAATATTAGTTTTCTTAGATTTTCAGGTAGTTAGTGTTTAATAAAAAGCTTATTTTAAGCTCAAACACACCCCTCTTGCCTGTTTAGGATCCAAGCTGCAAATGCAGACTTGGATGTTTGAATTGAGCTTATTAAGTCTTAGATAATTGCTTATTTTAGTTTCTTTATAGCTTTTAGATAGGGTAGATTAGGTAGCAACTCTAGTTTAGCTTTTTACATGCTTTTTATAGCTTATTTTATCCCTTTTGTAGCCTTAGTTTCATCTAGTTTAGAATTATTCCCAACTGCTTATTTTAGTTATTCCTTTTTTTTTAGTTCACTATATGCCTTTTAAGCTTATTAGGATCATTAGGTTAGGTAGGGAACCTTAGGTAGCTTATTTGAATGCTTTTCATAGCTTAATTAGTTCCTTTGGTAGCCTAGAAAAGCCTAACCCCTTACATAGTCAGCTGCTGTTAAGTAAGCTGTTTTACAGCTTATACCTAGCTTTTCTAAAGTCTTGATTTTATTAAAAACCTTATTTTGATCTAATAAGTTAGTGTGCAAAAGAAAAAAAAAGAAAAAAAAATTTGCCAAAAGAAAGCCACAGGATTCGAACCTGGGTCTCCTCACTTAAAACCCAACACAACACCTCTTTACCAACGCCTTGGGTCTTGTCTCATTATTTTCATGCATAATTAAATATTTAAGTACTATATGGCAGTTTAGGTAATAAGCTTTCTTTAGTTTATTTTGAGCTTATTTTCCAAAGCAACCATCACCGTTTTCAATTTTCCTAGGATTAGCATAATTCAAATTACTTTTTGTGAATTTTTCATATTTTTCTAAAATAGTTTAGTATTTTTAATTAATTAATTAGATTAAATTAGTTTTTAAATTGTAATAAATAATTTAAAAGTCGAAAAATACCCGGCTTTTTCCTAAAATTATTTTTAGTAGTTTAGAACGTAGGAAAATTAGTTTCGCACCCGTAGGACTTAAATTGCATTATTTTCACTTTTGGAGCTCGGGATTAGCCCGGGTTTTACGTTTTGTATATTAGCACCCTAGGACTTAGTTTAGCTTAATTTTATTGTTCCGTATGCTTAGTAGTAGTTAATTTAGTCATTTACTTCGTTTACATGTTTTATTTTCTTTCCCGTTCTTTAATTTGTAGAATAGCGTAACCAAAATTTAAAATTCGTTATATTCAAGCACTTTAATTCCAAACCTCAAACGTCACCGTCAATTCATACCTCATTGGGAAACGACCCGGGTAATCACTTACCCGGTATCACTTATATCACCTTCGTGAGCTTTGGCACGTTAACCTTTTTCCTAAAAGTTTGATTTGTCGATTCTCGCGTTTCACGTGTTATTTTTGATATTTACTATACTATTTGATATAATTGCCCCCTAAAAAGGCAGTTATCAATTTGGCGCCGCTGCCGGGGAGGTTGTGTTGCGACAATATCGTTACGGTTTGACGATTAGTGACTTGAAGATCCTTCCTCGAGAAGTTATTCGCTTTCCAAAATCCCAAAAACCCAAAAATATTTTCTTTTTCAAAATTTATTTTCCTTTTATGTTTTCTATTTATAAAAAAACCCCCAAAAATATTCTTCTCATTCCTCTTATTCGTTGATTCTATTTCTCTTACCCTCTTTCACCGTTTGATTCTATTCTTCGTATCCTCTCGATCACTTAATTCTATTTCTTTAACGCTCTACAAGTTTAATTCTCATGGCGACGATCGATTATCGTCGTTGTTTCCACTGCAAAAGCCGTATGGAAGAGGATCAACTTTATTGTCAAAATCAAGATTGTTTATGTAAGCGATGTGGAAGGATGGGTGCAAGCAAATATTGCTATTGGTGCGAATTATCCGATAAAACCTCTCTCGATGATTCTCCAAGTTTTTCCGACCATCCGCCACAACCCGATGTTTGTTCTATTGTTTCTGAGCCCAAACCATCTAGAATTGATCAAAATCTTTCGCGATTTACGGTTAAGGTTAAGAGAAAAGAGCAAGAACCGGAGACCAAAACGGAAGTGGTGGAAACTGCTAGCTCTGAGAGCACACCACTTGTCCCACCTCCGAATCTTCAAGACGTTTCTCAGAAGATTTCCTTAGGGACGGAATGAACATGATTGATAACTACCTTAATGAACTTCGGGAAGTACCGCTACAAATACCAATTATGATGTTGTTGAGCCCTCGATTCCTACTCCCATACCCGAGATATCTTCGTTCGATCACGATTATTGCTACGGTTGTGGAGACGTGTTACCAAAAGGATTTCGTTGCTACAAATGTATGTGCGAGTGGTGTGGAAACTATCTTACTGATGGATTTTGTTCGATTTGTGCCGAGAATTCATGCGCTTATGATTCTAATCCTAATTCCTTCAATTTTCCTCAGAACGATTTCAACTACCCTCCTCAGAATGCATACGAACCACAACCGTACTATCAAGAATTCAATGATACATCGTTTCAGAACTTCTCTCCTCAATATCTTTGTTGTGCAAATTGTAGGGGTCCTCATTTTGATTATCAATGTCAATCATGGAATCAAAACTATGGGCCTGACCCTTGTTATAACACTCCTTGTTTTGACAATTTCCAACCCCCACAATTTTCCGTCATTGAACAATTTCTCGTCATTGATCAACATCCTCGTGAGAAAAGTATGCTAGAAGAACTTGCCGAAGACCAAACGTCTCGCAACGAAAAATCTATGCTAGAATTACTTGAAGAAGAGGAACGAGCCGCTAAGATTCAAAGATGTCTTGAAGAAATACGAATCGAGGAACGAGCACTTGCAAGACGTGCCCGATGGCTCGCGACTTACATTGACGATGATGATGAAAGTTTGTCAGCCGAAATCACACCCGAAGAGCCCGTTAACTCTCTAAGTATGGGGGATGAGCATCTTAGCACTATTCCAGAAACGGAACCGTCTTGTGTTGAGAACCTTGTCCCAACCCCAAGTGAGTGCGAGGGTGTTTTCGATATGATGTGTGATGAGCCTATTGATGATGATTCTTCTCCTCCCACCCCTAATGATTCTGTTGAGATGATCTCCGAGTCTGAAAATGACTATACGTCGTTTGACGATTCTTTATCATGTGGAGACATCGAGTATGTTGAGGAAATTCCTTCGAGCTCGCAGCTTAGAAGAAGTGAGAGATTTGGAACCCAAAGATCTTGATATGGACACTAATTTTGATTCGGATGATGAAGATATCCTTGTTGTATCCGAGAAACCTTTCACTATGGCATTCACTAATCCTCTTTTTGACTTCGATTATGAATTCAATCTAGCCTCAGATAACCCCATGTTTGACATTCAGAATGAGGATAGTGACTCTTACTTTGAAGACCCCATTACCTCTTTACCCGAGCTCGAGGATTCTACTTCTGAAGAAAAGAATAGTGGCAATCCCACTTCGACTTTAGACCTTCTCGAGGAGTTCGCCGATGAACTCGCTCTTATTGATCATTCTCCACCGGGAGATGATAATGTGCACTTCGACTTTGAAGCCGACCTCACTGAATTGGAAAATCTTTTATACAATAGGTCTTCTGATAATTCGTCAAGTGACACTCTTATAGAAGAGGTCGACTTTCTTTCGTCGGATGACTCGATACCTACGGGTTTTCAGAGTGACGAGTATGGCTTAGATCCATCATCCACCCGTCCGCCTGCTAAACCGCCGGATGATGGAATCTCTTCTAAGCCCGATACGGATATTCTCATTGCTATAGTGGTGGATAAGATTGTTGAACATTCGCTCAATGTTCCTCAATCTAATCTTTTGCCCACCCAACCCACCCGTTGTCAAAAAATTGACACTCTCCTTTCTTATCCCATTACTTCTCCATATCTTAACTCTTACGGGAGTGAAGATACCATCTTTGACCCCGGCATTTCTCATTCTTTTAAGCCGGTTATATCTCATCGGAGTGGAACTTTCAGCACATTCAATGTTTATCCAAACCATTTGAATGAAAGTCCGATGGAGATTCTCTATTCCACACTTGCTTCCCCAAGGACAAATGAATTCGGGGTCGAGTCAAGCTAGCGACTCGGTTTTCAAAAACAGTAGCATTTCATGGGTGTCCACCCATGTTTCTGACTTCTTTCTATTTTCTAACACTAAGTGTGGGGGAATTCCCCCACTGTTGTTTGATTGTTGTGTGTTTGCTCTATGTTTTCAGGATTCCCGTAGATCGTGATGATTGATGCGCCTGTTTTCAATCCAGCCGCCCAATATCCGATCTTTTTTTTTGCTAACAATTATCTAGGGATATCTTTATTAATCCTTTTGTGAAAAAAGATTTCGTTTCCACACTTGGCTAGTAGTATTACCTTTTTCCGTTCTATAGTTTCGGCTACGGCCGGTACTTTGAATATTGAAGGCAATATTCAATTCTAAGTGTGGGGGGGAATTCTTAGCGAATTTGATCACTAAACTACGAAGATAACCTAAGAAGGACTACCATTAAGTCATAAAAGAAAAAAAAATAGTGACCTGTTGGCTGCATAACTGCAGGCTCTCGAACACCCTGCTGTGGCTTTTTGGAGCTTATTTTTTAAGCCCCCCAACAGCACTCCAAGCTAAGTCAAGCTACAGGAAATCAAGGTTAGCTCAGCGACTCTAAATAGGACTGATTTGGGGGATGAAAAGGCAGTATAACAGCTTAAAAATAAGCTATTATTCTACTGTTTTGGGCCTATGCTGATACAGAACAAGGAATGGGTCAGGGACAGCTTTTAACTTCAATTTTTTACTAAGCTAGAGATAACTTGAATGCTCAAAACTGACACTAGAGTAAGTTGGGTATACTGATGAGTGCTTATTCACTCATCATTTTTACCCATCTAAGACTGCAAAAACGACCAAAAAACACCCAAATATGCTCAAAATGTGTTATAAATGTCCTCGGAGTGTGTTTTATGTGTTTCAGGTACAAAGGATTGAAAACAGGGCAAAAACGGACAGAAATGAGCTTGGAACGGAAAACGTGCTTGCAGACGGAGCCGGGAAGTGGATTTTCTGCATTTTCAAAGCCCGAGATACATCTTTGGGAGTGAGCTTGGGAATCAGACTCAAAAAACCTACCCTAAACCCATTTTACCTTTTTACCCTATCCCGAAACCAAATTACGAATTTACTTTAAATATAACCTAAACATTTTCCATTAAAAATAATTATTTTTATTTATAACCAATTTTTATTTTTTATTTTTTATTTTTAAAACAATTATTTTTAATTAAGTTAAAAAAAAAGTTTTATTAGAAAAACACAAAAATACATTTTTGTTTTAAAACTTTTTAACAAAATACACAATACTAATAAGCACCTTGAACCACCCAAACCTTTTACCCTTTTCCCCTTTTAAACCATTTTTCCTACCCATCCCAGTTTTACCCAAAATCTCAAACCCAGAAAACACAATCTTGGCGCCAATACCCTTTGTCTTCATCCTCCCATCACTCTCATCCCACACTGATTCCCCAGCTAAGTGAAACCCCACTTCTCACATGCTTCCCATGCCAAGCTGGCAATCCTCCTTTTTTTTCATTGGCAGAAGTTAGAATACAAAAGATTGATGGCCAGGATCGCATCCTTGGAGCCCAAGATGATCTAACGGCTCTTGTTGATTCGAGAAAGCACAAAGTCTCAAGCACTCACAGAACAAGCACAAGACAGATGAAATACCAGTTTTACTTTTTAGTATAAATAGGTAGATAGGCACTTTGTAAAATCTTGTCTAGAAATTCTCCTTCTAGTACCAATTTTACTTTTATTGTCATTTAAATTTCCATGTAATTTTAATTTTTAATGCAATTTAAATTTAAGTCTTTTAATTCCATTGCAATTTCAATTTTTGTTCATGTTTTTGAAATCTGTCCATTATGTTCTTCAGTGGTTTAAACTCATTTTGAAGTTTTTGTTTAATGATAAAAGCAAGTTTTAAACTTTCAAAACCTTTCCTGGTTCAAAAAAAAATCTGTTTTTCTGCCCCTAAATGGGTGTTTGGTTTAGCATAAAATCTGGGTCGAAATCCTGTTTTGACCCATGTTTGGTCTTCAATTAAGTCTAGTTCAATGTTTACTATGTCCAGTTAACACTCTCAACAGCCTTTTAATGCAAAATGAGTTTAGAGTAGTTTTTTATATGTCAATCTGTTTCATTGTATCTGTCCCAACTGTCCCTTTTCAATCTTCAATTTAAGTAGGTTAGACTTAGGATTAGGATTTGATTTTGATTTTACATGTAGTTAGTAGTATGAATTTAGTATTTCTGAACTTATTTTGGTCCTTAGAGCTTAATTGTAGCCATCAAAGTCACCCCCTAGTATCCTGGTTCTGCACTAGCAGTCCCACAAGCCACTTTGTGACAGCCTTTTTTATACCTTGTATCAAGTTCAATTTGGGTCTCATTAGGAATTTAAGTACTTTGCCATATGAATATTAGTTTTCTTAGATTTTCAGGTAGTTAGTGTTTAATAAAAAGCTTATTTTAAGCTCAAACACACCCCTCTTGCCTGTTTAGGACTGCTGCAACAGCAGACTTGGATGTTTGAATTGAGCTTATTAAGTCTTAGATAATTGCTTATTTTAGTTTCTTTATAGCTTTTAGATAGGGTAGATTAGGTAGCAACTCTAGTCTAGCTTTTTACATGCTTTTTATAGCTTATTTTATCCCTTTTGTAGCCTTAGTTTCATCTAGTTTAGAATTATTCCCAACTGCTTATTTTAGTTATTCCTTTTTTTTTAGTTCACTATATGCCTTTTCAGCTTATTAGGATCATTAGGTTAGGTAGGGAACCTTAGGTAGCTTATTTGAATGCTTTTCATAGCTTAATTAGTTCCTTTGGTAGCCTAGAAAAGCCTAACAGCCCCTTACATAGCTGCTGCTGTTAAGTAAGCTATTTTACAGCTTATACCTAGCTTTTCTAAAGTCTTGATTTTATTAAAAACCTTATTTTGATATAATAAGTTAGTGTGCAAAAGAAAAAAAAAAGAAAAAAAAAAATTTGCCAAAAGAAAGCCACAGGATTCGAACCTGGGTCTCCTCACTCAGAAACCCAACACAACACCTCTTTACCAACTGCCCTTGGGACTTGTCTCATTATTTTCATGCATAATTAAATATTTAAGTACTATATGGCAGTTTAGGTAATAAGCTTTCTTTAGCTTATTTTGAGCTTATTTTCCTAAGCAACCATCACTGTTTTTAATTTTCCTAGGTTTAGCATAATTCAAAGAACTTTTTGTGAATTTTTCATATTTTTCTAAAATAGCTTAGTATTTTTAATTAATTAATTAGATTAAATTAGTTTTTAAATCGTAATAAATAATTTAAAAGTCGAAAAAATACCCGGCTTTTTCCTAAAATTATTTTTAGTAGTTTAGAACGTAGGAAAATTAGTTTCGCACCCGTAGGACTTAAATTGCATTATTTTCACTTTTGGAGCTCGGGATTAGCCTGGGTTTTTACGTTTTTGTATATTAGCACCCTAGGACTTAGTTTAGCTTAATTTTATTGTTCCGTATGCTTAGTAGTAGTTAATTTAGCCATTTACTTCGTTTACGTGTTTTATTTTCTTTCCCGTTCTTTAATTTGTAGAATAGCGTAACCAAAATTTAAAATTCGTTATATTCAAGCACTTTAATTCCAAACCTCAAACGTCACCGTCAATTCACACCTCGTTGGGAAACGACCCGGGTAATCACTTACCCGGTATCACTTATATCACCTTCGTGAGCTTTGGCACGTTAACCTTTTTCCTAAAAGTTTGATTTGTCGATTCTCGCGTTTCACGTGTTATTTTTGATATTTACTATACTATTTGATATAATTGCCCCCTAAAAAGGCAGTTATCAATTTGGCGCCGCTGCCGGGGAGGTTGTGTTGCGACAATATCGTTACGGTTTGACGATTAGTGACTTGAAGATCCTTCCTCGAGAAGTTATTCGCTTTCCAAAATCCCAAAAACCCAAAAATATTTTCTTTTTCAAAATTTATTTTCCTTTTATGTTTTCTATTTATAAAAAAACCCCCAAAAATATTCTTCTCATTCCTCTTATTCGTTGATTCTATTTCTCTTACCCTCTTTCACCGTTTGATTCTATTCTTCGTATCCTCTCGATCACTTAATTCTATTTCTTTAACCCTCTACAAGTTTAATTCTCATGGCGACGATCGATTATCGTCGTTGTTTCCACTGCAAAAGCCGTATGGAAGAGGATCAACTTTATTGTCAAAATCAGGATTGTTTATGTAAGCGATGTGGAAGGATGGGTGCAAGCAAATATTGCTATTGGTGCGAATTATCCGATAAAAACTCTCTCGATGATTCTCCAAGTTTTTCCGACCATCCGCCACAACCCGATGTTTGTTCTATTGTTTCTGAGCCCAAACCATCTAGAATTGATCAAAATCTTTCGCGATTTACGGTTAAGGTTAAGAGAAAAGAGCAAGAACCGGAGACCAAAACGGAAGTGGTGGAAACTGCTAGCTCTGAGAGCACACCACTTGTCCCACCTCCGGAATCTTCAAGACGTTTTTCAGAAGATTTCCTTAGGGACGGAATGAACATGATTGATAACTACCTTAATGAACTTCGTCTAAAGTTAACTTCGGGAAGTACCGCTACAAATACCAATTGTGATGTTGTTGAGCCCTCGATTCCTACTCCCATACCCGAGATATCTTCGTTCGATCACGATTATTGCTACGGTTGTGGAGACGTGTTACCAAAAGGATTTCGTTGCTACAAATGTATGTGCGAGTGGTGTGGAAACTATCTTACTGATGGATTTTGTTCGATTTGTGCCGAGAATTCATGCGCTTATGATTCTAATCCTAATTCCTTCAATTTTCCTCAGAACGATTTCAACTACCCTCCTCAGAATGCATACGAACCACAACCGTACTATCAAGAATTCAATGATACATCGTTTCAGAACTTCTCTCCTCAATATCTTTGTTGTGCAAATTGTAGGGGTCCTCATTTTGATTATCAATGTCAATCATGGAATCAAAACTATGGGCCTGACCCTTGTTATAACACTCCTTGTTTTGACAATTTCCAACCCCCACAATTTTCCGTCATTGAACAATTTCCCGTCATTGATCAACATCCTCGTGAGAAAAGTATGCTAGAAGAACTTGCCGAAGACCAAACGTCTCGCAACGAAAAATCTATGCTAGAATTACTTGAAGAAGAGGAACGAGCCGCTAAGATTCAAAGATGTCTTGAAGAAATACGAATCGAGGAACGAGCACTTGCAAGACGTGCCCGATGGCTCGCGACTTACATTGACGATGATGATGATAGTGACGATGATGATGAAAGTTTGTCAGCCGAAATCACACCCGAAGAGCCCGTTAACTCTCTAAGTATGGGGGATGAGCATCTTAGCACTATTCCGGAAACGGAACCGTCTTGTGTTGAGAACCTTGTCCCAACCCCAAGTGAGTGCGAGGGTGTTTTCGATATGATGTGTGATGAGCCTATTGATGATGATTCTTCTCCTCCCACCCCTAATGATTCTGTTGAGATGATCTCCGAGTCTGAAAATGACTATACGTCGTTTGACGATTCTTTATCATGTGGAGACATCGAGTATGTTGAGGAAATTCCTTCTGAGCTCGTCAGCTTAGAAGAAGTGAGAGATTTGGAACCCGAAGATCTTGATATGGACACTGATTTTGATTCGGATGATGAAGATATCCTTGTTGTATCCGAGAAACCTTTCACTATGGCATTCACTAATCCTCTTTTTGACTTCGATTATGAATTCAATCTAGTCTCAAATAACCCAATGTTTGACATTCAGAATGAGGATAGTGACTCTTACTTTGAAGACCCCATTACCTCTTTACCCGAGCTCGAGGATTCTACTTCTGAAGAAAAGAATAGTGGCAATCCCACTTCGACTTTAGACCTTCTCGAGGAGTTCGCCGATGAACTCGCTCTTATTGATCATTCTCCACCGGGAGATGATAATGTGCACTTCGACTTTGAAGCCAACCTCACTGAATTGGAAAATCTTTTATACAATAGGTCTTCTGATAATTCGTCAAGTGACACTCTTATAGAAGAGGTCGACTTTCTTTCGTCGGATGACTCGATACCTACGGGTTTTCAGAGTGACGAGTATGGCTTAGATCCATCATCCACCCGTCCGCCTGCTAAACCGCCGGATGATGGAATCTCTTCTAAGCCCGATACAGATATTCTCATTGCTATAGTGGTGGATAAGATTGTTGAACATTCGCTCAATGTTCCTCAATCTAATCTTTTGCCCACCCAACCCACCCGTTGTCAAAAATTTGACACTCTCCTTTCTTATCCCATTACTTCTCCATATCTTAACTCTTACGGGATTGAAGATACCATCTTTGACCCCGGCATTTCTCATTCTTTTAAGCCGGTTATATCTCATCGGAGTGGAACTTTCAGCACATTCAATGTTTATCCAAACCATTTGAATGAAAGTCCGATGGAGATTCTCTATTCCACACTTGCTTCCCCAAGGACAAATGAATTCGGGGTCGAGTCAAGCTAGCGACTCGGTTTTCAAAAACAGTAGCATTTCATGGGTGTCCACCCATGTTTCTGACTTCTTTCTATTTTCTAACACTAAGTGTGGGGGAATTCCCCCACTGTTGTTTGCTTGTTGTGTGTTTGCTCTCTGTTTTCAGGATTCCCGTAGATCGTGATGATTGATGCGCCTGTTTTCAATCCAGCCGCCCAATATCCGATCTTTTTTTTTTCTAACAATTATCTAGGGATATCTTTATTAATCCTTTTGTGAAAAAAGATTTCGTTTCCACACTTGGCTAGTAGTATTACCTTTTTCCGTTCTATAGTTTCGGCTACGGCCGGTACTTTGAATATTGAGGGCAATATTCAATTCTAAGTGTGGGGGAATTCTTAGCGAATTTGATCACTAAACTACGAAGATAACCTAAGAAGGACTACCATTAAGTCATAAAAGAAAAAAAAATAGTGACCTGTTGGCTGCATAACTGCAGGCTCTCGAACACCCTGCTGTGGCTTTTTGGAGCTTATTTTTAAGCTCCCCAACAACACTCCAAGCTAAGTCAAGCTACAGGAAATCAAGGTTAGCTCAGCGACTCTAAATAGGACTGATTTGGGGGATGAAAAAGGCAGTATAACAGCTTAAAAATAAGCTATTATTCTACTGTTTTGGGCCTATGCTGATACAGAACAAGGAATGGGTCAGGGACAGCTTTTAACTTCAATTTTTTACTAAGCTAGAGATAACTTGAATGCTCAAAACTGACACTAGAGTAAGTTGGGTATACTGATGAGTGCTTATTCACTCATCATTTTTACCCATCTAAGACTGCAAAAACGACCAAAAAACACCCAAATATGCTCAAAATGTGTTATAAATGTCCTCGGAGTGTGTTTTATGTGTTTCAGGTACAAAGGATTGAAAACAGGGCAAAAACGGACAGAAATGAGCTTGGAACGGAAAACGTGCTTGCAGACGGAGCCGGGAAGTGGATTTTCTGCATTTTCAAAGCCCGAGATACATCTTTGGGAGTGAGCTTGGGAATCAGACTCAAAAAACCTACCCTAAACCCATTTTACCTTTTTACCCTATCCCGAAACCAAATTACGAATTTACTTTAAATATAACCTAAACATTTTCCATTAAAAATAATTATTTTTATTTATAACCAATTTTTATTTTTTTATTTTTTATTTTTAAAACAATTATTTTTAATTAAGTTAAAAAAAAGAGTTTTATTAGAAAAACACAAAAATACATTTTTGTTTTAAAACTTTTTAACAAAATACACAATACTAATAAGCACCTTGAACCACCCAAACCTTTTACCCTTTTCCCCTTTTAAACCATTTTTCCTACCCATCCCAGTTTTACCCAAAATCTCAAACCCAGAAAACACAACCTTGGCGCCAATACCCTTTGTCTTCATCCTCCCATCACTCTCATCCCACACTGATTCCCAAGCTAAGTGAAACCCCACTTCTCACATGCTTCCCATGCCAAGCTGGCAATCCTCCTTTTTTTTCATTGGCAGAAGTTAGAATACAAAAGATTGATGGCCAGGATCGCATCCTTGGAGCCCAAGATGATCTAACGGCTCTTGTTGATTCGAGAAAGCACAAAGTCTCAAGCACTCACAGAACAAGCACAAGACAGATGAAATACCAGTTTTACTTTTTAGTATAAATAGGTAGATAGGCACTTTGTAAAATCTTGTCTAGAAATTCTCCTTCTAGTACCAATTTTACTTTTATTGTCATTTAAATTTCCATGTAATTTTAATTTTTAATGCAATTTAAATTTAAGTCTTTTAATTCCATTGCAATTTCAATTTTTGTTCATGTTTTTGAAATCTGTCCATTATGTTCTTCAGTGGTTTAAACTCATTTTGAAGTTTTTGTTTAATGATAAAAGCAAGTTTTAAACTTTCAAAACCTTTCCTGGTTCAAAAAAAAATCTGTTTTTCTGCCCCTAAATGGGTGTTTGGTTTAGCATAAAATCTGGGTCGAAATCCTGTTTTGACCCATGTTTGGTCTTCAATTAAGTCTAGTTCAATGTTTACTATGTCCAGTTAACACTCTCAACAGCCTTTTAATGCAAAATGAGTTTAGAGTAGTTTTTTATATGTCAATCTGTTTCATTGTATCTGTCCCAATTGTCCCTTTTCAATCTTCAATTTAAGTAGGTTAGACTTAGGATTAGGATTTGATTTTGATTTTACATGTAGTTAGTAGTATGAATTTAGTATTTCTGAACTTATTTTGGTCCTTAGAGCTTAATTGTAGCCATCAAAGTCACCCCCTAGTGTCCTGGTCTGCTGCACTAGCAGTCCCACAAGCCACTTTGTGACAGCCTTTTTTATGCCTTGTATCAAGTTCAATTTGGGTCTCATTAGGAATTTAAGGACTTTGCCATATGAATATTAGTTTTCTTAGATTTTCAGGTAGTTAGTGTTTAATAAAAAGCTTATTTTAAGCTCAAACACACCCCTCTTGCCTGTTTAGGACTGCTGCAACAGCAGACTTGGATGTTTGAATTGAGCTTATTAAGTCTTAGATAATTGCTTATTTTAGTTTCTTTATAGCTTTTAGATAGGGTAGATTAGGTAGCAACTCTAGTTTAGCTTTTTACATGCTTTTTATAGCTTATTTTATCCCTTTTGTAGCCTTAGTTTCATCTAGTTTAGAATTATTCCCAACTGCTTATTTTAGTTATTCCTTTTTTTTTAGTTCACTATATGCCTTTTAAGCTTATTAGGATCATTAGGTTAGGTAGGGAACCTTAGGTAGCTTATTTGAATGCTTTTCATAGCTTAATTAGTTCCTTTGGTAGCCTAGAAAAGCCTAACAGCCCCTTACATAGCTGCTGCTGTTAAGTAAGCTATTTTACAGCTTATACCTAGCTTTTCTAAAGTCTTGATTTTATTAAAAACCTTATTTTGATCTAATAAGTTAGTGTGCAAAAGAAAAAAAAAAGAAAAAAAAAATTGCCAAAAGAAAGCCACAGGATTCGAACCTGGGTCTCCTCACTCAGAAACCCAACACAACACCTCTTTACCAACTGCCCTTGGGTCTTGTCTCATTATTTTCATGCATAATTAAATATTTAAGTACTATATGGCAGTTTAGGTAATAAGCTTTCTTTAGCTTATTTTGAGCTTATTTTCCTAAGCAACCATCACTGTTTTTAATTTTCCTAGGTTTAGCATAATTCAAAGAACTTTTTGTGAATTTTTCATATTTTTCTAAAATAGCTTAGTATTTTTAATTAATTAATTAGATTAAATTAGTTTTTAAATCGTAATAAATAATTTAAAAGTCGAAAAAATACCCGGCTTTTTCCTAAAATTATTTTTAGTAGTTTAGAACGTAGGAAAATTAGTTTCGCACCCGTAGGACTTAAATTGCATTATTTTCACTTTTGGAGCTCGGGATTAGCCCGGGTTTTTACGTTTTTGTATATTAGCACCCTAGGACTTAGTTTAGCTTAATTTTATTGTTCCGTATGCTTAGTAGTAGTTAATTTAGCCATTTACTTCGTTTACATGTTTTATTTTCTTTCCCGTTCTTTAATTTGTAGAATAGCGTAACCAAAATTTAAAATTCGTTATATTCAAGCACTTTAATTCCAAACCTCAAACGTCACCGTCAATTCACACCTCGTTGGGAAACGACCCGGGTAATCACTTACCCGGTATCACTTATATCACCTTCGTGAGCTTTGGCACGTTAACCTTTTTCCTAAAAGTTTGATTTGTCGATTCTCGCGTTTCACGTGTTATTTTTGATATTTACTATACTATTTGATATAATTGCCCCCTAAAAGGCAGTTATCAATTTGGCGCCGCTGCCGGGGAGGTTGTGTTGCGACAATATCGTTACGGTTTGACGATTAGTGACTTGAAGATCCTTCCTCGAGAAGTTATTCGCTTTCCAAAATCCCAAAAACCCAAAAATATTTTCTTTTTCAAAATTTATTTTCCTTTTATGTTTTCTATTTATAAAAAAACCCCCAAAAATATTCTTCTCATTCCTCTTATTCGTTGATTCTATTTCTCTTACCCTCTTTCACCGTTTGATTCTATTCTTCGTATCCTCTCGATCACTTAATTCTATTTCTTTAACCCTCTACAAGTTTAATTCTCATGGCGACGATCGATTATCGTCGTTGTTTCCACTGCAAAAGCCGTATGGAAGAGGATCAACTTTATTGTCAAAATCAGGATTGTTTATGTAAGCGATGTGGAAGGATGGGTGCAAGCAAATATTGCTATTGGTGCGAATTATCCGATAAAAACTCTCGCGATGATTCTCCAAGTTTTTCCGACCATCCGCCACAACCCGATGTTTGTTCTATTGTTTCTGAGCCCAAACCATCTAGAATTGATCAAAATCTTTCGCGATTTACGGTTAAGGTTAAGAGAAAAGAGCAAGAACCGGAGACCAAAACGGAAGTGGTGGAAACTGCTAGCTCTGAGAGCACACCACTTGTCCCACCTCCGGAATCTTCAAGACGTTTTCAGAAGATTTCCTTAGGGACGGAATGAACATGATTGATAACTACCTTAATGAACTTCGTCTAAAGTTAACTTCGGGAAGTACCGCTACAAATACCAATTGTGATGTTGTTGAGCCCTCGATTCCTACTCCCATACCCAAGATATCTTCGTTCGATCACGATTATTGCTACGGTTGTGGAGACGTGTTACCAAAAGGATTTCGTTGCTACAAATGTATGTGCGAGTGGTGTGGAAACTATCTTACTGATGGATTTTGTTCGATTTGTGCCGAGAATTCATGCGCTTATGATTCTAATCCTAATTCCTTCAATTTTCCTCGGAACGATTTCAACTACCCTCCTCAGAATGCATACGAACCACAACCGTACTATCAAGAATTCAATGATACATCGTTTCAGAACTTCTCTCCTCAATATCTTTGTTGTGCAAATTGTAGGGGTCCTCATTTTGATTATCAATGTCAATCATGGAATCAAAACTATGGGCCTGACCCTTGTTATAACACTCCTTGTTTTGACAATTTCCAACCCCCACAATTTTCCGTCATTGAACAATTTCCTGTCATTGATCAACATCCTCGTGAGAAAAGTATGCTAGAAGAACTTGCCGAAGACCAAACGTCTCGCAACAAAAAATCTATGCTAGAATTACTTGAAGAAGAGGAACGAGCCGCTAAGATTCAAAGATGTCTTGAAGAAATACGAATCGAGGAACGAGCACTTGCAAGACGTGCCCGATGGCTCGCGACTTACATTGACGATGATGATGATAGTGACGATGATGATGAAAGTTTGTCAGCCGAAATCACACCCGAAGAGCCCGTTAACTCTCTAAGTATGGGGGATGAGCATCTTAGCACTATTCCGGAAACGGAACCGTCTTGTGTTGAGAACCTTGTCCCAACCCCAAGTGAGTGCGTGGGTGTTTTCGATATGATGTGTGATGAGCCTATTGATGATGATTCTTCTCCTCCCACCCTAATGATTCTGTTGAGATGATCTCCGAGTCTGAAAATGACTATACGTCGTTTGACGATTCTTTATCATGTGGAGACATCGAGTATGTTGAGGAAATTCCTTCTGAGCTCGTCAGCTTAGAAGAAGTGAGAGATTTGGAACCCGAAGATCTTGATATGGACACTGATTTTGATTCGGATGATGAAGATATCCTTGTTGTATCCGAGAAACCTTTCACTATGGCATTCACTAATCCTCTTTTTGACTTCGATTATGAATTCAATCTAGCCTCAGATAACCCCATGTTTGACATTCAGAATGAGGATAGTGACTCTTACTTTGAAGACCCCATTACCTCTTTACCCGAGCTCGAGGATTCTACTTCTGAAGAAAAGAATAGTGGCAATCCCACTTCGACTTTAGACCTTCTCGAGGAGTTCGCCGATGAACTCGCTCTTATTGATCATTCTCCACCGGGAGATGATAATGTGCACTTCGACTTTGAAGCCGACCTCACTGAATTGGAAAATCTTTTATACAATAGGTCTTCTGATAATTCATCAAGTGACACTCTTATAGAAGAGGTCGACTTTCTTTCGTCGGATGACTCGATACCTACGGGTTTTCAGAGTGACGAGTATGGCTTAGATCCATCATCCACCGTCGCCTGCTAAACCGCCGGATGATGGAATCTCTTCTAAGCCCGATACGGATATTCTCATTGCTATAGTGGTGGATAAGATTGTTGAACATTCGCTCAATGTTCCTCAATCTAATCTTTTGCCCACCCAACCCACCCGTTGTCAAAAAATTGACACTCTCCTTTCTTATCCCATTACTTCTCCATATCTTAACTCTTACGGGAGTGAAGATACCATCTTTCACCCCGGCATTTCTCATTCTTTTATGCCGGTTATATCTCATCGGAGTGGAACTTTCAGCACATTCAATGTTTATCCAAACCATTTGAATGAAAGTCCGATGGAGATTCTCTATTCCACACTTGCTTCCCCAAGGACAAATGAATTCGGGGTCGAGTCAAGCTAGCGACTCGGTTAACAAAAACAGTAGCATTTCATGGGTGTCCACCCATGTTTCTGACTTCTTTCTATTTTCTAACACTTAGTGTGGGGGAATTCCCCCACTGTTGTTTGCTTGTTGTATGTTTGCTCTCTGTTTTCAGGATTCCAGTAGATCGTGATGATTGATGCGCCTGTTTTCAATCCAGCCGCCCAATATCCGATCTTTTTTTTTGCTAACAATTATCTAGGGATATCTTTATTAATCCTTTTGTGAAAAAAGATTTCGTTTCCACACTTGGCTAGTAGTATTACCTTTTTCTGTTCTATAGTTTCGGCTACGGCCGGTACTTTGAATATTGAGGGCAATATTCAATTCTAAGTGTGGGGGGGAATTCTTAGCGAATTTGATCACATTGTACCTTCTAGTACCCTAGCACCCCCGTTTTGACCAAATTTTTAAAATTTTTATCGTTCTAAGTCAAGTATTTACATTTAAAAGAAGTGCTTTGCACAAAAATAAAGCGTTAATGCTTCGGTGTTAATGGTAGTTTAGTCTTGATTCGGCTAGAACAAGGGGAATCCCGACTCTGCTAGAGTGTTGATCTAGCTGCTCTCTTAACATTTAGGCTAAGGTTTTACGCGTTGTGCAAATGAAAATGCTAAGCGTGGAGTAGTTGGTTCTCTTTAGAGCTTATATAAGTAATCTATGGCTTTTTCTCCCAGAAGCTAACTAATTGGACTTAAATACGTGCTCATTGTCAAATTTTTGAACATTCAAATCGTCTTGTTACAATAAAAAGTTTTTAAACAAAATTGATTTAGAGTTCCAAGTTCAACTTTTTATTTAAATTTCCGAGAAAGCATACTTTCCTAAAATCTGAATAATGTTGCAAAATGAGAGTATCGTAAAAGTGCTTGAATGATGCAAAAGTTTCAAGCTTAAAGTTCAAAGTAAAAAAAAAAAAAAAAAAAAAAGGTGAAAAAGAAAAAAAATGAAAAAGTTGAAAAAATGAAAAATGAAAAAATATGAGTTGCGTGAATAAAAGCACTATGTTGCTTATGAATAAATGTGCGAAACTTGCTTTTTCTTAAATTTAAATCGGAAGTTGAACTCGTATTCGTCAAAGTTGTCTAAAAATTTGACGGTAATTTGGAAATCCTCGATTTCAAAGATCCTGAAAGCTCCGATACTATTCTCAAGGGTGAAAACCTAGCCTCCTCAAAAGGACAAGCTGAGAAGAAAGTCGCTACATGGAGTGATCTCACCTTTGAATCTTGAATTTCTAAATCATCGTCGGTTGTAATCCATTTAGGTTGAGTTTTAACTTAACGGTAGCTTCGTAAATCTTTGGAATCGAATTCCCGCTAATTCTGATACTATTCACTGTGAGGTGTCAAAAGCCCGGTCACTTAAAACTTATGTTTTGGGATGTGCCGAGAAGAAAGCCGCTACATGGAAGAGGCTCTTTCGATCCTTAGACTTTCATCGTTTCCGGTGGGTTAGTACTTTAGTTAAGTGGATAACAACCATAACAAAGGTCGATTTCAATGGTCAAACTTTTGAAAATGAGCACACTCACTTAATTTTATAAATTGCGGGAGTAAAAATTTAAGTCTCGACTAACATAGATTATTGATATAAGTAGTGTTAGCATTTTACAAAAACGTTTGCACAATAAGTTTAAGCTTAGTTTGAGAGTATAAAAAAGAGGATGACGATTACAATTCCCCGGAGACACCCATTTTGCGTGAATCCCGTTCCATGATGCCATGTTTTGAAAATCAAGCATTTCATTTATTTACGTTCAAGTTTAAATTTCTAGTATTGAATAAAAAGTCGAAACGGGGTATTCTTGGTATTTTTGATCCTTTCATTACTTTATATAATCGGATTGCTGGGGACTAGCAATTGATAGTGTGGGGGATTTGATGAGTGCTTATTCACTCATCATTTTTACCCATCTAAGACTGCAAAAAGACCAAAAAACACCCAAATATGCTCAAAATGTGTTATAAATGTCCTCGGAGTGTGTTTTATGTGTTTCAGGTACAAAGGATTGAAAACAGGGCAAAAACGGACAGAAATGAGCTTGGAACGGAAAACGTGCTTGCAGACGGAGCCGGGAAGTGGATTTTCTGCATTTTCAAAGCCCGAGATACATCTTTGGGAGTGAGCTTGGGAATCGACTCAAAACCTACCCTAAACCCATTTTACCTTTTTACCCTATCCCGAAACCAAATTACGAATTTACTTTAAATATAACCTAAACATTTTCCATTAAAAATAATTATTTTTATTTATAACCAATTTTTATTTTTTTATTTTTTATTTTTAAAACAATTATTTTTAATTAAGTTTAAAAAAAAAGTTTTATTAGAAAAACACAAAAATACATTTTTGTTTTAAAACTTTTTAACAAAATACACAATACTAATAAGCACCTTGAACCACCCAAACCTTTTACCCTTTTCCCCTTTTAAACCATTTTTCCTACCCATCCCAGTTTTACCCAAAATCTCAAACCCAGAAAACACAACCTTGGCGCCAATACCCTTTGTCTTCATCCTCCCATCACTCTCATCCCACACTGATTCCCAAGCTAAGTGAAACCCCACTTCTCACATGCTTCCCATGCCAAGCTGGCAATCCTCCTTTTTTTCATTGGCAGAAGTTAGAATACAAAAGATTGATGGCCAGGATCGCATCCTTGGAGCCCAAGATGATCTAACGGCTCTTGTTGATTCGAGAAAGCACAAAGTCTCAAGCACTCACAGAACAAGCACAAGACAGATGAAATACCAGTTTTACTTTTTAGTATAAATAGGTAGATAGGCACTTTGTAAAATCTTGTCTAGAAATTCTCCTTCTAGTACCAATTTTACTTTTATTGTCATTTAAATTTCCATGTAATTTTAATTTTTAATGCAATTTAAATTTAAGTCTTTTAATTCCATTGCAATTTCAATTTTTGTTCATGTTTTTGAAATCATCCATTATGTTCTTCAGTGGTTTAAACTCATTTTGAAGTTTTTGTTTAATGATAAAAGCAAGTTTTAAACTTTCAAAACCTTTCCTGGTTCAAAAAAAAATCTGTTTTTCTGCCCCTAAATGGGTGTTTGGTTTAGCATAAAATCTGGGTCGAAATCCTGTTTTGACCCATGTTTGGTCTTCAATTAAGTCTAGTTCAATGTTTACTATGTCCAGTTAACACTCTCAACAGCCTTTTAATGCAAAATGAGTTTAGAGTAGTTTTTTATATGTCAATCTGTTTCATTGTATCTGTCCCAACTGTCCCTTTTCAATCTTCAATTTAAGTAGGTTAGACTTAGGATTAGGATTTGATTTTGATTTTACATGTAGTTAGTAGTATGAATTTAGTATTTCTGAACTTATTTTGGTCCTTAGAGCTTAATTGTAGCCATCAAAGTCACCCCCTAGTGTCCTGGTCTGCTGCACTAGCAGTCCCACAAGCCACTTTGTGACAACCTTTTTTATGCCTTGTATCAAGTTCAATTTGGGTCTCATTAGGAATTTAAGTACTTTGCCATATGAATATTAGTTTTCTTAGATTTTCAGGTAGTTAGTGTTTAATAAAAAGCTTATTTTAAGCTCAAACACACCCCTCTTGCCTGTTTAGGACTGCTGCAACAGCAGACTTGGATGTTTGAATTGAGCTTATTAAGTCTTAGATAATTGCTTATTTTAGTTTCTTTATAGCTTTTAGATAGGGTAGATTAGGTAGCAACTCTAGTTTAGCTTTTTACATGCTTTTTATAGCTTATTTTATCCCTTTTGTAGCCTTAGTTTCATCTACTTTAGAATTATTCCCAACTGCTTATTTTAGTTATTCCTTTTTTTTTAGTTCACTATATGCCTTTTCAGCTTATTAGGATCATTAGGTTAGGTAGGGAACCTTAGGTAGCTTATTTGAATGCTTTTCATAGCTTAATTAGTTCCTTTGGTAGCCTAGAAAAGCCTAACAGCCCCTTACATAGCTGCTGCTGTTAAGTAAGCTGTTTTACAGCTTATACCTAGCTTTTCTAAAGTCTTGATTTTATTAAAAACCTTATTTTGATCTAATAAGTTAGTGTGCAAAAGAAAAAAAAAAATTTGCCAAAAGAAAGCCACAGGATTCGAACCTGGGTCTCCTCACTCAGAAACCCAACACAACACCTCTTTACCAACTGCCCTTGGGACTTGTCTCATTATTTTCATGCATAATTAAATATTTAAGTACTATATGGCAGTTTAGGTAATAAGCTTTCTTTAGCTTATTTTGAGCTTATTTTCCTAAGCAACCATCACTGTTTTTAATTTTCCTAGGTTTAGCATAATTCAAAGAACTTTTTGTGAATTTTTCATATTTTTCTAAAATAGCTTAGTATTTTTAATTAATTAATTAGATTAAATTAGTTTTTAAATCGTAATAAATAATTTAAAAGTCGAAAAAATACCCGGCTTTTTCCTAAAATTATTTTTAGTAGTTTAGAACGTAGGAAAATTAGTTTCGCACCCGTAGGACTTAAATTGCATTATTTTCACTTTTGGAGCTCGGGATTAGCCCGGGTTTTTACGTTTTTGTATATTAGCACCCTAGGACTTAGTTTAGCTTAATTTTATTGTTCCGTATGCTTAGTAGTAGTTAATTTAGCCATTTACTTCGTTTACATGTTTTATTTTCTTTCCCGTTCTTTAATTTGTAGAATAGCGTAACCAAAATTTAAAATTCGTTATATTCAAGCACTTTAATTCCAAACCTCAAACGTCACCGTCAATTCACACCTCGTTGGGAAACGACCCGGGTAATCACTTACCCGGTATCACTTATATCACCTTCGTGAGCTTTGGCACGTTAACCTTTTTCCTAAAAGTTTGATTTGTCGATTCTCGCGTTTCACGTGTTATTTTTGATATTTACTATACTATTTGATATAATTGCCCCCTAAAAAGGCAGTTATCATATACAAGGGCTTAATAAAAACAAATTTAGCGCAATTTGAACATCATTTTGACTGAGAAAAAAGGGCCGAGATCAGCAGCACAGCTGCTGATCTGTACAGTTGCAAAAAAAATGAAAATCCGTTTTGCTTTTATCCAAACTTGCTCAAATCTGGTGAAATCATTTCCCACTAACCCTTACTTGATAAAAGACCTTTGACTTGAGAGGTCAAATGGGTGAAAACGTGTTTTTGACCACCTAGCAGCTTAAGACAAACACCCCTGAAGAGAAGGGATTTTGAGAAAAAAAACTACTTTTCAGAAACTGATTCTGGTTTTCTTTGCTAACTTAAAATGGTAAACTAACATATGACCTTGAAACATAACATTAAACAACTAAGTTAAATCAAATGCTAGTGAAACAGAATTGATAAAAAAAAGACTTTTCATTAATGAGAAAACAAACTACAATTTGAATTTAAAAGACTGAAAACTGAGTTAAAACTAAGACTAGGGGTGCCTTATACTTGGCTACATGATAAGCTATTTATACTAGAGGCTTCACTCTTCAACTGCTTCAATGTTGTGCTTTCTCTGTGAGGGAAAAGTGAGTTGTAGGAGCATTTGTGCTTTCTTGAGTGAATCTCAGCCATCAAACAATCTTGGCGCCCAAATCCAAAGGATCACCACCATCAATTGGTCTTCTCTCTTGAGCTCCAATGGGAGATTGTGGGATTGCCAAAGTGGCTTGACCACATGTGAAGGATGCTTGGCTCGTTCTTGTGCATCTCCCAATGGTGAGAGTGATGGGGGGAAATAGTGGA
This sequence comes from Chrysanthemum makinoi, assembly GCA_910596185.1. NCBI lineage: Eukaryota > Viridiplantae > Streptophyta > Magnoliopsida > Asterales > Asteraceae > Chrysanthemum > Chrysanthemum makinoi. The sequence continues at coordinate 191,453,434 of OU343223.1, forward strand.
GGATGACTAGGAGCTGAGGGGGATTCTTGGCGGGCTTTGGGTGTTCTGGGATTTTTTTATTTTGTTTACCGGTTTGGGGAAGAAAGAAGAAGAGGGAAAGAAAAAAAAGGTCACAGATGGATGGGTTAAGATAGGGTAAAGGGTGAATTGTTTTTATAAAAAGGTTGGAAGTAAAAATACATTTTGTAAATCGCGTTTTTTTTTTTTTAGAAAACTAAAAATAATTGGTTTTAGGAAAAACAGAATTTTTACAAAATGGTTTTTAAGGTGAAAATAGGATTTCGGGATTAAAAGGTGTTTTGGGCGTTATCGGTATCGGAAATTGGTAAAATGGGACTTTTGGGTTCTGGATAGGTTTTTGGTTGCTTTTCCCCCCGATCACTCTCAAAACGTGTCTCGGGCTTCAGAAATGTAGAAAATCGCATCCCAGCTACGTCTTGACTGCACTTTTCCAGATTCAGCTCGAGTTTTCCCGCTTTCGCTCTGCTTTCAATCCTTTTGTACCTGAAAGACATAAAACACACTCCGAGGATATTTTTAACATATTTTGAGCGTATTTGGGTGTTTTTAGTCATTTTTTAGGTCTTAGGCGGGTAAAAATGATGAGTGAATAAGCACTCATCAAATTCCCCCACACTAGGCAATTGCTAGTCCCTAGCAATCAATCATGTGAAGTAATGAAAGACTCAAGATTACCAAGACTACCCCGTTTCGACTTTTTATTTGATGCGAGAAACTTAAACTGAAACGTAAACAACATGCTTGATTATCAAAAAATAAGCGGTATCATGGAACTGGATTCACACAAAATGGGTGTCTCTAGGGAATTATAATCGTCATCCTCTTTTTAATACTCCCAAACTAAGTCTAGACTTATTGTGCAAATGTTTTTGTAAAATGCTAACACTACTTATACAAATAATCTATGTAAGTCGAGACTTAACTTTTTTACTCCCGCAATTTATACATTTTAAGTGTGTGTGTTGTCTTCAAAACTTTGATCATAAAAATTGACACTCATCACGGTTGTTATCTATTCAAGTTTAATATTAATTCACCGGAAATCTAAAAACTTAAGGTTCGAAAAGGGCCTTTTCCATGTAGCGGCTTTCTTCTCGGCACATCCCAAACCAGTTGGTTTTAGGTGACCAGGTTTTTGACACCCCACAGAGAATACTACCGAAGCTTTCTAGACCTTTGAAATTAATAATCTCTAAATTCTCGTTGCTTTTTAAGATAAAATTGACGAATCCGAGTTCAACTCCCGATTTAAATTTGAGAAAAAGCAAGTTTCGCACATTTATTCATAACTTTTTTATTTCACCAACATTTTTTTTTCATTTTTCATTCACTTTTTCACCTTTTTTTTTTTTTTTTTTTTGACTTGCAATTTTACTTTTGCATCATTCAAGCACTTTTACGATACTTTCATTTTGCAATTTTATTCAGATTTTAAGAAAGTATGCTTTCCCAAAAATTTAAACAAAAAGTTGAACTCTAACTCTTTATCAAAATCGCTTAAAAGTTTTATTGCATAACAAAACGATTTTTATGTTCAAAGGTTTGAAAACGACACTATATTAGGTTCAATTAAGAGCTACTGGGAGAAAAAGCCATAGATTACTTATATAAGCTTTAAAGAGAACCAACTACTCCACGCTTAGCATTTTCATTTGCACAACTCGTAAAAACTTAGCCTAATCGTTAAGGAAGCAGCTAGATCAACACTCTAGCAGAGTCGGGATTCCCTTTGTTCTAACCTAATCAAGACTAAACTTTTATCAACACCGAAGTGTTAACACTTTATTTTTATGCAAATTTTTGAAATTTTGGTCAAAACGGGGGTACTAGGGACTAAAGGGTACAAATGTGACAAAATTCGACAGAATTCCCCCCCACACTTAGAATTGAATATTGCCCTCAATATTCAAAGTCCCGGCCGAAGCCGATACTATCAAACGGAAAAAGGTAATACCACTAACAAAGTGTGTGGACGAAATCTGTTATTTTAACACAAAAAGGATTTTTTGAAAACATATCCCCAGATAAACGTTAGTAAAATGATCGGTTATTGGGCGGCTGGATGGAAAACAGGCGCATCAATCATCACGATCAAAGGGGATTCCTGAAAACATGAGCAAACACACAAGAAGCAAACACCGTGGAGGTTTCCCCCCACACTTAGTTGTTAGAAAATAGAAAGAAGTCAGAAACATGGGTGAACACCCATGGAATGCTACTGTTTTTGTTAACCGAGTCGCTAGCTTGACTCGACCCCGAATTCATTGGTTCATGGGGAAGGTTTGGAGATCCGGGACAACCATGGATGGTATGTCCCCTCCAAAGTAGTGCTTCAACCTATGTCCATTCACCTTGAAGTTTGGTCCGTCGGTTTGAGATAACTCGACGGTGCCATATGGAAAAACTTTGGCAATGGTGAATGGACCAGTCCAACGGGTCTTAAGTTTCCCGGAGAAGATTTTCAATCTAGAATTGAAAAGAAGGACTCGGTCACCAACGTTGAAAATGCGGTTCTTGATCTTTAAGTCGTGGATCTTCTTTGTCTTTTCTTTATAGATCAAAGAGTTCTCGTAAGCTTGATCACGGAGTTCATTTAATTCATTGAGTTGAACTTTCCGATGATCACCCGCGGACTTGAGGTCAAAATTGGCATGCTTCAAGGCCCAATAGGCTTTGTGCTCGAGCTCGATCGGGAGATGACACGCCTTTCCGTACACAAGCTTGTAAGGAGTACACCCGATGGGTGTTTTGTAAGCGGTACGGAAGGCCCAAAGTGCATCTTCAAGTTTGTCCGACCAAGAGGCACGGTTTTCACCTACGGTCCTCTCCAAGATTCTTTTCAAACCCCGATTCGATACCTCCACTTGCCCACTAGTTTGGGGGTGATACGCGGTAGAGAGACGGTGAGTGACACCGTACTTAAGCATCACTTTTGCGAATTGGTCGTTGCAAAAGTGCGTACCGCGATCACTAATGATGGCACGGGGAGTTCCGAAACGGGAAAAGAGAGACTTTAGAAACTTCACAATTACTCGGGCGTCGTTGGTGGGTAGCGCTTTCGCCTCTACCCATTTAGACAAATAATCAACCGCCACGAGTATATACTTGTTCCCTCGAGAAGACGGGAACGGCCCCATAAAGTCGATGCCCCATACGTCAAAGATCTCGCACACTTGAATGGCATTTTGAGGCATTTCATCTCTTTTAGAGATGTTGCTATGACGTTGGCAAGCGTCGCAAGATTTGACGAGGTCATGGGCATCTTTGTAAATTGTGGGCCAATAGAAACCGGAGTCAAACACCTTCTTGGCGGTGTAGTTCGGGCCATGATGTCCCCCCGTGGGTCCATTATGACAAGCCTTGAGGATTTCAGCAGCTTCTTGGCCGTGAACACACCGTCGGATGACTTGATCCGCACAGATTTTGAACAAATAGGGGTCGTCCCAGAAATAATGCTTAAAATCTTTGAAAAATTTGTTCTTTTGTTGGGACGACATCCCTTTCACAACAAAGTTACCCGCATGATAGTTTGCAAAGTCGGCAAACCATGGGGTACTCGAATCTCTACTATGAGATACCACATTAAGTGTCTCGAGAGGAAACGTTTCGTTTATTTCCTTTTTCTCGAGCACACCTTGATGTGGATTTTCAAGACGAGAGAGATGATCAGCCGCGAGGTTCTCGGCTCCTTTTTTATCACGGATGATGATATCAAATTCTTGTAGGAGGAGAACCCATCGGTGCAATCTCGGCTTTGCATCTTGCTTAGCAAAGAGATATTTGAGAGCCGAGTGATCCGTATACACTATGCTTTTTGACAAGATCAAGTATGGCCGAAACTTCTCGAAAGCATACACCACGGCTAGTAATTATTTTTCCGTAGTGGTGTAATGTGCTTGAGTTTCGGTCAAAGTTTTGCTAGCATAATGTATAGGCTGGAAATGTTTTGATTTTCGTTGCCCCAAGACGGCACCTATGGCGTAATCACTTGCGTCGCACATAAGCTCAAATGGTAAGTCCCAATCGGGGGCAACTAAAATTGGTGCTTCAGTGAGTTTCTTCTTAAGAGTTTGAAAAGCTTCAGTGCACTCACTAGAGAAGATGAAAGGAGTATCCTTTTCAAGAAGTCGGGTCATTGGCCTGGATATTTTCGAGAAATCTTGAATGAAACGACGATAGAAACCGGCATGACCAAGGAAACTTCTAACTCCTTTAACGGTTGTGGGAGGAGGTAGCTTTGCAATAACATCAACTTTAGCTTTGTCCACCTCAATCCCGTTCTTAGAGATCTTATGGCCAAGGACAATGCCTTCCTTGACCATGAAATGACATTTCTCCCAATTTAGACAAAGATTCGTGTTTTCACAACGTTCAAGCATCTTGTCCAAATGGGAGAGACATGTTTGGAAAGAATTCCCAAAGACCGAAAAATCATCCATGAAAACTTCCATAGTCTTTTCGATCATATCATGGAAAATGGCCATCATACACCTTTGGAACGTACCGGGAGCATTACACAAGCCGAAAGGCATGCGTCGGTAAGCAAATGTTCCATAAGGACACGTGAATGTGGTCTTTTCTTGATCTTGTGGGTCAATGGGTATTTGGAAGTAACCCGAGAAACCATCGAGAAAACAATAGTATTCATTTCCCGCTAATCTCTCAAGCATTTGGTCCATGAAGGGTAAAGGAAAGTGGTCTTTACGGGTGGCTTCATTTAACTTTCGATAGTCAATGCAAACACGCCATCCCGTAACCAATCGAGTAGGAATCAACTCGTTTTCATCATTTTCAACAACGGTAATGCCACCTTTTTTGGGCACACAATGAACGGGGCTCACCCAAGGACTATCCGAGATAGGGTAAATCAATCCGGCATCGAGAAGTTTTATGACTTCTTGCTTGATAACCTCATGGATTTTAGGATTCACTCTTCTTTGATGTTGAACCGCCGGTTTGAAGTCATCTTCCATAAGAATCTTGTGTGTACAAAATTCCGGGTTAATACCCTTGATGTCGGAAAGTTTCCAAGCGATGGATCGCTTGTGTGACTTCAAAACCTTTATGAGAGCGGCTTTTTCATCCTCACTCAAGTCTTTAGCAATAATGACGGGTGATTTATTGTCACCCTCCAAAAATGCATACTCGAGATGAGGTGGTAAGTCCTTAAGTTCGACCTCAGGAGGATCATTAGATTTTTCAATGGTTTTGATTTCCTCTTTATGAAGTTCGTGAGAAGAGAGTGATGAAGGATCATCATTGAGCAACTTCTCGAGGAGAAGTATGTCTCCCTCGATGTCGATGGGAGCGTGATCAATTTCCTATGAAACCGAATCACTAGACAAGTACGCTTCAATCTCTTCCGAAATAGAGTCACTTCCCTCAAACGAAGTGAGGGACGGGGAAGAGAGAGCAACGATGGGATCAACCGAAGTGGGATTGCCACTCGAGAATCCAAGAAGTTCTTGAGAATATTCCTCCAACACAATGTCAATGACATCAATCATGTTGACGGAAGTGTCTTCATAATTGGGGGAGTATCTCATAACTTGATCGAGGTTGAAAGTAACGGCTTCCTTGTTTGACCTCAAAGTAATTTCCCCTTTATCAACGTCGATCAATGCACGACCCGTTTTTAAGAAGCACCTCCCAAGGATGAGGGGTACTCGGGGATCGGCATCAAATTCGACCACAACAAAGTCGGCGGGGAAATGAAACTTGCCCACTTTCACAAATACATCCTCGGCTATTCCCAACGGACGAGAATTTGTGCGGTCCGCAAGCTCGAGGATCATACACGTAGGTGTAAGCGGGGGTAATGAAAGCTTCTTCCACATGGAGTGTGGCATTAAGTTAATGCTCGCACCAAGATCGGCCAAGGTGGAGCATTGAACTAATCCTTGAAAATCACACAGGATGAGGAATTTTCCGGGGTCTCCTAACTTTTCGGGAAGTTTTTTAAGGATAACCGCCGAACAATTCTCGTTCAAGGAAGTTTTAGCCAACTCGGAAATCTTTTCTTTGTTGCTCAACAAGCTTTTGATCGTCGGACCAAACTTGGGCATTAGAAGGAGAGCCTCCGCGAAACTAATCTCGAAGTGTGTATCTTGAAAGATTTGGATAAGCTTCTCCATTTGTTGATTAGTTTTGTCGCGGGCCTTTTGATCATTAAGCCTTGAAGGATAAGGAAGTGAAGGCTTAGGATTGGTCATCGGAACAACGGGTTCCGGAATTGGAGGTAGGACATCCGAAGGTTGGACTTGTGCTGTACTTCGTGGGCTTGTAGATTGCACCTTGTCCTTGGTCACCTCGGTTTCTCGTTCTACTTCCCTCACCGGAGAGGGTGTAGGCATCGAGGGTCCATCATATGATTTACCACTTCGGGTGGCAATAGCATTCAACTCTCCCTTCGGGTTGGGAATTGTGTTACTTGGGAGAGATCCCGAACTCGAGGGTTGAGATGAAGAAGAGGATTGAGCTTGATGCAAGAAACTAGCCATCATGTTTTTCAATTCATTTGTTTGTCTGAGCACGGTCGTTTCAATTTTGTTATTCAACTCAGCTTTCAAATTAATTATCTGACTTTGCATGTTACGAATGTTTGCTTCCGAGGTTTTCTTGTAGTTCTCAAACTCCGGAATTGGTGCAACATAAGGATAGGTTTGTTGAAAAGCTTGTTGTTGAGGAAGAGATTGATAATTTTGCGGTTGAGGAGTTTGATGATTGAAATTCGTTCCTCGATTCTGATGGTTGTTTTGGTTTTGATTCTGATTAAAACGGTTTTGGTGAGTAGGTACTGGTGCAAAGCCGGGTGGTCCCATTTTATTAGCAAGGTATCCTTGATTCGTATTAGGATTGTGATTAGCAGCTGCCACGGTGGCATTTCTAACGTCGCCATCGGTGGCTTGACAATTGTAATACGGATGGGGACCACCGCAAATAACACAAGTTTCAGTAACGGCTTTCACCGGTTCCGTTTTCTGAATCTGGGACTTAAATTCTTTCATCATGCTATAAATAGCGTCGGTAAGTCCTTCCAATTTTGACTCCACAACGGATGAAGAAGAATTGGTAGTAACCTTAGCAACAATCGCTTTGTTTCTGGATGTTACAACCTTAGACTTGTTCTCGATAATCGTTCTAATATCCCCGGGCATACGACTCAAGATATTACCACCGGCGGCCGCATTGAGCGAATCTTGGTCGTTTGGGTTTAAAGCATTGTAGAATGTATCGATCTGATGAAGGTCGGAGAAACCGTGATGTGGACATTTTCGTAGAAGTTCTTTGAATCTATCCCACGCTTCTCCAAAACTCTCGTCGAATCTTTGTCGGAAATTTGTTATTTCATTTCTTAACATTGTGGTTTTCGACGGAGGGAAAAACTGGTTAACGAATTTCTTAGAGAGGTCTTCCCATGTTGTGATTGAACGAGGGGGTTCTTTCTCAATCCAAATCCGGGCTGCCCCCTCGAGGGAAAACGGGAATAACATCAACTTAATCGACTCATGAGGGACGCCCCGAAAGTTAATAGTGGAAGCCACTTGATTAAACCAACGGATATGGGCGTGGGGCTCATCCCTATCAAGACCGCAAAAAGGTTTAGATGAAACCAAGTGAATCAAATTAGTCTTAAGTTCAAAATTTTCGGTGTCAATTGGTGGTACGACGATAGCATCCCCGTAGCCGTCTACGGGAGCTTGAAGTAACTCAGACATGGTTCGAGTATCCGCCATTTCGGGAATGGGGGCGGGATTAGTACGAATCTTGGGTTCGACTAATGGGGAAGGACGTCTATTTCGTCTTCGCGTAATGGTGGCGAGTTCAAGAAGGGGATTAGAAGAATTAGAAGAACGAGTGCGCATGCACTTCCAAAAACACTATCAATTAAAACAAGACCGAGGCAAAACACAGTGAACTTAAACCAATAATCCCAAGTGAATTGATCACTTCTATAAGATAAACGCACAAAGGAGCGGAGAAGCTTATTAGGTCAGCGCGAAGCTTATTAAAAACCCGCCTCTTTTCAGCCGCAATTTAATGTCGCCGTCCTTATACCCCTCACACAGTTTGTTTATCCGATAGAAATAAACCAAAACACAAGCGACACAAAGGCAAGTTTTAAATCTTTTGTTCGGGAACTTATAATGATAACACCTCGGTTGAGAATGTTATATTGATTGTGTCTTCTATATTATTTAAAACAACAAACAAAAATCTTTTTGTATTTTTAATCTTTTACATATATATACAAAGAAAAGAAAAATATTTTTGTATTTTTGTATTTTTATAAAAACAATAACTTCACGAGGAAGGTTCTTCAAGTCACTAATCGCAAAAATCACGATATTGTCGCAACACACCTCCCCGGAAGCGGCGCCAAAATTTGATTCGTTTGTTTGTGAGTGTGGTGAAATAAACACAATATCAATATATATCAAATTAACCGTAAAATTCGACAAATTAACCTTTTAGGAAAAGGGTTAACGTACCAAACCTTACGGGTGTGATAAAAGTGATACCGGAAAAGTGATTTCCCGGGTCGTGTCCCAACGAGGTGTGAATGGAAGGATTCGTTGAGTTTTGTGATTTACAACTTGAATTGGTTTAATGATGATTTGTTGATTTGAATTACGTTCTCTACAAATTAATTAACGGGAAGGTAATTAAGGTAAGGGAACCCTAATAAACTACAAATTAACGATTACTAAGGCTAAGAAATGATAAAACGAAGCTAAACTAGGTCCTAGGGTGCTAAAACTAAAAAACGTAAAAACCGGCAACCACCCGAGCCATAAACATGAAAGTTTTGCAATTTTAGGGCTACGGGTGTGAAAACAATTTTCCTATGTTCTAGTCGACTAAAAATAATTTTATAAAAATCTAGGAATTTTTTCGACTTTTAAAATAATTATTACGAATTAAAAACTATTTTAACCTAATTAATTAATTAAAATACTCGCTAATTTATAAAAATCTGTAAAAATCACTAAAAGTACTTTAAATGTTACTGAATCTAATAAAAATCTGAAAACAGTGTGTTGTTAAGCAAATAAGCTACCAAATAAGCTAAAGATGCTTAAGGCAAAAACTGCTAATGATAATTAAAGATTAGATTTTGCAAAAAAGGAATGAGACAAGTCCCAAGGGCAGTTGGTAGGATTGTAGTGTGGTGGGTCTGGGTGGCGATTTAATCCCAAAGCGGTTGCAAAGTTTTTGAACTTTTTTTGACTTTTGCTTATTGGAATTTGAAGAAGCAATCAAAATAAGCTTTTTTTATGAAAAACTTTTTTTTAGAAAATTACACAATAAGCTATTATGCAGCCTATTGGTAACTGTTGTGGATAAGAAACAAACCAAACAACCTCATAAGTCCTCTAATAATCCAATTAGGCATAAGCAGTTGGATAAGCTATATTTAAACTAACATACACTAAGCTAAGTCAACAATAAGCTAGTACACTAAAAAGTAGAAACCGAATCTAAAGTTTTAAAGGAATAAGCAGTTGGCCAAGAACCTAAACTAGGGAGATCCTAAGCTAAAATAAGGTAAATAAGCAGTAAGGGAGCTAATAAGCACTTATAAGCTAAGTCTAACTAAACTAATATAAACAAATTATTGATCATTAAACTACGAAGATAACCTAAGAAGGACTACCATTAAGTCATAAAAGAAAAAAAAAATAGTGACCTGTTGGCTGCATAACTGCAGGCTCTCGAACACCCTGCTGTGGCTTTTTGGAGCTTATTTTTTAAGCCCCCCAACAGCACTCCAAGCTAAGTCAAGCTACAGGAAATCAAGGTTAGCTCAGCGACTCTAAATAGGACTGATTTGGGGGATGAAAAAGGCAGTATAACAGCTTAAAAATAAGCTATTATTCTACTGTTTTGGGCCTATGCTGATACAGAACAAGGAATGGGTCAGGGACAGCTTTTAACTTCAATTTTTTACTAAGCTAGAGATAACTTGAATGCTCAAAACTGACACTAGAGTAAGTTGGGTATACAAGGGCTTAATAAAAACAAATTTAGCACAATTTGAACATCATTTTGATCGAGAAAAAGGGCCGAGATCACAAAGACAAATGCCGATTCTGTATTGCAAAAAAATGAAAATCCGTTTTGCTTTTATCCAAACTTGCTCAAATCTGGTGAAATCATTTCCCACTAACCCTCACTTGATAAAAGACCTTTGACTTGAGAGGTCAAATGGGTGAAAACGTGTTTTTGACCACCTAGCGCCTTAAAACAAACACCCTGAAGAGAAGGGATTTTGAGAAAAACTACTTTTCGAAACTGATTCTGGTTTTCTTTGCTAACTTAAAATGGTAAACTAACATATGACCTTGAAACATAACATTAAACAACTAAGTTAAATCAAATGCTAGTGAAACAGAATTGATAAAAAAAAGACTTTTCATTAATGAGAAAACAAACTACAATTTGAATTTAAAAGACTAAACCGAGTTAAAACTAAGACTAGGGGTGCCTTATACTTGGCTACATGATAAGCTATTTATACTAGAGGCTTCACTCTTCAACTGCTTCAATGTTGTGCTTTCTCTGTGAGGGAAAAGTGAGTTGTAGGAGCATTTGTGCTTTCTTGAGTGAATCTCAGCCATCAAACAATCTTGGCACCCAAATCCAAAGGATCACCACCATCAATTGGTCTTCTCTCTTGAGCTCCAATGGGAGATTGTGGGATTGCCAAAGTGGCTTGACCACATGTTAAGGATGCTTGGCTCGTTCTTGTGCATCTCCCAATGGTGAGAGTGATGGGGGGAAATAGTGGAGGATGACTAGGAGTTTGAGGGGATTCTTGGCGGGCTTTGGGTGTTCTGGGATTTTTTTATTTTGTTTACCGGTTTGGGGAAGAAAGAAGAAGAGGGAAAGAAAAAAAGGTCACAGATGGATGGGTTAAGATAGGGTAAAGGGTGAATTGTTTTTATAAAAAGGTTGGAAGTAAAAATACATTTTGTAAATAGCGTTTTTTAAGAAAACTAAAAATAATTGGTTTTAGGAAAAATAGAATTTTTACAAAATGGTTTTTAAGGTGAAAATAGGATTTCGGGATTAAAAGGTGTTTTGGGCGTTATCGGTATCGGAAATTGGTAAAATGGGACTTTTGGGTTCGGATAGGTTTTGGTTGCTTTTCCCCATCACTCTCAAAGCGTGTCTCGGCTTCAGAAATGTAGAAAATCGCATCCCGCTACGTCTTGACTGCACTATTCCATTCACTCGAGTTTTCCCGCTCCTCTGCTTTCAATCCTTTTGTACCTGAAAGACATAAAACACACTCCGAGGATATTTTAACATATTTTGAGCGTATTTGGGTGTTTTTAGTCATTTTTTAGGTCTTAGGCGGGTAAAAATGATGAGTGAATAAGCACTCATCAAGTATCCTCAGAGCTTTCATCCAGTAGCTTTCGTTGCGGTTCAGGCTTGGGAATCGGAATGGCTTCCTTAGAGGGAACTTTCCTTTTGAGTGGAGGTTTACTCTTAGGGAACTTTCTTTGACTCTCAGTGCTTGTAACACTTCCTGCACTGCCTCTCCTTGTTTTCCTAGTAGTTGTACCGGAGGACTTTTCATCAAGAAAATCGACTTTGCCTTCATCAACCGCTATCAGATACCTTTTGTATGAATAGAGTTGTTTGACTTCATCAGTTAGAAGGTGATCTGGTAACACTGCACCCTGTTTCTTTGTTGTAGATTCCTTAAATCTGACTGTGAGTGTATGCTCATACAACATGGAGTGATTGTTGGGTTCATTGGTTCTCAAGGGGATATCAGGATTATACCCTAGAGCTCTTTGGATCAATAGTTTTGTATATCTGATGTATGGGATTTTGGAGCCAAGCTTTTTGAGGAATGACATCATGTGGTCCCATATCAGAGCTTCAACTTCGATGTGTTTCATATTGACCAAAGCCCAAAAGATCTGTAGTTCAACGAGCTTGGGATGCTCATAACCACTATCACGTCTAGAAATGGATTTGGTGATGATGATGTAGAGGGTTCTCCATGGCTGAGGAATATTCTTAAGATCCATGTATGAATGCTTTGTGATTACTCCTGAAGCTTCATCATAACCAATGTTGATCATGAACTGCAGAACGACCTCTTTAGTTGGCGTGGCAGTGTGTTCGGTTGGCTCGATGACAGGTATGAGAAGAACAGCTTAAATCTGCTGGTGTGATGGTGACCTGTTTGTCATTGAGCGCGTCACCGTCCACAGATTTTGTCCTTTGACCTTTCGCATTGTATTCCGTAATCGTTGAATATATATCTCGTGAACTGTAAAGCGTAATTGGTGAGCATGTTCGATAAGGATGATTCTTCGAATGTCCACAACAATTAAACAAGAAGACTCTAAGCAGGTGAGAGTATCAAAATCAACACGAAGGTTGTTCTTTCCAATCTTCATTGGATAACCATGAGGGAAGATATCGAAACGGTGAGAACATTTGGTGCTTCCACATTCCGCATTTGAGCGTCCCATGTCGTGATCTCGAAAGATATTTAGCCAAAAGAACCAACATATCGAAAGATATTATGTTAGTCAACAGATGGTTTTATTGTCTAATTATTGAATGTGATATGTCGATGATTGTTACGAGTCCAATGTCACTTGTTTGTCCAATAGTCCAATGGCGTCGTGATAAGTTTCGTGAGTTGATTAACTTTAAGTTTTAAAGTCCATGTTTTCACTTATTTTTCACAACATATTAAACGTTGAAGCTTATTAGTGACATTATTGGTTTCGTGGCGTTATGATTTATTTATTTACAAGTTTGCACGCGTAACAATTCATAATTAAGGTTAAAACTAGGCTTAGGCGTAGAAATGGCAAGCTTATGCGTAAACAGAGTGTTATAATGCCGTAAGCATAAGCTTATGCGTAGGTTCTTGACTTACGCGTAAGAAATATTTCGCGTAGGAAAAGGGGGCCTTATGTATAAAGCTTACGCGTAAGCGTATATGGAACCTTACGCGTAAGGCTTAATCGTAAGAGTCAACCTTATGCGTAGAGGTTACTGTTTACGCATATCCTTCACAGGATACGCATACTCCCTTATGTAGAACCTTACGCGTAAGATTTCTCTTACGCATAACATGATACGCGTAAGGTGATCCTTATGCGTAGATTGCAAATACCCTTGATGGTGAATTTTCAAGCATAATAAACCTGAAATAAGTTCATCATAGCACCAATATTAACACATACATTCAATTATTTTCAAATCAGATCATGAATATTTATTAGAGCTGTTATGCGTAGAACAGGTTACGCGTAAACTTAAACCCTTAGGCCTAATTTCTACGTGTAAGTTATCTAACCATAGGAATTGCACCAAACTTGTTATGTAAGGTCTAAGAAGCCTTATGAGTAGTTCTATCCAAGTTTTAACATCAGAATCTAAGTGAATCAAAAATACCCAAATACTTATGAACTTAAAACCAAATTTCCAATTAAAGATCAATTAGTGTTTCTTGGTTGGTTCTGAGCCTAGATATCATCAATTCACCATAAGAACAACATCACTCAACTATCGTTTTTAGCCAAAAACATTCACATTTTATTCAAAATCAAACAATTTGAAACCATTATGATAAAAATGGAACCAAACTAACCATTTTAACCAAAACACTAAACACAATTATGCATTCACATTGTTTGTAAACACATTAAGATTAAGAAACCACTTACAAATTGATGATCAAGAACTCGGATTTGTATATTGATTTTTAGGCGTAAGATTTGGGTTGTTGAGTAATAAATGAGAAGAGTTAATGAATTAGGTGGAGAGTTTTATTAAAATAACTTTGAGCTTTTGACAGTTTTAGCCCCTTCACCTTTTCCATTTACATCCAATGTCCATAACTTCCATTTTGGTTACCAAACGAAGGATATTTGGAAAAAATTTTGACAACACTCCCCCTCGACTTAAGAAATAATGAAGTTTTATAAATTTTAGTCCGAGGAGTGTCAGTAAATCAGAAAAGAAACCACCATTTAAAGAAACAACCGGGATAAAATAACATGGAAGTACAAGGTTTTATGAAACCGAAAAATATTTGCTTTCTCCCCCTCAACACTTGATCGAGTAAATACTGAATTTTGAAAGATTTGAGTGTTGGCAGAAGATTTGTACTTTCCTTGTTAAAAGAAATATAGATAGAAGAATATTTTTGTTGTTTTATCTGATTTTATAATTTTGTATTTTGTTTTTGAAAAATATTTACAAAAGAGGTTTTGGTGTTTGACTGGTTTTTAATAATGTTTTAAGAGTTCATCCAGTTCCTCTTGAGTCAAACACCGCATACCAATCCGTGGACCAACTCATTAAACCTAGCAGGAGCTAAGGCTTTGGTGAGGAGATCTCGCCAATTGGTATTCGTACCCACAAAATATAATTCAACAAAGACTCTATTCCACGCGTGTCCTTGATGAAATGATATCAAGATCGATGTGCTTTGATTTCAATGTTGAACGAGTTGCACGAGATGGCAATAGCACTCCGATTGTCGCAAGATACATCGATTTTGTCAAATACGTAGCCATAGTCTTTGAGTTGTGTTCTCATCCAAATGACTTGAGCACAACACGACGACATGGCTACATATTCTGCTTCGGTTGAGGACAACGATGTACAATCCGCTTCTTCGATTGCAAGGGACACCCGCTTTATCACCAAGAAATTGTAACGCCCCAAGTACTTTTCCTCGTGAATCTAAGCATCCTGCGGTCGTCAAAAAGCTATTAGTTCAAAACCGAATCCTTCGGATACCGATTCCCAAATTAATGGTTCCTTGATGTATCGGAGGATTCTTTTAGCCTCGAGAGGTGGGTTTCAGCTTGGTCTCTACCGATAACGGGAGCAGAGATACTGGCAAAAACAATGTCGAGCCCTGGCTTGTAGATACATGAGAGACCCAATAATACTACGGTATTTTGAAGGGTCCACCAATTTCCCATGTAAATCAGCATCTAACTTCTTGGTATGAGCCATTGGTGTGGCCTAGGTGTCATAGGTTTGCATTCCAAATTTGTTAAGAATTTCAAGGGCATATTTGGACTGACTCAAGAAAATACCATATCGGTGATTGATGAACTCTAAGTCCTAGAAAGAACGTAAGTTCACCCATCATGGACATTTCAAAATGTTTCTTCATTAGTTTTGCAAATGCGATTGAGTACTTCTTATGTGTTGACCCAAAAATGATGTCATCCACGTAAATTTGAACAATTAAGATATGTGCCTTGTGATATTGTATGAAAAGAGTTGAATCGACCGAACCTTTGGTAAAATTATTGGCAATGAGTAAGGATGATAACTTATCGCACCACCCGAGATTGTTTGAGTCCGCATGAGCTTTGTTCGGTTTGTAGACATGGTTCGGGAGCGGATCAATCGAATCCTTCGGGCCGGTGACATAAATCGCTTTTTTCATTGACCATTCAGAAAAGCAGTTTTGACGTCCATCTGAAAGACCGTTATATTCATATGAGCCGTGAACGCTAGAAAGATCCAATGTTCTCAAGACGAGCAACCGAGCGAATGATTCTTCAAAGTCAATACCATCTTCCCGTTTATAACCCTTAGCCACCGACGTGACTTGTTTCTCGACACGTTCCTCTTCAAAGATCCAATTTGTTCTTCCAAATCCATTTGAGACCAATGACGAGACCCTGTTGGTCTTTCAACCAGTTCCCATACTTCAAGACGTTTGAATTGGTTGAGTTCTTCTTGCATGAATTCAATCCGCTTGTCCTTTGTCATTGCGTCTTTAATGTTTTAGGCTCAGATTGGCAGACAGTGAGTGCATAAATGCAATGTTCACCGTCTGTGTGAAGACGTTGTCTCGTTTACCGTTGATTCGGGTTACCAATAATATTCTCAAGAGGATGGTCTTTTGTCCAACGATGTGTAGAGGTTGATGTTGGTATACATTGTGCGCATTTTGAGAATTCAAATGGCTTGTAGATGATTCCGCGACATCGTCAGCAGCTTCATTGGCAAACGGGTTAAAGAACGATTTGGATCAAAATCTGCAGCAGTGTGGGTACTTCATTAAGAACATCATCACCGGTTCACGTCGTTGGATGCGGTTTGTTCAATTGTTGTTGCAGAGTCAACTGGTGGTGCTTCTTCAACCGTAGTTGTTGTAGCGGTGTGTATCGGTATTGGAATATAATCGTTGAGCAACGGAAACATTGGATACACCGAGCACGCTCATCAATGTCATCACTAAACAACGGAGCAAATAACTTTTCCATTTGTTGACGAAAGTAAGTCGGGGCTTGTATCGGTTATGATGATGGGGTGTGAGGGAAGTTTAAACGGTTATGACCGAGTTCCAAGCTGTTATGCTCGAAGCCATTTCAGAAGCTCATCAAAATTAGCATGAATTGTTTCCATAACCCGCTTTGTACGACGCATTCCAGATCCGGTAACCTTTAGAGTTCTCACGCGATCCAATAAAGACTCCAATGTTAGCTTTGGCTTTGAGCTTTCCAAAGTCATCACGATCATTATTTGGGTAGCAAAGGGATCCAAATACATGAAAGTGTTTGAGGTTTGGTTTTATGTTGTTGATAAGCTCAAAAGGTGTTTTGTTATGGCGTTTTGTAATCATTGAATGGTTCTAAGTGTAGCATGCGCTTGAGACGGCTTCACCCACAAGTAATCCGGAAGTTTAGCATTGATTAACATCGTTCTCGCAGCCTTCCACTAACGTATGGTTTCGTCTCTTCAACCACTCTGTTTTGTTCTGCGTGCAATAGATGTTTGATGCTCAATTCCCACTTTCTCATAATATTCACGAAGAGTTTGATTCACAAATTCAGCCTTTGTCTGTCAATTTGTCCGACGGTGTTTCGAGCTTTGAATTTGAATTTTTTTGTGAGAAAGGTGATGATCATCTGTGGAGCTTGATCTTTACTTGGAAGAAAATAAACCCAAGTCCATCTTGAGTAGTCATCAACAATTACCAAGATGTAGCGTTTTCCATTAATCGCTGACCAGTGCATCGGGCCACACAAGTCCATGTGAAGAAGATGAAGCACATGCTAAGAGCTGTGTTCCACCTTTGAAGAAAAATGAGCACTAGTGCTTTTTCCTTGTTCATAGGCTGAGCAGAGGTGATCTTTAGAATACTGGAATCTCGGGAGACCTTCAACAAGTTTGTGTCGAGCAAGGTTGGTGATGGTTTGAAAGTTTAGATGTGAGAGACGACGGTGCCATAGCCACGATTATGTAGATGTAGCCTTTGAGAGTAAACAGATGGGAGATGAAGCAACCATGTCTTGCATTGAGATTGTGTACAGACTAGAATTGCGAGAGCTAGACATAAGATCGTTTCCTTGTGGATCACTTAATGAAACAAGTTTTCTCCTAAAAGCAACTTCCAAATCTCCATCACGAATTGACCGAAAAAGAGATTGTGACCGATGCCTTCCACATAATAAACCCTTCTAATTTCAATATTGCCATTGATATAATCTCCGTAGCCCATGATAGTCGCTGAAGTGATCATTCCCGAATCGACGGCCAATGAACTTTGCAATTAAGTTTGATAACAGTTTAAGATTTCCTGTCATGTGTCGGGAACATCCGCTATCAACAATCCAAAGGATGATATGTATCACCGCATTACACACACAGATGGAATAGAGGTAGATGTGGAACCCGAAGAGTTAGAGGGTTCCGAAGCAGTTATAGTTGAAATGCACCCATTAATGATTTTAGGCATCCATTTAAATCCTAGTATATTATGTAACCATTTCTGCCATCTCCAACTAGTCTTAGCTTTAGTCTTAGTGAATGCACTAGGTGGTACTATATTCCTTGGAGGTGAGACTGGAGCTACAGGGACCTCAATGTGTTTCTTAGAATCTAAAGAGGGCGGTTTACCAAGCACAGACTTAGAAGCATTAGTGGGCCTAGAGGTATTTCGGGTCTTAGGATTCCATAAATGAGACAAGATAGCTCTAGCAACACATTTGTCATGACAATCAGAAAGCATACTTTTACGACAAATAACAAAAGAAGCATCAGACTGAATATCAAAAGTACTTAAAGGTTTAGCATTCGTTACAACACTTTTTCCATAACATTTGTCAGACGCAATATCTAAAGTGGGTGCAACTGGAGTCTTATTCAAAGTCCTAGGGTGTTCTTCTACTTCAGCATTCTTTATTGTTCTTTTCTTAGGTCGCAACTTCCTATTCTTCCTTGTATTGCTCCTAGGCTGTGAAGTGCGGACGTTTGGAAAAGAGGCAACTATTCCTGTTTCAGTAGAGGAAAGCACATTAGTATCTTGTGGTTTATCATTAGGCATTCTGGGTTCACGTTTGCTAAGTGTTACAGGTGCAATTTTCTTAATGATGCTAGGCTGAACTTGTTCATACTTTCCTAACATTTCCCTTAACTTAATGATAGTGTGCACCAAATCTTGATTTTCAGAATGAAGATTTCCAGCAAAATTCATGACTTCTTTAGTGTGTGCAAGATAATGATCAAGTTCGTTTGATGCTTCATCACGTGTCTGTTTGAGTAAATCAAATATGACACCATATTCCTTTTTCACTTTTACAAGTTCTTGTTCATATTTTGAGATTTGACATTTCAAAGACGCGTTTTGATCATCCAGTTGCTCAAATTTTGGATTAAACATTTTGGATTGCAACTGATTGATTTTGTTTTGCAAAGCAAGTTCACGATTTTGAAAATCTTTTCGACACCATTGAAGGCGACTTTTTGAATTTGAAAGCTCGTTTAACAGTCATTCATTTTCAACTTTTAAAGACTCAATCTGATGCACCGTATCAGTAATCACAACAATATCAACAGAATCAATAGAATCAGCAGAGATATGATCAGATGCATATTCAACAGATTGTAATAACACAAGATTATTGATATCAGACGATAACATCTTTCAAGAGTCGATCAACATCTTTTCTCAACAGTTTTTTTGTACGTTTAGTATTTGAAATCGATGTTTCTGTTTTCTCGAAAACTGTTTTCATGAGACCAAGTTCCTTGTGAAAATCCCATTCCCAATATAGTGCACAAGTTTTCAAATTTTTGACATGGGGTAAAATTCTTTTATGAAGAATATCTCTATGTTCTCGCACCATTGGCGATTGAAAATGTTGAACTTTTATTTCAGAATGAAATTCAATCTCACGCTCCAAAATTTTGAGGTCAGATAAGAAAGTGTCAAAATATTTGATAACGCGACAACTTTCGCTTTAGTTTTTACTTCACTAAGTGAAGGTAAAGGACCATTAATTTGTGCACCATTGTGTTGGGGACTAACTTCAGAAACCGGTGTGATAACCAAAGGTTTGTTAGAAGTATCTTGTTGTGTGACAAAAGTTACGGCTTTTGAATAGTTAAATGGTTTGTTATAAACGACATTTTCTATTTTTGACTGACTCTCGTCATCAGCATCTAATTCCTCCATGCGATTATATTCAACAACAGTCATAATTGAATCATCAATTCTATGTTCTACACTGTAAACTTCAGGATTTGGTTTGAATGCTCGGTGTGAAAACTTAGGTTTGTAATCAGCAAGATTCGGTCCATATCCATTTGGATTTGGTTTGAAAGTAAACTTTCGAATCGTTGTGATTGATTCACCATGTTTATAAACAACATTTCGAAATTCTTTGATTTTGTTTTGTAAGTCGACAATTTCTTCAAGATAGTTATCTATTCGTTTCGTGGAATGCTTTTTGTACTCAGAGAACTGTTTTCGACAAGTTAACAACTCAGCCTTGGCTTTTTGAGTTTCCAAATTAAGAGCGTTAATTTGTTGTTTATGTTCATGTTTTAGTTGTTCTATTTGAGACAACAAAGCATTCTTAGATGCGGCTAGATCACGTATCTGTCATTCTAATGATTTTTCGTTTTGATGAAATTTAGCAAAAGCGACTTCAAAACCTTGTTCCCGTTTTTCTTGATTTTTAAAAACGTTGATTTGTCTGATTAAGCATTCGTTATCCCTAGTTAACAGTGCATTTTTATCCATTAATTTCTTGCAAATTTCCAACCGAGATTCTTGGTCTTTAATTAAGGTCAGGAGCTCAATTTCTCTATTAGAAAAAAGCTCATTTTGTTCAACGTGAGTCTCAACATGATCATTATTTAGATCCTCAAATATAACCACATAATCAACTTTATTATCAATATTAACCATAAGGTTATCTTGATCGTCAAATATAACTACGGGATCTATTTGATAATCATCGGAATGAGATGTAGATGGCTCATGTTGAACTCTCTGATCCTTGTCGGATGGAGAAATTGGCAGAGAGATCAGATCATGAATGAGTGTATTTTGTTCCGATACCTGAGACAAGCCATCAGTGTCATACACTGGGCCTGTGTCACTCATGTGTAGAGCTTGCATTTGTGCCATCAACATCACTGCTGCATTAGCCTGCAAGTCCTCCATATCATCATCGAGTCATCTGCCATAAAGCTATGTTCCTTGTTGGTAAGAGTTCTACCAGCTTCATCCTTGAGAGCCAAGAGCAAAGCCTCTTTGAAATAAGCATTGCCTCTTGTCCTCGGCTTAGGGCATGCATTAGCCGGATGACCCTTCTCATTACAGTTATAACAACGAAGACCATTAACCCCATTAGCATTCCCTGTTCAACCACTTAAGCCCTTTGTTGTTGCGGAGCACCCATGTTATTCCTTCCCATAGCATTAAACCCTTGACCACCTCCCATCTGACGAACATTACCACGATTCAACTTCAACTCTTCCATTGTTAACCACACCTGATTCCTTGTGTTGCATGAGTGCAATGCGATTGTTGATTTGTTGGAATATTGGCCGAAGGCTTTAGCAATCATGACAAATCCTTGCTGCAGGGCATCAAAAGCTTCAGTATCCTCATTTGATTCACTGTAAAGTGCTTGATCAGTGTTGTTGTTGTTGTATGGAACCAATTGAGTTTCTTGAGATTGTTGTTGTGATGGATTATATGGTGTAATTGTTGCAGTTGGTTGAGGAGCGAGTTGAGGAGGAACACTAGTTTGAGCCCACAAAGCAAGTTGTTGATTGTCCGGAAGTGACTGTGGAGCCGGGAGTCCACGGATAGCCCTTTCTTTGTCAACTTCTTTTTGGTGAGGCTTCAAATATTCGTACAACAATCCGTATGTAGCATGATGAAGATTCTTAGCTTGACGGAGAAAAATGACATACTTCTCCCATTCCGGACCAAGACTACTTAGGAACTTAGTGTTGACAGCAATTTGTGGCATGATGATATTGTTTTTGTCCAAATCATTGATGATGTATAAAAAGAAATGATGATATGACTCTAATGTCTCTCCTGGTTCAATCATGAAGTGTTCATAAGCTAAGTAGATTTTGGATTCCATGTCTTCCTGATTGAGTGTTGTGCCTACCATAAGAAGATGAATATGTTCCCACATTGCTTTAGTTGTCTTTTGAGCATCAACACTTCGAAGGATCGGATTGGGTAATCCCAAAAGGATGTATTGCATTGCTAGTTCATCGGCTTCAAAATGTAGAAGTTCATCACCTGTGAGGTCTGAGATAGTTGCAATGTTGGTGACAGCATCTCTTGGTGGATTGGCATTAGGATCTGCGGGTGTGACAACAGTAGGCATCTGAAATGGACCTTCCATAATGACCTTCTTTAAGAACTTTCCATGTGGCTTCTTTAGATTACAAAATCTAAAGAACCTTATCACCCATTGATCATAATTTCCGGGAGTGAGCATTGGAGGTCTATCAAATGAGCCAGCTTTATGAATTGATTGTTGGCTACTTAAGGCTTCACACATCTTGCCAAACCATGTCGGTTCCTTCATAGTACTCCTGGATGGATGTTGATTGTAGAAGTTTGTGTAAGGTTGTACTTGAAGACTAGGTGGTGGTTGAACCATTTGTGGAGTATGTTGTTGATTAAATTGTTGTTGATAAATTTGTTGTTGTTGATTAAATTGTTGATGTTGTGGACTTAGTTGTTGTTGTTGATTATAAGTGTAAGGAAAATAGCTAGAGTATGGTGGTTGTGACATGTTGAAAACTTGTGTTGTTAAATGGATCTTTGTAGTCGAATGAAACGTTGTTGATGAAGTATCCTTAGGCGTAGAAACCAAGTGTAGGCAAAGTAACACTTAAGCGTAAAAACACCAAACTTACGCGTAAAAGTGATAGTTACGCGTAGGATTAGCTTACGCGTAAGAATTGAGAAACACTAAAGTTATGCGTAAACAGAAAGTTAGGCATAGAAAACTTAGGCGTAGGATGAGCTTATGCGTAAGACAGAGCTTAGGCGTAAGACAAATCTTATGCGTAATGAGTTCTACGCATAAGTTTAAGCTTATGCGTAAGATTAGGGTTTTGCCCAAAAGATCTTTTACACTATCACAGTGTAAAGGATATCCAAAGTCGAAGTGTTTTCAGGCTTATCCAAGCAAGAAAACACTGAGTAAACCACGAAACTGAAGATCAAACCAAGGATGAGTTACGCGTAAGATTAGGGTTTCCTTACGCGTAGAAAGTAGCCAAAACTGATTTCTGCCAAATGATGTTTCTAAACCAGATGTTTGTGATGAAATAGCATCAATATCACCAAGATAACACAAAAGTGTGAAACTTGATGATCCAAAACCTCTAAACACCTTATGCGTAGAAAGTATCCCACGTATAAAACCAAGCTTAAAAACAATGATCCACACGTAAAGTTTGAAACTTTTTGCTAAAAACAGATATTTTAACACCTAAAAACGTTGAAAGTACAAGAATCTTGGATTGAAAAGTGTAAAAATTGAGTTTTTAAGCGTGACAAAGTATGAAACGTTATTACGCGTAAGACCAAAACTTCAAAAACAAAATATGTTCACCCAACTATTTGGCGAATGATATCACTGTTAGGTTCCCATATTAGTAACACAAGCATCAATATAAGAAGTATAGAAGAGATAGTGATCGGTTGAACAAAGACACACATACACGTATGAAAATGGAGAAGAGTTATGCGTAGAGTAAATGTGTAAATGAACAACCAACCTTCAATAGAAGGTTTACAAGAGTATTTATAGGAGGGAACTAGGGCAACACACCAAGTTCCCATCCTTTTACTTATTGGGCTTGGCCTAGGCTTATGGGCTTTCTACATAAGCCTAGCCTTGATTACTAACATAAAAGCCGTATTAAGCTAACTATTACATATGAATCACTAACACTTGAGATATGGTTTAGGAGTGATTCCAACAAAAACACTAAAACAAGTATAAGTGATTTTATGATTTAGAGATACATATGTACAACAACTAGTGTTTACATATTTGGCTAACATATACTTAACTAAGTATATACTAAAATGGGTAAAAACAAGTATATACTAAAATGGGTAAAAACAAGTATATACTAAAATGGGTAAAAACTAACAAATGGTATTGACCCATAACCCATGGTTTTGTCCAAACCACTTAACTAGGTTCATTGTATTCTAGAGATACATTGTATCTAGAAAGAAACCCATGGATCAACCCATAACCCATGACCCATGACCCATGACCCATAACCAAAAATACCCATGGGCAAAGAGGAGCGTCCCACGGATCCTTAGCTTTAGGCTAGCCGGATCCCTTGTAGGAGGGATCCGTGGGATCCGGGGAACAGTGAACTTTCTCCTTTATAAATAGTGAGTCATTTCTTCCTTTTGGCTCACCACTTTCACACATACTTTCTCCAAGTATTATACCTCTCTAACCACTGATCCTAAGGGATCTTTCTATGTAGTTTGTCTTTTGTTTTTATGTGATTCTCTAGGTTCCTCTTAAAGGCGAGATCACCACATCTTGAAGTCGAGCAAGCTCAATTCCATGAGTTGCCATGCTTCATCATCATCAAGACAACTGAGGTTCTCTTGTTGATAGTTCTTTCTTCCTCCGTAGATGTTGTATTGAAGGCATTAGTGAAGGATGCCAAAAGAGTCAAGATGAAAGCATTAGTGAAAGGTGCTTCACGTCCAAGTCAAAAGCATTAGTGAAGAATGCTAAAGGTGTCAAGACGAAGGCATTAGTGAAAGGTGCCAAGCGTTGTGTCAAAGGCATTAGTGAAGGATGCCTAAGAATCAAATCAAGTGGCATTAGGGAAGAATGCCTAGGTCATATAATCGATGAGGTGCACCGTTATACATATAAGTCTTTGTTTATTTCCAAGGATGGTGATATCCTTGATGGTGTTGTAACAAGGAGTGGATCTCCTTGAGATTAGGTGTTGTGTTGTGATGGGTAGTAGTTCCTCCATAGTAATGGAACTAGGTGCTTAGCCTAGTACCTAATAAAGGGTAGGCGACGTAGTGATAGGTGTGGTTCACCTAGGAGTGAAAGAACCCGGTGGTTAGCCTAGTACCGGAAAAAGAGTAGGCGACGTTGTGAAGGCTTCTCCGCCATTAGGAGATTGGTGTCGTGTAGTGTTTATGAACTCTCGAGTAGGTGACTCGGGGAGTGGAGTAGGGCAAGGAAGGTGTCCTTGTAGCCGAACCACTATAAATACTCGTGTCGTGGTTATGTGTTTCTTACTCTTTATCTTTCATTACACGTTTATACATCTATCTATCAACGTCCAACATAAACAACTAAATAGATTGACATAAGTCGATCTAAATATTTTAAAACGAAGTTTTAATTGGTAAAACTATTCAACCCCCCCTTCTATTTTTCCACACATACCATGATCTAGCATTCTGATCATAAGATCTCTTGAAAGAGGATATCTCCTTTCTGCTAGCATATGAATCATGGTACCATCTTCTAACTCCAATACATGCACTCCTGATGATTCAAAGAATCTCCAACTTATGATCTCCCAAACTTCTTGATTATTCCAGAGAGCATCGTTACTTGTTTCTTCTGTCTCCCAGATGGTTGTAAGATCACCCAGCAAGACTAAACCCACTCCTGTTGGTGGAATATGATCAAAATAAGTTTGCACTTGTTGATACAAATGAAGCAAATCTTCTCTATCTATCATATGCAGTATGTCCCACAACAAGTTGAATGCTCTAAAACTTTCATCTTCTTTATGAAAGATGATATAATCTCCTTCTTTTGACGATTCTACAACTTCAAATGTAGAAATCTTAGACTTTTTCTCAACAACTTCTATTGACTTTAGATGCTCAAAATCAACAACTCTTAGATAGTTCCTCAGCTCATCAACTGTATCTATTCTCAACTTAAACTTCTTTGATAGATGTTCATCATTAGTTTTCCATTTTCTCTTTGAACTTCTTTTGACTTTTCTTGCATCTACAATTTGCTTTTTAGAATCAAAAGGAATATTACTATCAAGTTCCTTTTGAATAGACTCTCTAACAGCATCATATAAGCTTTTCATCTTTGGATATCTTAACTTCTGTAAACCTATATATCCTTGACCCTTCAGATAACTCATCATGGCATTCCTTTCTTTAGCAATACCTTGTGGTCTTCTTGGTAGAACAGTTTGCTTCTTTGGTATTTCAATTTCAGTATCTAATTCAGCCTGTATCTTTCTAGCAGCTTCTTCATTTTTAGCTTCCTTAATAGCTTTTAAATCTGCTAAAGTAAACTTCTTCTTTTTCTTGGATTCTATCAAGATTCCTTTTCCTTTATCTTTTGGATCTAACTCTTGAGTAGGTTGAGAAGAAGGTTGTAAGACTTGAGGTTGTTCAACTCCAGGAATACTAATACCTCTTGGTCTTGATATGTTGAGCAACATATGAGCAATGGTCTCATCATCACTAGCACTATGTTCCTCTTGCTGAATCGGATTAGAAGTACCAGCTTCTTCATGTATAATTGTTGAAGGACCAGCTTCTTCATCAAAATCCAAGGTTCTTGGTGTAATAAGATTTTGCCTAAAAGTACCTTGAGGAGCAGTACCTTGAACACCAGTACTTTGAGCATCAGTACTTTGAACACCAGTACCTTCAAGATTAACTTGCTCAATTTGCTCAGCTTCTTTATTTGGATCTTCATGAATTTTAGTATCTGGATCTTCATTCAAATTCTCATGAGGTTCAGCATCTTCATTCAAATTCGCATTTCCCAAATTCCTCCCCAATGTGAATGAAGACTGCTTTTTAAGCTTCTTTCCCTTAGACTTAGAAACCTTCTTAGGTTTCTGACCACTCAGCTTATGTGATTTCACCCACAACCTGTGATGTTGAACTAGTGGCTAAACAAATCTTTTCAATCTCTTGAACTTATTTTTCAACTTCAATAGCTGTGTAGCTTGAGCTTCATTATCCTTCTTCAACCTCCGTAATTCCCTTGTTAAAGCATAAGTATCCAGAACACCCTCAGTAGCCAATACTCCCTCATCTCCTCCAGATGTTTGAGACCCATCTATGGAAGTATAATCATTGGGAGATGGTGATTGATTCACATCTTGCTCTGGATCATCATTTGCAGTACCTTGCAAAGAAGCAGTACTTTCTCTTGGAGTTGTATGTTGAGAAACTTCATGAGCTGGTGATGGAGCAGTATGTTGAGTAACAGTTCCTTCCCTTGAATCTGAAGGCTCAGTATCATTACTTGAATCAGCTTCATCTCTAACATCCTGTGCTACTTCCAATATATGAGCAGTCAAAGGTGTATTTCTCCTAGAAAACTTATCACTCTTTCTAGCCATAAATGTAAACACCTTCTCAGGAAGTTCTACAGCAGGTAAAAAGCTTGGAGGTTTAGGAATATCCTCAAGTTGTTTGTTCAGGAATAATTGAACAAATTTAGGGTACATCAAGAATGGTGAACCATTAGTGATATGAGAAAGCATGCCATCCAGAATCATTCGTGAAAAATTAAAAAGTTGATTGGTAGCTAATCCCACTAATGCAGAAGCTATGCTTGCACCAAACTGTTCCCATGAAGTACTTTTGGGACTCAAGCAGTGAAATAAAACATGAATGAGATACTTCAATGAGGACTAAATAAGGGCTTCTGAAAGGTAGTTACAGTGAGAGAACCCTCATACCCTATATCTCTGAGTGTATCCCAAAGTACTTGCTTTTCAAAACGAACAACACCTTCTTCATCATGAAACAATAAATCTTCCCTTATTGTAGCCTTAGTGATTCGAATTGTCCTTCCAGCAACCTTAGCGTGAATGAACGATTCATCATCTTGCAAATCAGATCTAGCAGTAGCCCAAAATTGCTGAATCCATGGTCCAATAATGTCAGGATTGACCAAGAGAGCATAATTGATTGAAGACCCAGTTAGGAAATCAATAATAGCATGAAAATTGATGTTCGATGGCGTCTTGTCCAAATTAGCGATCATGTTGTGCTTACGACATGTGTTACGATTAGCCATTGGTTGTTGGTAGAAGGTGGATTTGATGAGAAAAGTGATGATGGAAGAATGAATGGATGGATAAGTATAAAGATGAGAGTAAAAAATCGGTATGGTTGTTATTTATGGGTAAGATTTTAAAAAAACAATCAAGGTCCAATTAATAAAGTTACCGTTGGAATTGGCATTTACCCCCTCCGTAGTAAATTTGTTGACTTTTACCCCTTATTTATGACCGTTGGAACAGTATTTGACAAAACAGCAGTACTTTCCACGTAAGCAGTACTTTCAAAGCAGTACTTTCCAGTGAATTCCAAGCTGTACTTTCCATCCTCTTTTCCACAAGAGCAAAAACATCAAAGAGCATTGTGTTGCCTCCCCTCAAACAATGCATAGGACTTAAACTAAATTAAATTAAGTCCTCCCCTTAAATATAGCTTAATTCCCTCTTAATCCCTTTCTTGGCACCAAATTCATCCATAAACTTGTTTTTGAATTCAGTCCCATTATCACATCTAATAGATCTTACTTTGAGTCTCAATTGATTTTCAAGGGTGATTATAAGATCATGAATAGCATCAAAGGTTTCATCTTCAAATCCCAAGAAAAAGACCCAACTAAATCTACTGCAATCATCTGTTACAACTAAGCAGTATTTCTTCTTGTTTAAGCTTGCAACAAAAACATGTCCAAACAGATCCATGTGCAACAACTCTAAAGGTTCTCTAATCGTTCTTTCCTCAATCTTCTTGCATGAAGCTTTGTGTTGTTTACCCTTCTTGCAAGCCAAACATGAATGATCATTCTTGTATGTTTTAGAAGGTAAACCTCTAACTAAATTGCCTTTAACCAACTTGTTGATATTCTTGAAATTCACATGTCCTAATCTTCTATGCCATAGATGTGCTTCTTTAAGTGTTGCCCGTGCTACTAAACATGTTGCTTTGTTAGTAGAGTTAATATTCTTCAAATCTAGACTGTACACATCATTGGTTCTTGGTACTCTCAGTGTTACCAAGTGATCATCAACAAGCTTGAACTCAGGGGAGAGAATAAGACATTCTGTGTCAGTGAATAACACATGGTGCTTCTTGTCACAGATCTGAGATACTAACAAAAGATTGAACTTGAGCTCCTTTACATAACGAACATTCTCATAATCAATGCATCCTGCCTTGATGGTTCCTTTCCCAGTTGTTGAAAACACACAGACCTTGACAGATCTTGAGCACTCGTGGATCGTTAGTGTTGCCTATGTAATCACAAGCAAACTAATAGAAAATCTCTACAACCCGTATTCTATAGCGGAATGTAAATACAAGCTGTTATAACTAAGAACACTTAGATCCTCTATGGATCTTTTTATTAACTGAAACTCTATGTTTCGAATGAGTTATCTATTACAAACTATTAAGTTCCTTTTATAGACAAGGAACCCTAAACTATTACTACTCAATCGACTAAACATGCAAGCATGCATTTAATGACTAAACACTAAACAATATTGAGCAGTACATTAATACCCATGCTAACCTAGGGCAGTTCAAGAATAATGATGGGTTAGCATTTAAATAATAAAGCGCATGCTGATCCTAGTCAGCTTCCACCCTTCAGCAGAAACACGGCAACGCTTTTAATCTTTAGCAGAATCTCTTCTTCAGCAGATTCTGCTTCTACTTCAGCAGAATTCCTACTTCGCATAATTCCCAACAATCCTCCCCTAAACTGGAATTTGACTTGGTTAAGTTCCAGTTTCCTAACCTTGAAAGATCTTAGAGACTGCAGTAATAGAGGATTGTTCTCAAACATCAGTAGCAAAGAACCAAGAATAAGCTCATCTCTATGATGACCAATCTTTGAAACGCCAGTCTTTGCAACAACAATTGACATAGTGTACATCAAAACTCATTAGTTGCATACTATTCTCATCACATCCAGGTGTGTAAACTCCTGAGAGAGGTGAATCATTGAAAATAATGGATTTGATGTCTCTTTACCAATAGCCATTACTACTGGAGTAGCCAAATGTTTAAGTTCGAAAACTATGGTACACTGATAACCATCTGATTTATTGGCAAACCAGAAACCATATAAACGGGTTTGATGTGTCTTTACCTGTAGCCGTTTGCTCAGGACTAGTCAATTCTTAGAATTGGTGAATTGATAACCAAATATGGATTATGTTGCCTTTACCACAAGCCATATACTTGTGGGCTAGCCAATTCTTGGATTCCAAAAAGGAATATACCATGGTGAATTGATGACCATACAACACTCAGCAATAAAGCATGGGTGGTTGCAGACCCTATGATTTTGAGCAAATCATTATAGCTATCAACAGATTTGATGTGTCTTTACCAAAGCTGTACCCTTTGGACTAGCCAACTCTTTGAGATACACAAGGTATATCTGGTGAGTTAAAAACCATCAACTATATACAACAATACTGCAAGAAAGATAGTTTTTTTTTTTTTTAACTAAAAATAGAACAAACAAAATAAATCAAACAAAATCATCCCCTGAGGCATATGCCTCCCCTGAGGCCTATGCTTCCCCTTAAACTTTGCAGTTAAGGGTTAAGCATTCCAATATTGACCACAAGGTGTTGAAACCTTGGTCCATCAAAAGCTTTTGTTAACAGATCTGCCACATTATCATCTGTATGAATTTTAGCCACATTTATCAAATGTTTTTCATATGCATCTCTTATAAAGTGGTGCCTGATTTCAATATGTTTGGTTCTACTGTGAAAGACTGGATTTTTGACAATGCATATGGTACTTTGATTATCAATAAAAAGAGTTGTGTTCATGAAGTTATACCCATAATCCAGCAATTGGTTTTGAATCCAAAGGACCTGTCCACAACAATTTGCAGCAGCAACATACTCTGCTTCAGTAGTGGAGGTAGCCACAATGGTTTGTTTCTTGCACTGCCAAGAGATCAATCTCGTTCCAAGGAATTGACAGCCTCCAGTTGTGGATCTCCTATCCAGATTTGCACCAGCATAATCACTATCACTATATGCTTCCAACTTAAAAGGAGACTCTTTTGGATACCAAAGGCCTAAATGAGGTTGGCCTTTGAGGTACTTAAAGATCTTCTTGACTGCATTGAGATGGGAAGTAAGTGGAGTGACTTGATGTCGAGAGCAGACACTCACAGCAAAGGTAATATCAGGCCTTGAAGCTGTTAGATACATTAATGAACCAATCATAGATCTGTATAAATGAACATTCACAGGAAGATCTGGTTCATTGTTGGTTTTCGTTTTTGGAGCTTCATAAGGTGTTGTGGCAGTTCTGACACCTTCCATACCAAATTTCTTCAACATGTCCCTCACATATTTATCTTGACTGATAAATATCCCATCTTGTTTCTGCTGAACTTGGAGACCCAAAAAGAAAGTAAGCTCCCCCATAGCACTCATCTGAAATTCTCCCTTCATCAGATCCTCAAATTCCCTGCACCAAGCTTCTTTAGTGGATCCAAAAATGATGTCATCCACATACACTTGCACAAGAATGATGTCTGTCGAGTTCTTCTTCAGAAAAAGAGTCTTATCAATGGCACCTCTTCTGTAGCCATGCTTCAGCAGAAATGATGAAAGCCTAGCATACCATGCCCTTGGTGCCTGATGAAGTCCATAGAGAGCTTTAACGACCTTGTAAACATGATTAGGATGATCTGGGTCTTCAAATCCTTTGGGTTGAGTGACATAAACTTCCTCTTCTATCTCACCATACAGAAAAGCACCTTTAACATCCATCTGATACAGCATGAAGCCCATGTAGGATGCATAGGCCAAGAAAATTCGAATAGCCTCTACTCTAGCAACATGTGCAAACACTTCATCATAATCAATCCCTTCCTCTTGCCTGTAACCTTGAGCTACTAATCTTGCTTTGTTTTTAATAACCACACCCCTTGCATCTCTTTTGTTCTTCAGAATCCATTTAGTTCCAATAGCATATTTGCCATCTGGTAATGGTACCAAGATCCAAACTTGTTGGTTTTGAAACTGTTGCATTTCGTCTTGCATTGCCTCAATCCAACTTGAGTCTTCAAGAGCTTGAGTGACACTAGTTGGTTCTACTTGAGACAGAAAACACGCAAATATACAATGCTTGAAGTCTGTGTGATTGTCTCTTTGCTGATTTGAGACATAAGAGAGAAAAGCAACCTGTCCAAATTTAGGACTAGAGATAGCCCTTCTAGTTCTAACAGGAGCTAGAATGTCACCAATAATATTGGATTGAGGGTGAGTTATGTTGATTCTTTTAGTAGCAGTGGGGTTGACTTCAATGGTAGGTTCAAGATTAGACACAGTTGGTACAAAAGTTGTGTCATAGGAAGGTGAGGTGAAAATGCCAGATTTGGGTTGATGATTTCCAAGATCTGAAGGTCTTGGAAAGCGAGTATACGGTTCACCAAAGTCTGTGGACACTCTAGTAGGAATAGGAGTAGAAACAGTCGAGCTTTCAGCAGATTTGATGACAATGGGAGAGACTGCATCAGTGTCAGCAGAAATGTGGTTTCCACTGACAGCCTCATTTGCAAGCTCCCCATTCACCTTCTCAGCTTCAAGATTAGCTGCAAACTCTTGAGTCTGAAGTCTAGCAAGGTCCTCAGCATAGTGTGATTCATCTTCACACTCAGCAGAAGTATCTCTAGAAGTGTTACCTGCAACATTGTTAGGGGAGAAAAAAGGCACAAGTATAGGTTGTTCATCATCTTCAAATTCACTTTCAGAGTCAGCATCCAAGGTGCCTGCATTGTTAGTGGGAGACTCTTGAGAACCTGCACTTTGGTTAGCCATATGTCTAGTATAACCCAAATGATCAGTTAAGAAGTCAAGGTCAAAAGACCACACATAACCCTGTCCTTGAACATTGGGCTTATCTTCCATGTATCTCAGGTTCAAAGTCTCCTCTATCTTCTTGGCAGATAGATTATATACTCTGTATGCCTTGCTATGAGCTGAAAAACCCACAATATATCCCTCATCAGCTTTCTCATCAAACTTCCCCAACGGATCACTGGTGTTTAGAATGGTCACTTGACAACCAAAAGGTTTGAGGTAATGAATGGCTGGAACCTTCCCAAAGAGAAGTTCATATGGTGTTTTGAGGTGAGGTCTAGTAATGGAGACTCTGTTTAGCACATAGCAAGCTGTGCCAACAGCTTCAGTCCAGAACATAGTGGGCAATTTAGAGTCTGCAAGCATTGATCTTGCAGCCTCTATCAAGGTCCTATTCTTTCTTTCAGCTACCCCATTTTGTTGTGGGGTTCTTGGATTGCTATAGTCTCTCTTTATCCCTTTAGACCTACAGAGTTCTATAAGAATAGCGTTTTTGAACTCTGTCCCATTATCACACCGAAT
This sequence comes from Chrysanthemum makinoi, assembly GCA_910596185.1. Taxonomy (NCBI): domain Eukaryota; kingdom Viridiplantae; phylum Streptophyta; class Magnoliopsida; order Asterales; family Asteraceae; genus Chrysanthemum; species Chrysanthemum makinoi. The sequence goes on from OU343223.1 coordinate 191,486,182, forward strand.
TCCCTTAACCTTCTTGTTCAACTGATTTTCAACGAGGGTGATGAAGTCTTTCAGCACAGGAGATGTTTCATCTTTAGTCCTTAGAAAGAACACCCAACAAAATCTGCTATATCCATCAGTGATAACCAAACAAAAATACTTGTGATCAATGCTTCTGACTTGAGTTGGACCAAATAGATCCATATGTAACAGCTGAAGAGGCTCAAAAATAATGCTCACAGCAGTGATAGCTTTGTAGGAGGCTCTATGTTGCTTCCCTTTGTTGCATGCAACACAATTATGATCATTGGAGAAAACTTTGGAGGGTAGACCTTCAACAAGACCCATTTTAGAGAGTGTGTTTATGGTCTTGAAATTCACATGAGCCATTCTCCTATGCCATTTGGTAGACTCATCCAAGGATGCTTTAGCCACCAAACAAGTGAGGTTACCTTCGGGATGAACTTCATTGAGGTTGAATGTGTATAGATTGTGAGTTCGAGGAACTCTCAGCAGAATTGAAGTATCTTTTGGAAGCTTGAACTCTTTAGAAAGCACAAGACATTCATCTTCAGTGAAGAGTACCTTGTTCTTGGTGTCACAAATTTGTGAGATAGAGAACAAGTTGAAGTGCTGAAGTTCCCTAACATAGTACACATTCTCAAAGTTCAGTAGGGGAGTCTTGATGGTGCCTTTCCCAGTAATTCTACCATCACTTCCACCAAAAGTCACATTGCCTCCTTCTTCAATAGGAATAAAATTGTGCATCATATCTCTATTTCCAGACATGCTTCTTGAACAACCACTATTAACAATACCGATATCTTTATGTTTAAGAGGATGATCCTATAGAACAAACAATATATACAAAAGAATGTTAGTTAACGAAGGAGGCTCAAGTCATTGCTGACTTGAACCTGCCTTGTGGATCATAAGATTTAGGTCTAGCAAAAGAGTAAGATCCACCATTGTTCTTGGGTTTCCATTGAAATTTGGGTCCCTTATTATTCCAAGAACAACCTGCTGAGGACTTGACAGCAGTACCCCAACATCCTTTCCCATTTTTCATAGAGTCAACATATGCAGGCCTATAACCATGTTTAAAGTATGGGCTAGTAGGTGCCACATAAGGTCTATCAGCTGATCTCCTCCAAGGAGAGTTATTACAAGAAGCTTGTGGGACATAAGGTGGAATATTCTTAACATTGGTCCACACTGGTCTAGGTTTTTGCTGAGTAGCACAAACACCCAATCTTTGCTCATAAAAATCACAATCCTTAATAAGATGAAATTTACTTCCACACACAAAACATGTCTTCCTTTTGGAAGATTTATTCAACAAAGCAGATGTTCTATTACATGTAGAAGTACTTAAACCAGAAACATTAAAGGAATTGTTTTTAACATACATATTATGCAAAGATTTAAAGGACACGTCTTCAGGGGAAACAGGCTTGGAAGTGGATTCCACAGTAGCTACCCTAGAAGGCTTGTAGATAGTCTTGGGTGCAGGCTTGGGTGTAGGCTCAGGTGAGGGCTTGGGAAGGTTGGACTTATCACTTGAATCACAGCTGGAAGTAGATCCTTGATCCGATGAATTGTCACTGTCAGAGAAAGAGACAAAGTCATAAGATGAAGCATCGGTGTCTGGCAAGTCTTTTGACTTTTTGCCATACAAATGGTGTGATCCATCAAAGTCAACAGTAATGGTCAGGTCAGTAGGCATGAATTCACCTCTAATAGGTCCAGGGACAGCATGTAAATCACCTTCCTTTTTAAAATGTTCTAAGCCTGCAGGTGTAGATTTACGCCCATCTTGCCTAGCTTCCAATCCTACATACTTTTGAAAACCTAAACCTATTCCAGAGTTCACTGACTGACTATTATAGAGTTCTCTAGCTAGATCGTCACCTGATATTAACCATTGTTTATGTCTAGCTATTTCCTCAGTAAGTTTCTCTTTAAGCTCTAGATTCTCAGTAATAGCATCAGCTTTTTCCTTTTCAGTGCGTTTTAAGTTAATGTCTGCAATATCTAGATCAATTTGTAACCCCTTTATCTTTTCTTCATAAGCTATCTGATTCTTTTGAAACCAAACCTTTTGTCTTTCTAATGTTTTTAACGAAAGTTTATAAGCTTCATTATCAACATAGCATTCATTGTATTTAGGTTTCATAGTATCATATGCTTCTTTAAGTTCATTGTATCTTTCACTACAACCAAATATACAGTTATGTACCTGAGAAAGTCCCATCAAGGCAAATTGATCATGCCTATCTTCTGAAGTACATCTGGCCAGCAATCCAAGCTTCTCTGCATCAGCAGCTTCCTCATTCATAGGTTCATGTGCAGCCCAGTTGACCTGTTCATCCAAGGTGACAAGAGCTGCTGAAGTTCTAGCTTCCTTCTGATTCTGCTGATAGGAATTGTAGTTAGCTCCCTCTCCACTCTTCCTATCTTTGCATTCCCTTGAGAAATGACCCATCTGGTGACAAGAGAAACACTTGACCTTGCTCCTGTCAAAACGAGCTGGATCCTTTCCCTTAAAGCCAAACTTTCTTCCTGACTTCTCCTCAAACCTCTTGATATCTACTGAAAGCATGGCCACCTGCCATTTCAGCTTCATCTCCTCCATCTCAAGTGGGTCCACCTGATCAAAGTCTTCATAAACAAGATGCTGCTGAGTATCATAATCAGCAACAAATGAATGAAGCACATCCTCCAATACACTACCAGTTTTAGCTTGAGGGTAGGATGGAGTGGGACGATTGTAAGATGATGATGGTAAGTAAGATGGACTTGGAGCATGCATCATCATATTGGAGTGAGATGTCCCAACAAAGGCTGTATGGCCAGAAGAGGATGCACGGTAGGGAGATCTAACATCAGGTTCAAGAGATTTGAGCTTGTTGTATAGCTCATCAAAAGTGAGCATGTCCAACCCACCTTTAGCCTTAAGAGCTATACTGACATGTAACCATGATGGAGACAAAGATCGAAGGAACTTTGAGTTGCAATCATCATTGTCAGGTTTTGCATTCAACTGGTTTATCTGACTCAGAATCTTGTGAAACCTGTCGTATCCCTTGTGGATACCTTCTTCTTCAGAGATATTGAACTCTTGAAAGTGTTGTCTCAGCATGGACTTCCTCATTCTCCTGGACTCTTCATTGCCACCGAACCTTGCTTTAAGAGCCATCCATATGTCCTTTGCATCATCCATGTGGTGAAAATCACCCAAGTGATCTTCAGGAATAGCTTGAAGAAGGATGTTTCTCACTTTGTGCTCTCTTTTCACAGCTAAAATCTCTTCAGCAGTTTTGGGAGGAGCAATGGTAAACTTACCATCAAGATCTGGGATAGTCTTCTTCAGACTGTTACCTTTCTTTACAATTTCCCAAAGATTCCAATCAATATTGGAGATCCAGTTCTGCATTTTCATAGTCCACATATCATACTCTTCCTTTTTCAGATAAGGAAACTTACCATTACTGTTGGAAAGACTAAGTTGCTGCATAGAGGTGGTGTTTTTGATGTTGTTGTTGGTGACTTCTGATTCATCATCAGTTCCAGGCATGGTGAATGTGTTTTGGTTGTATGGGGGTGAGGAAAAATATGGTTCTCAGTATCGTAGAGACTTTCCCGAGGCTCTGAAACCACTTGTTGAAAACACACACACCTTGACAGATCTTGAGCACTCGTGGATCATTAGTGTTGCCTATGTAATCACAAGCAAACTAATAGAAAATCTCTACAACCCGTATTCTATAGCGGAATGTAAATACAAGCTGTTATAACTAAGAACACTTAGATCCTCTATGGATCTTTTTATTAACTGAAACTCTATGTTTCGAATGAGTTATCTATTACAAACTATTAAGTTCCTTTTATAGACAAGGAACCCTAAACTATTACTACTCAATCGACTAAACATGCAAGCATGCATTTAATGACTAAACACTAAACAATATTGAGCAGTACATTAATACCCATGCTAACCTCGGGCAGTTCAAGAATAATGATGGGTTAGCATTTAAATAATAAAGCGCATGTTGATCCTAGTCAGCTTCCACCCTTCAGCAGAAACACGGCAACGCTTTTAATCTTCAGCAGAATCTCTTCTTCAGCAGATTCTGCTTCTACTTCAGCAGAATCCTTCGGCAGTATTGACAGCAGAATTCCTACTTCGCATAATTCCCAAAACCAGTAATTCTACCTCTATTAGGATCATTCCCAAAAGAAACTCTTCCTCTAAAATATGTCTTAAAATCTGACAAAATCTCCTTGTCTCCTGTCATGCTTCCAGAGCAACCACTATCAACAATCAAATGATCTTTAAGCTCCTCTTCTGGGTTGCCCTGCACAAAAGATGAAAAAGTTAGTTTCTTTTAGGAACCCAAGCCATTACTGACTTGTGTTCCCCTTGTGGAGTGACATACTCAAATTCTTTGAGTATGTAATTTCCACTGTTTTTGAAAACATGATCAATTATTTTCTTTTGTTCCAAAACTTGTGTTGGATTTTCAACAAAACTCTCTTTTTCAACAAAATTCTCTTTTTCACCCTTACTTGCTGAAAGTACTGTTTGTCCCCCATCAGTACTTTATTTCTTAACCAGTTGGTTTTAACACTTTGTGTTGATTTCTTTGATCTAGGTACTCTATTTGAGGTGTAATGCCTTTTAGGTTTATAGTAATTGGATCTTCTTGGTCTTCCATTCGAAAAAGTGATAGCAGTACCTTGATTGGGTGAAAACCTAGCAGTACTTTGAGAGGGTACTGCTTTAGAAACCTTTGACTTACCAGTACCTTGAAAAGTGCTTGAGGGTACTGGTGGTTTAGAAAAAGGTCTTTTCTGGTGAGGGTACCTATAGTCTTTTGAGAAATTACTATGGTTAACCCTATGTGAGTGATTCCAAACTAGTTTATTCTCCCTTGGCTTATGGTTGGTAGATGTAGTCTTTGGGAATTGGCTTAAATATTCTGAGTGAAAGTCACAGTCCTTAATCAAATGATCAGGACTATAACAAACATAACATAATTCTTGACCCATAATCCCAAATTCTCTTCCTTTAGTTCTATGACCAAAACTATCCTGACTTTTTGGTGAATGATTAAAAGATTTTCTAAAGTTAGCAGTATTTTGAAAAGTTTTTCTTGAAGAAACTGCTGAATGTGTAGTAGTACTTTGAGAAGATTTTGAAGGTACTGCTTGTTTTTAAAAAGCTTTAGGAAACCTTTTATCATTGTTTACACACCCTGAACTCTTAACATTATCATCCTTAGATTTCTCAACTGTTTCTTTTAAGGATTCAGAACTAGATGGACTTGAATTAGATTGACCAGTAAGCTTTTTCCTAAACTCTAAATTGTCTACTCCAAAACAAGAAACATCTGTCCTAAGTGGTTGAAAACTACCAGTTGGTGGAGGAACTGCATTATAACCCTTGTCTTTCTTAAATTCGGGAGGTGTTTGACTAATTGATTCCTCATTACTAGATATGTTTTCTTCTGAGCTAATGAGTTAATCATCACTAGTTGTTATCTCCTCTGAATCAATTTGTTCCTTATATCTAGTTGGGTTCTCTTCTATACTGCTATACTCAACACCAAAACCTAGGCCAGTTTTAATGTGTGCTCTTCTTTGTTTTTCAACAAAACTAACATGTGAAAGACCAGATTCTTTCCAACCAACAAATTTTTCTAACAATTCATCCCTTTGTTTAGTGATCTTTTCAAGTTCAGAAACCTTACATCCTAACTTCCATTCACTCAATTTTAATTGATAATCTTGTTGCTCATATTTTTCTGCCCAAGCCATTTCATTATTTTCATGAGTGATTATTTTGGCTTCCATTGACTCTAAAGTCAATTGATAACCAGCTACCTCAGACCTAGCCCTTCTACAATTATCTCTTTCAGTCACATAATCTTTAAGCAATTTTTGATAACAATCATTACATTTAGAGCATACCTCAGAGATAGTGGATGAACTTGGTGAAGTAGCTACCATAGCAAGCAGAACAGGTTCTTCTTCACTTTCCATGCTCCAATCAAAGCTTCCAAGGCCATCTCTTGATTCCAAAGCAGCAAATCCTGGTTCCTCATCAAAAGTTGTGCTCCAATCAAACTCTTCCACTGCAACCATAGAGTAGGTTACTGGTTCATCATCAAATTCAGCACTCCAGTCAACCTCTGATAGATTTTCTTGAGCAACCAAAGCTTTTGGTTTTGGTTCAGTAATAGGAACTTCCTTTATTTCAACCTTGGGTTTCTCAATCATTCTATTTGTCTGATATTTAGCAAACTTGCATTCTCTTGCAAAGTGTCCAGGCCTTTGACAATTAAAGCATTCAATCTTAGATTTGTCAAATGCTATACCCTATTTGGCTTTGAAGTCAATACCTTTTCCTGTTTTCTTCATGAACTTCTTGATCCTTGCAGTGATTATGGCAACTTGCCATCTGATGTCAATTTCTTCTAGATCATCCTCTTCAATTTGCAACAAATCTTCTTCATAAGTAACAGGTAAAGTGGCTTGTTGAGCAAAGAATGAACATACAACATCATCAAAGTTGATGATGTTTGATGGTCATGAGGTGGTAGTAGTCATAGTTGTGCAAATATGTTGTTTATCACCAACAGTACTTTGAACAGGATAAGCAGTACTTTTAGTGGAAGTACTGCCTCTGTTTTCAGAAGACACCAAATCAATGTTATGAGATTTTGAATTTATTTGACCATTCATCTCATGCTCATACACCTTTAAATTGTTGTAGAGATCATCAAAGTCCATAGAATCCAAACCAGGTTGTCCTCTAATCATAGTAGCAACCACATGCCATACGGATGGCAAACTTCTTAAGAACTTCAAGTTTTCATCTTCAACAGATACCTCTGCATCATATAACTCTAGCATACTAAGAAGATTTTGGAATCTGTCATAGGCAGCATCAAGACCTTCTCTTTCACCAACAGTGAATGTTTCAAAATGTTGCTTCAATAGATTTCTATGCATCTTCTTGGAAGCATCATTACCTCCAAATCTTGTCTTGATAGCAGCCTATAATTGTTTTGCATCCTTAGCATCATGAAACTTTAGTAGGTGACCATCAGGAATAGCAGACAACAGTATGTTGAGAGCCTTATCTTGATTTCTTTTTGTAACTGCTGGCAAGGTAGGCTGAGGTGGTTTAGGTTGTCCAGGAACTTCTACAAGTTCTTTAAGAACGACATTACCATTGACAATCACATCCCATAGTGCATGGTCTGTAATCGCAATGTACTGCCTCATCTTCATGCTCCAGATCATATTCTCCCTTCTTAATGATAGGAATTCTGAGTGAGGTGATGGATGGGATTGGTGCAGCTTCAGTCGACATCTTTTAGGGTTTGTAGTTAAATCGGTTTTAAGAGTTTCTTCTTAATCAGAGTTTCCACACAAGCTCTGATACCACTTGTTGGATCGATATACTCCGACCAAACTAACTATGTAGCTTGTAAGGGTTTAGCAACCTTGGATAAATCCAAAACTACTAATGATGAAACACTGATATAACTCTGTTAAGTATGCGGAATCTACTTCAACAAAGCTAAGAAGAATAACTTTGAACTTCAACGATTATATTAAAACCAAACTTTGAACCTGCTTATTATACATATTCACTAACAACCTTAATCACGAAATAACTTCAATATCGTACTTGCATGTATATCTCTAATACCAATCTAGGGGTCCTTTTATAGGCATAAGGAAACCCCTAGTCGGTTTACAATTCTTGTACGACAAGTAAACTAATTCTAATCTAAGAATATTCTAGAATTACATAACAATCCTTAAACGATTTGCATAACAGTCCTTTAACATAGCAGTACTTTGACGAGCAGTACTTTGACTTTCTTCATAAGCAGTACTTTGACTTTATACCTCAACAATATATTTGAACATGAATTAAATGTTTGCCTGATTTCCGAGTGAACAGTGTAGCATCAACATCGCCTTTGTAGAATCCGTTTGCCAAAAGGAACTTTGACAAAGTATCGTACCATGCCATTGGAGCCTGCTTCAAGCCATAGAGGGCCTTTTTCAGACGGTAGACATGGGTAGGATGCTCGGGATTCACAAATCCTTCCGGTTGATTGACGTAGACCACTTCTTTGAGATCGCCGTTAAGGAAAGCAGTCTTTACATCCATTTAGTAGACTATCATATTCTTGCTGGCAGCATTAGCACGGAAGATTATGATAGCCTCTATACGTGCAACCGGAGCGAATGATTCCTCAAAGTTAATACCCTTCTCTTATCGATATCCCTTAGCAACAAGTCTCGCCTTATTCTTCAGAACGTCACCGTGCTCATCAAGTTTCACCTTGAAGATCCACTTGAGAGCGATAATCATTGCACAATCTGGAGGTGGTACCAATTCCTATACATCAAGTCGATCGAACTCATGAATTTCATCTTGCATAACATTAAACCAGCTATCCTCAGACATTGCAGTCTTGACATCATTTGGTTCGACTTTGGATAGTACAGAATTGAAAAAGCACCATAAGGTATCTGTGGCAAGTTGCTTTCACGTAGATACTGGACGAGAAGGATTCCAAATGATGTTATCCAGTGGATGGTCATGTATAAGCAGTCTCAGTAAGCAATCCCAAACGACCCCAATAAACCGCAGTTCCAATAAGCCATCCCAAACAGCCCCTAATTTTTTTTTAAAATAAATATTAATGAAACTGGTTTTATCATAAAAACAGGTCTATGTTTTCCTTTCTCACACACATATACATGTATGTTTTATTTTATTTTAGAGATTGGTTCTTAGTAGAAAACAAGTCTCAATGCTTTCAATTGAAACTGGTTGTAGAACCGGTTTCTTTGTGTTCTGGTTATAGAGATACCCCCTCACAGAGACTGGTTCCAAAACCACTCTCCATGAGCTATTCTAACCAGTCCTCATAGCATTTTTTGTAGTAGTGAACTAAACTCTCAAACTAAGTTTCCTACACATCTAAACATTATGTACAACATCAACTAACCTATGTACAAGCACTTGAAGCCACAACATCACTCTCTTTTCCTTACCTAGTTCGAATAGAACCAAATCAAACCAAAAAAACCCTAACCTAGTTTTGAACTAACTAAAACTTACAAGCTAAGCTTAATGCATAAACTTACACCTCACCTTACCTTCTTCTACTTTTTCTTCAAGATTTTCAACATGTTGGTCAAAAATCTCAAGCTTGCACATGGGTTCTCTTTGAAACCATTTGACACCTCAAACAAGCTCCCATGAAAATATCTAAACCCTAGGTTTACACCTCACCATGTCCCTTATCATGTCTACAACTCTCTCAAGGTGACCAAGCTCAATGAATAAAACCCTAGCTCTTTGTCTATAAATACCGAACCAAACCCTCATTTCACTCCATCCCTCAAGTTTTAACCTACAACACACACACTCACTCCCACACTATGAGTTCTATGCTTAGGAGAGCAAGAAATAAAGTTTGGTTCAAGGCTTTGGAGTCCTAGAGAGCTTAATTCCAAATTAGAAGTCATATTGGCATTTTTGCTCTAGATCAAGTTCCCTAGGTTTGGTAAGTTCTGAAGCCCTTCTAATATTTTCTACACTTTTATTTAGCACTTCTAATGATAAACACATCACAGTTGTTAAACAAGGCCAAAACTATTTATTTTTGTAGGATCATACTTTATGTTGTTTGATTATTCGGTTGATCTAGGATGATGATAATACAAGTAAGCATTCTATTTTTGTCTTCAGTTCCGAGCTCGTAGACTTCAATTCTTCAAGTTCTGCATTCTTTGTGCTTTAGCAGTGATTCTTCAAAGTCCGAATACTTTGTACTTTCAGTGAAGGTCTTTGAACTGATCCACATCTTGATGATCTTTGAGCTTTCTTTGAGATCATCAGCCATAACAAATCTCTGAATCACCCTTTGTCGTATCGCCTTCACGTGATGTTGTAACTTTTGGACCGACATTTTTTTTTGGATCATGACATCTTTTCATTAGAGTAGCGGAAGCATTGTTGTATGCCTTTGATTGTCATGATTTTCTTCAATTAAGCGTGTGTGCTGTGAGCATGCGGTTATGAATTGACTTCTCAATATCGATCAGCTGCAACCGTCAAATGTTCCTGCAAATAACAGTTAGCAATAAAACACACGAAAGTGTCTTTGTTCACTTTCGTTGAATAGGGTTGCAAGGACCACGGTTCCCCGTTGATCAGTATAAATACTGCCTGTGATCAGGTAGAATTCCGAAGAATCTCCTTGACAAGGTTTCGCAGCTTGATCTAGCCATTCTCAAACCGGATCTTCTTAAAGTAGACAACACGGAGTGAGTGAACCACCTTATTGAGATTCATTGATTGATGAAAAATTGATTTGAAAACAATCGCGTATTGCTTAAGAGAAAGAGTTTTGCAATACGACGAAGGTTTTATGAGAAAGATCAATTTTCAATCGTAAATACTTTTTGTATTTGAAAACGAATACATATTCGATGTGCTATAGAAAATAATGTTGCGCACATCGAAAGGTTTTTCAAAAGTATTCGTCAATTCATTTCCTGGACCAAGGTTGATTCAAGAGTGAATCACCCCATTGTTTCTATCCAGTTGTCACAAGCTTGATCTTTTGAAAAGATCTCACATGTCACCCACCAAGAGCTTGTTTGATGTTGGATCTAGAAGGATTTCCATCTTCATTGTGAATACTTTACATATCACTCGGATGTTCTGGCAATACCATGAGGATAATGCATAGGACTCTCAATATATATTCTTACTTTCCACATTGTGTGAAACAGTAAGTCTTAATGATTGTGTGTCCTAGTGAGATTTTTGTGGATGATCTCTTGGCTCTAGACTCAATAGTGCATTTTGGTTTCCTATTCGGAGACTAGGGAGAGGGTCTCCTTCTTCAATATCAACCATCTCTAGGAGAAAGTCGATAGATAATATAGGTTCCCCATGAGAATGAAACAAGTCCTTTTAAGAGAACTTGAGTGGTTTGGGAAGTTTAGTGCAGTGCGTCACTGGGTCCATGACGTCTTGTCTTCAATACCGTTGTTACCTTAGTAACCACCAGTAGCATATGTATTGAACCCGGTTTCTGCCCTAAGGTTGAATTATTGGAGGGCTATTTCTTTTCACCCTTTTCATATTCCTTTCTTTTTTTATTCTCCAACCCCTTCAGTGCTTACTGAGACTTCATTACTAGAACCTTGTTGGGTTTATTCCAGTTCTAGCTCTTTCTCAGTCGGCATTCTTCCCTTATTCTCACATTTTCTCCTTTTTTCATCATACCTAAGGAATTATACACTATCTAGTGGATTTTCCCTGGGTAGGTCCCTCCGGCTCTGGGGGATCATGGGAACTAATACCTAATCTTACCATCCTTATATCACCAATGCATAAAGTAAAGTGGTCGGTCTTTTGGTATAGTTCTTTCCTTCTTGAAACCAATTGAAAAATCATTTGGAAAATCTATCAAGGTACTTGTGATATAATATCAAAGCATTTGTACCTTAATTGTTTTTTATCATTTAGAAATGCCCCCCCTCAACATGTGCATTATGATTTTGAAATTGTTTATCACATGGAGGCAAGAGGACTTTGAAATATTTCTTGATCACAATTTCCATAGAAAAAGCCTTTTGATTTTTTTGGTAAATGCTCCCCCTCAATATGTGTGTTGGTTGTTTGAAATTATTAAACACATAGAGGAAGGAGTTCTTTGAAGTACTTCCACGATCACGCTTGCCATATAAAAAACCATTTCAAAATCAATCAAGGTACTTTATGTTGAAACATAGAAATCTTTGTACTTTGAAAATTTATTGTCTTTTGAAATGCTCCCCCTCAATATGTGCATCAATTAATGAAAATGTTTAGCACATATGGGAGAGCAGCCTGCACTTTTGAATCAAAACGATCACCTTTTATCAGATTTCATAATTAAATCACATTTTCTCCCCCGATCAAAAATATCAAACCCTTTGAGATTTTGGATCCCAAGTGATTTAAATAGGTTTAGAAAACATGGGAGAAAACTGTGGTCAGATTAATTTCATGAACTGATAAGGACCAATTTTTGTCATTAAAGATTGTTAGTTTTAGGTATGATAATTTTAAGAGATCTTTAGGTAAAATAAAAAAATTCACATCAAACAAGAACAGAAAAAAATTCATTTTTTGAAAGATCTTTGAGTTTAATGAAAAAGAATCATACACTGACATAACATTAAATCTTTAGATCACCACTTCATAACGTACAAACGGACTTGTTAGATGAAATATCGTTTGAAAATATTTAATTTGAAATCACTTAAGATTTGACAAAAATGAAGTCCAGTTAATTTTCAAAACTTTTGAGTCCGATTTATTTTCAAACAATATTTTTCCATTTTTGAGAAATTCACAAAATGGTATCATCCACTACTTGTCCTACACAAAGATACGTTAGGTGGTGTAGAAGCTGCTTCTGTTGTTGCTGTAAGGCTGGAAGAAAACCATCTGCTGATGCAGTGAGACCTCTGAAATTGTCTATTTTATGTAAAGAGATCTGATTAAGTTCTGTTTCTTCTTTTGTCGACCTAAGATATAGTTACCCTTTCCTATCGGCATTCAATCATCTACTTTTGTGGGATCTGGAGCGGGAACATTCTTATATACCATGTTATCTGCATACGTTAGTGGACATACATACAGATATATGGTGGTCGACAACACCCAAACAGCAATCGACTAATAAAAGTCAATTCAACATATAAAATCATTCAGTCAGATCATAAAAAAGCATGGAAATTATGTGTTCATCAAACTCTAATCATCTAATCCTAACAATCATATCCTAGATTCCTAGCCATTCCAAGTTGGCAAACATCTTTTTCTGTTAAGTATATGGGATGATTAAATAAGCCAGTTAGATGATATAGATTAGAAAACATTCTCCCCCTCAATCAATGACTCATTTTATGAAAAGTTTTAAAAACGCTGAAGTCATTGATTTAGTTTTCAAATTTTATGAAAACTCCAATTCTGATTGATTTTCAAGCAACTCATTTTCCACCATTTTGTAAAACAAATAATTTTATGAAGAATCATAGAAAGAAAAACATTTGAGTAGGAACAACAGTCTTTTTGTCGACATGCTTTCCCCATTAAGTTTTAGGATAAGTGCACGAATTTATGAAAATTTATTTAGCGCAACACTTTCCCTTTTTGAAACGCGGGTTGCATATCTTAAATAATAGCAAACCATAATTTTAAGAGCAGGTTACAGTCTGAAGTAACTGCAAGCCATAGTTTTAGACATGTTTTGAAAACATATTTACACCTTCTGCTCGAACTTCATCTAAATTCCCGTGCCATTATTGAATGACATTTCTAAGACCGTAGATGTTATCGATACCAGAAGACATGTCTTGAGAAAAACAATATTTTTGGTAGTTTTAAAATTTTCTGATTTTTATGGGTTTTTGTTGATTTTTTACTTTTCTATTTTCTTTTTGTTGATTTTATGTTTTTGTATTTTGGTTTTTGATAAATATTTACAAAGAAGATGATATAGTTTAAGAAGATGATGACACGAATACCGAGATAAGGATATCGAACAGCCCCGTTGTAGAAGATATAACTTATCATCATCTCTTAGACTCGAGTTTTTATCACCACCAAATTTTCCGCCAAATTGGCGGATCGAGTTATATAACCTTCATAATTTTATATATCTTTTGTTATAGATATATTTCTATGTTTAAAAAGTCATAACTGAGAACACGACTTTGTTCATTTTCCTTCCATTTCCGTTCATTTTCTTTCAACTCGAGAACATGAAATATAAATGCCACTTTCTTTTCTTCCACTTGAACCTTCACCACCAAAGCTTTCGAAAGTCGTGAGAACTGAGACCTTCTGAAAGTAGCTTCCCCCAAACCGAAAATCTTCTTCATGAGCAGATTCTAAACTCTCTTTCAAGCTTGCCTTATCCAGGTGCACAAAGGAGCACACCATTATCATAAATATTTCAGCTCCTTTTAAGAATGATCATCGATTCTCCATTCGGGATTATATCATCAAATAGAACAGCAACGTATCATCCCACACTTATCATCCCACACTTTTAATAGTTCTTCTCATATTTCTTTCCTCTGAAGTACAAAGTGATGCATACCAAAAGGTGTCAAGAGACCACTTTCTCCAGGTAGTTGAATTAATGCAGTCAGTCTCTTTGAATAAAGTTCACAAACCCGAAGTACATATATACCGGAAGAGATAATAATCTATAATACCGAAGTAGCAGATTGAATCACTGACCATCGCTGTGGATGTCAACTCCGGAATAAATCATTAAGTTTGATCACGTTAATCTGCTGAACATCCCTGAAGTACATTTCTCTCCCTTGATGATAGTGTATGAAGCTCAAGAACCCGAAGTACCCAAATGCCCAAAGAAAGAATAACCGGTAACATTGAAGTAGCAGGTTGAATCACTGATTATCTCTACGGATGTCAACTATGGAGTAAGTGATTAAGCTCTCAAGTGAAACAGCTTTGCGTCCCCAATGTGCACATTTCTCTCTCCCCTGGTGATTGTGATATCATCAAAATTATCACACACTTGTGTACCTCTTTTATCATCAGAAACTAACTCTTCCATCTCTTTCCCCACATAGTTGGAATAAGAACACTAAAAACCACGAGTTAAGACACTGAGTTTCTCTGCGGTTATGACCTTTATCTTCCCGGGATAACTTCAATCAAGTAGAAGTATTAAGTTCATCATGGGTACTCGTTGTGCTTTTATATGTGTGTCTCCTCCCTCCCCCCTCCTTACCGGTTTTGATACTTCAGAATTAGCAACACATTGTAAGCCCATATACTTGAAATATTTTGAGAAGAACACTTGAAGTCTTTGTGAGAATCAACTTGTTGAAGAATAATGTGAGCAAATCTAATTAGGGATTAAATTTGACATTTCACTCTCCCCTAATTAGTGCTCTCCCCTAAACAGACAATATTTCTGATAAATGCCCGGATTAAGAAGAAGTCTTTTGATAATCAAATGCAACTCGTCTTTAATCTTCTAACATACAAAAAAAAATGTAGAACAGACTGTTGACTCGACCTTCTTCAAGATTTTCCGTTTGGGGAATAGAAACTTAACATCTTCATCTCACCAAATGCATTCCAATTAACTTACATATAGCAAATCCCTTAACTAAAATCCCTCCCAATCAAACAAGAACAGAAAGATGTTCATTAAGGAAATCAGCCATGAAGCATTAACTGGAAGTACTTTGTCATTAATCACATCAGCCCGTGAGAAGATGTCAACCAACGGCTCTTAGAAGAAACTCCATGAGAAGATGACCCGATAAGAAGAAGCTCAGTTCTTACATGAGTTTGGAGCCATATGACCATTTATTCTCGGATGTCAAACAAACTTCAGTATATTCACATTTCTCCCCCTCAATAATTGCATACGAAGTTGCCATTCTTGATTAAACAAGTGAAATCATCACGATGTAGTTTATTCACCCTTCTCCCCTGCAAAACTTGCATATGAAGTCGTCATTTCCAATTTTGATTGAGCAAGTGAAATACAGTTAATGGTAATTAGATCCACTTGAATAAGTGAAATCATCACGATCTAGTTTATTCACACTTCTCCCCCATAAAAATTGCATTTGATGTCATCATTTCCAATTTTGATTGAGCAGGTGAAATAAGAATACAATCAATGGTAAGTAGATCCACTTGATAACTGGGTGATCATGGAAAAAGCATGAAGCTTGTTGATGAGAACGGTCATAAACAAGAAGATTTCTCTTCTTCTGAAGATAAAGCGCACTGAAGCGTACACTTTTCTTTTCTTTAGGGAACGAGGTTTGAACTGTTGTATTCAGTCGGCTCTTTATGGTGACAGCTGATGGAGAAAACTCAATATGATGAATTTGACACTGAAGTAAAATAACCCGAAATTGTGACTTAAACTTGCACCAATGTGTGACAAAGAGCGGTTCAGAGAGTTCATGCAACATTGAATCCCTAAGTACTCTATACTCTTCACCCAACCAACCATCAAGTATAAGACGTACATCACCTCTTGAAAATCCATAATTTAATGTGACACTGAGCACTACAACGTAACTCCTTAAAGTGATAGTTATTTTATGACACTGAGCACTAATCACCCAAAAATAACTAGATTTCCAAGTCTTCGTCATTGAAAATGTTAAAATCTCGAACAAGGATCTTGAAGAATCTTCATCCAACCATCCCCGATACCTTCAGATACTAAGTGAACTCGCCCGTGAAATTTCACTTCAACCTCAAATAAATAATAATGAATTAACGTCATTGTCACATCTTGTGGTTAAAAGCTCAGATCTAGCCCCCTTTGACGTTTTAAATGAACTTTGATAATGGTTTCATCCTGACCATAGTCAAAAGCACATAACCTCGTAAAACCTTGTAATAACCAAACTACCATGAAGAATATCCAACCAATCATCCAAGCCATGAAGTACACACTATATCCCTTCTTCGAATTTCAAACCGTAGCACCAGACTCAGAAAAGATCCAGAAATACAAATTATTTTCTCCAGGATTGTTCCATCATCACGGGATTTTACAATTCTATGGTTTAAACCGAGAAATAGATTCTTTCGCGGGATTTTACAAAACCAAGAATAAACCGAGAGATCTATCCAGAAATGCTCTTTTCTTTCACTAGGATGTTTCCATTGTTACGAGATTTTACAAATCTATGATTTAAACCGAGAAATAGATTCTTTCGCGGGATTTTACAAAATCAAGACTAAACCGTCAACAATGACAGATTGAATGTTTTATGACAACTTTGGTTTCGGTGAGAATCTGTTTTAGAGGAACATGCAACGGATCATCAACAATTCTTCTCCATCATCAACAATTCTTCTCCCATATATAGAATACTTCACAAACCATACTAAGTAGAGTAGTATACACTACTTCCACCTAGAGGTTGATCTTATAGCATCAAAATACACGTTTCTCCCTCATGATGCTTTCGAACTTTCGGAAGCATCATTAACGTGTACGACCATTTGCACGAGAAGTTCTTGTCATAAGCAAACATCTTGAAAAATCATGAATGACACTGAAAATTCTTGAAAGATTTTGCTTAGACTGTGAAGTATCATTGACATTCTGTAGCGTCAAATATCCCATGAGAATTGCTTATCACATCTCAACCTTTAATCACATTGGCTAACATATCATTCAAGTATTCTCTCGGCTATTGCTGTGACCACTTGGTGAAGTGAACCCGATATACCAAACTTGAACATGAAGTAGAATTCCCCAAATTTGTTACTTAAGCTTGTACTAATCCTTGTGAAAAAGAAACGGTGTACCCAATGTACAAAACCTCTTGGCGTATCCTCAACTGCGTGAGACACCGAAAGTGTAGCTACTTTGTGTTATAAGCGATAAAGAATCACAGAAGTAACTAGATAGCTAAGTCTTTACCATATTCAATAAACGCCCAAGCAAGTCATCTTCGCGGAAGGGAAGAAAGAAAGAAGATGAGATAAGTAAACACGCCCGGAAAGCCTTACTACAAATCCAAACAAGAAATACTGTACAAACAACCCCGTCGTCAACTTTGTTCAAACATTATCGCAAGCGTGAAATAGTATCCTCCGTGAAAATGTATAAACCAAATTGCCAAACCGCATAACACTACAACTCTCATCATCAAATCTCTTAACTCATCAAATCTCCATCATTAAATCTCATCATCAAAACTCATCAAATTGCAAATCTCATTATCAAATCTCATCATATAACGACTCGCATCCAATGAACAAGATAATAATACCCGATCCAAAAACCCAACATAGATAATCCAATCTGGTTGTATTATCAATTTTAATATATCGTGAATACAACCATGTATACCCAACATCCAATCATCCAAATCTCATCAAATCTTATATTACAACAAATCTCAATCTTTCACATAATATCAATTCTCATTTTATGAATACTCAAACCGCATACCAAAAGGCCCATGAATAATTGCAAAATTATAATATCCAATTTCGGCCCAGTCACATAATATAGTACCCAATCTATTTCATGTCTTAATATTCGGTCCAAAAATCCCAAATCCGATCCAACGTCTCACAAACTAGTACTCAAGCCCGGCCCAATATAAAGTTACTACCCGATCCAAATTATCTTACCCTAGAATTTAGGGGTATATAAAACACAAACCTTATCACACCTCTTAACCTAATTCCTATCAAACCCTAATAATATACTTATTCCGCCTACCCTCTCTCATTTTTTTCTTTCAACACCAAAACGCAGTAACAATCTTATCTCACATATGTTCTAAACACCATTTACCAAACCCTAATCTTCCTCAATCAAATATCCGCCCCCTCCTTTATCAAAACGCACTTCATCAATCAACTTTCTCACAACACATATCTTGAAACTGATCAATTATGACTAAGTTACAGGTAAGATGTTCTCAATGAAAGTTATAAATAGTTTTTGTGTCATGAATCGAATGAACCAAAGACTTGATTTGACATAATTTTTAGAATCACTTCTTTAATTTCGAATATTATCAAAAACTTTTAGATCTATGATGATTATCCTTTGTGGTGGTACGGATCTGAAAAAGGTCATAGAAAAATCTTTAACCCACAAAAATCTGAGATAGTGAATATGTATTCAATTGTTGTGTATTTTTTATTTTGATAACGTGGGTTTCTCGATGGTTTTCAGAACAGAACATGACCTGTTAATACAAATAAGCCGTAAAAATGTTTATTTATATTTTACGATCTTCTAATGTTTTGTCGATAAAAAACGTAAAATCATTTTAACGAAACAAATAAAATACGTAAATGGTTTGAACTAATAGTTTCTAACATATTCACATTTTCACATAAGACACTAAAACAAGTATAAGTGATTTTATGATTTAATATTACATATGTACAACAACTAGTGTTTACATATTTGGGTAAAATATACACATAACTAGTATGTAGTATATTGGGTAATATAAATGGGTAAAAACTTAGGTATCATAACCCATTGGGCAAATACATTAAATGTAGTTGGGTACAACCCAAAGCCCATGACCCATGGAGCTTGACCCATAACCCATTGCATGACATCATGCTTATATCATACATGGATAATATCCATAACCCATGGATCAACCCATACCCAAGTGACTAAGTGCATTGCACTCAAGAGATACATTGTATTTAGCTAAAGATCCATGGTTCAACCCATGACCCATGACCCATGACCCATAACCCATAACCAAAATACCAATGGGTAAAAGGGAGCGTCCCATGGATCCCTAGCTTAACGCTAGACGGATCCCTTATAGAAGAGATCCGTGGGATCCGGGGAACAGTAGATTTTTTCTTCTATAAATAGTGAGCCATTTCTTCATTATTTCTCACCCCTTTCTAACACACTTTCTCCCTAAGTTTAAAACTCACTAACCTCAGATCCAAGTGATCTATGTTTGTAGTTTTGTTTTTGTGTGATCTTTTAGGTTCCTCTTAAAGGCAAGATCACCACCTTTGAAGTCAATCAAGCTCAAGTCCATGAGTTGCCATGCTTCCTCATCATCAAGGCTATTGAAGTCTTCTGGTTTATGATTCCTTTCTTTCTTCAAAGAAGTGTAGTGTTGAATACATTAGTGAAAGATGTCTCAAAGGTCAAGACGAAGATATTAGTGAAGGGTATCTATCGTCTATATCATAAGCACTTGTGGTAGGTGCTTAGAATTCAAGACTAGAAGCATTAGTGAAAGGTGCTTAGAAGTCAAGACACAAGACATTAGTGAAGGGTGTCTTGTAGATCTAGTCAAAGACATTAGTGAAGGGTGTCTTGTAGATCTAGTCAAAGGTATTAGTGAAAGGTACCTTAGATGTACATTCGATATGGTGTGTTTCGATGTACAAGATAGACTAGTATTAGATCCAAGGATATTGATATCCTTGATGATGTTGTAAAGGAGTAGATCTCCTTTGGGATTAGTCGTTGGTGTAGTGTGGTAGTAGTTCCTCCATTGCAATGGAACTAGGTGCTTAGCCTAGTACCTAATAAAAGGTAGGCGACGTTGTGATAGGATTAGTTCTCCTTGGTGTGTAAGAACTCGGTGGTTAGCCTAGCACCGTATAAAGGGTAGGCGACGTTGTGTTAGGTGTGGTTCGCCTTGGTGTGAAAGAACTCAGTATTTAGCTTTGTATCGGAAAAAGGTTAAACGACGTTGTGAAGGCTTCTCCGCCATAAGGAGATCGGTGTAGTGTTTACGAACTCTCGAGTAGGTGACTCGGGGAGTGGAGTAGGGCAAGGAAGGTGTCCTTGTAGCCGAACCACTATAAATACTCGCGTTGTGGTTTTGTGCTTCTTACTCTTATCTTTTCATTACTTATCTTTATATGCTTGTTTATCAACATCCAACACACACATCCAAATAGATTGACATAAGTCGATCTCTAAATAGATTAAAAGGAAGTTTTAATTGGTAAAACTATTCAACCCCCCCCCCCTTCTAGTTTTCCACAATTGGCATCAGAGCTTTGTTACCAAGTTTCTTAAAGTATATTGTACTTTAAAAACTTGATACGATCCATGGTTAACTGAAAACTACAAAGATGGTTTTTCATAAAAACAAAAACCATGTCTTTTAAAACTATATGTTTGGATGTTGATTTGATAACAACATGTTTTCTTATTTACTTATTTCATTTAATTGCACTAAGATTCTTTGTCATGTTGATTAGTCAAAGCTCATACCCACCAAGCTATAGGAATCGCTTGGTAACAAGATTACCTTCCTTAAGAAGGTATCTTAAACGCAAAGGAGCGGGAATCGTCTAAGTGACATTTGCTGTGTCATTTGTAAAGACATTCCTAAGTGCGCTAGAGGTATGATTTTCTTTTTATTTTGCTTGATAATTAAGTATGCCTTTTTAGGTACTTATATGATTATCTTTTGTGCATATACATGTTTTACATGAAGCTTCATTAGGAAGCCTTTTTCTCACATACGTGTTATATTTCTCGTCTAAAGTCGTGGTATATAAAACTTATGTTAATCCAATAATAAAACAAAACACAAATTTCGAAAAATACTCCTTCCCCATAAATATGCCACTCGACGCCCACTTTATCAAATCCTCGCTTTTTCAAATCTTCCAATTTCAAAAATTCCCTTCCATTCAAAACTTCATCTTCCTCTTCATCTCATCCCAACCGAAACCAAGAAGGATCGTCTTCAACATGGTTTACATCGCCTTCGTACTCATCGTCTTAACACTCATCGCACTTGTGTTCCCTATGATGAAGTTCACATACGGAGACATTTACTTTGTGTTGTTAATCTACATTGGGGTTATATACCCAATTCTTTGTATCATTCTTAGTATTGAAATGAAATATTACTAATAATCTAGTTATCTAGGTTATTATGTGTTTATCATTTTTCTTTGTTGTATTTCTTTCTTTCGTGATACATTAGAAGTCATGTATGCATGTTAAGAGAAAATGTAGGCTAAAACACTTATCTTGGTATAAAACTATGAGATCTAAACACCTATGCTTTTCTTAAAATATGGTTCTGTATTAACAGATCTACGGATCCCGGAAGATATACTAGCCAGATCCCTTTTGAAAAGGAACTGTGGGATCCGTCCTACCGGAGAACAGTTTTTCATGAAAATTAAAAACCACTTTTCTTCTAAAAGTAATACTCCACTAGAATGTCAAAACCATAAGTGAGTTAAGTGTCTTTCTTGTTAAAAACCATTGTTAATAAAAATCTAATAAAAATGTTAGATAATCATAGGTTGACCACAAACATCACCTTTTATTAACTCATCACTTCTATAGGTTCAACTATGACGCATGAATATGAGTTTGATTTTTCACTCACTAGCGTCTACACTCCGAACATCTCCCTTGAACCCAACACACCTGGCAATCATGTCCGTGGGTTCAATAATCTCGAAAACCGTCACTTCCACGAAGGACGTATTGTAGACACCTCTCTACAATTCGAAGAAGGTATCAATACCTCCTTTCGAGCCATAGGACTAGAATGTCTTCTTGAAATCAACGAGAAGATATGTCCAAGGTTCATAATGGAATTCTTCCGTCAAGTTGAACTCGTTCGTAACGAGGATCGCTCTCTATCTCTTTGGTTTTATATCAAAAACCAAAAGTTTACTTTAACCCTTGGGCATTTTGCTCACATCCTCCGGATTCCAAATCATGGACAATGTGCCTTCACCAAAGATTGGTCTTTTGATTCTCTCTTCAACTTTCGTGAAGAAAATAGTCCATACTGTTCACACATACCCTCCCCAGAAGATTTAAATCGCATAATATGCAAACCTCGACCATATTACTCCGATCCAAACATTATCTTCACACGGGACATCCGGGAAGAGTACAAGCCTCTTGCACTCATCCTACGTGAGAATGTATGGAGTCTTAGGGGAAATTGAGAAATCCTTCCCGCTTGTTGTGCTCACATGTTGTACTGTTTGCTAACACAACAACCATACAATCTCGCCTACTTCTTCGCAAGGCGAATTGCAAATCTTCAAGGCTCCAAGAATAAACTCATCCCTTATGGAATGTTCTTGACGCGCCTCTATCACAACGTTATGCACTTCCATCCTCAATTTCAAAGTCCGTTGTACGTACTTGTGAACAAGATGATGGAACCGCTAAACATATCTCTCATGAAGACTTTCTTCATTCTTGATTCCACCAACACTCATCAATCACGTAATGATCCTCCTAGCGAAAACACTCAAGGAACCTAGTAGTATTTCAAATAGGATCAATCCTCTTGTACTCGTGCTTTATCAATGTAATCCTATTTCCTTCATGAAATAAAACATCTTACATTTGATATCTTAGTGTTAGAACCTCTTTAAACTAACCTTAGAATATAATGCATTGTCAAGATCATTGTATACCTTTAGTAAAGGTTCTGCTAAGCAGATGGACGGATCCCAATGTTTGTGCTAGACGGATCCCTACACTTAGGGAACCGTGGGATCCGGCAAACAGAAAATGCAATTACAAGCATTGTATTTCAACCATGTCCTTAGAACACCTCACACTAAGCTAAACATAGTTTCTTAAGGAAAATTAAGTCCTTATCAAGATAGGTAGATCCTTCCTACTCACACATAACTCACCTAGATCACACTCTAAGACGCTTGTAGATCTATCGTTTCATTTTTAATCCATTACTCTTCCGCTCTTAAACTCACACTTCATTTTTCACTTGATCCCTCACATCTAGTCTTAGAAATATTTTCGATTATGGCAAAACTGATCATAAATCATCCTTACCTCAAAATTGATCAAAGTTGATCAAATTCTAGTTTTCCCATCTCAAAGCTCCTAGGATATTTTCCAAAACACTATCCTAAGTCACAAACCTGATCTCTAGGATCATTTAGCTTCAATTGACACTCTCATCTTTAGTGTCATCCTTGCTCATCCATTGGTACTCATGAAAGTTCCAAATCCTTCCATAAAAGACAATCATTACCTACATCACTCATTACCTTCAAGTACTTAAGCACCCCTTCATTTAAGACACTTAGGAGGACTGAAACACTCAAGATGATATAGATCTTAGATCTTAGAAACATCATTTCCACTCTTTCATAGCTGCTGAGAGCCGGATCCCTAGGATTAGCCTAGACGGATCCCTCTGATGAGGGAACCGTGGGATCCGGATGACAGTTTATGTCAAATCTTGCTAAAACAATCATTTCAACTCATCTTTCTAACTCAAACACTCCATCTCATCTTAAATGAGTTCCTAGATCAGTACAAACTTTGAAGTTGACTCTTGTGCATGTTAATCATCACATTCCAATGAATCTTAGTGGCTTAAGGCTTAAATGCACTTGCCAAATCTCTTGCATTATAAACCACATTGTTAGGACTTCCGTAGTCATCACCTTCATCCTAACTTTCAGCACTTTAGAAACTCTTACAAACCTCTTGAAATTATCTCATCATGAGAAAAACCCCAAGTAGTAACCTATCCACCAAAGAACCACCCAAGAAAAAGGCTCGTGTTATACACGAAATCTCTTCAACCGAATCATCTCCGGTCAAGCCAACAAATGATAGGATTCTTCCTCAACCAATCAAACCAATTCCTAAAAGGATAGTACCCACAAAACTACCTATGCCAAACACCACCATACCTCCTAGGCCAAACAATATCATCTCCACTAAACCATCACCATTGGTTCCTAGAGCTATTTCATTTACATCTCCACTATCATCACCACACCTCTACAATTTAGAGGATTTGCCTCCTAGGCCGTTCCATCTGCCTCCGCTGACAACATTCTCCTCATTAGGAGGAATAATGGTATAAAATCAAGGTGTTGAGTTAACACTTGCTCCGGCTTCCTGTTCGCCATTTCCATCATATAATCCCATTTGGATTATGAGAAATCATCAAAGTCAACCACCCGACCATACGGAAGTTGACACTTCTCTACCACCACCATCATTTTTGGTCGAGCCATTCTCAAATGCGCCTCCACCAATCCCTCCATCGTTTGAAGCTCCACAAGCCGCTTCACTTGATCTTTCGCATCAAGCCATTTTATTTCTTCCACCACCACTACCTAGCCATGACAAAGATTGCTATCATTGTCAACATGTTGAAAGTTTGATACATGAAGTACGAGAAGACCAACGTTTCATGTTCTATCATCTCCTCGAACGTTTCGACGAGATTAAACCTAAACAAAACTTGAGCTAGAAGATTTTAGTGGTGTCCTAGCATCAAGCGATAGTTGGTCTAGAAATTCCTAATCATGTATTTTCTTATTTTCTTAATTTTTAGAGTCATGTATATCATAACTCTAGTTTTATTAAATGAAATTACATGCTACTTGTTATATTTCTGAGCATATGATTACATTGTATTCATATCTCATTTTTGTGATAACATTACTTGTTATATCACCTTTGCTGAAATTAATCATCAGCCAATACGGATCCCTCAGAATTGCCTAGACGGATCCCTACTAGGAGGGAATCGTGGGATCCGTGAGACAGAAAACTATTTTCTACTAACTTGGACCACATTTGCAGGAAATTGTGAATTATACTTGTTTTCTAACCTTTGTTTTGTAGTTATTCAATTTACACATGAAGACTTTGACATCCTAAAGCTAGGGGGAGCTTTATGTCAAAGCAATACATTGCAAATTACTTGCAATAATAGGATTACATTTTGTGACATCCCTTTGCAAAATTGCAATCATCAAGGGGGGCACATTCGTCACTTAGACGAAATCTTTTGCAAAATTACTTGCAAACCAACTAGATTAGTATTACTTTCTTGACGCCCTTACATAGGGATGGACTCGTCAAGGGGGAGTAAAGAAGAGATCCTTTCCCGTTACTTGCTCTCTATTTCTTTCTATTTCTTTCACATGTTTTTCTTAAAAACAATGTGTTGCTTTCTTTCGAAGCTCTTTTTGTTTCGACAAAAAGGGGGAGAAGAAAGTAAAAACTAAAAATTCAAACTTTTACGAATTTTAGATTTTCCTTAAAATAATTTTATGTTTTGTCATCAACAAAAAGGAGGAGATTGTTAATACAAATCAGCCGTAAAAACGTTTATTTATATTTTACGATCTTCTAATGTTTTGTCGATAACAAACGTAAAATCATTTTAACGAACCAAATAAAATACGTAAATGGTTTGAACTAATAGTTTCTAACATATTCACATTTTCACATAAAACACTAAAACAAGTATAAGTGATTTTATGATTTAATATTACATATGTACAACAACTAGTGTTTACATATTTGGATAAAATATACACATAACTAGTATGTAGTATATTGGGTAATATAAATGGGTAGAAACTTAAGTATCATAACCCATTGAGCAAATACATTGAATGTATTTGGGTACAACCCAAAGCCCATGACCCATGGAGCTTGACCCATAACCCATTGCATGACATCATGCTTATATCATACATGGATAATATCCATAACCCATGGATCAACCCATACCCAAGTGACTAAGTGCATTGCACTCAAGAGATACATTGTATCTAGCTAAAGATCCATGGTTCAACCCATGACCCATAACCAAAATACCCATGGGTAAAAGGGAGCGTCCCATGGATCCCTAGCTTAACGCTAGACGGATCCCTTGTGGAAGGATCCGTGGGATCCGGGGAACAGTAGATTTTTTCTTCTATAAATAGTGAGTCATTTCTTCATTATTTCTCACCCCTTTCTAACACACTTTCTCCCTGAGTTTAAAACTCACTAACCTCATATCCAAGAGATCTATGTTTGTAGTTTTGTTTTTGTGTGATTTTTAGGTTCCTCTTAAAGGCAAGATCACCACCTTTGAAGTCAAGCAAGCTCAAGTCCATGAGTTGCCATGCTTCCTCATCATCAAGGCTACTGAAGTCTTCTTGTTGATGATTCCTTTGTGCTTTCTTTGTTATCAAAGAAAAATAACCAAGAAAGAGCCGTTATTGTAATATTTGTGTTGAGTTTGTGCTTGTGCAGGTATGGATATGTAAAAACACGCAAAAAGGAGCCAAAACCGGAAGAAAACCGAGCACGAGAGATTAAGTGAGCCGGAAGATTATGCATTATGTCTCAAGGATGTTTGTGAAGATTTGAGCAAAGTTTGAAGAAATGTCAGAAATGACCCTTGAAGTATCAAAACTTGCAAATTCAGTCCCTGGTCTATTGAAGATTAACAAGAATGTATAATATCTATCGGACTTTCAGCCTTTACATTTTTGGTCCCTATCAACTTGGATCAGTCCACTTTAAATCCAATCCAAATGTGGTAACATCTATTACCCGGTGCTTAGAAGTCAAACCACTTTCACCACCTAATACCCATCCCAAACACCAATCTTAGACTAAGAAGCATTAGTGAAAGGTGGAAGCTTACACCTCATCAAAGAAGGAGCTCAAGACACATGACATTAGTGAAGGGTGTCTTGTAGAACTAGTCAAAGATATTAGTGAAGGTTGTCTTGTAGATCTAGTCAAAGGCAACTTAGTGATGAAATCGGAGATGTTATATTGATGAGTTTGAATGTGTTTTGAGTAGTTGGATTGTTGAGCCTTTCCTTATGATTTCAAGTACATTCGGAGTGTTTGGATGTGTTTCATATCTTTAGACTAGTATTAGATATAAGGATATTGATATCCTTGATGATGTTGTAAAGGAGTAGATCTCCTTTGGGATTAGTCGTTGGTGTAGTGTGGTAGTAGTTCCTCCATTTCAATGTAACTAGGTGCTTAGCCTAGTACCTAATAAAGGGTAGGCGACGTTTAGTTCTCCTTGGTGTGAAAGAACTCGGTGGTTAGCCTAGCACCGTATAAATGGTAGGAGACATTGTTTAAATAGTTAGGTGTGGTTCGCCTTGTTTAATAATTAGTGAAAATTCTAAAAAATAGAACTAATATCATTCGTATTTAGCTTTGTACCAGAAAAAGGTTGCGACGATTGTGAAGGTTTCTCCGCCATAAGGAGATCGGTGTAGTGTTTACTTGAACTCTCGAGTAGGTGAAGATGTCTCGGGTCAAGAGTGGAGTGCTTAGAGCAAGACTAGAAGGTGTCCACATTGTAGCCGAATTAGTGAAGGTTGTCTTCACTAGTAAATACTCGATATGGTGGTTTCGTTGTAGGTTTTGTGATATCTTCTTACTCTTATCTTTTCATTACTTATCTTTATATGCTTGTTTATCAACATCCAACACACACATCCAAATAGATTGACATAAGTCGATCTAAATAGATTAAAAGGAAGTTTTAATTGGTAAAACTATTCAACCCCCCCCCCCTTTTAGTTTTCCACATGACCCTATAGTGATTATAATCGTTTGAGTTTTGTGAATCTATGATGATTGATGTTTCGTGTGATTGACCCTTGATGGTCTTGATGTATTCCTTTGAGACACGAATAAATCTGAGATTATTTTTCTTTTTTCCTTTTGAGTCTAGGTTGATAAAAATGAGGTTGGTTTTTTTTTTTTTTTTTTTTTTTATGTGGATGATGGTAGGATGATGGTTGATTGATGACCTTAGTTTATATTTTCGTTTTGTACCAGAATGATGGTTGTTTTTTATGTGATTTGTATGATGTTGATGTGATGTGTATATGATGATGTTTGATGATATGTTTGAATCTGTTGTATGAATTTGTGGTTGATGTTGTATGAATATGTGATTTTGACTTTTGTAATGTTTGTAATCCACTTTAGAGTTAAACTGTTTTAGATCTTTTCCTCTTATCAAAACACACAAAGGAATAGGTCAAAATGCAATCATGTTTTAGCAAACCGTAGCTTTTGTGACAAATCGCACTTATCATTTCATCAAACCGCATCTTCCCTTTTAACAAACCACATAACCTTTTTGAACTACAAAACGCATTGAGTTTTGCAACTAAATCGCAACATCCTTTTATCAAACCGCTTTTGACTTAACAAACCTCAGCAACCCTATTTATCAAACCGTAATTGTTAATGTCAAACCACACCTGATGTCAAACTGCATAGAAGTCAAACGCTTAGGAACATCGAATTTGAACATTTTTATGTCAAACAGCATCGAGGAAATGTACCTCAAACCTCAGTGAAGAACAAGCTTAAAACTATTTCAAAACTGCTTAAAAATGAGAATCATAATAAATTAAAACCAACAGATTCACAATTAAAACAGCTTAGAACGACTTAAGTAACATCAACAGTTTTAAAACCAATTTAACAATCAGCTTGAACATTGAATACCAGATTCGACATCACTTAAAAAACTGCTTAAAACCCACGAACTTAACAGCGAATAAACCACGTCACCAACATCTAACAGAAGCAACAACATGAAACGAACAGTAGCAAACCACATCAAACATCACGCAAACCGTATCAAACCGCATCAAAACACATAGACTAAAACCGCTATCCAAACCGTATACAAACCGCATCCAAGAAAACCGCATAAACCGCATACAAAAACCGCTCAAAATCCATACGAATCATCAAGAACAACATAACCTGGCTCTGATACCAATTGTAGGATCATACTTTAGAGAGAGAAAGTAAAGAGAGGGTGTTTTCTAGAGAGAGAGAGTAAACAAAAGGAAAAAGGTTAGATTAATAAAAAGCACCACCTCTTCCCAAGTGGGAAGAGGTATTTATAGTTACAAACAAAACGTCCTCCTTCGGACTGTGGATCAGGCAAACAAAGGGTAAAGACCCCGTCCGTCCTCCACGGTGTTGCTCTAAACTAACTAATTAACTGAATAACTAATAAATAACGTAAAGTCTACGAGCTAAGATATGCTAAACTATATTCGGGGTAACCGACTCTTCAACATGGATTTTCCAAATCTCAACAATTTTCTTCTTTCTTTTTCTTACAGATAGCAAAACCAAACACCCCTATATATTTTTTTGTTGTTTTTGGAAAACTAAGTCAAAAGCTACACAAAAATCACTCTAAAAAAGATAATAAACATGTTACAAGACCCTTAAAACAAGCCCATAAGTTTTTGGAAGTCAAAAACTCGTTTTTCTTTTTCTTTTTCTTCTGCCGCGACAGCCCCAAGTGGCCATTTTCACAAATTTATTTCTACTTAACCACAACACTATAAAATAAATGGTTTATGCCATTATAGAGAGGGCATAAACAAGTTTCTAAAATGACAAGAACGTTCCTAAAAACCCTCAATGCTTCGCTTTTATTTGGCCTTGAATATGGTGTCGCACAAAGATAATCAAACGCACCCTTTATATTCATTTTAAGTTCATAAGCTGATAAGCTGTTAAAAGCTTGTTTTCAAACTTATATTAACTTATATTAATAAGCGATAACAAGTCACGCTTTTTTCTAAGCTAAAAACCTCATTGTTTTGTAAACAGGACTACTTTTGCAATCGACCTAAAGCGTCAAGGTCTAAAACTGTTAAAACTCTAGGGCTTATAATAAATATGAAAAATGCTTTGAGGGCCTAAATTTCCAAAACTCTAATTCTTTTTTTAACAAGGACTAGAATTGTAATCGACCTATAGTTGGGGTATAAAGTGTCACTTGAAACTAAAGGGTAGAAATTGTCATTTCATCAAAGTTGAGGGTAAAAGTTGTCATTTTATAAAATTTAAAGGGAATAAAATGGCATTTTATGAAAGTCGAGGGGTACAAATTGTCATTTTATAAAAGTTTAAGGGTATAAACTATCAATACTTGAAATTATAAGGGTATAAAGTGTAACATTTTATACATTATTTCGGAAATATCTTTTAAATACTTAAGGACTCAGGATTTTATAAAACTTATATACGAAATTGTCTATATCATTAAACGATCGATCGAACCATAAAAATGAAATACGATAAATATTATCATCCACTAACTTTTGAAGAGACTTCATGTTGTCTCGTTCAACACTTAACCACTTACAAAACACTTATGATACCAACGTTAACTCCCATATATATTTGAAAACAAATATTGAAACTTGACATACCCATCCACCGAGGTAAGTTCATAGTCCCACTTTTACATATTTTACAAACTCGTAGGGAGATACATGCTACAAACCTGAACACAAGTATTTTCTGTATGCTATCCTGATTGCTATTGCCTAAGTACACACTATTTCCACTAAAAGTCCCTTATATCATGAGCCATTAATCACTTGCGAGTGAATGCGAATATCGTAGATAGATCTATTGGCAGTTGACGCCCCATTTGTGTTAGCTGGATAGGTAACCAAATGCACTTTATTTGAGAACAAATAGGAGGATGGCAAGCTCCTACCCGAGGATACTGTTGCTCATATCATCACTATGATTTCTACAACCTACGTCAGTATTAAGATGTCCAACTGTTAGGGTTTGCATGTCATGAGACTTTGGGCAATATACCGTACTACAATATTACTGTTTTACTACTATGCAACTTGTGTTCAACTTAATATTATACAAAAAACTATGGATTCACTCAGCCTTTGTGTTGACTTTTTAGCATGTTTTATCTCACGTAACTAAAGCACGACTTTGCACGAAGTGGCTATGGACTTTCTTTTAAAAAGGGCGTCCATTTCGTTATCATTCATATAATGAATATGTATTTCAATAATTTTCGTTGGGCCTCTTTTTATATAAACTCTAATTTAAATAAATGAATGACAACCATTTTATTTAAAACGTCTCTTTTGGGTCATTTTCTATTTTTATTACTATGATCCATGAAGTAATACCCCAAACTTCTTCCGCTGCGTATATAAAATAATGGGGGTGTTACAGTCGATGATGCTAATTTATTGGTTCATGTGCGTAACCTACCCGAAACCGTATCTTGGCTGGGCATTCACACCCAGAGTGTGATTGCAGCCATGTCGGGTGCTTGGTACCGCTAACGTATTCATAAACCTGAGCCTCATTTGTTAATGTCGTTGTCCAAGTTTATCTTTAATGGTTGAAAATAAGCTCACAACCTTGGTAATTAATCATAAAAGTAGTTTATCTTTGCTCACTTGGTGCTAAACTTGTACAATTTATATGATGCATTTTTCGTCATAGGTTGTTAATTCTCCTTCTAAAATCATACCAGCAAGCGTTCCATCATTGTATAGTCTGTTCGTGTGTTTGGGCGACTGAACGCCGTGTGGTTAGCTGAAGCAGACAATTTGAGTATCCTAGCAGCTACAGCAGCAGAGAGAAGTCTCTGTTCACGTATTCACCTTAGGTTTAGGTAGTTAGATGCCGTCGAATTTGCATTCCCATTCAATGAAGGTTTGACGCAGCAGGCGTGATTAGCTTGCCTAACCTGATCATTAGGAATAGCGAGACT
This sequence comes from Chrysanthemum makinoi, assembly GCA_910596185.1. Classification (NCBI taxonomy): domain Eukaryota; kingdom Viridiplantae; phylum Streptophyta; class Magnoliopsida; order Asterales; family Asteraceae; genus Chrysanthemum; species Chrysanthemum makinoi. Next base: position 191,518,126 of record OU343223.1, read on the forward strand.
GCTGGCCTGGGGAACTACGAACTACTATTTTAGCCTATCTGGCCTAACTAGCTTGTTAAAACAACCTGATCGGGACCTCTACCACTCTTGTAGATCACTGAACTATGCGCCTACCAAGGTTATATTTGCTATTTATTTAACCATAATTAATACTACATGTGTAAGATCACACAACATCG
>OU343223.1:191518717-191757258 GCA_910596185.1 Chrysanthemum makinoi
TAATGTAAAACCAAAAAGAAGCCACCCTAAGACATCCTTTTCAAACAGTATTGTTTTATTTTATTAACGAAGTTAGCAAACTGCAGAAGATAGTATACGACTGTTGAAAACTTGAAGACCTTGATAGATCTTGAGCTTCGTAGATCGTTAGTATCGCTTGTGTAATCACAAACAAACTAAAAGAAAATCTCTACAACTTGTATTCTGTAGCGGAATATAAACACAAGTATGAAACACAGATAACTAAGAACTTCTTTGATCCTCTATGGATCGTTATATTAATAACTTGTTTAAGCACACATATAATTCATTCTATTGTGTTCCTTTTATAGACAAGGAACCCTAAACAAAACCCTAAACCGTTTCCCAAGAAACGTATAAACATAAAACTAAATAAGATATACCCAATCACTTCCTAATAAAGCTCATATATATCCAAACTAAATATACTAAACACGGAATAATAACTTCCGCAGAAACAAACTAATCTTCAGCAGAACTATGTCTTCAGAAGAATCCATACCCTTCGGCAGTAATCCATTCAGCAATTCGACTTCACATAATTCCCAACAATCCTCCCCTAAACTAGAATTTGACGTGGTTAAGTTCCAGTTTCTTGATAGATCTCTAACCTTGAAACACTAGAGGATTGTAGTCAAACAAAGATCGAAAGAATCAAAACAAAACATCTCTTTGAATAAGAAACTCTTAAACTCCATATCTTTGCAAAACAAATAACAACATGTACATCAAAACATATAAGTTTCAAACTATTCTCATCACATCCAGGTGTGTTAACTCCTGTGAGAGGTGAATCATTGAAAATAATGGATTTGATGTCTCTTTACCAATAGCCATCACTACCGGAGTAGCCAAATGTTTAAGTTCGAAAACCATGGTACACGATAACCATCGATTTATTAGCAAATCAGCAACCATGAACGGATTTGATATGTCTTTACCTGTAGCCGTTTGTCAGACTAGTCAATTCTTAAAATTGGTGAACTGATTACCAAACATGGAATTCCACTGCCTTTACCACAAACCATATACATGTGGGCTAGTCAATTCTTGGATTCCAAAAAGGAATAAATCATGGTGAATTGATAACCATACAACACTCAGCAATTAAGCATGGGTGGTTGCAAACCCTATGATTTTGAGCAAATCATTACAACTATCAACAGATTTGATGTGTCTTTACCAAAGTTGTACCCTTTGGACTAGCTAAATCTTTGACATACACAAGGTATATCTGGTGAGTTAATAACCAGCAATAAGATACAACAAACCTACAATAAAAGTTAGTAAAAACAAAACATATACATAGAGTTGTTTTTTTAACACAGAATAAAACAAAGAAACAAAAATTACAAATCATACAAATTACAAAGTACCATAATCATGAGGAACTTCTATGTGCCATAAGATGATTTTAATAACACCACACATTGTTCAGATGCAAAAGATCATTGCCAACAGGATCTAGAGGAACTTCCAACTTCTGAAGAAGCATTCTTTCCATAAGTTTCACAGATAATGGATAATTTCTCTCAGAAACATGCATTAATACCACCCTTCGTTTCAACTACATGCACACGAGGCAGAGGATAAAATCTCCAAGATGTAACCTGCCATAAGTGAGAGTTCTTCCAAATAAAGTATCCTTTACCATTGGGAGATATTGAATCAAACAAAACATGAAGATCACCTAATAAATATAAACCAGAACCCTTTGGTGCATTAGAATGATAATACTTATTGACAAGAGTATATAGCGTAACCAAATCGCCTCTATCCACCGATGCAAGATCTCCTTCAAAAAATTAAATTCCATGGTCGTTTGATCCAACCGGTGAATCACATTCAGCTCATCCTTTTGCAATGACCAATAAACCAAAACATCATGAGACCCTTCGGAAAAACATCAAGATCTCTTTAATAAATGTGGAATCAGCAGCATTGAGATCCAAAGAACTAACCCTTGAAGATTCCTTAACCTTAGATGTATGTGCCTCAACAGATTTCACAGATCTCCAGATAGAACCAGATCGTTTTCTAGCCATTCTTTTCTTCCTCCTACCTGGTAGATAAATGTCTGAAGATGGTATAGGTTCTTCAAGAACATCTTTAATTTGAGTGGAAGAAATAGAATCATCCTGCATTGGAACAACACCACGTAAGACATACATCTTCTCACCATCGCTCTGCCTTTTAGATTTAGTCAGCTCAGTATTTCAGCTTGACAACCCAACTCTTTTCCAACTTTGTCAATAGGATCAACTTTAGGTATTGCATCATAAGATGATATTCCAGATGAAGCAACATAAGGTTCAGCTGATTGAACTTGAGCAACTAAAGGAATAGCTTCAGAGATATTAAGGAATAGCTTCGGAGATACTCGTAAGCAACAAAAGTACTTAACTTTGAAACAGGATCCTCAAAAGAATCTACAATTTCTACTATCCTTGGTCTTTTGGATTTAGGAGCATCTGAAACATCAGCAATTCTTTTCAAAGTAGATGCGAAGGACTAGATGAAGTAAACTTCATAATCTTATTATAATAACTGATTGACTCAAAGATCGTAAAGCCTTAACCTCCTTCATAGTCATACCAGAGTTATAGAGAGAGCAACTCTGATATTTCACTACTTTCCTCATATAATCTTTTGTTGGAGCTACAGATTGTGCTCTCATTTTCTTAGTCATGTTCTTTTGAGTTTGAATAGCTTTCCTTTTGGCCATAGCTTCTTTCTTCTTTTGTTGTCCAAGAGCCATCATTTGAGCCACAAAATCATCACTATTAAAGTCTGCTCCCAAAATACTCTGAGCAATTGAAGAATTAGAAACGCTTGCCGAGTATACACATCCCGTGTTCACAGCATCCGAGTAGCCATTGCATCTAATTCTTTTGTCTCTCAGAGTCAATTTAGAAATAGACTCGCTTCAATCTGCTTGAGCCAATTCAGCACTCTTCTTCAAATTGGCACATTCATCTAACATCCTCTGTTGTGCTAACCTTTCTTGTTCACCGACTAGATCCGACCAAGCTCAAGATCAACCATTACTCATTTCCCTTTATCGAGATTCAAAAATAGCATCACCAAGGAGTATCCATAAAGGAACTTCGTAAGATTCATCCGATGTGCTTCGAAGAAACATGTTTAGAGAAATCTTCAACAGTGTAGAAAATACATCTACTGATTCAAATTAATCTTCCTTCCAAAGAAGGAAAACTTCGAAGCATTCAGATAGCACATTTGAAGCTTGAACATCACACCAAAGCAATGTCCATCAAAGGAGTATCACAACAACATGTTCTTCAAGAGTTGAAACATCTTCACTTTGAACTGTATCCTTATGCACAGATTGCTTTCTCCTTCGCCTAGTAAACAAAATTGGCTCCTTTTGCCGCATGATGTACCAACCATTGAAATAGAGACATTAGATTCTTGAGCCACATTAGCCAACATATCAAGTGACTTAAACTGAGCATTCACATCCTCCTCATCAGAAGAAACATCCAATCTCCTTTTTCATCTCTCGACTCGCTTGTATTTCCAAATCCTTAACCTTTCTTTTCAAATCTACAATCTCACCACCAAGCTTAGTTTTAGTCTCTGCAAGCTCCTTCTTGAGATTAGTAACCTGCCCATACTGTTCACTAAAGCATATAAAGATGTAAGTGTAATAGGGTCCTCACCCACCACAGATTGCTCTGTGGAAATGGGAGCATCATTGGGCCTTTCAGAAGAAACATCAACATGCTCTATGAATGAAACATTATCATCAACCGGATCTCTAACAGACTAGGAGTAGGCAGCCTATTAAAGTCAGTCTCAACCTCATCATGAGGAACCTGTGTAGATGGTGGACTAGGTCTAGGTGAAGGAGTGGACAAATGTTGTTCAGAAGCAACAAGATGGGTTTCCCAAAGATAGAAGGGCCTTCATCTATTGTCACTAATGGATTCCCATCAGCAGAACATGAGGTAGAAGGTGGAGAACCAACAACATTTCCTTCTTCAGATTCAATGGCCGAGACAACATAGCCGCTAGCAAAGGATGATGTGGCCCCTCATACTTAGTTCTCATTGAAGCAAATAGTTTAGCGCTTAAAGCTCCTATGGGATAAAAGTCTTGGGCTTGTGTGGTAATGTCTAAAATTATCCGAAGAAACCTAGGGTACATCAAAAACTTATGCTTTTTCCTATCTATATTTTCAACCATATTATCAAAAATATACTTAGAGAAATTATAAGTCAAACCCCGAGAAAGACAAACAATACCACATCCCAATTGTAGAAAATTGATCCCATCTTCCGTGATTTATTGCTCATACACTAAAGCAAGGTGTGAACCAAAAATCTCCACATAGGACACAACTGATTCTTCAACCACATATCGCCTTTCACCCCGATATCCAATAGCTCTTAGTCCAGCAAGAATGTCCACCGCATTAGAATGCAAAACCCCATTTTCATCATCCAAATGAAGTTGTCTTCTTATCAGCTCCTCTGTCACCACATGCTCTCGTTCCATCAATCATTGCAACAATCTCAGATCACCGCTTTGTAGCAATGCCAAAATTGAGTAACCAATGATTCATATATTGCATTCGGAGAATGTGTTAAAGCATAATGAATCTTGGATCTCAGAAGAATTCTACCATTGGTCTATACAACTCATCACCCTTCACTGCTCCTTAAAAGCGACTTTATTATGATCATGCTTGAATTGAAACGCCATGAGAAAAATTGTAAGTTAGGGTTAAGAGTCACACAAGTGGAAGTGTTTTGAATGTGAGTAATGAGGGAAACTTTTAATTGAGACTAAGATATTAACAGAGAATAAGTAGTAGTTTCCCAATTTTGGTCAAATGTTGACCGAGTGACGTGTATTGCTACTTTTCCCCAAATTAACTTTCAACTTCGGTAGAAACACTAATCAATCATGTCGAAGAATACTATTCGCCAGTAAAATGTATCACGATTCAAGAAGCTTCAAGAAATATCTTTTACTATTTCACCCGCATGCATTAAATCTCATTAAGTCTTGAAACTGCTCTATAAACAATCCCAATGCACACATAACTCTTCATCAAAAACCCCAAATATCATCACAAAACCTAATTGCATCAATGCTCCAAAATTAACCACAATCAACCATGAGTACTAAACCTGAGATCATAGATCTCACAACATCATCTCATCATCATCATCATCAAGTGATGATTCAAACCCCCGGTCAGATTACTTTCCTCAACCATATTCACGACCAATTAAATCACCTTTTATCCCTTCTTCAGAAGAAGATAGTGTAGTGAATCTAAGTGAATCTGGCCGATGATTCTGATGACTCCTATAAGGAGAGAACATCTTACTCCCAACCTCCAGACCTCGCCTCAACGAAGGCCACGCGTAAATCCGCCACTCCCTAAGGATAGAGAGTGGTTCTAGCACTTCCTGCGTCATATCATGGTGCATCATCACATATCGTATAAAGGAAGGAGTCAAAGAAGGTGGAAGGATTGATTTTGGTGAAATCGCAGATGAAGCACACTTGACATACGTGGTCATCTTCATCATCATCGTTTTCATCAATCCATCCTTCCCATTTTGATCCTTAGCATCTTCGTCGATCAGGTTATGCATATCCGTACCATCAAGATAGAAGGAATGGGTGGTTATGCAAGTCCCGATAAATGCATATCCAACATCTAGTGTGAAAGATGTGAGCAATCATGCATATCCAACAAATTGGCCTTAGATGTTGGAATAGATTATATGAACTAGATTTGGATTAGTAGATCATGTAAAGCTCTTTCCTTGTAGTTGCTTTTGATGTTGATTGTACCGTAAGTCGTAAGTCAGAAATTGTTTCTCGAATGAATGAATGAACAATTTGCTTCAGTACTTCTCTTGAATGAACATTGTAACTTCACATTGTCTTCAAGTGGAAACAAATAGCTCACTTCAAAGACTTTGAATTCAAGAGAAACAAGCTTTTAGAGCTTTCATGACCATATTCCAAAATAACAACCATGGTAAATTCCAACTTGATAACCAATCTGCAAAACAAAACAAACACAGAGAAACACAAAACCAACAAAGAAAACAAACTATCATTACATTACCGGTTAGTGTTAGAAAACATAATCAAAAAGTATACACAAAAATTTACATAAGAAAATGCAAAGTATACACAAATCCTCCCCGAGGCATATGTCCCGAGGCTATGCCTCCTTAAACTTTGCGCTAGGGTTAAGCATACCGATATGGACCACAAGGTGTTGAAACCTTGGTCCATCAAAAGCTTTTGTTAACAAATCGCCACATTATCATCGCAGTGAATTTTAACCACCTTTATCAAATGTTTGTCATATGCATCTCTTATAAAGTGGTGCTTGATTTCAATATGTTTTGTTCGACTGTGAAAAACTAGATTTTTAACAATGCATATGGTACTTTGATTATCAATAAAAATTGTTGTGTTCATGAAGTTATACCCATAATCTAACAATTGATTTTGTATCCAAAGAACCTCGCCCACGTAGCATTTGCAAAGAAGAACGTGCTATCGAGATGAGGTAGCCACAATAGTCTGTTTCTTGCATTGCCAAGAAATCAATCTCTTTCCAAGGAATTGGCAACCTCCAGGGGTGGACCTCCTATCCAGATTTGCACCGATAGTCACTATCACTATATGCTTCCAGGCTTAAATGGAGATTCTTTTGGGTACCAAAGGCCTAAAGAGGTTGGCCTTTGAGGTACTTAAAGATCTTCTTAACCGTATTGAGATGAGAAGTAAGTGGAGTAACTTGATGTCGAGAACAAACACTCACAAAGAAAAGTAATATCGTGCCTTGAAGTGTTAAATACATCAAAGAACCAATCATTGATCTCAGAGATGTACATTCACCGGTGGATCTACTTCGGTGTTGGTCTTTGACTTTGGAGCTTCATAAGGTGTAGTGGCAGTCCTTACACTCTCCATACCAAACTTCTTTAAGATGTCCCTCACATATTTGTCCTGACTTATAAAGATACCATCGCCACGAACTTGAAGACCCAAAAGAAAGTCATTTCTCCCATGGCACTCATCTCAAATTCTCCTTCATTAGCTCCTGAAACTCCCTGCACCAAGCTTCCTTTGTGGATCCAAAAATAATGTCATCCACATACACTTGCACAAGAATAATGTCCGTGGAATTCTTCTTCAGGAAAAGTGTTTTATCTATGGCCCCTCTTCGATATCCATGCTTCACAAAAGGATGAAAGCCTAGCATACCAAGCTCGTGGTGCTTGATGTAGTCCATAGAGAGCTTTGACTACCTTGTAAACATGAGTAGGATGATCAGGATCTTCAAATCCTTTAGGTTGAGTGACATAAACCTCTTCTTCTATTTCACCATACAGGAAGGCTCCTTTAACATCCATTTGATATACCATAAATCCCATGTAGGATGCATAAGCCAAGAAAATCTGTATGGCCTCAACTCTAACCACAGTGCAAACACTTCATCATTATCAATCCCTCCTCTTGTCTATAACCCTGAGCAACCAATCTTGCTTTGTTTTTAATGACAACACCTCTTGCATCTCTTTTATTCTTCAAAATCCATTTAGTACCAATTGCATACTTGCCATCGTGTAGTGGTACCAATATCCAAACTTGCTGATTTTGAAATTGTTGCATCTCTTCCTGCATTGCCTCAAGCCAACTTGAATCTTCAAGAGCCCGAAAGTAACACCGTTGGTTCCACTTGAGAAAGAAAACAAGCAAACAGACAATGTTCATAGTCCGTGTGATTGTCTCTTTGCTGATTTGAGACATAAGAGATAAAAGCCACTTGACCATATTTAGAACTTGCCACCGCACTCCCGTTGTTCTAACAGGTGCTTTAGGATCACCAATAATATTTGACTGTGGATGAGTATTGTGAATCCTTTTAGTAGCAATGGTGTTGACTTCAATGGAGGAATCAAGATTAGTCATAGTAGGTTCAAAATCAGTGTCATAAGAAGGTGAAGTGAAGATTCTAGCTTTGGGTTGATGATTACCAAGATCCGAGGGTCTTGGAAAACGAGTATAAGGATCTCCAAAGTCTGTGGACACTCTAGTAGAAATGGGAGTAGAAAAAAGATAGCCTTCGCACAGAATTGGTGATGAAAGGAGAAACCGGATCACGTTTAGTAGAATTGAGGTTTCCACTTATTGTTTCACTTGCACTCTCCTCAAGATTCCTCTCAAAGATCTAGATTAGTCGATACTCTTGTTTCTTCACCTAGCAAGATCCTCTCGCATAATTGGACTCGCCTTCACTCTCATCAAAAGTAACTTTAGAAGTGTCACCTAAAAAATTGTTAGGGGAGAAAGAAGGCACTACAATGGGTTGTTCATCATCTTCAAACTCACGAATCGGTATCCGTGGTATTTGCACTGCTTTGTTGGAGACTCTTGAGTACATGTATTTTGAGTAACCATATGTCTAGAATAACCCAAATAATCTGTTAAGTAATCAAGGTCAAAAGACCAAACATGACCTCGCCTCTGAACATTAGGTTTGTCTTCTAGAAACCTCAGTTCAATGTCTCCTCAATCTTCTCAGCGTGATAAATTGTAAACTCAGACGCCTTTACTATGAGTGAATATCCCACAATATAACCATCATCAGTTTTTGCATCAAATTTGCCCAATGGATCACTTGTATTCAGAATAGTCACTTGACACCCAAAAGGTTTAAGGTAATGAATAGTAGGAACTTTCCCATAGAGAAGTTCATATGGTGTTTTGAAGTGTGGTCGAGTAATGGACACTCTATTCAAGACATAACAAGTCGTTGCCAACCTTCAAGTCCAAAACATGGGTAGCTTAGAGTCCCAAGACATTGATCTTGCACTTCTATGAGGGTCCTATTTTTCTTTTCTCGCCACCCCATTTTGTTGTGGGGTTCTTGGAGTGCTATAGTCCCTTTTGATCCCTTTTGACCTACTGAGTTCTATAAGGATAGCATTCTTGAACTCTGTCCCATTATCACACCGAATTCCTTTAACCTTTTGTTCAACCGATTCTCAATAAGGGTAATAAAGTCTTTCAAAGACCGGAGATGTTTCATCTTTGGTCCTTAGAAAGAATACCCAACAAAATTTGCTATAACCATCGGTGATAACCAGACAAAAATACTTTTGATCAATGCTTCTAACTTGAGTTGGACCAAACAGATCCATATGAAGCAATCGAAGAGGTTCGAAATAATACTCACGCCAGTCACAACTTTGTATGAGGCTCGTGTTGCTTTCCTGTTGCAGCAACACGCTATGATCATTAGTGAAGACTTTAGAAGGAAGACCTTCAACAAGACCCAGTTTAGAGAGCTTGTTTATGGTCTTGAAGTTGACATGGGCCATCCTCCTATGCCATTTGGTAGACTCATCCAAGGATGCTTTAGCCACCAAACAAGTTAAGTCACCTTCGGTTTAACATCAGCTTAAGTTGAATGTATAAAGATTGTGATTCCGAGGAACATTCGCCAAAATTGAAGTTTCTTCTGGGAGTTTGAAGTCTTTAGATAACACAAGACATTCATCCTCTATAAAGAGTACTTTGTTCTTGGTGTCACGATTTGTGAGATCGAGAACAAATTGAAGTGTTGGAGTTCCTTGACATAGTATACATTCTCAAAGTCCGGTTGAGGTGTTCATGGTCCCTTTCCCGCAATCCTTCCATCACTTTCTCCAAAGGTTACATTGCCTCCTCCTTCAATTGATACAAAGTTATGCATCATATCCCTGCTTCCCGACATGCTTCTTGAACACCCACTATCAACAATGCCAACATCTTTATGCTTAAGAGGATGATTCTACAACAACAAAAATATACAAAATATTAGTACACTATTGAGGTTCAAGTCATTCCACGACTGAACAATCGCTTTGTGGATCATATGAATTATGCCATGCTGATGTATAGGATCCACTATTGTTCTTGGGTTTCCATTGAAATTTAGGTCCTTTTTTATTCCAAGAACAACCTGCTGAGGACTTGACAGTGTATCCAGATCCCGCTTCCTTCCCATCAGTCATTGAGTCAACATATCCATGCCAATAACCATTCTTAAAATATGAACTTGTTGGTTGTACATATGGTCTTGCAACTGGTCTTCTCCAAGGAAAAGGAGAATTAGTTGCTTGTGGAACATAAGGGGGTATAGCATTAACATTGGTCCACATTGGTCTAGATGTCCTAGAATCACCACACTTACCCATCCTTTGCTCATGATAATCACAATCCTTAATTAAATGAAATTTACTTCTACACACAAAACAGGTCTTCTGTTTAGAAGATTTATTCAAACCAAAAGATGTTCTATTACAAGCGTAGTATTCAAACCAAAACCATGAAAAGAATTGTTTTTAACAGAATTATTATGCAAAGAATTAAAAAGCAAGTCTTCAGAGGAAACTGTCTTGGAAGAGGATTTTGGCAAAGAACTCGACATTCTTATTGGTAGTCTTGGGTGCAGGTGAAGACTGGGAAAGTCGACTTATCATTTGAATCACACCTCAGAGACTGCCGAGGACTTGTCACCGTTAACACAAGAGACAAAGTCATTAGAAGAAGTATCGGTCCGGCAAGTCTTTTGACTTTTTGCCATAGAGATGGTGTGATCCATCAAAGTCAACAAAAATGGAAAGGTCAATGGGCATGTGCTCACCTCTAATAGGTCCACGTGACAGATGTAGAGTACCTTCTTTCACAAAATTAGCTAGGCTCCTGGTGTAGATTTGCTTGTGTCATCCCTAGCTTCTAACCCTACATACTTCTTAAAGCCTAATCCTAGAGAAGTATTTGGAGTTTGACTAGCATAGATGTGACTTGCTAACTTATTTCCATTTAACAACCATTCGTTATGCCTAGCAATTTCAAGATCTAGTTTCTCTGTTAGCTCTAGATTTTCGACACTACATCTCGCTCTCAACTTCTAAGAATATTTCAACTCATTCTTAGCACATTCAAGATCCCTTTCCAACACACTTATTTTTTCATCATAAGCTATTTGATTCTTCTAAAACCAAACCTTTTGTCGCTTCTAGTGTTTTAAAGCGCTTTTATAAGCTTCAACTTCTACAAAGTATTCATTATATTTAGGTTTCAAAATATCATAAGCTTTTTTGAGTTCATTATAACGCTCACTACAACCAAACAAACATGTTTGTACTGTGAGATGCCCATCAAGGCAACTCGATCATGACTATCCTCCTACGGCACTTTGCAATCAAACCTAACATTATCAATGTCGTGACCATTATTCTTTTCCCGTCATGTTAAGTCGGTCCACATTGCTATCAAGAGTAACCAAACCGGCCGATCCCTTTGAAGTTCCGGCGTCCCTCCGATTCTCACTGATAAGTAGAGTATCTGCCTCATCACGCCTTTCCGTCTTTGCACTCTCTCTCGAGAAGTGACCCATCTGTTGACAAGTGAAGCACTTGACCTTCCTTTTGTCAAACCTCGCTGGATCTCTTCCTTGGAAGCCAAACCTTCGCTGCTTTGCGCCAAAATTTTGATATCCATGGACAACATAGCCACTGCCACTTCTTCATCTCTTCCATCTCCAGTGGATCCACTGATCTAAATCCTCATATGCCGCCTCTGCCGAGGATCATAATCAAGAAGAAGGATCCAAGCACATCTTCCATGATACCCAGATTAGAACTTGATGGAGTGATAGTGTAAGATGATGATGAGTAAATTGGACTTGGACCATGACTCATCTTAGGGTAGAGGCTCCAACTAATGCCATGACTGGGTGCAGAGATGATGATCGAAAAGGACTTCTTACATCAGGTTCAAGAGCTTTAAGTTTGTTGCATTGTCCAAAGTAAGCATATCCAATCCACCTTTTGCTTTTAAAGCAATGCTCACTTGTAGCCAGGATGGAGGTAAAGACCTCAAGAACTTAGAATTATAATCATCATTATCGCTTTGCCTGCAGTGATTTAAACATACTTAAAATCTTGTGAAACTTGTCATAGCCCTTATGTATTCCTTCCTCTTTAGAAATTTGAAAGTCTTGAAACTGTTGTCTAAGCATGGACTTTCTCATTCTCCTAGACTCCTCATTCCCACCGAACTTCGCCTTAATTGCTAACCATATGTCCTTGGCATCTTGCATGAAGTGAAAATCACTCAAGTGATCCGGGAATAGCCAAGAAGAATGGTTTTAACCTTGGTTTCTCAACCGCCAGTAACTCTTCGCAGCTTTGGGAGGAACATAAGTCATCTTACCAAAGCATCAGTGGTAGTTTTCTTCAAACTGTTTCTTCAAAGACTATCTCCCATAGATTCCAATCAATGTTGGAGATCCGCTTTTGCATCTTCATCGCCCAAAGGTCATACTCCTCCCTTTTAAGGTAAGGAAACTTAGCATTGCTGTTAGAGACTTAGGTGTTGCGAGATGGGTGGTGTTTTTGTTGTTGGTGATTTCGGTCAACGCCCGATCGTGCATGGTAAGTTTTGTTTTGGTTGTATTGGTGTTTGAAAACCCGTCCTTAGTATCTAGAGACTCACGAGGCTCGATACCACTTGTTGAAAACTTGAAGACCTTGATAGATCTTGAGTCAGAGATCGTTAGTATCGTTTGTGTAATCACAAACAAACTAAAAGAAAATCTCTACAACTTGTATTCTCAGAGGAATAAAACAAACATGACAAACTAAGAACTTCTTTGATCCCTATGGATCGTTATATTAATAACTTGTTTAAGCTAATACATAATTCATTCTATTGTATTCCTTTTATAGACAAGGAACCCTAAACAAAACCCTAAACCGTTTCCCAAGAAACGAATAAACATAAAACTAAATAAGATATACACAATCACTTCCTAATAAAGCTCATATATATCCAAACTAAATATACTAAACGGAATAATAACTTCCCAGTACAAACTAATCTTCAGCTGAACTATGTCTTCAGCAGAATCCATACCCTTCGGCAGAATCCATTCAGCAGTAATTCGTACTTCACATAATTCCCAACAACGACGATTTAGTTTTAACGAATTTAGTAACCTGTTTCTTGACTCAAATTTTTGGGTTTGGTTCATTTGATCTATTTGCAATCCTGTACCAACCCCGATTTATCGTATTCGCTCAACCTACTAATCTTTCCATCTCTAATGATTATGGTATTCTTCACTATTAACATTATAAACTCATTGTGCAGGGGTCTAACTTTGGGTATTGCGCTCACAGTTTATGGAAGAGAAGATAGAGCAGATACCCTAATAGAATAGACGAAAATATGCCAACTACTTCACTTTGTTGTATCTAGTGTGAATGTTGATGTCAGAAGGACTGTTGTTTTGGCCGTTGGATTTGTCCTGTACTCTGAACCATAATAGGTTTGTACTATTTCCTTAAATCGCATTTACTAGCAATTCTGTAATACACTCGTTCATTTGATTCTCCATATGTGGTTGCTAATGTGGATTATTCAAATACTTCGGTTTTTAGTTCTTTTAATCATTGGTGTTTAAAATATGGTCAACAAATATATACAGGTACGGTTTAAATGATTAATGGTATAATTTATTAATGTTTTCTACATTTTTTGTTGTTATTATCATACTTTTGAATTAAAAATTAGATGATATATTGAAATGTGATCATAACTTGTTATATTTGTGTAGTATGTTATTGATTTACAATTGTTAATGGCATGTTTATGTGGGACACTGTTTGATATAAGCAATAAAGATAAAGTTCCAAGATGCGTTCAAAGAAAACATTTCCGAAATTTAAGGTACGTGATTTTAAGCGTCAAAGTTAAAAGTTAAGATTCACTTTGCCGAAAAAGATTAACACATATTTTTTGGGTTTCCTTTTGATAGTATTTCATCTTCGTTTATCAGGTGATGAGAAGAAAAACGGTTGGACAGATTGTATCTCTTCAAGGAAAACTTACTAGACTATAAGGAACTGTGCACTGCTATCGGTAGATGCAATGGGGTTATTCATTGTTGTGATTGTGGTATACAAATAATACTCTCAACTATGTTTATTGTTAACATTGCTTAATTGTTGACGACTAGACTCGTTTACTTATATTCCCTTCATATTTTCTTTCTTTTCTATTACTTTTTTGTGCTTAGTATATACATATTTTTTCACATTCTCTTATTCATAGACTATACGTATTTAGCAGACTCACACCAACACAAAATACAAAGCCCTTTTTCTAAATTGGGTAAACAACTGGAATAAAAAGTAGTTATATTTCTCCCTTAAATGAGCAGTTTGTTGGCAAGAAAGTAAAATATGTATAAATGATTTTTGCCCCCACAAATAGTGAGATAATATTCATAACTTTCTTCAAGGGACTAAGCGTAAATTATCATTTTTTGAAGCTACAAGAATCAGATGACTAATTCCATATTGCATACCCAAATAGGTCATATATGAGCCGACTGTTCTTCAGTTTGATCAACTTAAATTTGAAGAATATTGGATGTTATTTCACTCTCCTAAGAAATATGGTACATGGACACAAGTATACATAGATCACGTTATGACATTAACAGGAATTCGCTAACATAGTTAACATACTAACTTTGATTGACAATGGAGCTGAAATGGATTAGCTTAACAGAAATACCAAGCTTAACTAAATATTGGTAAAGTGACCAAAAATTAGTATCATGTTACAAATTTTTGGTTTAAAATGTTCATACAGTAGTGATGATTGATGATCTTCGTTTAGCATGTTTGTAAATTTATTGTAATACTTATGTTTAACATGTCATTGTAGATTAATTAGAATTTCTTGGGTATGAAAACAGAAAAGTTTCCATGTTCCTTTAAGATTATTTTGGAAGCTACGATTTGTAATTGTAATAATAGTTGTTACAAAAAGTATATAAAATAAAATAATTGCTTACTCCACAAAAAATTAACATAATTTTAATAAACACAAACACAACCGTCTGTAGCAACGCGTGGGATTACCTGTTCGTTTTATACAAATACAACATCAAAACACACAACATATCACACTTACACATACATTAACACACACAACACACACAAACTGATCAAAACACACAAATCAAACCCATCTTCACCACACACACATATACATAAATGAAAACCCATCGTCATCCACACACAAATCAAACACTGATCTTCATCTTCATCCCTATCTTCACCATACATATCCTCCATGCATATATCCTCCCCGCTCACACATACACACATATACGGACCCATCTCCATCTATGACCACATGACCATTAACAAACCCTAAACACGGTCCATCTCCATCTGAGTTAGGGTAAGTTCATGTTTATTGAACTTTTTTTTCCTTATTTTTTCAGAGTTACGAAACCCTAATTGATTTTATTGAAATATGATTTTCGTTGATTTTGTGTTTAGGGTTGGCTTTGTTTAGGGTTAGTTTTTGTTTTGTTTTTGGTTAGTGTCGGTTATCTGGTTATTAATGGTTTGTACAAAAGAATTGGGATTATCTGATTATTTCGAGTTATTAGGCTGCCAATAGTCACAATTTTTTTTTCATCCAAAAATGTGTGGCTTTGTGGTGTGTGTATCAATAAAAAATGGGGTATAGGTTAGAGCACAAGGTATGGTAGCCATTTAACATGTCATTCGATAAATTCGTCGTGTGAAGCACCGCCAACATATGCCAAAGTTGAGCCAAATGAATTTGAGTTAGTGAAATGGCTCAAGCCATTGGTTTTGTGTTTTTCTTATTTTTATTTTGTGTATTGTGGTGAGTGAGTATTTTAGTGGGGATTTTGTGGGACCGATAACATGTTAGTGGTGTGTTATGAGGTGAGGGAGTGTTTTAGTTATTGGTGTGTTATTGGATGGAGATGAGGTAGCGCTGATGTGGCATACCAATAACGTGTTATCCGATAACACCATACCTAGTGCTCTTAGTGGCGAGTGAGTGAGAGGGAGGGGGACGATGTGGAGATTAGTGGTCAACGGTGGGAAAAGTTTTAGTAGGGACTATGGGCTTGAGGGGTCATGTTAACACTACCAAAGTCTTGGATGTGTTGTCTTTGTTTGGATGAGCCTGAAAGAATAGAACTTTTTCGGGAAAAAAGGACTTACTTTTATTTAAGGGATAATTTCATATATCCTTTCAAAACTTCATAATTACATCAATATCCTTGTAAAAATGCAAATTACATTAATATCCTTTGAAAATCATAGAATACTCATATATATCCAAAATAACAATTTAATTTATTTTATTAATTTTCACTATTGCCTAAATGATAAATAAATAAACAATTACATGTTTACCCTTATATCAGATCCTTTGCTTTTTCTTCCCTGGATCCCTCACTCGTTTTTCTGAACTAAATTTTATCCCAACAAAATATCAATTAAAGGAGTACCATTGATGGTTTATAAAAGGAGACAAAATAATTGACATTACAAGAAACCCAAGCTTTGCGATAAGTCAATTACATATTGGTTTAGTCAAAAAAGTCTATGAGATGATAAGAGGGATATATTAAAATCCCTTTAAACTATTGGAATCACTTAATTAGTTATTGGGTTACCCTATGTTATTCAATGAAGAATTCAAATTATTATGTAAGGACAAAACTACAAGACGTTTGAAGTTAAAATAACAATTAAAAAAATCCAGTTAAATTAAAAGGAATACTACATGGATGTGATTCAATGGGAAAAAAGAGTTGAAACATGAAAAAGATTAGTTAAGATATAAGGGTAAAAAGGTAATTGACTTTCTTGTTTAACATTTAGATAATAGTTAAAATTAATAAACTAGATTGAATTGCTATTTTGGATATACATGAGCATTATAAGGTTTTCAAAGGATATTAACGTAATTTGCATTTTTACAAGGATATTGACGTAATTATGAAGTTTTGTAAGGATATAGACGAAATTCTCCCTTTATTTAAAATAGGAGTAATAGTTCTTCAAGTTAGTTTAAAAGATTGATCAAATGATTGGATTTTCATTTTACCATTAAATAGTCAGTTTTATTGTTGCTTGTAAGATTTATGAAGCTGATTATCCGCAACTAAATATTTGACCCTTTAAATAATCATAGCAGAATCCGTTACTTTATCCAAATATAAAGCTATTAAATCAAGCGAGCGAGCTATCCTTTCAGCTGATCCCGCTTTCGTTTCTTTAGGAACCTATGAACAGGTTTGTAGTATAAAACAATTGAATTATTTGTAAAATGATTAACTTTCTTAGTGGGCAAGCAGGTCGGTTTGGTTTGAAGCGAAACACTTTTAGTCCAACTGTGAATGATCTAAACTCGTACCCAAAATGCTGTCAACTTATGAGTAGGAAAGTTAAATTAACAGGAAAGAACAAGATTTCACTACTTAGTGTTGCCGCCTCATATACCGCGTCTGTATGTTTATTTTCTCATGATTGTTTTATTATTTAAGAGGTCTATGCATTACGTTTTCTTTGTATCTCATCAGTAACGTAACCGGCCCAAATAACCGAGAGTCCAGAAAACAATATTAGCCCAGAATGTTATACGACAATGTTTCAAACGGCTAATAGCATATATATCAATATCAATGCAGTGAGCCTAATTTCATATTCTAGCCCAATAACTTCTAAAGCAGCTTGAAATCACGTATAAGTAGCAAGTAAGCAACAAATTTGGACTTCAGGGTTTTCTAATTTTAACTTTCTATGGATGTGCGAGACGTGACTTAGATACTCCAACACCTACAGAAGGAATTTGCGAACCTAATAAATTCATATTTAAACAATGAACACAAAGCCATGACTAAAGTCACTAAGTCAATTACCCTAAATAATTCTTTTAGATTGTGGTTTTACGAAACTGAACTTCATTCCCATGTTTTACATAAATGAACAAAATATGTTACAATTACACTTTTCATTCGCCTAGCATTACTCGCACAAAAATTAAAACGCCCCAATTAATACTTCTATTCGCGACATATTGTATTCGCCCAAAAGAACAACACTCGCGCAATATATAGATCACAAATACAAAATGCTTAGAGTGTTTTCAACTTTTTAAGCTTTATTGGAGTTGTTGTCCCTAATATAAAATCAACACCATTCAAATATCTCGCATTAACTTGGGCTTGGCGATAGTAAGTCAAATTTATTTATTTATTATGTATGTGTATGTGGAATCGCAAATTTTTGTAAGGTCAATGCTAATGGTAAGGTTGTCTCTTATCCAACCGAGTAGATGACCGCATTATCCTCATTAGTCCAACCAAACAATGACCGAACCCCCACCTTTTCAAAGTTATGGTTGGCCTGCCAACCGCAAGTTTCAATTATTTTGTGTATTTAGTTTTTTTTATTTGTTTTTTTGGAATGATTGTTAAAAAATTAGTTTGTTTTGCTACTTTTGAATCAATATTTAATAATAAAAAGCATTGATCAGCATGTCTAACTACTATGCATAATTATATGCCTAAAACTATTTGTCAGCATCATGTTGTCGTCAATAAAAGGACCCGCTTCTTCACAGCCCAATAAATTATTGCCACATCTATTTAGACATATAAGTAATTACACTTTTAGGCCTCACAAGTATTTTCCAATAATAAATACAAAAAACGATTTCACTGCAAATTGATAGACTTTTGTGGAATGAATCAAAACTTTTTATGCAGGTCCTACATATCTATTATCCTCAACCACATGTTTTAATAATTGATAGACATATGTAGTATCTTTTAGTAATTTTCTCTTTTAATAATTTTCTTACACCATTACTATTTGATTTATTTTATAAATAATAATATTAAATTACATATAAACTTTTAAAAAATAATATATGTAACACTTAATTCGACAGCCAGTAAAGATATCACAATAATGCTTTATAATGTGAACCTTTAACTAATACAAAAAAGCGAAAGCCTATACAAAACTTACAAAAGACAGTATAAATAACTTAATATTCAAATAAATCTAAGATCTCTATGGTCAAATCTTGCCTCGTTTCTACTACTCAAACCCGGATCACTATCCCATAAGCTCATCTTGAAATGACACCGCCATGAAAAGAAAATATGGCCAAAGCCAAGCTGAATATATATGAAACAAAAGCTAAACAAAACAAATACGAATAACGAAAAATCAAATAAAATAATGAGAGATCTTTAGGACTGGAAGCACAAATATCGAACTAAAACAACCATAACAAGTTTAACATCACGAGCACATCAATGACACAAACACTAACATATCGTAACAACCAAACACATTGCATACCAAAATAACAGACACGTAAGCCAAACGAAATGTCTAGAGACTAACCAAAACACTTCTAAACAAATAAACATGGCATTCATACAAATCAATTAATCAACATTTAATACACTTAATGCAATATTGTAGGTGGAAATGGCGACAATATAGCTAAACCAGTTCTCATATCAAATCCTAACCTTAGCAGAGTTTAACATGGCAGGTCACATATGCAGACAGATAATTAACCTTCAAAATACTCGATTATACACTAGCACATTAATCTCGCAGATCAACACATTCCACGAATGATAACAAATCATAATATCGATATAATGGAATCATATTTTAACGTATTAATCCTGTCCTAGCACGGCAACTAATAATCACTTAAACAAATACGTCATAAGCACATTCTATAACATATCATCTCAGAATACAAAATATAAACACTCGAAATCCGAATCATACGTAATACTTAACACGAATAAAGATAAAGATTTAGTCAACTACCACGAGCCCGGTAACATATCGATATAACATATCATGTAACCATTGTATTCTAGGGGTGACTCTGAATACCATATATAATATGAGGGAGACCTCAAGTAACCAATGGAGTAGCTAGCTCCAGAATTTGTGAAGACGCCAGATCGCATTACCACATCATTCACCGTAAAACATATCGATAACGATAACAGATCTAGATGTGCATCCATACGCTTCATACGTGATGATAGTGGGCATATAATATATAGCGAGCTCATAAACGAGATAAACGAAAGGGACGCAAGTGGCAGAACATCATTATCTGCCCTGAGTCATGTCGAGGGCATCATCGACATGGACATGGAACCCCCATGACTAGTTATTATTTGGCTCGGGTGTCAACTAAACTTAGGTCAAACAGGTTGTCATAAATGACATAGATCATAATTCATCATAAAGGTCACAGATAACTTATCAGATAGTTCATATCATAAGGTTCATATTCGATATTCGAAATCATAAATTCATGTCATAGTGGCATGTCATATATTCATAAGCGAGTTCATATTGAAGTTCATAATCAACCATAACAAAGTTGAACAGATGTGCATATCAAAATCTTCCTAACATAAGTTCACATCAGATATTGCATAGTTCACTAGAACATAAATTGATAAGTGATCAAACATTCAAGAAAAAGGGTTCATAGCATTTGGGAATCCTAATAAGTGAAATAGAAAAGCGAACGAAAAGAACATTATAATGAACCTTTACTAAGAGGTCGAATATATGCGATAACGTAAGTGTCTTAAAGTAAGATAGAATATCCGTACCTTAAAGCAAGTGAGAGAAAAGCAACGAATGAGCGAATCACGAAGATGTAACGTCGCGTCTCCTTCAACGAATCTACACGGATTATGATTTATTTAATACTTATTAGTATAACGGATCAATCTCATTAATACTTTTAAAGTTGTCGATTATTCTCATTTTAGTGATGACGCAATTACAATGTTTTAGAGTCTTAATCATTAATTCTCCAACTTCCTATTTAGATTCTAGGGTTTCCCTACTCTTTAAATATTACTAAATACGCATTAAATTCACATATTACTTCTTTTAATGATTTCCCAATTTAACCTAGAACGTAAATGATAACAAACCGAAATTAACTTAACTCATGCGTGTCTCTACAAAATCAATTTACACTTGTAGAACCCATAATTACCGAATTACAAATTACACCCTTGACACCTCTAAGTTCACAATCTCACCTTACTTTATCAGATTTTACACTTTTAACCCAAAGGTTTTAGAATTTACAAAACGTACCCTAATAATTTAAATACAACAGAATAGCCCTTTAAATATCCAAAATTACATGTTTAATCCCCACACTTATTTTTATACGTTTAGTACAAGTATTTTACTGTTCCCAAAAATAACCTTTAAGTTTCATAATTAACAAAACCAACCCAAAACTTTTATTTAGAACCGAAAAGACATAATTCAAGTACAAATCCTAAACCTAAGTTTAACCCATCATTAACTCATCATTACTACTTCATTAATTACCTTCAATGATTACAAGAAACCCTAGATCATGCAAAACCCTAATCGGTCCTTTTAAAAACCTTCCTTTTTCCATGTTTAATCGAACCCTAAAACTCACAACAATTCATACAACCCAATTCACAAATATGTATTTTATTCAGGTCTTATATCATGTAATAGCTTCTGGAAAAATCAAATCATGGTCTCTAAAATTATTATACACCCATTCGTTATTTTTTATACGATTTCTAGGGTTTTAGATTCCAATAATTTCATACGACTTATTAAACATGCATGGCCAATTTTTATGTGTTCCATATGACTTATAGGACTGAAATCAACATTAGGAACTTACCCTTGATAAGCTTGAATCGTTAGAACAAAGAAGCACAAAACCTCATTGTCGAAACCCTAATTGTTCCAAAACCAACCACGCTAAAACAGCAACCTAGGAACTCGAACACTATTTTTCCCACCTTCTTTACCTTAAATCTTCTCAAAAAAATGGTCTCAAGCTCTGGAAACTGGAAATCGATTTGTTGAGGGTTTTGAAGTCGGTTTATGGTTAATCGGCAATAAAGATTTTTATAGGGAACCAATTTTGTATATATATACTTGATTTACTATTTTTCTTGTGGGCTTCATAATGTATTGGACTTAAAATAAATGGACTCTTAATAATATAAATTTATATTGGGCTCTTATTAATTAAATTCTTTTATTAAAACTATTAAATATATTCGGCTAAATATTTAAAATACATAATTGATTTTATAAAATTATCATCTATAAAAATTAACTTTACAAAGTCATTCAAAATTTATTTGGATCATATGTGATATTTCTTATAAGTTTTCTGAATTTACATAGCTCATTTGGTATTCTGTTTATTTAGTTATTCTTACTTTTGATCATAAGGGTATTTTGGTCTTTTTGTGAATTTTAGAAATTCAGGTATTACAATATATATGTGTATATTTAGTTATATAATTTAAACATTTTTTAATTTACTCTATCCTTCTTTTTATTCAAACATTTCTCAAATCCGAATCTACTTCCAATTCCAATTATAAACCAAACGCATCCTAAAAGACTGTAATAGTTAATTTAAAAGGTACATATGTGCATGGGTATGAATTATGACTTCAACAAGGGAACCTTTCAACAATTATTCATTATAAAATATTACGGAGTATGAATCTCCCCAATATGACGTTCAAGCATATTATATTGTAATAGGTAAACACATGATCCATAAACATAGATAAACACATGATCGATTACACCCCATCAGCAGGCGACGATGCTAAGATTTGATCATTGCTTATATCTTCACTTGCTTTGTTAAGATCAGCTTCTAGTGGTTCAGGAGTTCGAGCTAAGCCAGCACGCATGATCGGTGGACCATTGTGAAACCGCGAACAATAATAGTCAAGAACCGCAGGGTAAAAAGGATTATAACCAAACATATTTGGCCAACACCATGAGTTCAATTCTTGTGCAGCTTGGCAACACTTTGGCCCCAAAAAGGTTCGAACTTCACCAGCTCTAAAAGCTCTTGAGGTCTCGGTATAACAATCTCCCATTGTTAAAAATGCAGATCGACAGTTTATAGCACTCGCTCTTTTGGATGAGTCGAGACTCAAATCAGGAGCACTCGAGCTTGATCCTTGGCGTGCCAGGGTTAGCATTGCTATACAAATGCATGAAAATGAAAATAAAAGCAAGTTTATCGAACCCATATTTAAGTAGGATTTTGATTGATGTATTGCTGTAAATGTGGTTTAGTATATATACACACTCAAAGAATTGATTACGTGAAGAGTTGTTAGAAGAAATTTAATGTTGCTCTTACGTGTGTATGAGTGCATACCAACGAGTAAGTGTATCCAAAACTCGAAATAAAATCATAGAATGTACCCAAACAAATAGCGGTGCCCGTTTACTCTAAATATAGTAAGAATTATGATTCGCTGAGTCGGTGCAGTTGAGGATCTATAGGCATTGTCCGTGGTTTACCTGTCAATTATAAAACAGCTAAATGCGATAGATTTGAGTCCGGTTCATGGTATAGTGTGACCTGAAAAGTTCTAGCAGGCACCTTAGGACTTCACGAAACAATACAAATGAGCTAAGGTTTTCGATATTCAATTTGTTTGTGTTCACGATACATGCACTGTATGCTCCGATTCTTTACCCTCGCACACCACTATTGTAGCTAGCCCAACAAAAAGTCTATCAATTCAAATTTTGTTCACGTCTTTTCTATAAATGTATCATTTAATCTATAATATATATAAAGATTTTACGATTTTAATTTTTAAAAGTATGTAAATTTTTAAGTTTACACATTTGCAAGTTTTTTTAAAAAATATATATATTTAATTTAATACAAGTAATAAGTATTCATTACACGGTTCTTTGTAACTCATATCAATTTGAACTTTAAATTTAAATTAAAATAAAATAAAATAAATGCAAGTTTGCAACTACAATGATTGTTGAGTTGTTAAATACACATCTCACTACAAGAATCAGGACAATAGACGACTAAAAAATGCTGACGACATAATGTCGTCAGCATTTTATGCTGATCCAAAACTCTTTTTCACCTTACGAGTAAAAAGAGGTACACGAATGAAATCAAGCTCAAAAACACTTCTACAAACGTAAAGTTTCAAACTTTTTGCCAAAAACTTAAACTTTAACACCAAATAACCTTTAAAGTACAAGAATCTTGAATTTTAAAGTGTCAAAATGAAAGCTTTTTGCGTGAGAAAAGTAGAAAACGTGAAACCTTACACGTACGAAAAACAACCTTCAAAACAAAATCGTTTCACCCAACTATTTGGCGAATGATACCACTGTTAGGTTCCCATATTAGTAACACAAGCATCAATATAAGAAGAAGAGATAAGAGTGATCGGTTGAACGCTTTACACACACACGTATGAAATGAGACAAGTTATGCGTAGAGTGAAATGAGTAAAATGAACAACCAACCTTCAATAGAAGGTTTACAAGAGTATTTATAGGAGGGAACTAGGGCAACACTCCAAGTTCCCATCCTTTTACTTATTGGGCTTGGCCTAGGCTTATGGGCTTTCTACATAAGCCTAGCCTTGATTACTAACATAAAAGCTATATTAAGCTAACTATTACATATGAATCACTAACACTTGATTTAAGGTTTAGGAGTGATTCCAACAATCTCCCCCTAAGTGTTAGTGATGAGTGAAAGAATGATAAACGTTGTAGGTGCTGATGTAATAGTAGCTTTGACGTCTTCAGACATTCTTCTTTCTTGTGAGAAGAAGTGTCTTGATTCGAACAATCTCCCCAGTGTAGAGAAATTGTTTCCTTTGAAGTGTTCTGCTTTGACGTCATCATTTTCTTTGTTCTTTGATCTTTGATCTTTGTTCTTTGTGATGGTAGTGATAGTATGTTGTTGTTGTCTGCATCAGGTCTGCTTCGTTGCTCCAGTGTCTCCACGTCTTTCTTCAACATGCTCACACGCTCTTTAACGTTGGATTTCAGTACTGATGAAGTTCTCTTAGTCTTTAATCTTTGTAGATTCTTTGACTTGACGAAGAATCATTCTGACATTTGTGTTGCCTTTTGAGAGAACTTCCATTAGTGATGATGTTGGTATGAGCATGTGAAAAATCTGCACGATCGATCGCTCGAGCTTCCATAAGAAGAAAACATAAGAAAGGTTAGAAATAAGCGGATTTCGGCACTTACAAGTTGAACTTCGAGTGTTAACAAAGATAGTGTGAAAACACAACTCTAATTTTACAAAGGCCGTTCTGAACCGGAGTCCCACAAGTGAGATAACGCGATGTACCGGTACACCTACGATGAGTCATTGAGGTACACGAAGCATCACCTCACGCATTAGTAGACCGTTTGAGACACACTAAGCATAATCCACGAGGAGTTACCGGAGTGACTACTGGCCGTTTGATGTTGACCACGGCAGAGTTTCCATTCAATCACTAAGGATCACAATTGTGAACCTCTCATAAATGTTCTCGACAGATTGCTAGGTTCTGTGTAGGACTCGATAACGTACCACTGTTGTTCTTATTGTTGAACGACAAGTGAAGAAATGTTAAGTGTACCTATGAGATCTTTTGATGAATCTCGTGGCTCTAGACTCAATAGTGCGTTTTGGTTTTCCTAAGCGAAGACTAGGGAGAGGGTCTCCTTCTTCAATACCAACAATCTCTAAGAGAAAGCCGATAGTTTACGTAGGGTTCCCTGTGAGAATAAAACAAGCTTCTGTTGAGAGAAACTTGAGTGGCTAAGAAGGTTTAGTGCATGCGTCCACCGGGTCCATGACGACTTTTAATCTTCAATACCGCGCCATCAAGTGACGACATGTAGCATATATGAATTGAACCCGATGTCTGCCTAAGTTGAATAATCTGGAGGGCTATTTCTTTTCACCCTTTTCTTTGCTTTTCTTTTAATTCTTCAACTCCTTCTTTCTCCGATTCTCATTTTCTCCTTTTATAATCATACCTAAGGACTTCTAATTCTAACTATTGGTAGTGTCATTGGGTAGATCCTCCGATCATGGCGGATCATATGACAGTTATTCCTAACCTTAATCACCTTATAACTCCATTGCCATAAAACCATTTTCATGAAAATCTCTAGAAGTGTTTGTAAATGAAAACCATGTTTGAACACTTCAAGAGTTTTGGATTTTCAGAAATACTCCCCCTCCACATGTGCTTAAGAATTTTGACAGAAATCGCGCATGAGGAAAAGCAGCGCACTTTTGAATTGATAGACTCAAGATAGACAATTCCTTGCGAGACACGATTACGTTGCATAGTTAAAGAGATACATTGTCAGCTTTTAGGTGACAACTAGCTCTAATAACTACCTTGAAGATGTGGACAACCCCGAGAGGTTGTCAAACCCGTCAAAGTTCATGTCTATCAAGAGCTTCTCGAATGGGTACAATTTACTTGGATAAGTCTTGGAAGCCAAATCTTTTCAATGTATGACTGTTCAGATCCCGTCAATTCATGGGTTGAAGTCTTTTCACACGAGGATTCAATAGCAAAACACAACATATTTCTTATCACATAATTTTTCTCCCCCTAAAAAATGGCATATAAATATGTTATTTTTGAAGAAATGTTGAGAATAAATATGACCATTTTGAGTTTTGTGGGAAGATTTTTACAAAGAACAATTTTGTGAACAAAGATTTTGGTTGACAAATACTCCCCCTCAACAAGTGATATAAACTTTTGAGGTTTTGAAAATCATAAGGGGAAGTACTTGTTCTTTTGATCAAAACCTTTGAAAAATGAAAGGTTTGATAAGTTTTATTCAAAAGTAAGAAGCTTTCGCTCCTTTTATAAGGATTGTGGCACTGAAGCGTACCACAGGGTCCTTTCATTACAAGTACGGGTTGTACACTGTTATGTGTGCACAAACCATGGTCAGATAATCAAACAAACAAAATCACAATCAAGAGAGTACCCAATGATTATAGACGATCAACTACTTTCTGAGGAGGTTGGAAAGTCAGAATCGGAAAGTTTGGTCATCTCCTCCACATAGCTCTCCAGCCGTTGCATCTGATCCCGATGAATCAAACATTCATCAATCCTAGTGATAAATCAACGAACATCCTTGCGATCCTTTGAGTTCCATCTCTTCGTTTGAATTATACCCAACTCAATGTCCTTCAATCGATATGCCAATCCATCTCGAACCATCTCCAAGGTGGCGTCATAGAACTTAGTGAATTTCATCGAAAGCCATGAAGCAAGTATGATGATTTTCACTTTGGTAGACAAACCCAAACTTTTGTTTATGAACGATTTTGTACCGAGGTTCTTGATTGATTCCGATGAAGTGTAGAATTTAGGTAAGATTCGAACCCGAGGTGGAGAACTTCAACACGCTCTTTGATTTGATGCGTATGAAAACAAGGAGTGCAAGAATGTACTTGATGTAAATTTGGTTGAGGTTCCTGGTCAGGGGCTCGGTATGTCGTGATCCACACCACCAGTGTATGTAAAGTGATCAACGGTTTTCTCCATTGGTGGTGTGGTTTCTGAATCCCTTGGTTGATCAGATGGTGGTGGTGTGTAGCTTGTTGTGTAGTGGTGATAACCCGCTTAACCATTTGTCGAATCATTGGATGGAGTTGCCTTCTTAACAGATTTTGTTGTTGACATAGGTGTTTCTTATGTTGATGGAGGTGATGATTGAGATGATGATTTGGGTTTGGTGGAAGTGTCAAGAGGTGTTTTAGAAGACTGTTGAGTTTGTGTATTGGATTGTCAACTATGTAGTTGTTTGATTCCTTCTTAAACTTTTCCTCTACTCTAGCAGCTTCTTCACCTCTTTTCAAGCATCATTTCCACTTCACCACCAAATTATCATCATTAGTGACTCTTTCATCCTTATCATGATCGTAATCTCCTTCGTTAGATATTTCCACATCTTCACCATGCTTTTCTTCTTGCGGTTGTTTTAGTTGTTGTTGTGGTTGCTTCATTTCAACAGTTGTAGAGACAAGACACCGATCCTTACCGGTTGATTAACCGGATCGGATTGGGTAAGAGTTGTTTGCAATGCATCTTCCATAAGTGGAGGACTACTGCTGACCTTCTCGCCCCACCAAGGTTGATTAACCGGAAAGGTTGAAGCATGGTATACCATCCTTTTCTGCTTTAATGTCTTATGAAATTGTATTTCCTCATTCATTAAATCATACTCATCATCAGGATGACTTTGTGAGCATGAATTTGAATGGATGTTGCGAGAGGATGTCCACAGCAATTCGCTAGATGATTCGAGCATATGAAGTTGTTGAAGACGACTCGGAGATTGTTCTTGCCAATTGTTTTGTTGTATCCAGCAAGGAATGTGTTTGCCATCGAGAGCTCAGCTGGGGCATTGATGTTTGCTTGATTTGCAGCCATTTTGTGATCTGAAAGACATTAGACAAAAAGGCAAACATATGGAAACATAATGTGTTTGTTTTAGTCTGATTTATTATCTAATTCCTTGTTTGATGGTAACATGTTTATGTTAGTTACAAGTCCTAAGTCACATTTGTCCAATTGTTTGAAGTTGATGTGATAAGTTACGTGAACGTGTTAAATTTTTGAAATTTCAAAGTCCAAATCTTCACTTTACACACAACATGTTAACTTTTGTAAGCATAAGTGTAACATTAGACATTAGTGACTTATGAGTAACATTTAACAAGTAACCTATGCGTAATAGGCCATAATAGTGAACAGTGATTTATGTGTAACAAGGATCCTTATGCGTAAGAAAGGAGCTTATGCGTAAGAGTAAGCTAAAGCGTAAGACCAAGCTTATGCGTAAGAGTTTATTACGCGTAAGACGAGTTCAAAGGCTTTAGGCTTATGCGTAGGAATAAGCTAGATGTTATGCGAAAAGTTTACTCGTAAGAGTAAAGCTTATGTAACAAGCCTTGTTTGCGAATATCTTTCAAATATACATAAAATCTATCTGTGAGACCTCTTATGTAACGTGTTAAACATAAACATGAAAATATGATTATAGTTTATTCCAAACATCTTATAGATCACAAAACAAGCACAAGAACTTATCAGATACGCACACAAAGACTTCGGCGTAAAATTTCTTAAACCCTAAACCCTTAATCTATGTGTAAGAGATATAGCCACACAAGTCAAGCAAGAATGTTTCTGGAGTGTCCTAGATGTCATATGAGTGCAATGGAACAAGATTTAACACATTTCCACCATAGAATCAGAAGATTCATGGGAGATGAACCCTAAAAACCTAAAACTTAAATTCTTACAGTTTAGATGTTTCTGGGCTAATTTAAAGGTTCAAATCATGCATATATACTTATTCTAACACTTTCTTGACCACCTAATAACATATCACAGAATAGAAAAACCCTAGATGAGCGCAAGAACCCTAGAATTCAAATTAATGAAATTTATGATTCTGGATGGTTTTGGACGATTGAAACAAGTTTAATAGACACTAAGAAAGGTTTTGTCATAACTCATTTCAATCCAAACACTTTAATGTATAAACACCCAGTTCATTCGAGTGAACAGTTTTCCAAAATCAGTTTAAAGAGTTTTGAAATCCTTGTTTAGAATCTTGATCAAAACAATTTAGAACTTTCAGATTATGAACAGCTTGAACGGATTTTGAAGATTTGATTTGGGTCGTTTGATCTTGGAGGTTTAGGAGTAAATGCACATGAAGTGGTGCATTGAATGTGTTAGGTGAATGATTTTGTTAAAATTAATTTGCCAAGTAGACACATTCAGTCCCTTAACCTTAAAGAGGTTCCAACCAAGATCCTTTAACTTCCGTTTAGGTTAGACAAAACACTTGTAAGGCAAGAAACTTAACGATACTCCCCCTCGACTTTTGAAATAATGAATTTTGAAAAACATTTGAGTCCGAGGAGAGTATTTGACAAGAAACATATCCACCATTTTGGAAGAAACAACATATTTAAGAAAAACATAGAAGTACAAGGTTTTATGAAACTGAAAAATATTTACTTTCTCCCCCTCAACACTTGTTCGGGAAAAATAGTGAAAGATTTGATAGAACAAAGTGTTGACTGAAGATTTGTACTTGCGATGTTTGAAAGAATTTAGATAGAAGAATATTTTTGTTGTTTTATCTGATTTTATATTTTTGTATTTTGTTTTTGAAAAATATTTACAAAAGAGGTTTTGGTGTTTGACTAGTTTTAAGAATGTTTTAAGAGTTAATCCAGTTCCTCTTGAGTCAAACACCGCATACCAATCCGGTGGACCAACTCATTAAACCTAGCGGGAGCTAAGGCTTTGGTGAGAAGATCAGCCAATTGGTATTCAGTACCCACAAAATATAATTCAACACCATTTCCACGTGGTCCTTGATGAAATGATATCGAAGATCGATGTGCTTTGATTTCAAGTTTTGA
Organism: Chrysanthemum makinoi; assembly: GCA_910596185.1. Lineage (NCBI taxonomy): Eukaryota > Viridiplantae > Streptophyta > Magnoliopsida > Asterales > Asteraceae > Chrysanthemum > Chrysanthemum makinoi. Next base: position 191,549,006 of record OU343223.1, read on the forward strand.
ACTGAGTTGCACGAGATCGCAATAGCACTCCGATTGTCGTAGTACATCGGGATTCTGTCAAATACATAACCATAGTCTTTGAGTTGTGTTCTCATCCAAATAACTTGAGCACAACACGCCGACATGGCTACGATATTGCTCGCTTCAAGAGGACGCGATGTACAATCCTCGCTTCTTCGATTGCCATGACACCGTTTATCACCAAGAAATTGTAACGCTCAAGTACTTTTCCGTGAATCTAAGCATCCCGCTGCGGGTCGGCGTCGAAAAGCTATTAGTTCAAAACCGAATCCTTCGGATACCGATTCAAATTAATGGTTCCCTTGATGTATCGGAGGATTCTTTTAGCCTGAAAGAGGTGGGTTTCATTGGTCTCGACCGAAACGAGGAGCAGGATATACGGCAAAAACAATGTCGTCTGCTAGGTTAGATACATGAGAGACCCAATGATACTTCGGTATTTTGTAAGGTCCACCAATTTCCCATGTAAATCAGCGTCTAACTTCTTGGTATGAGCCATTGGTGTGGCATAGGTGTCAAAGGTTTGCATTCCAAATTTGTTAAGAATTTCAAGGGCATATTTGGATCGACTCAATAAAATACCATGGGGTGATTGATGAACTTGCAGTCCTAGAAAGAACGTAAGTTCACCCATAATGGACATTTCAAAGTGTTTCTTCATTAGTTTTGCAAAAGCGATTGAATACTTTTTATGTGTTGACCCAAAAATGATGTCATCCACGTAAATTTGAACAATTAAGATATGTGCCCGTGATATTGTATGAAAAGAGTTGGGTCGACCGAACCTTTGGTAAAATTATTGGCAATGAGAAAGGATGATAACTTATTGTACCAAGCCCGAGGAGCTTGTTTGAGTCCGATGAGCTTTGTTCAGTTTGTAGACATGGTTCGGGAACTCGGGATCAACGAATCCTTTGGCTGGCGGGACATAAACCGTTTCTTTCGGTTGACCATTCGAGCAGTTTTGACGTCCATCTGAAAGACCGTTATATTCATATGAGCCGCGAACGCAAGAAATATCCGAACAACCTCAAGACGAGCAACCAGAGCGAATGATTCTTCAAAGTCAATACCCTCTTCATGTCTATAACCCTTAGCCACCGGCGTGACGGACTTGTTTTCGATACGTTCCGCTTCAGCATCCAATTTATTTTTCCAAATCCATTTGAGACCAATGACGTAGACCCCTTGGTCTTTCAACCAGTTCCCATACTTCAAGACGTTTGAATTGGTTGAGTTCTTCTTGCATGGATTCAATCCAGTTGTCTTTGTCATTGCGTCTTTAATGTTTTAGGCTCGATTGGCGACAAGGAGAGCATCAATGCAATGTTCACCGTCTGTGTGAAGACGTTGTCTTGTTACGACTGGTTGATTCGAGTTGCCAATTATGTTTTCAAGAGGATGGTCTTTTGTCCAAAGATGTGTAGAGGGTTGATGTTGGTATACATTGTGCAGATTTTGAGGATTCAAATGGCTTGTAGATGATTCCGCGACATCGAGGTCAGCAGTTTCATTGGAGAATGGGTTAAAGAACGCATTTGGATCAAAATCTGCAGGTGGGGTTACATCATTAAGAACATCATCACCGGTTCGGCGTCGTTGGATGCGGTTGGTTCAATTGTTGTTGTAGAGTCAACTGGTGGTGCTTCTTCAACCGTAGTTGTTGTAGCAGGTGTATCGTGTATGGAATATAATCGGTTGAGCAGCGGAAACATCGGATACACCTGGAGCACGATCATCAATGTCATCACTAAACAACGGAGCAAATAACTTTTCCATTTGTTGACGAGTAAGCTGGGGGCTTGTATCAGCTGATGATGGGGTGTGAGGGAAGTTTAAACGGTTATGATCGGGTTCCTAGCTGTTATGCTCAGAAGCCATTTTGAAGAAGTTTCAGAATCAGCTTCCCCCCAAACTGACAACTGTCTTTAGCAGATTTAAAACTTTGATGAAGTCTACATTTCCTCTAACTTTTGAAAGGTTTCAGTATGTAGCGGAATTTGTAGATGAGCAATAAACCACACAATGTAAATCTGACTTATTGCGGAAAATCAGTTCGAGGGTAACATACCAGAAATCAACAAGATCTTCTCACGTATGTAGATGCTTCTCATCAAACAAACAACGAAAGACGAACTGAAACGACTTCCCCCGAATGTTGCGGTCTATCGGAATACTAATCACCTGTGAATATGCAATAACTCGATACCAAGACCGTGTGTGAGGTATCATAACATCATATTTGGGTAACTTCACACAAGATCACCCATGAAATTGAGACGATAACACCAAAGTGAGACGTTTGATCTACAGATCGTCTTATTTCTTCCCCTAATTGAAGAAATTCAAGAAGGCATTGGGTTTTTGCAAAGAAGCATGTAGAAGAACAAGGAAGCAATGACCACCTACACACTCTCTCCCCCTCGATGTTTTCAATGATTCAGAATCATACACCACGTATGTTGATGATGAATTGAAGACAACGAAACCATGTATAAGGAGATAGCGAAACCATGTATGTTCAATTAATCGAACAAGTGTGAAGTACCAAAAATATTTCGAGAGAGTCAACTGCTGATAAAACTTCTCTGTTCATAATGTTGATCATCACCGTGACATTGTTGTAGGAAACACTTTGTTCTTCTTTTGAGATTCGATGGAGGTGCAGCTACAGTAACGATTGTTGTTGTAGATTCAGATGTATCAGAAATTAGAGTATTATCAGGTTGTCAGCAAATGAAAACATTCGATACATCCGCACGACTTTAGAAAGACTCTTTAACTAGAGGAGCAATCAATGTTTCCAATTCTTGACGATTAAGTACAATATGTGATGCGTGATGGATCATGATAATTTTGACGGTGAGAAACGGGTCCAGTCTTTTGTTTTGCATTAGAGGAGCCATTGCCGTTGTACTGCGCATAGAAAAATAGGAGGGGACAAGAAAGAAGAAACATGGATCCCCAAGTGTAACCGGGTTCCGTGATGTTAGAGGCATAAATATGTAGTGTCAATTATCTTCTTGACACCTGAACATGCTATTTTGATAAGTTCCTTTCCTACCTCATGGATGGATGTTGTGGGTTTCACACTTGTGTTGATGCAACTACTTAGTATCTTGCCTGAAGGAATCCACCTAAGACCAACAGTGTTGAAAATTCTACCCGTTGGAATCCATCTAAGGTTAGATCTAGGGATATTGAAACTTCTTTTGGAAGAGTCTCATGTCCTATATTGATCCACCTATTAGGTTTCGAAATTTTACGCTTAGATCAACGGGTTTATTACTAAAAATTTGTTGAGTAAACTTAGGTTTTGGTTTGCTACTACAAGCAGTGTTATGCAACACACTAGAAGGCATCACACTAGGTCGTGAACCTAAGATTCCATCCTTTTGGAGTAGTGCCCTTTTCCTAGCCTTTTCTTGATCATAGTTCTTGTGCAAGTCCTTTGTATCATATGAATTTTGAATTTTGATGCTCGGTTTAGAAATTGTTTTGAACTAATCCTAGACCGCCAAGCGGTCACATATTGAGGTTTAACAGACATAGGTATATCGAAACAGTGTTTAACATAAACATGTTTAAAAACGAAGCATTATGCTTTGGCCCGAATTAAGTGATCGGGTTTTGTCAAATGATTATTCTCAACAACTTGGGAGACAAACCGTGGTTTTGAAGATTTTGATCGCTCGTGATTTAAAAGCAGTTGGTTGTCTAACTCTCGATGATTGATTTCGATTGGTTGAAGAGACGATTTCCCCAAGATTATTGGTTTTGTAAACTTAGTATCCACACTCTTGCCGTTAATCTTCTCGGTTGTTTTGTAAAGCAACATGTGCAAGCCCTTTGCTTGAATTTGAGCCTTTAAATGCTCATTTTCTTTTACTAATGTATCCACACGATTACTTTGTTCATTTGAATACTGACCATTGTGTTCGAAGAAAAGATTTGTTTTGTAGTTTAAGTTTAAGAGAGATGCAATGTGCCTCTAGTTTTGAAAAATCTTTATGAAACTGAGCAATGGTCTTTTGGAGAAGAATGTTTTCAGATTCAAGAGTTTGATTTGAATTGTTAACAAGTAAGGGCTCAGACATGAGATAGTTGTTTGGACATTGTGCAACACACTGGTCAACCTCTCCTTCATTTATGAAATCAGGGTTGCTCGGTTGTTGTTTCCATTCTGCGAGCGCATATGATCAACAATAGATTGTACCTCGACCATCCATATGTGTGTGTCATAGGTGGGTAAGATATCTTCCTCAACCATTTGTTCTTTGTCAAAGTTGGGCTCAGGTCGTAGATGGGTATGATATCTTCCCTTGATCTCCTGCCGTCATCCTCGCTTTCAATATCTGTAACCTCATTGTCCGCATTACCGACAAATGAAGTAATCACAACATTCTCAACATCCCTTTGAGCATTCCTTCCATGTACATCAACTCTTTCACCTTACACGACGGGATTCCGAATTTGATGATGTCTGACGCTTTATTGAGTTCAACTTCTCTTTCAGAACAATCCATCCTTTGTACAATTCCACAAATGCCTTATCATTTTCAGAATCATTAGTAGCAAGGTTTGGTGATGAAGGTTTTAAGCAGTAGATGGAAGGTGAGGAGATTTGTGAAGTCTGCATATTTGAAAGGCCGATATAGTGATATTCAAAAATTTCCCTCCAAAAATAATTTTGAAAAATTTTCTCTTTCAAAATTTGAAATTCATTATAAAATTCAATTCTAAAGTTGAGGGAAAAATTTGAGTTATGACAATTTTGACGCCAAATTTTACTCGAAAAATTTGAATTTGGGCCCAAAAATTTGAATTTTTGACCAAAATTTTCACAGTTAAACCAAAATTTGAATTTTGCGTAAAAATTGAATGTTTAGTCTCCCCTAAAAATTAAATTTTACTCAAACTAAAAATTGAATTTTTGACAAATTTTTTTTTTTTGATAACTTGTGTTGTTGATGGATCTTTGTAGTCGAATGAAACTTTGTTTGTTGAAGAAGTCCTTAAGCGTAGAAAACCAGCTTATGCGTAGATTAGTACCTTACGCGTAGAGAGAGCTTACGCGTAGAAAGAGCTTATGCGTAGAAATAGCTTACGCTTAAAAACACCACCTTACGTGTAACAATGAGACTTACGCGTAAGAATAGCTTACGCGTAGACTTGGTGAAACCTTAGCTTATGCGTAAACCAAAAACTTATTAGTAAGAACCTTATGCGTAATATTTTCTTAGGCGTAAGACTTGCTTATGCGTAGAAAATGCTTAGGCGTAAGATGCTTACTCGTAAGCCTTTATGCTTATGCGTAAAACTAGGGTTTTAACCCAAAAATCCTTTACACTATCACAGTGTAAACGATATCCAAAGTCGAAGTATCTTCAGGCTTATCCAATCAAGAAAACACTGAGTAAACCAATTCCACTAAAGATCAAACCAAGGTAGTCTTATGCGTAAGTTTAGGGTTTTGCTTACGAGTAGAAAGTACCAAAAACTGATTTTATGCCCAAAAGTGTTTAGAAACTTGATTTTTATGATGAAATAGCGTCAATATCACCTAAATAATAGGAAAGTTTAAAGCTTGATGATACAAAACTCTTTTTCACCTTACGAGTAGAAAGAGGTACACGAATGAAATCAAGCTCAAAAACACTTCTACACACGTAAAGTTTCAAACTTTTTGCCAAAAACTTAAACTTTAACACCAAATAACCTTTAAAGTACAAGAATCTTGAATTTTAAAGTGTCAAAATGAAAGCTTTTTGCGTGAGAAAGGTAGAAAACGTGAAACCTTACGCGTACGAAAAACAACCTTCAAAACAAAATCGTTTCACCCAACTATTTGGCGAATGATACCACTGTTAGGTTCCCATATTAGTAACACAAGCATCAATATAAGAAGAAGAGATAAGAGTGATCGGTTGAACGCTTTACACACACACACGTATGAAATGAGACAAGTTATGCGTAGAGTGAAATGAGTAAAATGAACAACCAACCTTCAATAGAAGGTTTACAAGAGTATTTATAGGAGGGAACTAGGGCAACACTCCAAGTTCCCATCCTTTTACTTATTGGGCTTGGCCTAGGCTTATGGGCTTTCTACATAAGCCTAGCCTTGATTACTAACATAAAATCCATATTAAGCTAACTATTACATATGAATCACTAACACTTGATTTAAGGTTTAGGAGTGATTCCAACACTTAGCGTTTGATTAGCGTTAATAATTGTAATTAGTCTTTTAATCCTGACGACATGGCGTTTGGATAAATTTATGCCAAATTTGGGTCCCCCCGCGTGTAAATAATAAAGAATAATTGGGTGGAAATTTTTCCCGCTAGTTTGTTAGCGACGACGTATCGTCGGTATTGTTTCCCGCATTATCGCAACTTTATCCCGCCAATTTTTTACTTATAAATAACCAATCTTCCTCAATACAACAAAACGCACAAACATAACTCAATCGTCAATTCTCACAAAACACAAAACACACACATAATAATGGCTGGTTACACACCGGAAGAGGAGTGGTCAAAGGTTTTATCGAACCTACCTCTCTTTGATGAATTTCTTAATACATATGGTGATGAAATTATCGAGGAATATGGTTCTTATAAGAACATGCTTTAGCCGGTGGATGAGAGATGTTATTCTAAAATGGTTGAGGGAAAAGCCATACTTCAAACAGTATTTGGCCAAAGCTGATAGAGAAAGAATGGAGGCAAAAGCCGATGAACTGGCAATGAGGATAACAAATCTTGAAGCTTTGTTGAAAGTTTTATCAAGCAAAAGAATGCAATGGAAGGAAAAGGCGGTGCAGCTTCTAGCAAAGCAGGTTCTAGCAAAGTGGGAAAAGGTGGTGCAAGTTCTAGCAAAGGGAAAAGTCGATGAACTGCGATATTTGTTATGGTCTATGTCGGGGTGTTTCGTTTGCTTGTCGAGTTATTTTTTTTGAGTTATTTCGTTTTCTTGTCGAGTTGTTTCGTTTGCTTGTCTAGTAGTTTCGTTTGAGTCTGTATGAAATATATGTGGTTGCTCTTGCGTGTTGAATAAAGGTTTGCCTTCGTGTTTGTTAATTGTGATATTGTTCCTTCAATTTTATGTAACTTAGTGTTGGAAAATTGAATATTTGAAATACCCTGTTGTTTAAAGGGGTGTTTGGAAATGTATGTGGTTGAGTTGTTTCGTTTGCTTGTCGAGTTGTTTCGTTTGATCAGTTTCATTTCTTTGATGTATAAAAATCTTGGGTGTGGTTCGACCCACCAAGAGACGGGTGTATGTGAAGTCGTCGATAACAACATTTTATTAAACAACAACAATAATACAACAAACACCAAACAACAACAACATCAAAAAACAACAACAACAACAACAACAAACACTACTACATACGAAGATTTTCCATGTCACCTAACAGCTCACGGAGTATTGCATCTGATCGACATGTGTGGTCATGGTCTTCGAGATTCCTTGCCATTTCAATTCTTGCCTCTAGCATCCTTACTCTTGTCTCTAGCACCTGTTTTTGTGATTCTAGCATGTTTATCCTAAGATCTTTTGCATTACAGTTTGAGCACTCTGTTGGTACAGATCCAGCACCTTGAGATGTTGAAGCAGAAGAGATTACTCTTAAGTGTTCATCAAATTGACTCTTCCACATAAAATCCACATCTATGATCTTTTTTTCTTGGCTGTTACATAATAAGGAAATTATAAGAGATTACAACCCAATTATTTGTATATTTTACATAAATAAGAAATGTATGATTGTTCTCCTTCGAAAGAGGACATGCATAATATTGCCATCCAAAGCTATTTTCTTTATGTGATGTTCTTAGTTTTATATTTCGTGTTCCACAAGAACACATAAAAGGATTATATGGCTCCATCTCAGGTTTTGAAATTAGTGTGAAATGATGTAGGGACCTTGATCTACGCATCGGTAACGAAGGAAGGGTGACCGGAATTTTTGCCCGAAGTTGGTGACGGCGCCTGAAAGTTTTTCTGGTGAGGTGGTGGTATCAAATGGCTTGGTAAACCCTAATTCGGGCTTATATCCCCACGAGGGACCAAGTGTGTAAAAATGAAACTAAAGAGGGCGGCGGTGTAACATGTGACGTATAATCATATCATCTCGACTCGTTCGTTTAACATGTGATATATAACCATATCATCTCGACTCGTTCGTTTAACATGTGATGTATAACCATATCATCTCGACTCGTTCGTTTAACATGTGACGTACAACCATATCATCTCTCACTCGTTCGTTTAACATGTGACGTACAACCATATCACCTCGACTCGTTCGTTTAACATGTGACGTATAACCATATCATCTCGACTCGTTCGTTTAACATGTTATGTATAACCATATCACCTCGACTCGTTCGTTTAACATGTGACGTATAACCATATCACCTCGAGTTGTTCGTTTAAAATGTGACGTATAACCATATCACCTCGACTCGTTAGTTTAACATGTGACGTATAACCATATCACCTCGACTCGTTCGTTTATATGACCCTGACGTCATGTCATCGGGATAATAGAAACATAATATGGGGTGTTTATAGTCCCGACGTCCTGTTGTCGGGACCATATTAACATTATTTTGGGTGTCTTATGGTCCAATGCGTATTGTCGTCGGGAACATATAAACATTATTTTGGGTGTCTTATGGTCCCGACGTCCTGTCGTCGGGACCATATAAACATAATATTTTGGCTTATTATTCTCCCGACGTCCTGTCGTCGGGATCATACTAATTACGTTTGACTTTCGTTGAGCTATTGCTAATTAAGAAAATGATTAGCATTATGGTGTCGCTGCCCTGTCATCGGCACCAATGTTTTGAAAGGCTCAAGGCGCAAAGAGGGGCAAAGAGCCTCGAGTCGAGGCGCATCCCAAGGCGCGGGATTCATGAATGCGAGGCGCACTAAGTACATTAAGGTTTTTCTAACATACGTGACCATTTATGTAGCTTAAATAACACAAAATAACATTAAAATACTTAATACATAGCACATATTTCCATTATAAAGATTAAAATGGATCATTTGTCACTTCTAAAACGGATCAACTCTTTGGCTCGATGACCTATATAGAGATTAAAATCCATATTAGACTAAATATGCTTGTGTCATACACTTGCAGACTTACATCTAACAAAGCTCACAGTATAACCCAAAATATCAAGCAATCAACGTATTAATATTCAAGGCACAATGCCACATTTTCATGATAATATGTCATAAAAAAAATACGTTAAAAAAATTCAATAAACAAATTAAGCATAAAATCAATTCAAATTTACAAATCATACAAATACTCACCCTATGACTTAAAAGGCCCATGTATATAACTTATAAGGCCCATTTATCTTATCTTAATATTTAAAAAAAGGGCCCAAAACCGTTACATCTCACGGCTAAAAATCCCCAAGGTGCAAAGCCTAAAAGCCCAATACACAAAGGCTGCGATTTTTGTGGGATTCACGATGTCCGTGAGCTCGATCTAAAAAAATCCCAAAGGCTAGAGCCTCGTGCGATTTAGCGCCTAGGCGCGCCTTAGGCGCGATTTTTAAAACTATGATCGGCACCATATGTTTCCACCACAAAAATCTTTGACCCACTTTTTCGGGTCTAAGACGGATTGTTAAGTCTAAGCGTCCGGGATAGTTGTTCCTGACGAGGCTCAACCCACTAACTCTCGCCTACGTCTTGTCGTCGGTATTGTTGTTGCCGACGATATGGCGTCGGCATGGAGTGAAAAAAATCGTAGGCAGAGGTCCTGATTGTACTAGTGTCTATACTACATTATAAAGTATTTAAACTTTGTATAAAAAGAAGTCTTAAAATTTTAAAACAAAAAACATTACTGTAAAAGGAAAATAAAAAAATTTATGTGAAATTTGAAATTTAAGTATCATTTAAATAATATAGTAACCCCTCCAATAATGATATATTTTAATAGAATTGTTTATAAGAAAAAGTCGCTAAACTTATAACCAGCAATTTAATTTTAAAATTTAAAAAATAAAACTGCTAACTATTTACACTACTAATAATCTTGACGTTTTACTTTTGAAAAACATATATTTACTATGTTATAAAGTATTTGGGATATGCTAAATAAGAAATGTTTAAAATGATAAACATTTGCTCACCACAAAAATAGTAATCGGGTATCCGCCGCCGCATTGCGCAGATACCCTTCTAGTATGCATAATGATCATTCAATCTTTAAAATGCAATTTTATAACTAAACATAATAATTATCACACAATAATCTTAAACTAAAAGGATTAGAAATTTTACAGCTTATTATCTAACGAACGAGTTTACGTAGCCATGTCTATAGTGTAAAAATTAAACATGATGTTTAATAAGTTTCACGTAAATTATGAGACACAGTTATTATGGTTGATGATTTTAATATATATTTCGTATCGAGTTACTGTAAATCTTATATTTTTTTATTAAAAGTTTGCATAATGTCATCTTCATGACGAATTACATAATATAATCAAGTATATTCATTCACCTTTACGTCATAAATAGACGAAATATGAATCTTCTGTATTTAGCTGCAACAATTATTACCACTGCCAACAACCGCCACTGACTTTTTCTTCTTTAGTAATACTATATCTCAGCGTTAATTATTCTTGTTTACTGTATTTTTTCTGCAGTCATCGCAACATTGCGCGGGTACCATGCTAGTGTTAAAAGAAGCGTTTTATAATTTTAATACATATCAGAGTTAAGATCAAATGAGAAATAAAACGAAAATAAAAAGTGTGCTAAGAAACCATAATCGCACATTTTAGATACACCTATAAAAACATGTGCATATCCTTTTAAATTTCACCCTCTTATTTAAATTGTGTGCATAGAAATAATCGTCATTTAAATTGTGTGAATAAAAATATCTTTCACCCTTCTCATTTTAACGTTACTTGTCATCGAATCCCTTCCCATTCTCTTCCCCAAAAGATACCACAGATACGTTTAGTGAATTCCAACAATTATTTCTCATTCACTCAAAAAAATACCACCATAATTGCAGTTCCTTCTGGTGGACAACTTTCGATATTAAAACAATTGGTTTTAACATTAAATCGTTGAAAATTGTTGTGTTGCTCCAATCGAAAATTTAATCCTCCAACGTAAAAGAATAATAACGTTTGGTGTTAAAACATGTCAACTTTGTATTCATATTAAATACTAGTAGATTGATTTTACAAGTTTAATATCTGGCTTTCCAAATATATCACTGATTAAGTTCATGAAGATTTCACTAAAAGGCAAGAATTAAATAACTTATACATTGGTTGGTACAAGAAATCATAAATACCATTCATAATTTGAAAGTTTTAGAAGAACCAATAAACATGATATACTCGTAAACTCACTCATAACTTTTTCATTATCCTAATTATGTCTTACGTAAGACATAATTAAAATAATGTGTTTGAAGGTATTGACAGAAATGTTGTTTGAAATTGTGTGTTTACAAGTGTGTTTGAGGTTGTTATTTATTATTATTATTATTTAATTTTGTGTGTGTAATAATCGGTCGTTATTTAGGCCGATCTCTTCAAAATCGTGATCCTCGACCGATATTCACATTTTGCCCATGGTGGGGATGACCGAGCCCAAAATCGGTCGATCTTGCCCCTTGACCGATCGAGTGTGTCAAACCTAATATCATGTTTTTCGAGAGATTTATATTGGCGGGGATATCTTACCCCGTACATACATTTGGGTGACAACTGGCTCTTCCCTCAAACATATCCGTTTGGGTGACGACCAGCTCTTTAGTCTCAAAAAATGAGATTTCTTTCGGTGACCTCTAGCCAGTTCAAAGCCTATTTCTTCAAAAGTCCTACTCAGCTTGTCTAATAAACGTCTACGGTGAAAGAATGACATCAATAATGATATATTATTAGATAATTAACATATAATAGTAGGACATTAAGTAAACTAATAACTAGACGTATATATTAATGCTTTAAATAGCACATTCCTAACCTCCAAGTGCTTGTTTAACTTGTTCAAAACTTGAATGAGTTATTCTTAGGTTTGATTTTCCTTTTTTTTAGGATTTTTAATGGGTTATAATTCTAGTCTTTTTGTTTCAACGTTAATCTGGGAATTGGTTTTTGAGCAATGTTTTAAAAACGGAGTTATTGATATGGTTGAGTTACTGGCTCGATCCTCAGGTTAACCCAGTTTTCTCTAAGAAAAACTTTATTTTCTGTGTGTATATATAGAATCCTAATCAAATGAGAATTTGTTTAAAGTCGTAAAAATGAAAACCAATTAAAACATGACAAGTGGCACTCACTTTAAAACAAAAATCAAAACTTAATTAATTACAACTAAAATTGTATAAGTTCTGATAGCATTCTTTTTAAAACTGACGAATACACTTTGATTCGACATGTAAAGTGTATCATGTTTTTGTATGTGTATCATTTTATTTAGTGGTTGATGTGTATTAGGTGTATAAGATATCAACTTTTTTGAGATTTTGATGTAGCGGTATAAAATTTATAATTGTGTATCACTAAAAATCATGTATTAGTTGGTTATTAGTTGCTAAAATGTTAACTTTGTTTCGAAAATCTATAAAGCAGTTTAATTTGGCCCGTTTTCTTAACCATAACCGGTTCAGCCTATTTTAACTTGTTTTTCTGGATCTGTTGGTTCATTAGCTAAATATAAGTTAATGATAAAGTTTGAATAAACTTGCAAGTTTAGGCTAACCATTTTATAAAGAGTGTATATAACCAAAAGGGTTTTGGCTCAGTTGGTACCCACCTCCAAAAAACTCATAGGCCTACTGGAGAGATTTTGTGGATAAAATGTCAAGGTTTCGAGTCTCGGCTCTTGCCTACTCAAGTTCGTGCCCCACTGGGCCAGAAGAGTTGCCGGATCTATTCCATTTGGACAACCTCTTGCAAAATGACCTTGTTGACCATATCCAAAGCATTTTGGTTCCTGAACTTCCTGGACAACATCATTCTTCTCAGTCCTATGTGCACCCTGCCTTATCACTTCCCCTCGCGGTTGAGCATCTTGTATTTTGTTAGTTGCAGTTGGTGCTGAAGTGGTACGAAGATTGTTGTTGGTTGGACCTTTATAGAAAGATTTCTGAATCTGTTTCCCAAGTAATGCCAGATTTTGAACTATTTTGCTTAGTTCAATATTTGCAGAGTCTTGTGTAGTAGGGTCATATGCATCTTGCATGGGTGAGTAACTTATAATGTTGTTTGAGCTGTAGGATGGTTGATTCTATGAATGATTTGAGTGAAATGATGAGACTAAGGCAAGAGGATGATGCATTGGTCGTTGAGTTGATGAGTGTTTTTTCTTTTCTTTTCTTTTTTGTTTTTTGATGTCATTGACCTCAACTTGATTGTGTTTCAAAAGGTCAAACAGATTGTTGATGTCTATCTTTGTAAGGTCTTGATTTTGTCTGATTGCAATGGTGAAACATCTCCATTTAGGTTGTAGGTTGGTGAGAAACATACTGTTGTGTTCAATGTTGGTTCTTTTTAGGTTGTAACGATTCATTTCGTTAATTAGCTTGTTGAAACGATTGTATGAATCTTCTAGGTTGTAGGACCGTAAAACTTGTGTTTATGTGGTTTTAGGAGGTCTAGTTGGTGGAAGAAGATGAAAAGATTCATCTTGTTAGAGAGAGAAAGTAGAGAGAGGGAGGAGAATCACAAAGATGAGTTTTATTGAAAGAGAAACAATACACACACCTAATGCTTAACCACACCCCTCATGGAGAGTCATGAGGGGTATTTATAGGCTCAACATGCTACAACTTTGCCACTTAAACGATACTAGTCCCTGAGGGCAAAGTATACTACGCATCTAGTCCAATTCACGTAAGTGACGTTATCTTTATAAAAAAGCGAGGCTAACAATCTCCCTCCAAGATATCGTCACACGTGAATGGTTACAATGAGACCTATAAATACAAAACAAAGTAAATTACAATAATAATGAACAATGTTGACTTCGTTGAAGTGCATAGTCTCTGTAGTCTAGATACTGAGGCAAACTTGAAGTTCTCTCTTCCGACGATCTCGGCATTTGATCTTTGGCGGCGACTAAATCCTTGTAGCTCTGAACTTCAACTGTAGCAGTCTAGTTAGGTTATTACTCCCTCCTAACTAGTGAGCCTTTTTCTTTCTATGCTCCCTCCTGAACCGACAACACTCTTCCAACACGCAGCGGAGAAGATAGACTCTTGATTCTAGCACAATGGTTGTCGTTTTGGGAACATCGTAACAACATAACTCACTTAGTATTGCATCCAAGTTGGTAAAAAGCCCCGATGTACACCACACTACTTCTCCTTCTTCAGTATTAAGCACAATTCCCTTCGTCAATACAATCGCGAAAGATGAAATACCAACTTCTCCCTCCTGATGGTTGCGAGCATCGGAATCATCATAATGTTGCATACATGCCGTAGATTACCTTTTTCTTGATGCAATATTAAAGCCTTAGTTCGATCAAAATTCTGTGAGAATATGTCGCAAAAATACTCTCAATAATTCTCTCAAACCAACCTGTAATCGAACCTCCTTTGAATTCACCGGCTAATAGTAATGACCACATATGGAGATAACCCGATACGACTAACTTGAAAAGGAAGTAAACATCCCAACTTTGTGACTTACGGCTTGTTCTATATTTTTGAACAATCCACAACGCCGTGTGACACTGAGTACTACAACGTAACTCCTTAAAGTGATGGTTATACACTGTGAGCACTACAACGTAACTCCTTACATCAGTTATAACCAGATTGTCAAATTCATAATCGCTTATGAAAAAATGTGCCCCAACAAGTTATCTTGAGACCATTGACTTATCTCAAAGATAAATAAGTACATCCTTGAAACGTCACTTCAACTTCAAATTAATAATACCGTACAAAAACCCTGTAGTCATTTTTTCTTCAAATTTAAGCACAAGCCGTGAATAGTATCCTCCGTGAAATATTATACCAAAAATACCACTTTTAAGCAATATATCAAAAAGTGTATCAAAAAATTTGTAAACAAAAATTCGGATGACAATGTTTTGAAAATATAGCGTGCGTTTGAAAACATCAGCTCAACCCACGAATGTATCCATCACAAGCCCATTACAAAATTACTCTTTCAGTCCATGTCCAACTCCAAAAGCCACAACATATCTACAACCATATACCCGGTTATATATAACTGAATTCCAAGTCACATTTAGGAATCCAAGGCCCACGTTACATACTAACTAGTATAACCGGTTATATAAAACCCACCATTTAACCTAAAACTAAAATACACTAGCTGTGATAAAACGCCTACCATACTCTCCCAACAAGATCTGAGAAAATAAAAAGTACGCCTTCATCACTCCCATTGTACAAAACAGCTCCAACAAATCCCAGCCAAGTCTCATCTCCATCGGTACAATTAATCTCAAATATATCTCACCATCATATCAATCTCAACACACATCTTATCAAAAAACCATACGCAGCAACAAGAACATAAGAGGTCTTCGCTTCAAGATCTTTTATACAAGGTCTCGGGTAGGTTTTGATTCTTGTAGTGTTGATTCAGTTTGTAGTGTCTTTTCTTGAACGAAATAAAGAAACGAGTTAACATTGTTGTTATACTCTTTTTTTGTCTTCGAATAATATCACAATAAGATCGATGATGAAATTGATTCATTTGAAATAATCTTTAAAAGATTACAAAAAAAATTGAATCAAAACTGACATTAGATATAATTTTGTTTTTTCGAATTGATTGATTGATTGGAGTTGAGATGTTGAGATTGAATGGTTGAGTTAGGATGGATTTTGGATTTGTGGATGGCGTTGGTTTATGTTGCGGAACAGTTGAGACAGTATTGTTGCCATTGTGTTTTTTTTGTTTTGAGATCCATGGACCAATGATGGATTTCTGAGGTTCATGTAGTCTGATTTGTATTTGGTATTTGTAGTGGTCGAGTCTTTTTTCAGAAGAGTTTACGCTTAAGTTTTTTCTTTTTAGTTCTTCCTCGTAACAAATTTCTTACGTGTAATTTTTGCTCCAAACCTTATGCGTAAAGCTGAGGGGTTACTCGTAACCTTTTTCTTTTTTCTTATGCGTAAGGCTAATTGCTTATGCGTAATTTTTCTTAAGCGTAAACGATTCTTAGGCGTAAACATGGTCTAGGTTATGCGTAAACATCTTACGAGTAACTTTCTTACGCGTAACCATACTTAGGCGTAAAGCCTGTTTACTGGTAACCTTCTTACGCGTAAAAACATCCTTAGGCGTAAGATTAGGGTTTTGACCCTTTGACTTTTTGCTTCGGTGATTTTTCCGACCAAAAATCTGTCCAGATTCATAGTAACCCAGAAAACTGCATAAAAAATGCTTCTTTATGCCCAGTTTGACCACGAATATAGACCAGATGACCATCATGGATTGGTACAAAAACCGTCACAAAAATGAAATCAAAACTGACTTCGACAAGGATTAGATACAAGAACAGCTTTTGTTTTTTGTAAAATAATATTATAGTGACTGAGTTTGACGAAAAGATACACACAAAACTTGTATAAAACTGTTTTCACTAAAAAGTAGGGAAAAAAATTTCCGGACCAACAAAAGTGATGAAAAACAGTTTCAACAAATTATCAAAACCACACAAATCATTAAATAATAACCATGGATCTATACCACTTGTTAGGATCGAAAATATATATGATTTATGTGGTTTTGGGAGGTCTAGGTTGGTGGAAGAAGATGAAGATCTTCATCTTTCCTAGTGAGAGAAAGTAGTGAGAGGGTGGAGAAAACACAAAGTATTTTATTGAAAGAGAAACAATACAAAATCTAATGATCAACCACACTCCTCATGGAGAGTCATGAGGGGTATTTATAGGCTCAACATGCTACAACTTTGCCACTTAAATGATACTAATCCCTAAGGGCAAAGTATACTATGCATCTAGTCCAATTCATGTAAGTGACGTTATCTTTATAAAAAAGCGAGGCTAACATACGTTTTCCTCAGGGAATTACTTGAAAGACTCATAATTCCACAGAGCTAATGTGTGTTGAGTTTGAGTACCAAAATCAACACCTTGCATTAACCTTTCCAAAGCTTTCGATAGATCATGAGCGGTTAGATTACTATCAATGGCATTGTAGATCTCATTGTTTAATCCAAACAAAATTAGATTCTTAGCCCGGATATCAGCTTCAAATTGTGCAAGTTCAAACGGAGCTTAGATCATCCTCTTCTTGAAGTTTCTTTTGTCCAGGATTATCAGTATCATCAATCTCTTTCACTACATATGGACCATTTTTGATAGAATTAATCAATAACTTTCTTTCTTTGTAGCCCATTAGAACATTCATAAACCTTGAAGATCATTGAACATAGTTTCGCCGATACACATAGAAGGCCTTGCATCACTCCCTGCGGCCAATGCATCTTGAGTAGTAGAGATTGTGATTTTGGATCTTTGATATGAGATGTTGTTTTGTTTAAAGTTGTGTTTTTAGCTTTTTGGTATTGAGATTGTTGAGTATTCGATGTTTAGGGCTTGTGAACTGAGTTGATTAAAGTCTTTTAAGAATTTGCACACCAACAAAGTTTTAATTAACTTAAGTTCAATTGAAATGGAAAAACAAGTCTCGTAAACAGTGTTTAAAGTCTCGCAATCCAATTCTTGTAAGTGCTAAGTGAGTGTGGTAAAAATTATGATTAAAAAGTCTTGTAACCAATGTCTCGCAACACAAAGTCTCATAAACTATCTATTGCAAATACTATTAAAGCTCTCGCAACAATCTCTTGTAAAACGGGCATAGTTTTCTTTCGTAAAAAGTGGGTAACAAAATGCTTCGCAAAGTAGGTATCGCAAGCTCTTCTCTCGCAAACTAAATGGATATAGCTATCGCAACCATTATTTTGCAAGCAATAGACTTTGCAAGGAGCTATCACAACAAAAGTGTTAATACAAATAAACCGTCAAAATGTTTATTTATATTTTACGATCTTTCTATGTTTTAATGATAACAATCGTAAAATCATTTTATCAAAATAAATAAAATGCGTAAATTTTAAGCCAATAAGTTTTCTAACTTAATTTCATAAATAAATCATCAAACACACTTTTATAAAACAAGTGCAAGCTAATTAAATTTTTATAAAATATATAGTAGATAAACATGTAAAGTCTTGGACCATCCATAAACCCAAAGTCCATACCCAAAACCCATGACCCATGACCTATTGCATGACATCATGCATGACATCAATAATAGGTAAAACCCATGACCCAAAGTCTATAACCCATGACCCAAGATGACTTTGACATCAGGCATGACATCACCTATCCATGAACCATAACCCATAACCCAAATCCCAGTTTGTAACCCAAAATCCGGAGTGGTTTACCCAGTGTGTCGGATCCCTTTGGGAAGGGATCCGCCAGATCCGGTTAAACAATGATCGGTTTGGCTATAAATAGTGAGTCATTTCTTCCTTGTTTCTCACCCCTCTCTAATATATCTTTTCTCCTACTGATATATCTCTCTAACCTCTGATTTATAAAGATCATTCTTGTAGCTTTCTTTCTCTTGTGTTTCTCAAGGTACTTAATACAAAGACGAGATAACGCCTTCTTACATATGAGCCAATTCTTCTCTCCAAGTTGCTCGGATTCTACATCACCTCAAGACCACCGAGTTATTTTTTGTTGTTGATACTTCTTCTTGTATTTCTAAAGTAGTTGTGATAGTTGTGTTGTTGTGTTGGATTGGTTCTTCCGTATAAATAACTCGGTGTTTAGCTTAGTACCGGAAAAAGTGTAAGCGACGTTGTGAGGTTTCTCCACCGGAGCTTGTTAACGTAGTGTTCTGAACTCTCGATTTTGGTACTCAGAGAGTGGAGTAGGACAAGAAAGGTGTCCTTATAGCTGAACCACTATAAATCATTATGTCGCACTTTTATCCCTTTTATCTCTTTACTTTTATCGTACTTTGTTGGGATCGCTCCTAACACGTAAATGGAATGATATTTACGGGATTACATTAGTTATCATGTTAGCCTGGTACACAGGTACTAGAAGCGTCATTATTGTAAAGTAGTGTATATGTTAGGCTATATAAGCCCTCCTAGACTTCACTAGGAGGGTGAGACTTATTTGTGTAATTTTCACTTTCATCTTATTAATAAAAAAACATAGTTTCCCTTCTCTCTCTAACCACGGAGATGATGTTCTTCCATCATCCCGGACCTCCCGATTCACAATATCAACCATACACACGATCCTACAAGTGGTATCAGAGCCAAGGTTTTTTATCAATGGTTGATTTTTTGTGGTGTTATCTTGTCAAAAATCATACCTTTTTTGTGGATTTGTTTCATGTTTGAAGATGTTTAACCAGTCTTTGATTGTTTCTACTATTTGTTTTGGTTTAACAGTTTCTAAATGTGTATGAGATTTGTTTTACCATGGGCCTTAAATTGTTATTAATAGTCTTTCTTGGTATTGACAAACTTTATACATAACTGGTCTTGATTTCTACTTTCCAGTGGTCATTATTCATAGTCTGAATTCATGTCAGATTTTATGGTCGGAAAATTCGTCGGAAAAGTGGTCAACAAAAGTCAAGACCCTTTTCTTACAAATTTGCAGCTATCTTCAGACATGTTTACGAATTTCTTGGAAAGAAATTCGTAAGAACCTAATCTTACGAATAAGACTTTACGAATAAGCCTTACGACTAAGGTCACTAAGTTTTTATGAACAAGCTTTTTTACGAATAAGAAATGTTACAAACATGTTTACAAATAAGCTTATTCGTAAACAATCCAATACTGAAGCTTAAAGAAGGAGATGAAGAGGACCATGACCACAACCATATTAACCAAAGACTCTTGTTGACTACAAGACTACGTCTAACCACAAGGTTAGCATGACCCGTGTCATAACCTCAGATCTTTTTATCATCATGGGTCAATAAATTGTAAAATAAAATCAGAAGATGATGAAGAACAGAAAAACTATTTAACCACTAACCATACATCACCATCACAACAAATCCATACAACTCTATCATCTACTACCCTAAACCTATCTCAACCTACACAACTCGATTATAAACAAGAACAACTTAACATCTCAGTTCCTCTTTTTCTTCGTATGGTACAACTATTCAAAGATCTTAAAGATCAGACCACGAAAGAAAAAAAATCATCACAGATCTCTAAGACTCGTACATCACCTAAGACTCGTTCAAAAAATTTAAATAAAACAATTTTGAAGTCTTAGTTTTTCTTTCGTACTTTACAAAGTTAAATCAAGACTTTAAAAGTCATCCATACGAAAGAAACTCATCATCGACTTCTTTTTGAAGCTTAGCTTCAATTGATATCCGGATATATCAATGAAAGAACCAAAACAACTGTGTTTTCATCCTTTCATTTTATCCGGTTAACAATAATACCACAAAAAACATGAGATAAATAATACCCACCTTAGATCTTTTTCAAGATCTTGAAGTCGCATAAGAAAGATTAAAAGGGTATGTTTATACGGTTGGTAGAGTTGATATGTTGGGTTTCATAAGAAGAAGAAAGATTAAAGGGGTCACATTTTTTTTTGGTTGCTGCAAATACGAGGAGAGAAGAAGGTAGACTGGGGTGGATTATACTAAGGGATGAGAGAGGCGTCTGGTTTTGTGATAACTATTATTAGGGTTATGAGTAGTATTAAGTGTGTTATATATATCCTAATATTAGGGTTAGGGTAGGATCAACTTTAGATGGCTGGATCGGGTTTTAATTTTTGGGATGCTACCGAGTTTTATTGGATCAGGCTTATGAATTAATTGGGTTACTTCATTGGACTGATTGGCTTATGGGCTGGGTTGGTATCAAATTGGAGTTGGGCTGCAATGTTTCCAACGATTAAATGCAACACCAATGTGTTATCCAAAATTTATTGATACTATTTTTTGATAATTATTGGTTAAAAAGTGGTATTTTGGTTGTTACAAATTTTCACGGGGATACAAATTTTGACAAGATCGGGAATAAACCATTATCAAAGTTAATTTTAAACCGTCAAAAGGCTAGATTTGGGCATGTAATCGCAATATGTGACTACGACGTTAATTTGTTATTACTTATTTGAGGTTGAAGTGGGATATCACGGGTGTGTGTACTTAGTATCTGAAGATATCGGGGTTGGTTGGATGCATGATTCTTCAAGGTCCTTGTTCAAGCTTTTAACCATTATGAATGACAAAGACTTGAGTTGTCTAGTTATACCTGATGTAAGGAGTTACGTTTTTGTGCTCACAGTGTATAGCTATCACTTTAAAGGAGTTACATTGTAGTGCTCAAGTGTCACAAAAAGCTGTGGATAATTCGAGAGAAGTACATATACAATTAAGGATGGATGGATGGGTATATGATTCTACCTATATTGAAATTCTCAGTATTGGTTCTTAGTCAGACAATAGTGCAAGTTTAAGTCACAAGTTTCAGGTTATTTTACTTCAGTCTCAAGTTCATCATGCTAGGTTTTCTTCATCAGTAGTCACTACAAAGAGCCGTCAGAATGATAATGGGGTCGGTAAAGAGTTAGATGATAGGAGTATAAAAGAGTAGAGAAGTTTACCAGCAGTTGATTCTCACGGGATATTTATGGTTCTTCACACTTGTTCGATTAATTGGACATACACGGTTATGCTATCTCTAATTTCATCATTAACATACGTGGTGTATGTTTCTGATTCATCAAAAACAATGGGGGGAAGAGAGTGTGGATGTTCAGTGTTGTCTTTACCTTCTTTACGAAAACCCTTTCCCTTCATGAGTTTCTGCAATCAGGGGGAAGAAATGAGACAATCTATGGTTCAAAGGTATTACTTCGGTGTTATCGTCTCAACTTTCACAAGGTTATTTTGTGTGAAGTTACCAACATATGATGTTTTAACCGCATTATGATGTCTCAGACAAGGTCATTTTATCGAGTATTCGCATATACACAAGTGATTATTATTCCGATAGACCACAACAATCAGGGGGAAGTAGTATTATTTCATCTTTCATGGTTTGTTTGGTGTGAAGCGTCTAAATACGTGAAAAGATCTTGTTGATTTCTTGCATGTTACCCCCGAACGGATTTTCCGCATTGTGTACAACTATGATTACGTGACTAGCCATATTTGCTTGGTGTGGTTTACTGCTCATCTACAAATTCCGCTGCGCATTGAAAACTTCAAAAGTTAGAAGACATGTTTACTACGTCAAAGTTTCGAATTTGCTAAAAACAGTTGTCAGTTTGGGGGGGAAGCTGCTTCAGAAACTTCGCCAAAAAGAAGTGTATGGAGAAGCTGTTAAAGACATGCAGCATGAATTGGGGGGAAGTTAATCCAATTCATGCATATTACATCATTTGCCTACAAGTGAAGAAAAAGTTCTCAAGTTGAGGTACCAGATGAAGACAAAGAGCGTCAACCGCCGTCATCCTTAGCATTTGAAGAGCTTATGAAGACCTTTCTTTATTTTTATTTGTACTTGTAGGAAATGTTGTAAGTAATCCCTTACATCATCCCATTGGGGAAGTTTTATAAAAAGTTTTAATTAAATTATATTTTAAAACTTTTTCGTTCAAATGGATTTTGAAAACTACAAAGAATGGCAATCTATGCAAAGAGCACCACTCTTTGAATCAAATGGCTTTATATATTAGAAAAATAGATTTGAAACATATGTAAAATCTAAAGATATTGATCTTTGGAATATTATTCCACAAAAGGTGTAGATTGGCGGGAACACCCTGCCCCGGGTGTCTTTTGGCACCAGCCATTTTCCACCCCACAAGAAATAGCTCCAGCAACTCTCCTGGCCTCGTGGGGCACCAACTGGAGTGAGCACGAGCCAAGACTCAGACCCCTCAGATCTTATTCCAAAAAGTCTCTCCAGTGTACCCATAAGTTTTACGGAGGTGGATACATATATGAAGCAAATGCCAAGGATGAGACTTGAACATCAGTCAATTGAATCAAGCACAAGTGCTCCAACCATTGGACTAATGCTCCATTGGTTTTGGAATATTATTGTTGATGGAGATTATGTGTCGGTATTTGAGAGTATCTCTATCGATAAAAATGAGGTTGGGTCTTCGAATCTAAAGATGAACAAAAGAAATGCTTTCCAAAAATAATGAGGCAAGAATGGTTTTATATAATGCTTTACCTAAGAAAGAATATGAAAGAATCTTTATGCATAAAACTGCTAAAGATATTTGGAATTGCTTGGTAATTACTCATCAAGGAAACAAACAAGTTCAAAATAACAAAATTGATTTATTTGTTCAAAAATATGAGCAATACTCAATATCGGATGATGAAAGTATTGATAATGCATTCAAAAAATATAATACTATTATTACTTCACTAATAGCACTTGTGCTTGAGTCAATAGACCCAAGTTCAAGTCCCATCCTTGGCATTTACTTCATATACGTACCCACCTCCGCAAAACCTATGGGCACACTGGAGAGACTTTGTGGAATAAGATCTCAGGGGTCCGAGTCTTGGCTCGTGCTCACTCCAGTTGGTGCCCCACTAGGCCAGAAGAGTTGCCGGAGCTATTCCTTGTGGGGTGGACACTGGCTGGTGCCAAAAGGCACCCGGGGTCAGGGTGTTCCCGCCAATCTACACCTTTATGTGGAAGAGCTTGTGTGGTAGTAATCCTTAATCTCATTAGAACATAAACTCCGCGAGAAGAAAACTAGCTAGTACTCATGTTTCATGTCAAGTTTGTTGAGTTTTGGAAACTTAAAACGACTAAAAGAAAGCTTATAAGTAAACAAAGTTAAGTTTTGGCTCGTAGAACAAGTATTATTTGTTGGAAAATTTAGTGCACTTGTGGGATTAGTTCACACCTTGTAATTGGTTAGGAGGTATGGAGTGTACACCCATTAGGTACATGAACACCCTGACTCTTGTAGTGGTTTGTATTGGTAGTGCTAGTAGAAAGTACTGCTTGTGGAAAGTACTGCTTGTTGTTTGCAGATAGCGGTGTTTGCAAGCGGTGTTTCCAGCGATAGCGTGTTTCCAGCGATAGCGATGTTTCCACTGGCTTGTGTTTTCCATCGAAGCTTGTGGATTCCATCGAAGCAGTGTATCCACGATAGCACTATGAAAGTCGCGATGAAAGTACTGCTTGTAACGGTTTTGACCTATTCAAGTGGCGCTTTCAACTGTTTAATGACCACGTTTTATTGGTCATGTAACCACTAACGGCTATAATGGGGATAATTATGAGGCTATTAATGGGCGATTAATACTCATAATTCCATTTGATTAGCTTAGAGTAAACTCCTATAAATAGGAGATCTGATTATGTATGAATGAGACACAGAAAACCATTAACACTTATTAGCGCAAGGGTTATAGAATTGTGCCTAATTCCATAACTACATTTGGTCTTATCCCAAGTAGATATTCGTGTAACCCAGGAATTAGGGTCGAATATTTTACTTTGGAAAGTGATCACACGATTCCAAGTGATATCCGGTAACCACCTAGTGGTATTGCTACGGTCATTGATTGTCTTAACCTGCTGGGAGCTACACAACAATCTAAGTAAACTATTTGTGATAATCAATGGTCAACTGAATGAAACATATGGCTTCAAACTTTGCCAAGCTTGACAAGTTTGAAGGGGTGGACTTTAGGAGATGGCAGAAGAAGATGCACTTCTTCTTTGTCAAACATGAGTGTGGTGTATGCTAACCACACCTATTCTCGATGATGGGGATGATGCTGCTAAGTGGAGCAGATTAGGAAGAGGAGCAAATGGGAGAATGATGACTACATATGTAGAGGTCTTATTCTCAATGGTATTTCTGATTCTCTGTTTGATATTTATCAGAACTTTGAATCTTCCAAAGAACTGTAGGATTCCTTGAATGCCAAATATATGGCTGAGGATGCATCAAGTAAGAAGTTCCTTGTTAGTAATTTCACAAATTACAAAATGACCGATTCAAGACCAGTTATGGAACAATACAATGAACTTCTTGGAATACTTGGAAGTTTTACACAACACAATATGAACATGGATGAGGCTATTAAAGTCTCTTGTGTCATTGATAAACTTCCTCCTTCTTGGAAAGATTTCAAGCATACCTTGAAACATAAGAAAGAGGAGTTAACTCGGTTGAGTTGTCAAGGCCAATCATCTGCATTGAGGAATCTCAAGATGCGAGATAATGACAAGCCAAAAGGTAGCAATGCTACTGGTGCATCTGTTGTCAATATGGTGGAGCATAATAACTCCACCGGGTACAATGACAACAAAGGCAAACGCAAATATCATGACAACACAAGGGCCGATCCTAACAAGAAGGCAACACCTACTTGTTGGAAATGTGGCAAACCGGTCACATCAAAGGGACTGAGCGGTGTTAAGGTTGGTGGTAAAGTCAATGGATCGAGGCACTAATGGTTCGAGGAGTGGTGGTTCTTCCAACTCACCGATAGGTCGAATATAGTTAATAAGTCTTTTTAGATTTATTATGTTACATATGTATCTGAATCTCATTATGTGTAGGATGATGATGTTGCGTGGTGGGTTGACTCTGGTGCAACAGTTCATGTGTGCAAAGATAGTAGCTGGTTCAAGACTTATGAGTCACTGAATGATGGTTCTATTCTTCACATGGGAAATGAGTCAACAGCCTTGGTGCATGGTCGGGGTTGTGTAGATCTTAATTTTAGTTCTGGAAAGATTTTAACTTTGTTTAATGTTATTCATGTTCCTGATATAAGGAAGAACTTGGTTTCAAGTAGTGTATTGAATAATCATAGATATAAACAAGTTATTGAGTCTGATAAATTTGTGCTTTCTAAACATGGTGTTTTTATTGGTTTTGGTTATTTATGTAATCAAATGTTCAGAATTAATATTGTCACTGATAGTGTTATTTCAGCTTTTGTGATCACCACTGACCTAACTAACTCTACCCTATGGCATGTGATGAGTATCTAAATACTCATCATTTTTTGTACCATTTAAACTGCAAAAACATCTGAAAACACTCAGAAATGCATCAAAATGATAAAAATATCACAAATAAGTGTTGTATGTGTTTTAAATGCAAAAATATCAAAATCTGGTGAAAAACGTATCAAGTTTGCATAATTGGCGGTTTAGTCCCCAAGTTTCAAAAGTTGTCAAAAAGCAGTCAAGTGGTAAATCAAAATAAAGAAAATATCATTTCAAGTCCCTGAGGATTCTTGAGTTGTCAAAATTGGTCCTTGAGATTTAAATTTGCAAAATTACAATTTAAGTCCCTAAACTTTCAAAATGACAAGTTCATCCTACAACTTCATAAATTACGATTTGGTCCCTTGGAATATTGAGATTGGCAAAGCAGGCCTTGGATTACTTTTCGTAATCTACATGTATAGTCCTTGGATTTCCAGCTTTTACACTTTTGGTCCTTGTGTTACTTGAATATCAAAACCAAACCGGATCCAAATAAAACCTAAGCCCAGCTCTTGTCCAAGCCCAATCCCACCCAACTAAAACCCGAATCCAACCTACCCACGGTTTAAAATAAAACCGCCAAACCACCCAGCCACCCTCCTTTTTCCTGTCTCTCCCCTGACTCCACACTCTAGCTGCCCTACTCCACACTTTGTCCCTCCAACCACAACCCTCCAAAGCCACATTAAATGCCCTTTCCCTGTCCAAGCTATGGAACCATGCAAAACCCTTTCCGCCAAAACCGAATCAATGGCTAAGAAGAGCTCAAGCCATCCAATGGTCAAGAAAGCAGGTGGGATTTGCTCAGAAAGATGAGAGAAGCAGAGTTGGTGTGTAAAAAGGAAGAAAGAGAAGCAAGGAAAGAGTAGTTAGTTTTTTTTTAATTCCATGTATGTCGATTTTATTAATTTAGTCTTAAGTAAGTTTTAAATTGTATTTTTCAAGCTTCCTTGTATTAAACTCAAGTATTTGCATCAGTTTCAATCAATTTTAAGTAGTAATTCACAGTTTGGTTAAGTTACTTGTTTTTGAGTTTTCCTTCACTAATGCAGTTTCAAATGTATTAAGTGCCAGGCTTCAATAAGCCTCTTTACAACTCAGTTGAGCTTATTTAAAGATGTTTATAGCTTTAAGTGAGCTTATAGGTCATTTTCAAGCAAAATAGTCATATGGTCAACATAAGTGAACTGTAAGCTTAAATGGACTTGGAAATGGTTGGGATGTTGCAGAGCATTGGAATGGGATGGTTTGGTATAGAATAGATTAGTGTGGGTTCTGTATTAGCTACATCATTCTTTGGATAATTGTGAGTGTCATTCTCAATTTCTTTTATTTTATTTTATTCAAATTTGCAGATTGTGCTTGAATTTGTATCCATGTGTCATTACACATCTTAAACTGCTTAATTAGTTGTTATTAGAGTAGTTAGAATCAGTTTAATCAATATTACAAGCTCAATCAGTAGTTAGCTCCTATAATTTACAAATCGCTGATTTTAAAGGGTGTTTGGATCTGTTGGTTTAACTGCCTTAGAGGTTTATTCAGTGGTAGAGATCTGTTTTTTCATGCTTGTTAAGCTCATTTGAACTCATTCTTTGTCACCATATTATGTCGCTGCAAACAACCATAGTCAAAATCTCATTCAATCTGTCTTTAACTATTAACTGTTTGGATTTTGGAAAAGTGAAACCTTGTTTTGTGTTAAGAATACATAGACATAGCTTGCTTTAGCTTCATTTCATCTTATAACATCATAATCAGTCCACAAATGGAGTTCAAAACTCACAAAAGTCAACATATCAAATCTGTCAAATAGTCAAAATAGTTGAAAAAGTCAGTTTGAGCCCATCTTGGGTGATTTTTCATTGACTCATTTCTGGGTCAAATCAAGTGAAACTTTGGGTTTTTCTAGTTCAGCTGGTTTAGTTACTTATTATGATTTTTATTGAATTTTAGAAATTTTCTACAAGCTCCAAATTAGCTTGTCAAACAGGGCTTATCCGCCCTGTTCACAAACTCATAGAATCTGAGTTTTAGTCTCAGTTTTGAGCAAGGCTTGTCACAAGCTCAATAGAGCTTATCTAGGTCTGGTCTTTGGTTTATAGGTAGCTAGCCAGGTCTAGTTTAGGTCCCTACTTTTGGTTTCTAGTTTCAACTTATTTGAATGCTTATTTTCTAGCTTCAAAGTAGCACCCAAAATCTGTTTTAGGCACTTAATTCTAATTCATCAAATCTGAGTAGTTAGCACTTAAGAGGTTTAGACTTGTTGTAATAAGTTGTTTTAGAGTAATTTTAGCATAACTTAGCTTCTGTAACAATTTGGTTCTCAGTTGGACCCTTTGGCTTATTCAAAGTGCTTATTACATAAGCACTTGCATGGCAGTTTCATATTCTACCACATAGGCCACTGTTTTTCTATTTTTCTTAGATTCAGCATATTAAATTAGAGTTTTCCTGAATTTTTCATATTTTTCTAGGTCAGTTTGCTATTTTTCTTTATTTAAAACAGTTTTTAAGCAATTTTTAATAGCTTTTAATACATTTAATTCAGAAAAGTTTCAAAAAATTAATTTTTCATTTTTCTTAAGTTAAGATAAATATAAAAAGTCAAAAAAATATTTTTCTAGATTTTTCTTAGTTAAATTTGTATTTTTGAGCAATTTAAGTAGTTTTAAATAGTTTTTAATTCATAGAAAATAGAAAAATAATCAGAAAAATATAAAAATAGTTTTGAAAATTCTTTTTAGTTATTTTAGATTTTTCTAAGTCATAATTTTATTTTTCTAGCTTTATTTCCTATTCTCTTGTATTTTAGGTTATAATTAAATAGTTAAAAATAGTTTTTAATTAATAATAATTAGATAAATAGTTATAAAAATAATTTTCTTTTTCTAAAAATTTTCTCATATCATTAGGTTTGTAAAAATATCATTTTCATATTTTTAGGATTAATATTGCTTCAGTTCACATTTTCTTTTGTACGTCACGTAGTTTTAAATTAAGTTTTATAAAAGAAAAATAAAAAACATCATTTTGAAAATAGTGATAGCGTTTATTTAATATTTTTTTTATCTTTTTAATTTTCTTTAATTTGAATTTAAGCCTCTGTAATTTATAGACTTTCTCTGTAGCTATAATCATTCAATACTCTTTTCCGTTCAAATCTCTCGATCACTATTCGTTTGGTGATTCATCGCATAGCTCGCTGGGACATAACGACCCGGGGAAACACTATACTCTCCTGATCTTCATTGCATTTGTTTCCAGACTGTTTTAAGTTTGTTACGGTTAGCCATTCACAAGTGGCTAGCTTGCGTGATAAAACTTGACGGTTTGGAGCAGATCAGCATGCAAGACTTGGCCATGTACACTATAAAATAATGCAAGATATGTCTAAGGATGGGTTGATCCCAGCTTTTGACATGGACGCTGAAAAGTGTAAAACTTGCATGTTGACCAAGATAACCAAGAAACCCTTTCAGGGTGTTAGTCATGAGACTAAGGTCTTGGAGCTAATTCAAAGTGACATGTGTGATTTGCATGCCATTCCTTCTTTGGGGAATAAGAAGTACTTTGTGACGTTTATTGATGATCCTTCTAGATTTTGTTATGTCTATTTGTTACATACCAAGGACGAAGCATTAGATAAATTCAAAGTGTTTAAAACTGAAGTTGAATTACAACTTGGGTCTTTGATCAAAGATTAAGGACTGATAGGGGAGGTGAGTACATGGATACTGTATTTTTTGGTCACTGTTGGTATAATCCATGAAACGATCTGGCCCTTATATACTCCTCGGCAAAATGGTATTTCGAAAGGAAAACAGGCTTGAAGGAGATGGTTAATTTCATGTTGTCCTATTCAGGACTAAGTCAAGGGTTCTGGGGTGAAGCTATGTTAACAGCTTGCTATTTATTAAATAGGGTTTCTAACAAAAGGAACAAGGTTACCCCTTATGAACTCTGGACTAAAAGGAAACCCAACTGAACTATCTCGGGGTTTGGGGTTGTAGGGTTTGTAAGACTCCCACGATCCAAAGCTAAAGACTTTGGGTGAAAGAGGCATTAACTGCATCTTTGTTGGATATGTTGAGCATTCCAAGGCTTTTAGGTTCTATGTTATTGAACCTAATGAATATGTTCAGTTAACTCAATAATTGAATCAAGGGATGCAATCTTTGATGAGAATAGATTCTCATCAGTCCCTAAACCAAGTCAGAGGATTCCTAATGGAACTCATGACACCGGTGTATCGAGAGGTCCTCGATGATGAACCATCAGTGGTCCCGATGAGGTTGTGGCTCAACAACCCAACCTGCTTCGGAAGATCAAAAGGGTCGTGACTCCAAAGTCATTTGGACCTGAGTTTAAACTATACTTAGTTGAAGGAACAAGGGATGAGGTCTCAGACCAATACTCCTATTGCTTCATTGTTGAGGATGATCCCAAGACATTTGAAGAAGCAATGAAGTCCCGTGATATTGCTACGGAAAGAAGCAATCAATGATGAGATGTATTCCATCATGGGGAACAACACTTGGGTGTTGGTTGATCTACCACCTAGTTGCAAACCTTTGGGTTGCAAATGGATTTTCAAGAAGAAAATGAAGGTAGATGGAACTATTGAAAAGTTCAAGGCTAGACTAGTTATTCAGGGCTTTAAACAAAAGTCGGGAATAGACTATTTTGATACTTATGCCCCTGGTTCGTTATCAGCCATATAAGACTGGCGATTGCTATGACATCTATTCACAATCTGATTATTCATTGGATGGATGTGAAGACAGCTTTCTTGAATGGTGAATTGGATGAGGAGGTTTATATGAACCAACCTCGGGCTTCATCATGCACCGGCAATGAAAACAAGGTGTGTAAACTGATTAAGTCTCTTTATGGAATTAAGCAGGCACCTAAGCAATGGCATCAAAAATTTGATGAAGTGGTTTTGTCTAGTGGTTATGTTCTTAACCAGTCTGACAAATGTGTATATAGCAAATTTGATGAATCACGTAAAGGAGTAATCATTTGTCTATATGTTGATGACATATTGATCTTTGTACTGACCAAAATCAGGGTTGACTGACAAAGGAATTTTTTTCATCAAGGTTCTCCATGAAAGACATGGGGAGGCTGATGTTATCCTTGGTATAAGGATTAAACATGAAAGTAAAGAATTTATATCTCTCAGTCTCATTATATTGAGAAGGTACTGAGGAAATTCAATTACTTTTATTGTACTCCAGTGAGTACACCTATGGATACTTGTGAGAAGCTAATGCCTAATAAAGGCAAGGATGTATCTCAACTTGAGTATTCTAGGGTAATTGGCTGCTTGATGTATGCCATGACTTGTACAAGACCGATATTTGTTTTGTAGGTGGGAAAATTGAAGCGTATACTAGTAATCCTAGTGCTCATCCTTGCAAGCAGTTCAAAGTCTTGAAGTATTTGAAGAGAACTATGGATTATAGTCTCATATCTGGTTACCCATCAGTGTTGGAAGGTTACATCGATGCAAGTTGGATCAACAACCAAGACAATTCGTCTACCATGATGGTGGGTATTCCTACTTAGTGGAGGTGCAATTTCTTGGGCATCCAAGAAGCAAACTTGCATCACCAGTTCAACAATGGAATCTGAATTTGTAGCTTTAGCAGCTGCTGGTAAAGAAGTTGAATAGTTGAAAAACTTGCTTCTTGAGATTCCATTGTGGCCTAAACCTATAGCACCTATTTCTATCCGTTGTGATAGTGCAGCTACATTGGCTAAGGCTTATAGCCGGATGTACAATGGTAAGTCTAGACACTTAGGTGTCAGGCATAGCATGATTCGTGAGCTTATCATGAATGGGGTGGTATCTATGGAGTTTGTGAGATCTCAATGAACTTAGTGATCACTTGGTCCTACGAAGGGTGCGGCTAGAGACTTGGTTATAAAGTCTGCTAAAGGGATGGGTTTAAGTCCAACTTAGTCACTTAATGCTAGGACACCCAACTCCTCCCGAGGAAACTTAGTGAGTGAAGTTCAATGTGGAAAGCGGACATTCATTGGACTGGAGCACATGTTTTATTTACATCCCAAGGTTGTGCTCGGAACCTGCTGAAAGGAGGATGAAGTCTTTACTTCTTAATGGTTAATTTTCTTTGAAAAAGTGCTTGGCGAGCATGAATAAGGAGGAACCACCTATGTAAATGTTGAAGTTTTGTCGCTTGAGTGAAGCTTTGGACTTTTAGCTATTACAACATTTATGAATTTGGATATGGACACATGGCTTGTATAGTGTGAGGAGCTTTTAAGTGTTTGAAAACTTGTGTGTATTTTATCTTCAGGTATTCAAATGGGTTGAAGGGTTCAATTCTTAGAACACCCTGATTCTCGAATATTTGAACGTGTAATGTACTAAGATGGAAATTCAATCCTCGGGATATTTTAGTTTATGCACATGTTTTGTTTGATGTTTATTTTCATGCAAAGGAAGTGAACTAAATTTGGGGAGGATTGTTGGAAAATTTAGTGCACTTGTGGGATTAGTTCACACCTTGTAATGGGTTAGGAGGTACGGAGTGTACACCCATAAGGTACATGAACACCACGACTCTTGTAGTGGTTTGTATTGGTAGTGCTAATAGAGAAATGCTTGTGGAAAGTCTGCTTGTGGTTTCCAGCGATATGATGTTCCAGCGATAAGCGTGTTTTCCACTGAAGCTTGTGTTTTCCAGCGACTTGTGGATTCCACTAAAGCGTGTATCCATGATAGCACTATGAAAGTCTTGATGAAAGTCTGCTTGTAGCGGTTTTGACCTATTCAAGTGGCGGTTTCAAGCGTTTAACCGCTTTGGTCATGTAACCACTAACGGCTATAATGGGGATAATTATGAGGCTATTAATGGGCGATTAATACTCATAATTCCATTTGATTAGCTTAGATTAAACTCCTATAAATAGGAGATCTGATTATGTATGAATGAGACACAGAAAACCATTAACACTTATTAGCGCAAGGGTTATAGAATTGTGCCTAATTCCATAACTACATTTGGTCTTATCCCAAGTAGATATTCGTGTAACCCAGGCATTAGGGTCGAATAGTTTACTTTGAAAAGTGATCACACGATTCCAAGTGATATCCGATAACCACCTAGTGGTATTGCTACTGTCATTGATTGTCTTAAGCCTGTTCTGGGAGCTACACACCAACATTATTCGTATAATATTGCTTAGTTATAAGCTAAACTCATGTTAAAGGTGCTCATTATGTTCCAAATATGCTTTCGCTGAAACATGCAAATATGCTCGACTCAGTGTTCACCGACTAAATTTGTTACAAAATGAAACACAATTAATTGACCTTAAATATTTTTAGCTTGTAAACCATAACCAAGAACCACACTTGGAACAGATGGCTTGAGTCACCTTGGTTGTGAGCGAGAGTTCCCAAGTTCTAATCTTTGCAGTGGCAGTTTGCCACATTTTTATTATTTTTGCGACTTTCGCACATTGTCAGTTTTAGCCCCACTAATCCTAAAAACTTGCCAGCTTCTCAAAACTTATATAAGCGTGTAACTTATATAAAGTTCTACATATTCAGTCCCCCAACTTTAATCAAAATGACATTTCCTTGAAAACTTTTATAAGTTTTGAAATTTATAATAATTTTTACAACTTCAACCCCTCAAGGTTGAACACTTTGACACTTTTCACCCTAAAACTTTTATAAGTTTGATAAACCTATATATATTTTTACCACTTTTCGTTTAATAAATATGTTTAACACATATTTCTATTCGACAACCACATTTAAGTACATTATAAACAATATGGTTATCCAAATATATTATTTACTTCTATATATATATATATATATATATATATAGAATCTAGATCAAATAAGATCAACCTTACAGTTGTTAAAATGAGATCGAACTAAAATTTGACAAGAGATACTCTCCTTACAATAAAAATAATTTTTTTATTTACTACAACTAAAATTGTTATAGTTTGGATAGATTTTTTTTTTAAATTTACGAAACCTAGGTGATACACTTTCATTAGAAGTTTAATGTGTATCAGGTTTTTGTATGTGTATCAGGTTTTGGAATATTTATTAGTGTAATGTGTATCAGGTGTATCACTAATCCAAACTCATGTATCATTTGGTTATTAGTTGCTAAAATGTTAATTTGTATTAAAATATTATTTTTTTGTGTATGATTGCTAAAATTATTATTTATAAATGTTTTAGTGGTTTTTTAGATTTGATCTTATTTTTACAACTTTAAGGTTGATCTCACAATAACCCATATATATATATATATATATATATATATATATATATATATATATATATATATATATATATATATATATATATATATATATATATATATATATATATATATATATATATATATATATATATATATATATATATATATATATATATATATATATATATATATATATATATATACTAGTGGCAAAACCCGTCCGATGGACGGGTATGACTTGTGGTTTTTATTTTTAGGATTTAGTAGAACAAATATATACTAAAAAGTAATTAAAAATTAAATGAAACGGTTAAGATCTATAACTGATGCTACCATAATCTATAAAATGGCTGAAAGCAGGTAAGTATTTTGATTTTTGGTTTTTATTTTTAGGATTTAGTTGAACAAATATATACTAAAAAGTAATTAAAAGTTAAATGAAACGGGTGGAATACCTTGTACTTGTCGAGGTTCTTCAAGTAGATAGTAAATGCTCTATGTATACCCATAAAGTGACCATTAACATCGTGCAAGTTCACACATCAAGTATGTTGTTTTTTATTATTGTTTAACATATATTTATTTATGTTTAGTTGTATTTTTTTTGTTTTGATGGTGTTATTTAGATGTTTTTTGGTTTTTAAAAACATGAGTTGTTTTTTTTATCTTTTTTAAAATGATTGACGTACATGGAAGTTATGACGTTTTTGTTTTTTTTGTGTATTCTTCATGTTTGTAATTAGTTTGCATTCTTGACTGGCGCAGTTGCAATTCAGACAAATTAGTTACAACACGATTATTGAATAGATGGTAGAATTAGTTAAAGTTTCCATTTCCATTAATGGTGGTGATAAGATAAACGTACTCAATAATCCCTTACCTACAATTGCAAGAAACTTCCACATGAGGAAATACATCACAAAGAAGGGGAAAAGAAACATTAAAGAGCCGAACTGATATATCGGATAAAGTACAACTATTGGGGCAGCACAAGAAGCACACACTTAATTAAATGCAATTTGAACTATTTTCAGGTATACCGACTATCTCCAAAATGAATTTTTTGTCATCTGCTCACAAGCAAATAACCTATCTCGTCTATATGCTCATAAGCATGGTTCCAAGATGCAATATATGCATGGCAGTATACCCACCAGTTAAGGAATTAATACATCTGTCATACAATCATTGCGGCCAGCCCACAAAAGGTGTGCTATAGATACAAATTTGAGATGTGAGTGATCACAGATGAAATTTTGCACATAGACCATGTGTGATTAAAAAGTATATATGTGATCAAATTCATTGTAATGTGTCTTTTAATGACAAACTCTTGACTGGATTTGGAAGTTAACTGAAACATACCCACCATGAGCTTATGAACCTGGTTCACCAGCAATGCCATCTTCGTGGGTCTAACATCTGCACGAATGATAATAGTTGGTGACTTCATGTGCCTGTTAAGAGACCAGCTTCTAATCTTATTGTCATCATCATATCCAAAAAATGAAAACACGCAGTTGCAACTACAAACTCAGACCAAATGTAAGAAATTCATAGCAATCCACAGTAGTTCATGTCAATAATCTTGTTCGAGCATCAACACATACCTCTTTGTTCTCTCCCCTTTAAAGCATAAGATTTTTATGCCTATTATAAAAAAAATGCACAAGTAAATATCAATTTCAGTTAAGGGAGATTTATGTTTACCTTTTTTGCAATTTTAAGTACATATGGTTGAAGTTCTTCAGTACGATAAGCACCAATACCACGATTGAGCTTCAAGTCACTTGTGTCAGCCACAGTAAGATATAAAACCAATTTCTCGCCTTTGAAAACATGTAAGACCTGAGCTCATTTGGCTTACACATGCATTAGCTTTCTTGGATCACCAATGTGTGATAAATCTAACTTTTCACGTCTATAAGTTATCCGCGAGATAATACTAAATTAAAGGTCAATGTCTTTGCTAAAGTTTGAGATTTAAAATACTTTAAAGTTGGGTGCAAAAAATACTCAATTTGACCCATTGTCCGACAACGTATTGTCACTATAAGTCAGTAACAACGCTCACCAGGCAAGACTCCAGCAAAACCATCAGACTTCTTGATTACCTCCTCAATTGAGATATATAAATACATTTAGGGGGTGTTTGTATTAGCTTACTTTACGGGCTTATCGGCTTATTTAGATTTAAGAAAGCCAATAAGCTCACTATTTTTAGGCATATTAGCTTATCCACTTAAACTTATGGCATATTTAAGCCATAAACTCAAATGGGTGAGCCAAAAAATAGGCTTATTGGCATTCCCAATCAATAAGCTGATCAACATATACAATAAGGTTAATCTAAATGCCACTAATAGAATTAATGTAGTTGGAAGCAACATCATTTAAAAGTTTATGGCAATGACTCATTCGAGGTTTTTAAGAGCTTTAAAAATGTGGTAAAGGTATTTCGCCAAGAAAAATGGAATCTATGTTGCGCAAGAAGAAGAGCTCAAACCTGATATGGCTTTAGCTCGAATTCATCCCATTAATGTGATGAACTACTTCCTTCTACTGTCCCTGTCCTAGCATAGATCAATTCCCCAAGATCCTTATATAAATTAATCATGATACTACATAAGCAATGGTGGCAAATAATGCATAAATTAATAGATTGTGAATGTTAGCAGCGTTCACATGTATGTGTACATAACTACTAACACATTCAGATGCGATAATGTACAATTAAAGGAAATAGAGGTGCATACATCACCAACATAGTGACATGATGATTAAGGTTTTCCTATCTTTATGCACCAGGTTTGAGTTTGTATCTTCCTTTTGGACTCATGTTATGCAGAATTCAGGGTATTTGGTTACTGGTTACGTTCAGATTCGTAGTATAGATATTTTCCGAAGAAATACAAATGCAATGTATTTCCCGGGTCGTTCTCCCAGCGAAGGATGAATGGAGTTTATAACTCACGTCGCGTTTTACGGGTTTTTGAATGGGAAATACAAGGGAATAATGGGATTCTACACTACGATAATGAAACATAAACTAAAACGATCTAAATAAGCATATAAAACAATAACGTAAAGCATATTTATCCTAAAACATAATTTTAAACCTAAAACGTAACTACAGGAATTCTAAAATCGCGAATTAAAACTAAATAAAAGGGATTTAAGCTAATTTTATGAAAATTAGACTAAATTTAATTAATAAGAAAAGTAAATTGACAAAAAGAAACTTCTAAAACTCAAAACGCAATAAAAACGCAAAAACGAGCTCGCTCGGGTAAAAACCCGAGCCTAAAACGTAAAGTATTAGAAAAATTAACCCTAGGAATGAAAATTTATTTTTCCTACGAAGAATTATGATAAAATAAGATTTTAGGAAAAAGCGGAATATTTTTTTGAGTTTTTATTTATTTATTACGAATTAAAAACTAAAAAGTAAAAATTAAATGTTTAAAAATATTAAATGAATTCAGAAAATTATGAAAAGTTGCAGGAAACTACTTTAATCTATTCTACACTTAAGAAAAATACTAAATGTGAAAATGCTACTCTTAATAAGCTGAAAATAAGCAAACAGTTTAAAATAAGCTAAAGTATTAAAGAGTATTTAAAGGATTAGAATGTGCAAAGGATGACAAGAAAAAATCCCAAGGGTTCAATGGTTTGGAGTA
The DNA here is from genome assembly GCA_910596185.1 of Chrysanthemum makinoi. NCBI lineage: Eukaryota > Viridiplantae > Streptophyta > Magnoliopsida > Asterales > Asteraceae > Chrysanthemum > Chrysanthemum makinoi. Next base: position 191,587,077 of record OU343223.1, read on the forward strand.
TGGTTTTTTGAGGCGTTTGAAGTGGGCTGGCAGACCTGGGTTCGAATCCCAGTCTGTTCAGTTTTTTCGTTTTTTTATTTTTTTGATTTTTGCTAAAAACTAACTTATGAATAAGCTAAAACTATTTTTTTTTGTGAAAGCTTTTTAACTGGAAACTAAAAATGAGTATATGCAAAGCAGATTTATAATCAATTTAATAATAAAGCAAAATCAAACATTCCTAATTTGGTATTTAAGCACTTAAAGCTAAAAGGAAATCTAAGAGAACTTATATTAAGCTAAAGGCAGTTAAGCAACCTAAACCAATCTAACTTATTCTAAACCTAAACTAACATAAAATGATCAAATAAGCCAAAATTGTAAATGAAATAAGCTCTGAAGGAGCTGCTGTTGTTACATCAGCTAAGGGACAAGAAAAAACTTAGCAATGGCTATGAAATAAGCTCCTAAATGGATCTAAAAAGGCAACACAGATTATCCTACACTATGGGCTTTTAGGGGAAACTAAAATCAAACAATTCCTACAACTAAATAAGCAGATATTCAGCAGAAGAATAAGCTATGATGGGCAAGAAATGGTGACAGCAAACATAAATATGGGCATAAATGGGAACAATTTATTACCAATTCAAATAATGAAACTACTTCTATTGGGCAAAGTAACTTAAAGCAGATAATCCTAGATGTATAGATAACTACTAAAAGCAATTAACACTAACCTTGAAACAATTCTAGACTATGCATTAGGCTGCAATACATACCTCTTGGGATAGTTTTGATGAAATTGACAAGTTAGGTGGTATGTGCTAAAACACATACCTTTTCTATATCAAAATCTGACCCAAAATAACCAAGAAAGAGCCGTTTATTGCTAATATTTGCTGTTTTCTTGAGTTTATGCTTGTGCAGGTACGGATATGATAAAACACACAAAAGATGGCCAAATCCGACAAAAACCCGAGCACGAGAGATAAACAGTGCTAGAGCTGAGCCGGAAGGTCAGAATTGAGCATATGTGAAGATTTTCATGCTGAAAGGATGATTTGTGCGAGATTTGATCAAGTTTACGAATGGCAGAATCTACCCTTGAGAATCAAAAATGGCAAATTTAGTCCTTGGTTTTTTGAAGAATGACAAGAATGGCCCTTGGAAGAACTTTTCAGGATTTATACATATGGTCCTTTGAATTTCAGAAGTCACATGTTTGGTCCTTGTGATAATACATAAACTTCATATTAAGTCCAAATCCATTACCATTTATACTAAGGCCCAAAATAAATAACCAAGCCCAATCCATAGCCTGGTCAAACTCACCCTTTAACTCGTCCACCCAAGTCAACCCCAAACTTAACCCGGTCAAACAAATTAAACCGAGTAAAAAAATAATAAAATTACTCCCGCCAAACTTTTACCCTTTTTACCCAAACCCAGCACATGAACCCTAGATACTTGTTTAATTAATTCACCAAATCAAATTCAAATTCCTCTCAAATTCGTACGAAATTCTGACATGTGACTGACACACGGATGCCACGCTGGCAATCCGTGTGTTAATCACATCATTTCCTCGCATGTGATTGGTTGAGAAGACGTGGGCACTTGATCCAATGGCTCAGATGGAATGATCACTGATGGGAATTAATCCAAGGGTTGTAAGATGACTAGAGAAAGCACAAATACACGTCTCTGGATCCTTCCTCAGCTTGAGCTCGCCTATAAAAAGGCCCTTCATTTACATTGTATTTCAAGTAGAGTAGTAATAGTTTTCTCTGAGTAGTAGTAGTTTAATAGTGTTTTTAGTAGTTAAATCCATTTCTGTATTTTAAATTCCAAATTGTACTCAGTTTCAATTAATAAAAGTATTTTAGTTTTAATTTTCAATTAATCTCAATCTCTGTTTTGTTACTTTTATTGGTTTATTATCGTTGTTATAAATCATTTTTAGTTTGTCTCTCATATTTTTCAGTTTATAATCTCATATAAACAAAAAATAAAAAAAATCAGAAAATTACTTTAAAAATAAAAAAATCTCAAATCAGACTTAAAGTTGAATTCAGATTGTTTTTTATGATATCTTAAGCTCTGTTAAATTTCATAAAAAGCTTATTAGTGTTTAACTAGCTTCTACTCAGATCCTACTCTCATTCACTTCGGTCAAACAAAGTCAAACTGCTGCAACTTGAGCTTAAATTGATCTGGTTTGCTGAACTAAGGATGGATTTGGGTTAATTATGATTGATTTGGGTTGATATCAGTTTTAGGATAGTGGTACTTGGATCTTAGTGCAAACCATAGTGGTTGGACCACTTGTAAGTTCTAATTTGTCTCAAACTTTGAAATCAATAGTATAGAATTTCTCATTGTTGCTTATTGTTGTTTGTTTATGATTAGCATTGTGTAGTTAATGTTTGCTTAGCATCTGTTTTATTGAATTTTATTTGCTGTCATCATCTTCATATTTTCTGAGTTTAATCTGCATTATTAGCATAGTTGTTCATTTGATAGTTGTTGCCGATCATATTGCATAATTCAGGAGATTTTCATGGTTTAGATTAGTAGATAGTAGTGGAAAGTTTGCATTGCAGCTTCTAAACTAGTGTTTGGATTAGATTTGAAATCTGTGTTAGAGTTGAGATCAGAAGTAAGGATTGATTGATATAAGGTCATTTAGGCATAGGTTAGTTATTTTGGTCACTTAGTTGCATTAACAATCTCTGGAAGTCAAAATCATTTTGAATCTGTCTTCATTTTCAATATAGTTAAAATCAGATGTTCATATTTTGCATATAGGATTAATAGTAGTTAAGTTAGTTTGCATTAGGATCATTTCATCATTAAACATCATTCTCAATCACTAAATATAGCTTTGAAGTTCATTAAAGTCAAATCTCTTAAACTGTCATAAAAAGTCAAATTGGAAAAAACAGGTTTCGGTCAAACTTTGTGAATTTTTAATTCATTCAGTTTTGAGTCAATTTGGTTGAAATTTTGGAATTAACAAGCCTGGTTGGTAGATTTCATAAGTATATTTTTAGTTGATTTTTGTGAAATTTTTAAACCAGTGAAATCATAGCTTAAACCTGGTCAGTTGTTCAAAAGGTGCCATGTGCACATTGTTTTTGGCCAAACAGACATTTTGCAGAGATCACAACAAGCTCACCAAAGCTTGTTGTGAGCTAAAATTTGGTCCAAATATTCTTTAACTGGTTATCTTGAGTTGCCAGTATCTGGTGTTTAGTTTTCAGTTGATCCAGTCACTTATTTTTAAGCTAGAAGTAGGCACTTCAGGCCTAATCAAGCACTTAGTAGTTTTCCACTCAAATCAGTATAGCTTGTTAATTTTAGGTATAGATTAGTTGCACTAAGTAGTTTTCAGTTGATTTTAGCCTATAATAGCTGCTGGTAGCTTTTAGTTCAGTAAAACAGCTTTTAGCTTATTTTTAGTGCTCATTTCATAAGCAGTTATATAGCATTTCATATTTCCAGCATACTAGCATTATAGTTTTCATTTTTCATAGTATTAGAATAATATTTTAGAATTTCCCTGAATTTTTCATATTTTTCCAGTGCTGTTTACTATTTTTCTTATTTTAAATCAGTTTTTAAGACTTTTTAAATAGCTTTTTAATACAAATAAATCAGAAAATCTTTAAAAAATAATTTTTAAATTTTCCTAGATTAAGAAAAATATAAAAATAAAAAAAAATAATTTTTCCATATTTTTCCTAGTTACATTTGTAATTTTTAGCATTTAAATTAGTTTTAAATAGTTTTTAATTCATAGAAAATAGAAAAATCATCAGAAAAATACAAAATTAGTTTTGAAAAGTCTTTTGAGTTATTTTAGATTTTTGAAAAATAGTTTCATAATTTTCCCCTTTGTTTTCATAATTTTTGGTAATTTAGAATAGTTTTAAAAGTTAAAAAATAGTTTTTAATTCAAATAAATTCAAGAAATTCCCAAAAATTAGTTTTAATTCATAAATAGTTTTCAAAAATCATTTTTAGTATAAAAGTAATTTTAGATCATATTTAGGATTTAGATTAGACGTAGTTGCATTTTATTTACGTTTCATTTATTACATTTTAGTTTTATTCGCGTATTTAGGATTCCCCGTAGTGTAATTTCCCTTTTATGCTTCCATTGCCCCGTAGTTTAGAAAACATCAAATTATCCCCTTTTCCCATTCAAATCCCGATAATCGCGACGTGAGTTGAAAATTCCATTCAACCCTCGTTCGGAACGATCTCGGTGCTCAAACCTAACACGTTTGAGTTACCTAATACTACACACTTCTATTATTGATTTTTATTAAATCAATTTTTGGCGCCGCTGCCGGGGAGGGCTTGTAGTGAATTTTCGTATTTCCGTCTCGAATCGCGTGCATTTGAAGATCCTTCCCCGAGTGAAGTTACCGTCATTTTTGTATATATATATTTTTGAAAACCCAAAAACATCTAAAAACACCAAAACATTCTTCCTAGAGTGTTTACAAAACCAAAAAAATTAAAAAACCAATAAAAGAAACTGAAACGTCAATTGTTACGTCGGCTCACCTCAGAAGTACAACATATACACGGGGTAAACGGAAGTCTTGACATTAAATTGCAGACTGAAGAAAGATCCACTCTTCTTTCCCGCTCCGCCTGCGTACTTTTGGGAGCTACCGAGCACCGGTTGACGCGAAGGTTACCAAAAAGATTGTTTTTCAAAAAATTTCTTAAATATAAAAACAAAAAAGATTTTCCTTTTTCAAATTTATTTTTCCTTTTCAATTTTTGATTTTGAATTTTTAGTGCATGCGCACTCGTTCTCAGTCACGACGTAATCGTAATCATAGAATAGACGTACCCGAATTACGTACTATCGTTGAAGAACCCGTCGTCATGGCAGACACTCGAACGATGATCGAGTTACTTCAAGCTCCCGTAGAAGGCTACGGTGATGCTATCATTGTTCCACCACTTGATACCGAGAATTTCGAACTAAAAACAAATCTAATTCAATTGGTTTCAAATAAACCTTTTTGTGGTTTAGATCATGAGGAGCCCCACGCACACCTCCGTTGGTTTAATCAAGTTACTTCTACGATAAACTTTCGGGGCGTCACTCATGAGTCAGTTAAATTGAGATTGTTTCCATTCTCCCTTGAGGGGGCAGCCCGGACTTGGCTAGAAAAAGAACCCCCTCAATCTATTACAACATGGGAAGATATTTCTAAAAAGTTTGTGAATCAATTCTTTCCTCCTTCGAAAATTACAATGTTACGAAATCAAATCATAAATTTTCAACAAAAATTTGATGAAAGTTTTGGAGAAGCATGGGATAGATTCAAGGAACTTTTACGTAAATGCCCAAATCATGGTTTTACCGATCTTCATCAGATTGATACGTTCTACAATGCTTTAACGCCGTCCGATCAAGATTCGCTTAACGCAGCCGCCGGTGGTAACATCTTGAGTCGTATGCCCACCGATATTAGAACGATTATCAAAAATAAGTCAAAAGTTGTCTCGTCTAGAAACCGACCGGTTGTTTCTAAGATTGTTTCTAATGATAACTATGTTCAGAGGAATGAGTTGAATGGGCTGACTGATGCTGTTAATTCCATGATGAGAGAGTTTAAGATTCTAAAATCCGAACAAGTTAAAGCCGTTACCGAAACTTGTGTTATCTGCGGTGGTCCTCATCCATACTATATTGTCAAGCCACCGATGGCAATCTCAGAAATGCTTCCGTTGCATCTGCTAATCCGGTTCAAAATCAGAACCAAGGATACCGTGCCAACCAAATGGGACCACCCGGTTTTGCACCCGTTCCACAACAAAACAAAAACCATAACCAAAACCGTTATCAAAATCAATCTTACAATCAAAACCGAGGAGCTAATCTCAATCATGGTAATCAAAACTACCAAGCTCCTCCACCTCAAGTTTATCAACAACCTCCTCAACAACAATATCAAGCACCTCATCAAGTTGCTCCGAACAACGAGTTTCTAACTTACATGAAGAACTCCGATAACACCATTAAAAGTTTTCAAACTCAAATCACCAGTATGAGGAATGATTTCAAAAGGGAAATGGAAGCTACGAGTAACAAGCAGATGAGTGAAATGAGGAATATGATGGCTAGTTTCTTTCAAGCCAATCAAGCTTCTACATCTTATTCTCAACCCTCGGGTTCTAGTACTCTTCCAAGCAATACGATTCCTAACCCGAGAGGTGACATGAAAGCGATCACTACCAGAAGTGGTGTTGCTTACGATGGACCCACGGCTCCTACCACTATTTCTTCTTCTCCGTCTCATGTGGTCGACCGTGAGACCAGGGTGACAAAGGACCCGGTGCTTCCTACTAATAAGGGGAGTACCGAGAATGTCCAACCCACGGTTGTCCCGACGTCTGAGTCCAAGGATTCTCCGGTTAGTACAGAAAAGACTAACTCAAAAACAACACTTCCGTACCCGTCAAGGATGAATGATCAAAAGCAACGTGAACAAGCAAATATTCAAATGGAAAAATTCTTTAAAATATTTCAAGATCTTCACTTCGAAATTAGCTTCGCGGATGCTCTTCTTCTCATGCCTAAGTTTGTTTCGACACTAAAAGGATTGTTAAGTAACAAAGAGAAAATTTATTTGGCAAAAACGTCTTTGAATGAGAATTGTTCGGCAGTTATTCTCAAGAAACTTCCCGAAACGTTAGGTGACCCCGGAAAGTTCCTCATTCCGTGCGATTTTCAAGGAATTATTCAATGCTCCGCCTTGGCCGATCTGGGCGCGAGTATAAATTTGATGCGAAAATCAATTTACAAAAAGCTTTCATTGCCCGAACTAACCCCGACATGTATGACCCTCGAGCTAGCCGACCGTACTACGACAAAATCAATCGGTATAGCCGAGGATGTTTTTGTTAAAGTGGGGACGTTCGATTTCCCCGCAGATTTGGTTGTCGTTGATTTTGATGCCGACCCTCGAGTACCCCTTATTCTCGGAAAATGTTTCTTAAGGACGGGACATGCGTTGATTGATGTGTATGAAGGAGAAATCACTTTAAGAGTTGGAAAAGAAGCCGTCACGTTTAACGTTAATCATACTTCTAAATATCTAAGTAACCAATATGATATGGCCAAAATTAATGACACCGAGGTGACAAAGGACCCGGGAATTCCTACTAATAACGGAAGTACCAAAAACGTCCAACCTCCGGTTGTCCAAAAAGTTGGGCCTAAACCATCGAGAATTGATCCGAGTCTTTCACGTTTTACGGTTAAGAGTTTATCGACTATACGTGCTGAGCAAAGGAAGAAATTAGAAAAGGAGATTACAACGGTTGTGGTGGAAAATGCTAGCTCTAAGAGCACACCACTTGTCCCACCTCCGCTTTCTATTTGTTGTGTTGAACTTAAGAACGTCGAGTTTTCTTTGAGTGGCAATCCCACTCCTTCTTCTGAAATTATGGAACTTTCTTCTACACAAATCATTTCTAATTCTTCCTCTTCCCTCACTCAATATGAGGAGGATGATTCTATCATGGAAGAAATTGAGGCTTATTTGAAAAGTGATTCAGTTTCACCGGAAATTGATAATGCTGACATCGACATCGAGGGAGATATTAATTAAATCGAAGAAATGCTCTATTCACTCTCTCCGAAAGAAAATGAAATTAAAGAAGTCAAGCCGTCTACTAATCCTTCGGAGCCCGAGCTCAAGGATTCTTCTATCGATTTACTTCTCGAGGAGTTCGCCGATGAACTCGCTCGCATGGATCCTCTTCCACCGGGAAGTGAGGATGATGTCTTTGATTTTAGAGCCGACTTACGCGAAATTGAATATTTGTTATATCAAGATCCGTCGATTTACTTCAAGAAGTTCACCGATGAACTTGCTCCCACCGACTCGATTCTTTCCGAGATTAAAGAAAACGAATACGATGATCCGTTTTACCCGAAGAAAGAAAAGAAAGTGAAGATTTTGACTGATGAGCTTGTTGATACTGAGGTCCCACACTATTTTTTATCCGAGAGTGATTCCTCTTCTAGTGAGGATTTTCACGTAGATGATACGTTGATTTCGTTCCTTTCCGAGGACAAGATTTTTAACCCTGGGATACTCATCGAAGAAGACATTCATAAAACAAAAGTTTTCCGGAAAAAGGATCCTCTCTTGGATGCCTTCATGTTTGAGCCTTTAAGAAACACCTCTTTGTACCATGGACTCCCTTCTTCTATGGAGTTGTTTCTCTTTGATCCGTCATCCTGACGTCCGCCCGCAAAACCACCGGATGATGGATCATTCTTTCTTGATACACCTTATGTGAGCTCGGGATATGTTATCCCATTTGTGCTAGAGCCCGACATTTTCTTTACCTCCCAACCCACCCATTCTCTTTCCCTCCGGAGTGAGGATACCATCTTTGATCCGGGTATCCCTTCCACTTGCTGCCCCAAGGACAAATGAATTCGGGGACGAGTCAGGCTAGCGACTCGGTGACCAAAAATAGTAGCGCTTCATGGGAGACACCCCATGCTTATCTCTATCTTCTTTCTATTTTCTAATAAGTGACGTGAAGGGGTTAGCCTCTTCGATTTCTCGTGTTTGGTTGTTTGTGATGTTTTGTCTAGGATTTTCCCGATATAGAGACTCTCGTGCTCGAAGTTTGTCTTTTCTCCACTCGAGTTTCATGATCGCTTGTTAGGTCACCATATATGTAACACAAGCATCAATATGTAGAAATAGAGAAGAGAAGAGATCGGATGAACAAACCACAAACAAACACTATGCGTATGACTATGACCGGTTATGCGTAGCAATAGTGAAAGAGAATGAATTGAACAACCAACCCTCAAGTGAGGGTTATTACATAGTATTTATAGGAGAGGGAGCTAGGGCAACACTCCTAGTCCCTTCCTTTTCCTTATTGGACTTGGGCCTAGGCTTATGGGCCTTCTACATAAGCCTAAGGCTAATTACTAACATAAAGGCCATATTAAGCTAACTATTACATATGAATTACTAACACTTGAATTAAGGTTTAGGAGTGATTCCAACAATCTCCCCCTCAAGTGTTGGTGATGAATGAATGCAAATGGTGAAGGTGCTGATGTAATAGTAGCTTTGACGTCTTCTGACATTCTTCTTTCTTGTGAGAAGAATTTCCTTGATTTGAACAATCTCCCCAGTGTAGAGAAATTGTTTTCTTTAAACAGTTCTGCTTTGACGTCATCTTTATCTTTGTTCTTTGATCATTGTTCTTTGAAAGTGATAGTATGTTGTTGTTGTCTGCATCAGGTCAGCTTCGCTGCTCCAGTGTCTCCACGTCCTTCTCCAACATGCTCACACGCTCTTTAACGTTGGATTACAGTTGATGAAGTTCTTTAAGTCTTTAAACTTTGTAGATTCTTTGTTGACGAAGAATCATTCTGACTTTGTGTTGCCTTTGATTATGAGAGAACTTCCATAAGTGATGATGTTGGTATGAGCATGTGGAGAATCTGCATGATCAGTCCGCTCCAGAGCTTCCATAAGAAGTAAACATAAGAAAGGTTAGTAATAAGCGGATACCGGCACTTACAAGTTTGAACTTCGAGAGTGTTAACAGCATAGTGTGAAAACACAACTCTAATTCTCACAAAGGCCGTTCCTGAACCGGAGTCCCACAAGTGAGATAACGCGATGTACCGAAGTACATCTACGGTTCAAATGAGTCGCAGAGGTACACCGAAGCATCACCCCACGACTGTAGACCGTTTGAGACACACTAAGCGTAATCCACGAGGAGTTACCGAAGTGACCTGCTGTCAGGACTGTTTGATGTTGACCCTGGCAGGAGTTTCCATTCAATCACTGAGGATCACAATTGTGAACCTCTCATAAATGTTCTCGACAGATTGCTAGGATCTGTGTAGGACTCGATAACGTACCACTGTTGTTCTTATTGTTGAACAACAAGTGATGAAATGTCAAGTGTACCTAAGAGATCTTTTGATGAATCTCGTGGCTCTAGACTCAATAGTGCGTTTTGGTTTTCCTGAGCGGAGACTTGGGAGAGGGTCTCCTTCTTCAATACCAGCAATCTCTAAGAGAAAGCTGATAGTTTACGTAGGGTTCCCTGTGAGAATGAAACAAGCTTCTGTTGAGAGAAACTTGAGTGGCTAAGAAGGTTTAGTGCATGCGTCACTGGGTCCATGACGACTTTTAATCTTCAATACCGGTGTCATCTAGTGACAACCAGTAGCATATGAATTGAACCCGGTGTCTGCCCTAAGTTGAATAATCTGGAGGGCTATTTCTTTTCACCCTTTTCTTTGCTTTTCTTTTTAATTCTTCAACTCATTCTTTCTCTGATTCTCATTTTCTCCTTTTTATGATCAAACCTAAGGACTTCTAATTCTAACTGTTGGTAGTGTCCTTGGGTAGATCCCTCCAGCTCTGGCGGATCATAGGACGGTGATTCCTAACCTTAATCACTTTATAACTTCATTGCCATAAAACCATTTTCATGAAAATCTCTCGAAGTGTTTGTGAATGAAAAACATTTTGTACCACTGTGAGAGTTTTCTCTTTTAGCATAAATACTCCCCCTCCACACGTGCTTAAGTGTTAAGACAGAAATATGCACGGTGAGAGAAGAGCGCGCACTTTTGAATTGATCGACTCAAGACAGACAATCCCTTGCGAGACACGATTACGTTGCATAGTTAAAGAGTTACATTGTCAGCTTTTAGGTGACAACTAGTTCTAATAACTACCTTGAAGGTGTGGACAAACCTCGAGAGGTTGTCAAACCCGTCAAAGTTCATGTCTATCAAGAGATTCTCGAATAGGTATAATTTACTTGGATAAGTCTTTGGAAGACAAATCTTTTCAATGTATGACTGTTCAGTTCCCGTCAATTCATGGGTTGAATTCTTTTCACACGAGGATTCAACTAGCAAAACACAACATATTTCTTATCACATAATTTTTTCTCCCCCTCAAAAATGGCATATAAATGTTATTTTTGAAGAAATGTTGAGAATAAATATGACCATTTTGAGTTTTGTGGGAAGATTACACAAAGAACAATTTGTGAACAAAGTTTTTAAGTGAAATACTCCCCCTCAACAAGTGATATAAACGATTGAGGTTTTGAAAAAGCATAAGGGGAAGTACTTGTCCTTGTGAGTAAAACCTTGAAAAGAGAAAGGTTTGATAGGTTTTACTCAAAAGGAAGAAGCTTTTGATCCTTTTATAAGGATTGTGGCACTGAAGCGTACCACAGGGTCTTTTATTTACAAGTGCGAGTTGTACACTGTTATGTGTGCACAAGCCATTGTTAATAATAAAATCACACATCCAAATTATATGAAATAGAAGTTGTTCAAGGGGTACCAGGAAGTCCATCAATCTTTCCAGGAATGCGAATAGGGCGTTGATAGCCGGCGAGAGCAATCCTGGGACGACCACCTACAAAGCTCTCCAGTGTTCTGAACTGATCCCTTCGATACAACCTTTCATCAATCCTGGTAATGATCCTCATCACATCCCGTCTTTCCTTAGAATTCCATCGCTTTTGTGACCCAATTCCTTCATGTATATCCTTCAACCTATAAGCCAATCCGTACCTAACCTTCTTCAATGTGTGATACCCAAACTTGTGAAGATCTCTACACGCCATCAAGCAGTTGCGTTGTAGTTCACTAAGGTAAACCACTCCGAATGGTTGGCTGATGAGAGTGTATTGTGGAAGCTGGTTGATGTCGGGAAGTTCTAGCTGAGGTCGGGTGAAGTTGACTCGGGTCTGATACGACTCAACAGCAAGTTGAAGATCTTCTACACGTTCTTTGATGACTATGCTTCTGATGAAGATAAGCAAGGACTTGATGTATTCACGTTGTACTTCAGTCGAGAATTGTCTCATGCGTCCCTGTACTTTGGCAAGATATAGATCTTCAATGTCGTTGAGAGACAAATTCTCAAAGTCTGCTTCACTGAATGCATAATCCCTTTTGTCTTGTCTTTTGACCACGATATTCTTGAGAAAAGTGTAGTCCCATTTAGACGAAAGATCAACATGTTTAATAGCAACGATTCCTTTAGTACTGAACACTTCATGTTGAGACTTCTGAACCTGGCAGCTTCTGTAGTAGATTCGTCGGCGTTCTGGCCAATGGTGAATCCCATACAGTGCATCACGGTCATACACTTCCACATTGTTGGAGAACATGTGGTTAGCCTTTTCCTCGATAGCTATGCAGTTAGAGTAAATGGCTGCTGGGAACGGAAGTGTCAGTGATGTAGCGTATTTCCTTGAACCGTCGCCACCGTGTAGAAGGAATTCCAAATCTTTGTTGAAGAAGTATTGGAATGGAATCTTAGGCTGATCTGGTTGGCCAATTGTTAGTAGAGGTTTAGACCAGTCGGTGTAATATGGAGGATTGTCTCGTTTGGTGAAGTCGATGTTTGCTTCGGGGTTGAGCCAATCCATGTTGTTAGACATAGCTCGGGCTATATTATCAAGGTGATACTCAACTTCAATAGCACTTTCCGAGCTGTCTTTGAGCAGTTGAAATGCTTCATTCTTGATTCGCTTCAACTCGGATTTTGTCATCTTTTTCACACGGAATTTTTCTTGCAATAGCTTTGCATGCTCCAATGTACTACATTCTGTAACATCTTGACCTTCAGATGGGTAGGGAGTGGAATCAACAAGATTTGAGAACCAGTCAAATTCAGTATCATCCTCGTCTAGCCATGATAGGACGTCAGTCATAGGCGCCTTTTTCTTCTTTTTCTTTGGCCTAGTTGAGGATTCTGGTTTCTTGGCTGTGTCAGGATAGATGGGTTGTTGTTGGGGCTCATGGACTTCCTCATCGTCACCACCCGTATACTCAAAGTGATCACCGGTTTTCTGAGTCTGGGGCGGTAACTCAGAATCCTGAGGTTTTTCTGTAGAAGAGCGAGGAGGAGATCTTTGTGGAGCTGGAGTTCGTTGGGGTGGAGGTTGCATTGAGGATGATTCACCAGATTTCTTCGGGCGTTTGGGCTCTTTATCCTTATCCTTATCTTTATCTTCGTCGTCTCTTGGACGTTTAGGCCTTTCAGCTTCTTCTCTGCATGCTGACTTGAGTTGGTATTCCAGCAATGCTTCAAACAATTTACCTTCGTAGGAGGCAAACGTTGCAGAGCGTTTCGACATTTGAGCTACCAGCCGGTTCACCAATTCAGCATCTGAGAAGATTATGGGATCAACTGGATTGATGTTTACATGCATTGGAGTTGATTTCATAGTTTGCTTGGCCAAATGGAATAGATTCGGATAAAGTTGTCTGGTGTACATCTCCTTTGTCAGTTTAGGAAGGACGTCAAGAAGGAACTTGTGAGTGTATCCCTTGATCATCTCGTCCATTTTCCCTTGAAGATCATCTTTCATGAGCTTTTGGACATACTCCCTTTCAACTTGCATCTTGTCCTTCTCATCATGAAGATATTGTATCTGGTCAGCAAGAAAATCTAACTTCTTCTTTGTAATATCTTTCTCTCTGACCTGCTTGACAGCTTTAACGATTCTGGTCTTAGCTTGAGAGATCCAAGATTCCGTTTGCTTCTTCACAGATTTGGATGTGGATCTGGTTGTTCTTTTTGATGGTGGTGTTGAGGAGTGAGAGGACGAGTCTGTTCAACTACTGGAGTCTTTCCTTTTCCTTTATCTGCTGGTGGACTGGGAGGTTTAGTGACTGTTGGAGTGATATCGGTTGCAGTTTCTGAGTAGGTAACCTCTTCGTCTGATTGAGTATCTTCAGAACTTTCATCCTTCAGATGTTGTGGCGATTTAGGTTTGGGGATTGGAATAGCTTCCTTCGAGGGAACTTTCCTTTTGCGACCAGGTGACCTCTTAGGAAACTTTCTCTGACCTTCAGGTATTGTAACACTCCCTGCACTTCCTTGTCGGGTTTTCCTTCTAGGTGTACCAGCAGATTTTTCATCGAGAAAACCAACTTTGTTCTCTTCCACAGCAACCAAATACCTTTTATAAGAGTAGAGTTGTTTGAGTTCATCTGAGAGAAGGTGATCTGGCAACACAGCACCTTGTTTCTTAGTTGTTGACTCCTTAAATCTGACAGTTAGAGTGGATTCAGTCAACATGTCATGATTGTCTGGGTCATTGATTCTCTTGGGGATATCAGGGTTATATCCAAGTGCTCTCTGGATCAACAGTTTTGTATATCTGATATAAGGAATCTTTGAGCCAAGCTTTTTGAGGAATGTCATCATGTCATCCCATATCAGAGCTTCGACTTCGATGTGCTTCATGTTGACCAAAGCCCAAAAGATTTGCAGTTCCATGAGCTTGGGATGCTCATAGCCACTGTCACGACCGGAAACAGATTTTGTGATGATGATATAAAGGGTTCTCCAAGGCTGAGGAATATTCTTGAGATCCACATGTGAATGCTTAGTGATAACTCCTGAAGCTTCGTCATACCCAATATCAATCAAAAATTGCAGAACAGTCTCTTCAGTAGGTGCAACAGAGTATTCAGTTGGTATGATGTCAGGAATGAGGAGAACAGCCCTTAAATCTGCAGGAGTGATGGTGATTTGCTTGTGATTGAGTGTCACCGTCACAGCATTTTGACCTTTGATCATTTGCATTGTATTCTAGAACTGCTGAATGTAGATCTCCGGTACTGTGGCAGAATTGGTGAGCATGTTCTGATAAGGATGGCTCTTCAGAATGTCAACAACAATGAGACAAGAAGATTCTGAGCAGGTGAGAGTATCAAAGTCAACTCTGAGATTGTTCTTTCCAATCTTCATTGGATAACCATGAGGGAAAATATCAGCAATGGCGAGAACATTTGGTGCATTCACATTCATTTGAGCGTCCATGTCATGATCTGAAATATATTTAGCCAACAGAACTAACATATCGAAAGACATAATGTTAGTCAACAGAAGGTTTATTGTCTACTTATTGAATGAGATATGTCAATGATTGTTACGAGTCCAAAGTCACTTGTTTGTTCAATAGTCCAATGATGTCGAGAAAAGTTTTGTGAGTTAGTTAACTTTAAGTTTTAAAGTTTATGTTATCACTTATTTTTCACAACATATTAAACCTTTAAGCTTATTAGTGACATTATTGGTTTCGTGACGTTATGATTAATTTATTTACAAGTTTGCACGCGTAACAATTCATAATGAAGGTTTGATCAAGGCTTAGGCGTAGAAATGGTAGCTTATGCGTAAACAGAAGAGGTATACGCGTAGACGCAAGCTTATACGTAGGATCCTTACTTACGCATAAGAAATATTACGCTTAGGAAAAGGGAACCTTATGCGTAGAGCTTACGCGTAAGCGTATATAAACCTTACGCGTAAGGCTTACTCGTAAGAGTAGACCTTATGCGTAGAGGTCACTGTTTACGCATATCCTTCACAGGATACGCATAGTCCCTTATGTAGAACCTTACGCGTAAACGCTACGCGTAAGATTTCTCTTACGCATAACATGCTACGCGTAAGGTGATCCTTATGCGTAGATGTCTAACAACCTTGATTCTGATTTTTACGTGTAGCAAACCTGAAATAACATCATCATAGCATCAATATTAACACATACATTCATTGTATAACAGATCATGGCATGAATACTCATTAAACAGTTTACGCGTAAGCATACTTATGCGTAGACTTAAACCCTAAAGTTTAATAATTACGCGTATGAAATCTAGCCATGGAATTTGCATCAAAGTTTTTCTGGTGGTTCTTAGATGTCATGTGAGTGTAATGACCAAGTTTTAACATCAAATTCTTAATGAATCAAAAATACCCAAACGTCAAGAACATTAAACCCTAATTTCTAATTCTCAATCAATTAGTGTTTCTGGGTTGTTTCAGAGCCTAGATATCATCAATTCACCATAATAACAACATCACACAACAATCTTTTTGACCAAAAACATTCACATTTGAAAATACCCAATTCCACGCATAAACCCTAATTCCCAAAAACAATCAATTCGAGTATCTGGGTGTGTTTTAATGATTGAAATAGTTTCAAGATGATAAAACAACCATTTTGACACTATTAGTTTAACCAAAAACACCCACACTTGACTAGGTGTTCATACGCTTATGTGTAGAACACCAAATCGTTAATAAGTGAAAATTTAACCTTTGGATTTGTATAAAATTCAAAACCATTGTTTAAAAACACTTGAAGATTGTGAAACAACTTACAAATTGATGATCAAGAAACCGGATTTGAAGAATGATTTTTGTGCGTAGGATTAGTTTGGTGTATGTAATAAATGTGAAGTGGTAAAGTTAGGTGGAGGAGTTTTATAAAAAACAACTTTAAGCTTTTGACAGTTTTAGTCCCTCCACCTTTTCCATTTTCATCCGAAGCCTTTAACTTCCATTTTGGTTACCAAACGAAGAATATTTGGAAATAACTTTGACGACACTCCCCTTTGACTTAAGAAATAATGAAAGTTTATAAATTTTAGTCCGAGGAGTGTGAGAAAACCAGAAATGTGACCACCATTATTAAAGAAACAACCGGGATAAGATAACATGCAAGTACAAGGTTTTATGAAACTGAAAAATATTTACTTTCTCCCCCTCAACACTTGTTCGGGAAAAATAGTGAAAGATTTGATAGAACAAAGTGTTGACTGAAGATTTGTACTTGCGATGTTTGAAAGAATGTAGATAGAAGAATATTTTTGAGATTTTCTGATTTTATAATTTTGTATTTTGTTTTTGAAAATATTTAAAAAAGAGATTTTGGTGTTTGACTGGTTTTTAAGAATTTTTTAAGAGTTCATCCAGTTCCTCTTGAGTCAAACACCGCATACCAATCCGGTGGACCAACTCATTAAACTTAGCAGGAGCTAAGGCTTTGGTGAGAAGATCTGCCAATTGGTATTCTGTGCCCACAAAATATAATTCAACAGTACCCTGTTCCACGTGGTCCTTGATGAAATGATATCGAAGATCGATGTGCTTTGATTTTGAATGTTGAACTGAATTGCACGAGATCGCAATAGCACTCCGATTGTCACAGTACATCGGGATTCTGTCAAATACGTAACCATAGTCCTTGAGTTGTGTTCTCATCCAAATGACTTGAGCACAACCCGCCGACATGGCTACATATTCTGCTTGGTTGAGGACGTGATGTACAATCCGGCTTCTTCGATTGCCATGACACCAGTTTATCACCAAGAAATTGTAATGCTCCTGAAGTACTTTTACGTGAATCTAAGCATTCTGCGTGATCAGCGTCTGAAAAAGCGATTAGTTCAAAACCATAATCCTTAGGATACCAGATTCCCAAATTAATGGTTCCCTTGATGTATCGGAGGATTCTTTTAGCCTCTGAGAGGTGGGTTTCAGTTGGTCTCGACTGATAACGGGAGCAAAGATATACGGCAAAAGAAATATCAGGCCTACTAGCTGTTAGATACATGAGAGACCCAATGATACTACGGTATTTGGTAGGGTCCACCAATTTCCCATGTAAATCAGCGTCTAGCTTCTTGGTATGAGCCATTGGTGTGGCATAGGTGTCACAGTTTTGCATTCCAAATTTGTGTAACAATTCAAGGGCATATTTGGACTGACTCAAGAAAATACCACGGGGTGTTGATGAACTTGCATTCCAAGGAAGAATGTGAGTTCACCCATCATTGACATTTCAAAATGTTTTGTCATAAGTTTTGCAAAAGCATTTGAGTATTTTAAATGTGTTGACCCTAAAATGATATCATCCACATAAATTTGAACGATTAAGATGTGAGCCCCGTGATATTGTATAAAGAGTGTAGGGTCGATCGAACCTTTGGTGAACTTATTGGCAATAAGGAAGGATGATAACTTATCGTACCACGCCCGAGGGGCTTGTTTGAGACCGTAGAGAGCTTTCTTCAGTTTGTAGACATGATTAGGGAACTCTGGATCAACGAATCCTTATGGCTGGCTTATATAGACCGTTTCTTTCAGTTTTCCATTGAGAAATGCAGTTTTGACATCCATTTGAAAGACCGTGATGTTCATGTGAGCCGCAAAAGCCAGAAAAATCCGAACAGCCTCAAGACGAGCAACTGGAGCAAATGATTCTTCAAAGTCAATACCCTCTTCCTGTCTATAACCCTTAGCCACCAGACGTGACTTGTTTCTAATTACGGTTCCTTCAGCATCCAATTTGTTTTTCCAAATATATTTTAGACCAATGACGAAGACCCCTGTTGGTCTTTCAACCAGTTCCCATACTTCAAGACGTTTAAAATGGTTGAGTTCTTCCTGCATGGATTCAATCCAGTTGTCCTTTGTCATTGCGTCTTTAATGTTTTTAGGCTCAGATTGGCAGACAGTGAGAGCATAAATGCAATGTTCACCATCTGTGTGAAGACGTTGTCTCGTTACTACTGGTTGATTCGGATTGCCAATAATATTCTCAAGGGGATGGTCTTTTGTCCAACGATGTATGGAAGGTTGATGTTGATATACATTATGCAGATTTTGAGGATTCAAATGGCTTGTAGATGATTCCGCAACATCAGGTGCAGCAGTTTCATTGGCTAACGGGTTAAAGAACGCATTTGGATCAAAATTTGCAGGTGGGGTTACATCATTCAGAACATCATCAGCTGGTTCTGCGTCATTGGAATCAGTTTGTTCAACTGTTGTTGTAGAGTCAACTGGTGGTGCTTCTTCAACAGAAGTTATTGTAGCAGGTGTATCAGGTATAGGAGTATTATCAGGTTGAGCAGCGGAAACAGCGGATACACCTGAAGCACGTTCATCAATATCGTCACTGAACAGAGGAGCAAATAGTCTTTCCATTTGTTGACGAGAAAGCTGAGGGCTTGTTTCAGCTGATGATGGGGTTTGGGGGAAGTTTAAGCGATTGTGTCCGGGTTCCAAGCTGTTATACTCAGAAGCCATTTCAGTAAGTTCATCAAAATTAGCATAAATCGTTTCCATAACCTGCTTTGTACGACGATTCCAGATCCGGTAACCTTTTGAATTATCACAGTATCCAATAAAAACTCTAATGTTAGCTTTGGCTTTGAGCTTTCCAAAGTCATCACGATCATTATTTGGATAGCAAAGGGATCCAAATACATGAAAGTGTTTAAGATTCGGTTTTCGGTTGTGGAGAAGCTCAAATGGTGTTTTGTTGTGGCATTTTGTAATCATTGAGCGATTCTGAGCGTAGCATGCAGTTGAGACAGCTTCAGCCCACAAGTAATCTAGAAGTTTAGCATTGATTAACATCGTTCTGGCAGCTTCCACTAACGTACGGTTTCGTCTTTCAACAACTCCGTTTTGTTCTGTTGTGCGGGAAATAGATGTTTGATGCTCAATTCCCACTTTCTCATAATATTCCCGAAGAGTTTGATTCACAAATTCAGTTCCTTTGTCTGTTCGAATTTGTCTGACGGTGTTCCGGAGCTGAAAGGTGATGATCATCTATGGAGCTTGGTCTTTACTTCGAAGAAAATAAACCCAAGTCCATCTTGAGTAGTCATCAACAATTACCAAGATGTAGCATTTGCCATTAATCGTCTGCACGCGCATCGGGCCACACAAATCCATGTGAAGAAGATGAAGCACATGATGAGAGCTGTGTTCCACCTTTGAAGGAAAATGAGCACGAGTGCTTTTCCCTTGTTCACAAGCGGAGCATAGATGATCTTTAGAATACCAGAATCGCGGGAGACCTTCAACAAGTTTGTGTCGAGCAAGGTTGGTTATGGTTTGAAAGTTTAGATGTGAGAGACGACGGTGCCATAGCCAAGATTTTGTAGATGTAGCCTTTGAGAGTAGACATATGGGAGAAGAAGCAATCATGTCTTGCATAGAGATAGTGTAGAGACTGGATGAGCGTTTGCCAGACATAAGATCATTTCCTTGTAGATCACGAATGAAACAAGTTTTCTCCCTGAAAGCGACTTCCAAGTCTCCATCACAAAATTGACAACAGAAAAGAGATTGTGCCCGAGGCCTTCCACATAATAAACCCTGCTAATTTCGATGTTTCCATTGATGTAATCTCCGTAGCCCATGATAGCTGCGAAGTGATCATTCCCGAATCTGACAGTGCCAATGAACTTTGCAATAAAGTTTGATAACAGTTTAAGGTTGCCTGTCATGTGTCGGGAACATCCGCTATCAACAATCCAAAGGATGATCTGTATCACCTGCATTACACACAGACGACACAGATGGAATAGAAGTAGATGTGGAACCCGATGAGTTAGAGGGTTCCTCAGCAGTTATAGTTGAAATACACACATCAATGATTTTAGGCATCCATTTAAATCCTAGTGTATTATGTATCCATTTCTGCCATCTCCAACTAGTCTTAGCTTTAGTCTTAGTGAAAGTACTAGGTGGTACTATATTCCTTGGAGATGATACTGGAACTACAGGGACATCAATGTGTTTCTTAGAATCTAAGGAAGGCGGTTTACCAAGCACAGTCTTAGAAGCATTAGTGGGCCTAGAGGTATTCCGAATCTTAGGATTCCATAAACGAGACAAGATAGCCTTAGCAACACACTTATCATGACAATCAGAACGCATACTTTTACGACAAATAACACAAGAAGCATCAGACTGAATATCAAAAGTACTTAAAGGTTCAACATTAGTTACAACACTTTTTCCATTACATTTGCTAGACGCAATATCTAAAGTGGGTGCAACTGGAGTCTTATTCAAAGTCCTACGGTGTTCTTCTACTTCAGCATTCTTTATTTGTCTTTTCTTAGGTCGCAACTTCCTATTCTTCCTTGTATTGCTCTTAGGCTGTGAAGTGCGGACGTTTGGAAAAGAGGCAACTATTCCTGTTTCAGTAGAGGGAAGCACATTAGTAACTTGTGTTTTGTCAGTAGGCATTCTAGGTTCACGTTTACTAAGTGTTACAGGTGCAATTCTCTTAATGATGCTAGGCTGAACTTGTTCATACTTTCCTAACATTTCCCTTAACTTAATGATAGTGTGCACCAAATCTTGATTTTCAGAACGAAGATTTCCAGCAAAATTCATGACTTCTTTAGTGTGTGCAAGATAATGATCAAGTTCGTTTGATGCTTCATCACGAGTCTGTTTGAGTAAATCAAATATGACACCATATTCCTGTTTAAATTTTGCAAGTTCTTGTTCATATTTTAAGATTTGAAACTTAAAAGACACGTTTTGATCGTCCAGTTGCTCAAGTTTTGGATTAGGATTTTTTGCACTCAACTGGGCGATTTTGTGTTGAAAAGCAAGTTGTTGATCGTGAATATCTTTTTGACACCAATTAAAACGACGTGTTGCATTTGAAAGCTCGTTTGACAATCGTTCATTTTCAACTTTTAAAGACCCGAACTGAAGCACATTATCCGTATTTTCAACAATTTCAACAGAAGCAACAGTATCAGCAAATATAAAATCAGATGCATATGGCAAAGAATGCAATAACACAACATTATACATATCAGCACATATAACATCTTCCAAGAGTCGATCAACATCTTTTCGCAACAATTTCTTTTTACGTTTAGTATTTGAAATCGATGTTTCCGTTTTCTCGAAAACTGTTTTCATGAGACCAAGTTCCTTGTGAAAATCCTTTTCCCAATATAGTGCACAATTTTTCAAATTTTTGACATGGGGTAAAATTCTTTTCTGAAGAATATCTCTATGTTCTCGCGCCATTGGCGATTAAAAATGTTGAACTTTTATTTCAGAATGAAATTCAATCTCACGTTCCAAAATTTTAAGGTCAGATAAGAAAGTGTCAAAGTATTTGATAACTCGACAACTTTCGGCTTTAGCTGTTACTTCACTAAGTGAAGGTAAAGGACCATTCATTTGTGCACCATTGTGTTGGGGACTAACTTCAGAAACTGGTGTGATAACCAAAGGTTTGTTAGAAGTATCTTGTTATGTGACAAAAGTTACGACTTTCGAATAGTTAAATGGTTTGTTATAAACGACATTTTCCATTTTTGACCGACTCTCGTCATCAGCATCTAATTCCTCCATCCGATTATATTCAACAACAGTCATAATTGAATCATCAATTCTATGTTCTGCACTGTAAACTTCAGGATTTGGTTTGAATGCTCTGTGTGAAAACTTAGGTTTGTAATCAGCAAGATTCGGTCCATATCCATGTGGATTTGGTTTGAAAGAAAACTTTTGAATCCTTGTGATTGATTCACCATGTTTATAAACAACAGTTTTAAACTCTTTGATTTTGTTTTGTAAGTCGACAATTTCCTCAAGATAGTCATCTATTCGTTTCGTTGAATGCTTTTTGTACTCAGAGAACTGTTTTTGACAAGTTAACAACTCATCTTTGGCTTTTTGAGTTTCCAAAGTAAGAGCGTTAATTTGTTGTTTATGTTCATGTTTCATTTGTTCTATTTGAGACAACAAAGCATTCTTCGAAGCGGCTAGATCACGAATCTGTCGTTCCAAAGATTTTTCGTTTTGATGTGATTTGGCAAAAGCGGCTTCAAAACCTTTTTCACGGTTTTCTTGAGTTTTGAAAAAATTTATTTGTCGAATTAAGCATTCATTATCCCTGGTTAACAGTGCACTTTTCTCTTTTAATTTGATATTGACATCATGGTAATGTTCCACTCGGGATTGTTGGTCTTTAACTAAGGTCCGGAGCTCAAAATCTGGATCAAACATAGAATCATTTTGTTCAACGTGAGTCTCAACATGGTCATTATTTAGATCCTCAAGTATAACCACGGAGTCAACTTGATCATCAAAGGTAACCATAAGGTCATCTTGATCATCAAATGTAACTACGGGGTCTAGTTGATGATCATCGGAATGAGATGTAGATGGCTCATGTTGAACACTGATTCGATGTCGATGCAGTGGGGCGGAGATATCAGATTATTAATGATAATTGTTTGTTCATGTACCTGAGACAAGCCATCAGTGTCATACACTGGGCCAATGTCACTCATGTGTAGAGCTTGCATTTGTGCCATCAACATAACTGCTGCGTTAGCCTGCAAGTCCTCCATATCATCATCAGAATCTGCATCTGCCATAAAGCTTTGTTCCTTGTTGGAGAGAGTTCCACCAGCTTCATCCTTAAGAGCCAAGAGCATAACCTCTTTGAAATAAGCACTGCCTCTTGTTCTCGGCTTAGGACATGCATTAGCCAGATGACCCTTCTCATTACAGTTGTAACAACGCGGACCATTAACCCCATTCTGAGCATTCCCTTGTTCAACCACTTGAGCTCTCTGTTGTTGTGGAGCACCCTGGTTATTCCTGCCCATAGTATTGAACCCTTGACCACCTCCCATCTGACGACCATAACCACGATTCTGAACTTCAACGCGTCCATTGTTCACAACAGCCTGATTCCTTGTGTTTGATGAGGAGGGAATGCGATTGTTGGAATTGTTAGTGTACCGGCCGAAGGCTTTAGCAATCATAGCAAATCCTTGTTGCAATTCATCAAAATCATCGGAGTCCTCATCAGCTTCACTGTAAAGTGCTTGAGCATTGTTGTTGTTGTATAGAACCAATTGAGTTTGTTGAGGTTGTTGTTGTGACGGATCATATGGTGTGATGGTTGCAGTTGGTTGAGGAGCCGGTTGAGGAGGAACACTAGTTTGAGCCCACAAAGCAAGTTGTTGATTGTCCGAAAGTGACTGTGGAGCCGGGATTCCACGGATAGCCCTTTCTTTGTCAACTTCTTTTTGATGAGGCTTCAAATAGTCGTACAACAATCCGTATGTAGCATGATGAAGATTTTTAGCTTGACGGAGAAAAATGACATACTTCTCCCATTCCGGACCAAGACTACTTAGGAACTTAGTGTTGACAGCAATTCGTGGCATGATGATATTGTGTTTGTCCAAATCATTGATGATGTCTGAAAAGCGATGATGATAGGACTCTAATGTCTCTCCTGGTTCAATCATGAAGTGTTCATAAGCCAAGTAGATTTTGGATTCCATGTCTTCCTGATTGAGTGTTGTGCCTTGCATTAAAAGATGAATATGTTCCCACATCGCTTTAGCTGTCTTTTGAGCGTCAACACTTCGAAGAATTGGATTGGGAATCCCAGAAGGATGTATTGCATTGCTAGTTCATCGGCTTCAAAGTGTAGAAGTTCATCACCTGTGAGGTCTGAGACAGTTGCAATATTGGTTACAGCATCTCTTGGTGGATTGGCAGCTGGATCTGCGGGTGTGATAACAGTAGGCATTTGAAATGGACCTTCCATAATGACCTTCTTTAAGAACTTTCCATGTGGCTTCTTTAGATCACAAAACCTAAAGAACCTTATCACCCATTGATCATAATTCCCGGGAGTGAGCATTGGAGGTCTATCAAGTGAGCCAGCTTCATGAATTGATTGTTGGCTACTTAAGGCTTCACACATCTTGCCAAACCATGTTGGTTCCTTCATAGTGCTCCTGGATGGATGTTGATTGTAGAAGTTTGTGTAAGGTTGTACTTGAAGACTAGGTTGTGGTTGAACCATTTGAGGTTGTGGAATTGCTGCAAGTTGTGGAGTATGTTGTTGATTAAATTGTTGTTGATAAATCTGTTGTTGATGATTAAATTGTTGATGTTGTGGAGTTAGTTGTTGTTGTTGTTGTTCATTATAAGTGTAAGGAAAATAGCTAGAGTATGGTGGTTGTGACATGTTGAAAGCTTGTGTTCTTAAATGGATCTTTGTAGTCGAATGAACCTTTGTTGATGAAGAGTCCTTAGGCGTAGAAATCACAGAAAATCCAAGTACCACTTATGCGTAAAAACACCAAAGTTACGCGTAACAATAAGAGTTACGCGTAGGATTAGCTTACGCGTAAGTAAGGATAAAACGCTAAAGTTATGCGTAAACAAAAAGTTAGGCGTAGAAAACTTAGGCATAGGATTACCTTATGCATAAGACAGAGCTTAGGCGTAAGATGAATCTTATGCGTAAAAAGTCTACGCGTAAGCTTTAGCTTATGCGTAATTTTAGGGTTTTTACCAAACGATCTTTTACACTATCACAGTGCAAAAGATATCCAAAGTCTAAGTGTTTTCAGGCTTATCCAAGCAAGAAACTCACTGAGTAAGCCACGAAACTGAAGATCAACCCAAGGACACGTTACGCGTAGTTTTAGGGTTTGGTTACGCGTAGAACTACTCGTAAAATGACTTTTGCCCAAAGATGTTTCTAAACCAGATTTTTGTGATGAAGTAACTTCAATATCACAAAAATAACACAAAAATGTGAAACTTGATGATCCAAAGTGTCTAAAACGGTTACGCGTAGAACGAAACCCTCGTACAAAAACTAGCTTAAAAACAAGTATCCACGCGTAAAGCTTGAAACTTTATGCCAAAAATAGATATTTTAACACTTTAAAACATTGAAAGTACAAGAATCTTGGATTGAAAAGTGAAAAAATGAGTTTTTAAGCGAACCAAAGTTTAAAACAATGAACCGTATGTTTTACGCGTAGAACCAAAAACCCACTTCAAAAACAATACGTTCACCCAACTATTTGGCGATTGATACTACTGTTAGGTCACCATATATGTAACACAAGCATCAATATGTAGAAATAGAGAAGAGAAGAGATCGGATGAACAAACCACAAACAAACACTATGTGTATGACTATGACCGGTTATGCGTAGCAATAGTGAAAGAGAATGAATTAAACAACCAACCCTCAAGTGAGGGTTATTACATAGTATTTATAGGAGAGGGAGCTAAGGCAACACTCCTAGTCCCTTCCTTTTCCTTATTGGACTTGGGCCTAGGCTTATGGGCCTTCTACATAAGCCTAAGGCTAATTACTAACATAAAGGCCATATTAAGCTAACTATTACATATGAATTACTAACACTTGAATTAAGGTTTAGGAGTGATTCCAACATCGCTGCTGATAGAAATCCAATATCCGAAATCTTATCGACTAACGTTTATCTTTGAGCATACTTAATAAATGGCTTTTAGATTTCCGTTGATACCCTTGCCTTTAAACATTGAGGACAATGTTTCGTTTTAGTCTGGGGTGGGTAATCTTCGATTTGATTTGACCGTACTTGCTTATTTTTTGCCGTGTACTCTTGCAACCTCGTTTTTCCTTAGAAAATGAAAAAAATTGTGCAAAAATGTGAAAAATTTTAAAAATTTTGTAAGCTTTTGCTAGTTTTATGATTGAAAAGTCTTTGCGAGTTTCTTAGAAGTTACTTTAAATATGCGTTTTCTTGAAAAAGCCTTTGCTAATTGCTTAGACAAGAGGCTATAAAATGCGATTCTAGCTCACAAGTCCAAGAATTTGCAAGTCTCCCTAAGTGATTTTAAATATGCGAAGCTTAAACAAGAATTTGCTAGTTTCTTATAAGTTACTTTAAAAATGTGAGACTTGAGATTATTTTACGGAGCATTTGCTAAGTTAATATTTGTTTTGACACCTTGTTAGCTTTCCGCTGGTGAGAGTAGGAATGGAATTCTGACTTGACCGGGCGTGTTGAGCCCTAGCTTGTTCCCTTAACCATAGATAATCTAAAAATTATCGGCTAAGCATCCGCGGATCTCATTATTTGGGATTTTAAATTTGCGGAGATCGAGGAATGATAGAGTTACTTATGAGTTTAGATGCTAAGCGTGGAGTAGTTGGTTCTCTTTAGAGCCCATCGAAGGTACTTATGGCTTTTTGTTCCCACAAAATTGTTTCACCCCATATCTGTTAAATAATAATTAGAGATGTTGAGTTTTTGACGATAGTTAGTTTTTTGTCTTCTTTAGAGAATCTTTGCCCATGAGAGTTGGGTACACATCAAGGTACTGTCAGTGTTGCGGTGTAAAAACCGTAGGGTTTGGAGTTTGGCACAAAAATTAACAAGAAATAAAGCCCAAATGTATTAAAGTTGAAAAATCCAAAGCCATAAAAGTTGTCATAGACTTCTATAAAGGTTGAAGAAAATCCAAATTCATAATAAGACTTCTGATAAAACGGTAATCCCGTTGAGTTAGTGGTTGAAAAGACCAAGGGCCTAAATTGCAAAAATGCAAATGTGCTGAAATAAGTGTTAAGCCAAACTTTGGATCCGGGAGATGTCTAAATAAAGCCTCTGTCTCTGGACTCGTAGATGAGTTGTCTCGGTCGCCATAAAAAGGATATTCTCCCTAAATCGTGTGAAATTAGGACCTTTATGTGGACCTCATTCTTGTGTGCAATGGTTTTCGAGGGAAGATAGATAACTAATTAGCGACTTAGCTTTATATCTTTATCGGAATAAAAGTTATCGAAACGAGAAATTTGAAGAAATTCATTTCTCACAAAAATAAAATAAATAGAGGAAAATAGGAAAATGGGAGCAAAAGGTAATTACACAAGTAACTTCCATGGGTAGTGTTAGCATCTAAAATCATATTTAACAATGATTTTGATTTTACGCTTAGTTTGGGGACTTGTGAAAAATCAGGGATGATGTATTCTATCCGTATGGTCACTTCACGCTGTGTTGTGTTTCCTATTCCGTGATCCTAACGTGTCGTTTGAAAAATGTTGGAGTTATTGATCGACATGAAAGTTCAACAAACCGTCACTCATAATGAATAAGTGCTTAATCGTAATATCTATATGTGGAATAAAAGGTAAACGGGGCGTTTTTAGAATTAAGGCTTTCTTAATCTCTTTTGAGGAATCTTTGCTACTTCTTCATAGGTTTAGTAGAAAGAGATTGACATCCTTGGTTTTAGAAGCGTGAGTTGATTGCATTGTGTGGGGATACGACAATGGTCTCGTCTGAGGTATTTTGGTATGTGCTAAAACACATACCTTTTCTATATCAAAATCTGACCCAAAATAACCAAGAAAGAGCCGTTTATTGCTAATATTTGTTGTTTTCTTGAGTTTGTGCTTGTGCAGGTACGAATATGATAAAACACACAAAAGATGGCCAAAATCCGACAAAAACCCGAGCACGAGAAATAAAGAGTGCTAGAGCTGAGCCGGAAGGTCAGAATTGAGCATATGTGAAGATTTTCATGCTGAAAGGATGATTTGTGCGAGATTTGATCAAGTTTACAGAATTGGTAGAATCTACCCTTGAGAATCAGAAATGGCAAATTTAGTCCTTGGTTTTTTGAAGAATGACAAGAATGGCCCTTGGAAGAACTTTTCAGGATTTATACATATGGTCCCTTGAATTTCAGAAGTTACATGTTTGGTCCTTGTGATAATACATAAACTTCATATTAAGTCCAAATCCATTACCATTTATACTAAGGCCCAAAATAAATAACCAAGCCCAATCCATAGCCTGGTCAAACTCACCCTTTAACCCGTCCACCCAAGTCAACCCAAACTTAACCCGGTCAAACAAATTAAACCGAGTAAAAAAATAATAAAATTACTCCCGCCAAACTTTTACCCTTTTTACCCAAACCCAGCACATGAACCCTAGATACTCATTTAATTAATTCACCAAATTAAATTCAAATTCCTCTCAAATTCGTATGAAATTCTGACATGTGACTAACACACGGATGCCACGCTGGCAATCCGTGTGTCAATCACATCATTTCCTCGCATGTGATTGGTTGAGAAGACATGGGCACTTGATCCAATGGCTCAGATGGAATGATCACTGATGGGATTTAATCCAAGGGTTGTAAGATGACTAGAGAAAGCACAAATACACGTCTCTGGATCCTTCCTCAGCTTGAGCTCGCCTATAAAAAGGCCCTTCATTCACATTGTATTTCAAGTAGAGTAGTAATAGTTTTCTCTGAGTAGTAGTAGTTTAATAGTGTTTTTAGTAGTTAAATCCATTTCTATATTTTAAATTCCAAATTGTACTCAGTTTCAATTAATAAAAGTATTTTAGTTTTAATTTTCAATTAATCTCAATCTCTGTTTTGTTACTTTTATTGGTGTATTATCGTTGTTATAAATCATTTTTAGTTTGTCTCTCATATTTTTCAGTTTATAATCTCATATAAACAAAAAATAAAAAAAATCAGAAAATTACTTTAAAAATAAAAAAATCTCAAATCAGACTTAAAGTTGAATTCAGATTGTTTTTTATGATATCTTAAGCTCTGTTAAATTTCATTAAAAGCTTATTAGTGTTTAACTAGCTTCTACTCAGATCCTACTCTCATTTACACTTCAGTCAAACAAAGTCAAACTACTGCAACTTGAGCTTAAATTGATCTGGTTTCTTTGAACTAAGGATGGATTTGGGTTAATTATGATTGATTTGGGTTGATATCAGTTTTAGGATAGTGGTACTTGGATCTCAGTGCAAACCATAGTGGTTGGACCACTTGTAAGTTCTAATTTGTCTCAAACTTTGAAATTAGTAGTATAGAATTTCACATTGTTTCTTATTGTTGTTTGTTTATGATTAGCATTGTGTAGTTAATGTTTGCTTAGCATCTGTTTTATTGAATTTTATTTGTTGTCATCATCTTCATATTTTATGAGTTTAATCTGCATTATTAGCATAGTTGTTCATTTGATAATTGTTGCTGATCATATTGCATAATTTAGGAGTTAACTGAGCATTTGAATCTGTTTCAGAGATTTTCATGGTTTAGATTAGTAGATAGTAGTGGAAAGTTTGCATTGCAGCTTCTAAACTAGTGTTTGGATTAGATTTGAAATCTGTGTTAGAGTTGAGATCAGAAGTAAGGATTGATTGATATAAGGTCATTTAGGCATAGGTTAGTTATTTTGGTCACTTATTTGCATTAACAATCTCAGGAAGTCAAAATCATTTTGAATCTGTCTTCATTTTCAATACAGTTAAAATCAGATGTTCATATTTTGCATATAGGATTAATAGTAGTTAAGTTAGTTTGCATTAGGATCATTTCATCATTAAACATCATTCTCAATCACTAAATATAGCTTTGAAGTTCATTAAAGTCAAATATCTTAAACTGTCATAAAAAGTCAAATTCGAAAAAACAGGTTTCTGTCAAACTTTGTGAATTTTTAATTCATTCAGTTTTGAGTCAATTTGGTTGAAATTTTGGAATTAACAAGCCTAGTTGGTAGATTTCATAAGTATATTTTTAGTTGATTTTTGTGAAATTTTTAAACCAGTGAAATCATAGCTTAAACCTGGTCAGTTGTTCAAAAGGTGCCATGTGCACATTGTTTTTGGCCAAACAGACATTTTGCAGAGATCACAACAAGCTCACCAAAGCTTATTGTGAGCTAAAATTTGGTCCAAATATTCTTTAACTGGTTATCTTGAGTTGCGATCTGGTGTTTAGTTTTCAGTTGATCCAGTCACTTATTTTTAAGCTAGAAGTAGGCACTTCAGGCCTAATCAAGCACTTAGTAGTTTTCCACTCAAATCAGTATAGCTTGTTAATTTTAGGTATAGATTAGTTGCACTAAGTATTTTTCAGTTGATTTTAGCCTATAATAGCTGCTGGTAGCTTTTAGTTCAGTAAAACAGCTTTTAGCTTATTTTTAGTGCTCATTTCATAAGCAGTTATATAGCATTTCATATTTCCAGCATACTAGCATTATAGTTTTCATTTTTCATAGTATTAGAATAATATTTTAGAATTTCCTTGAATTTTTCATATTTTTCCAGTCTTTGTTTACTATTTTCTTATTTTAAATCAGTTTTTAAGACTTTTTAAATAGCTTTTTAATACAAATAAATCAGAAAATCTTTAAAAAATAATTTTTAAATTTTCCTAGATTAAGAAAAATATAAAAATCAAAAAAAAAATTCCATATTTTTCCTAGTTACATTTGTAATTTTTAGCATTTAAATTAGTTTTAAATAGTTTTTAATTCATAGAAAATAGAAAAATCATCAAAAAAATACAAAATTAGTTTTGAAAAGTCTTTTGAGTTATTTTAGATTTTTGAAAAATAGTTTCATAATTTTCCCCTTTGTTTTCATAATTTTTGGTAATTTAGAATAGTTTTAAAAGTTAAAAAAAAGTTTTTAATTCAAATATATTCAAGAAATTCCCAAAAATTAGTTTTAATTCATAAATAGTTTTCAAATATCATTTTTAGTATAAAAGCAATTTTAGATCATATTTAGGATTTAGATTAGACGTAGTTGCATTTTATTTACGTTTCATTTATTACATTTTAGTTTTATTAAAGTATTTAGGATTCCCCGTAGTGTAATTTCCCTTTTATGCTTCCATTGCCCCGTAGTTTAAAAAACATCAAATTATCCCCTTTTCCCATTCAAATCCCGATAATCGCGACGTGAGTTGAAAATTCCATTCAACCCTCGTTCGGAACGATCTCGGTGCTCAAACCTAACACGTTTGAGTTACCTAATACTACACACTTCTATTATTGATTTTTATTAAATCATTAGGCTAGAAACTCAAAACACTTGTGCAAACTGAAAAGTGAAAACTATGGAATATAAAGCTTTAAAACAAGTTTAAAAACTTATAAAATTCAGATTTCACTCATCCAAATGATTAAAACTTGAAATGCCAAGCTATTCCAAACACCACTTCAAAATCTGAAAATACAATTTGACTTTAAAACTGGAATGAAATTATACTAAAACTAATTTGAAATTATCAACTAAACAGAAATCTCATCTTTCTAACACATTTAAATCAGAAATTGAACAAAAACTGGTTTGACTTGGAATTTTGACTATCATTGACTTTTGTTGACTTTTTCAAAAACTTAAAATTTAGAAGAAGCTGAAACACTAATAAGTTCACATAAGCTTAATCAAGCTTATGTGAACTTGAATTAACAGAATTGAAAGCTTTTCAAACACAGAGACATGTATTTAATGAATTAAAGTGACAAGGTAAAAAATATTGAAAAGTGATTTGCATAAATTCAAATGAGTTTACAAACTTAAAACTGAATTTACAATTATCTAACTACTGAAAATATTAAAAAGTGACAGAAATAAAGATGATCAAAATCCCTGCTGATTAGCATTACTTTAAACTATATGTAGGAAGAAACATAATCATCATATTATACCTCGAAAAGTATAGAATAAGGTCTTCCATAAATTTATCAGCATTACCCTTGAATAATAATTTCCTCCTTTCAATTTCAAGATTCGCCAATCCCGGGCCTCTTATAGAATTATTACCTACTTCTATTGGTAGATTTTCCACAAACTCATAGGCCCTTGTTATGCGAGAATCAAACTGCACATGAAGTTTGTAAAGCATAAACTTCAAAGACTAATTAGAAAAACATGTATGAGATATGTAAAAAATGATAAAGATGCATACCATTACCACATCATCAGCCAAGTGCCTATGTTGGCAGTCCATTGATGTCGACACCTGGGTTGAAGGGCTATTAGCTGCCGTAGAAAAACTACAACCATCTTCTAGCAAACAGCCAAGATAATGACGGAAACACTCCCAATCATGAGGGTTGTAAAGAAAAAAAAAAGTATCAGTTATGGTGACTCCCTTGTATGGCCATAGTAAGAAAACATTAACTATAAGACTGAATAGAGAAACTAATTGCACCCACCTACTCTGTTATGCCAATAAGCAATATATAATAAAGTTAATTAAATAGCAGATAGTACCTGTATTCGTAGTTTGTCGCCTTAAATCATTATAAGCGAACATAAGTTCCCAGAAAGAATCTCTAAAGCAACACCATATTTGGCTTGCTGTTACCATAGCGATACACTGATCCATTCCAAAGTCCACAGAATACCAGACCAAATGACCTTAAAATGTTAGGAACCTAATAATATCTTGGATATGAATATACAGTTAGAGACTAGAATTGAAATGTTACCCAGCCAGCCAACCTTACCACTTGTGCTCAAGCTCCATATCTCTTCTTACGCAGAGTTTATTCTTTAAAGTTAGAAACAAAGTTAAAATATCAGTAACTTTGAATGCAGAAACACTCACCAGGGAAAACTCCGGCAAATCCATCAGCTTTCTCAATCAACTCTTCAATAGGAAGTGATGCAATTGCTTCATCCTTGCTTCCACCGAGTAAAGATGAAGATAGGTACATGTTTGTTCCCATACAAAGACGTCTACCAGTTTCCTTAGCAATAGCAAGTTGATCACCTATATAATAAATAAGTATAAAGTTAATTTAAAACACAAGGACTAAAAGAATAAACTCTGCGTAAGTATATAGCTATAGTTACCAGTAATCTTCTTGACATTAACACCAAGATTTAGAGCTCTTCGGATAGTCTCAGCACTGTCGTGTCTTGGTGGATCAAAAAGGGACAATAGTCCAACAAACTCCCATGGACCACCGGCGCTGTCCTTTGACTTTTGTGGCACTTCCTATAAGTTTAGCAAGCAAACCATTAATCAGATAAGAAACAGATTAAAAGAACATGTTACTCGTGTATAAATTTAAGATTTAGACAAACCTGTCTTGCAACACCCAAAGACCTAAGACCACGTTCGGTAAATTTATCAATCCTGGCGTGAACCTTCTTCTTTAAATCTTCTCTGCAGTTGCAGAGGGTCAAAATCTGTTCAGGTGCACCTTTGCTAGCTCTAAACCAGTTACCATTTCCATCAATATAAGTCAAAGCAGTCCTCTTATCCACAGGATTGAATGGGAGAAAATGGACTTCCCTGATTCCAGCTCTTGCCAACAAAAACATACACGTTAATAACGCATTTTTCTTCTTTTACTGAATTAATTTCACACTCCGTATTCTCTACAAGAATAGAAAAGGAGTATAAGATGTACCTCTTTAGGGTCAGCAAGGGTTCCAACGATAGCTGCATCAATAGCATATTGGTTTTCCATCCTAGAAGCTCTTGCAGCATAAAGCAACACTTGCTCCTTATCTAAGCCTTTGCCAAACACTTCAATAATATTTTTATCCACTGTAAGTTTGTTAAGCGTCAAAGTTCCGGTTTTGTCACTGCAGAGGACATCCATTCCAGCCATTTCTTCAATGGCGGTCATTCTCTTGGTAATAGCACCCTGTTGTGTAAGCCTATGTGATCCAATAGCCATGGTGACCGAAAGAGCAGTAAGCATAGCAATTGGAATTCCTCCAATAAGCAAGACCAAAACATTGTCGATACCACTTCTGTATGGTCTGTGTTGGATCGGGTACATAACGATGATCTCAACAACCATACCAACGGCAATGGAGCAAATACAGAAGTTTCCAATAGCGGTTAGAACCTTCTGAAAATGACCGACATTGTTAGTGTTGTAGACAATATGTGCAGCCTTTCCGAAGAAGGTGTGGACTCCAGTAGCTATAACAACTGCTTTGATTTCTCCTTGCTTGCAAGTTGAACCAGAGAACACTTCATCGTATGGGTGCCTGGTGACTGGAAGTGATTCACCGGTAAGTGCAGATTGGTCAATCTTTAAAGGATCACCTTCAAGAAGACGGGCATCAGCAGGTACGATATCACCAAGCTTGATACTGACCAGGAACCAAGATGGCAGCTTCTTGTTCACTCCATCGACCATCTCTTAGAACCTGCACAGAAATCACCACACAAAAACTTAAGAATAAGACTTATTTTACCTGAGTTCACTTATTGTTCTCTGTATAATCTTGTCAACATCTTTGGTATTTCCAACATAGTCAACCTGAAAACATACGAAACTAAAAGAATAAGACTTATTTTACGGAGATAAAAAACAACATTTGACTTTTTCAAATTCACATAAGTCAAACCAGACCTTAAAACTGGAAGCATCTATGGATATGGGAGCTTCGATTGATAAGGATTGGTAAGCTTCACGAAACTGTTTGCTTAAACCATGTGTTTTAAGGACTTTTTGAACGTTTGTAGTTTTCCAAAACAAAAAACTATAACTTACCTATGACACAAGTAGAAGAAAGAAATCGATGATTCTAAATAAGAGCATTCTGTAGTGGTTTTCGTATGCAATTCGCTTAAGTCCCAGCTGTTAACCTGAGCATTTTACTTTCTAAAGTGCAAAAGTATTATGCAAGCTCTTCCAAAGTAAGATAGAACATCTTATAAGTGAAAAAAAAATCAGAGATGAGGCCTTGGATATCAAAGATAAGATTACAAATATCATTAGCAAATGCGGATGCTCACACATAAATCTAAATAATTTTATTGAGTGGATTAAATAGAAAGATACGGACATGACTGATCAACCTGACTCTGCGTGAACATGAATGAGGTCCTGTAAAAGTTTACACGTCAAAAGTAAGAAAGAAGCACATGCGGTACATCTATAAACATATGTAATAGAGAAGAGACAAACCTCAAAGAGATGAAAAAAAACATATGAAAACTAAACCGGTGTATAAATATTGAAAACATTATACCGTGATGCAAATAGTGTTGCCGAGAATCCTGTGTACCTTGGTTGCTCTTCCCGTATATCTGATTAAAAGAAGTAAAAAGGTGTGCATGAAGCTGCAATATAAATTTTCAAGTGGTTAGGGAAACAACAAACAGTCATGACCATACCTTAATGGATGCACATTGCTTGTTTATAGGATTGAACATGCGTAAGAGCAACTGTGACAAATATTAAGGTTTCGATAATAATTTTTGATTGATGAAGCAGGCATTATAAAAAAACTGTAAATAACAGAGATGAGTGAATCACAATAACGTACCAGAAGTTTTCATTCGACACAGTCTCATCTTCAGCAGAATATATCAAAACTGATATTTGTAATCTTATCTTTAAAAATTTAAAACAAATTTAAAAAAAAATGCCATATGTGTTTAAAAAAATGCCACATAAATTCAATGATGACATGGAATAATGACATGGCATTATGCGATGACACGTGGAATAATATGTGGCATGCCTCCTCTTATATATATATATATATATATATATATATATATATATATATATATATATATATATATATATATATATATATATATATATATATATATATATATATACTAGATGTCGAAGCCCGCTCAATGGGCGGGCATGACTTATGATGATTTGTTTGTTGGTTTTTGTTAACTTAAATCCATTTTTAAAATTTGTCAAGCAATATTATAATACAATTGGGTGTGCATGACTTTTAATTATTTGTTTGTTGTTTTTAAATAACTTAAATACATTTTTAAAAATTGTTTGACAATATTATAAGACAATTGTGTGTTTTTTTTTAAGTAAATTATAAATAATTGTATGGTTTGAATGGATGGTTAATAACACAACATATATAATTTTTACAACATTATGAATTCTATGCATGGTTGTAAAGTTGTAGATAATGAAAATGTATTAAAACAACACAATCTCATCAAGTGCAGAGTTCGATGGAGCACACACCTAAACACGGACATGAAATTTGCGGCAGGCAGTGACGACTTCTGGTTACAGGTCATTACCAGTAGTTGGAAAAAAACCATCGTCACCATCTTTAGGCATTTTTGCATCTCTAGGATTAATGCCCGTTAACCATGGAGAGGCTTTTAGCCAGTGATTCATTTTGTCATGAAATTCTAAATCTGGCTGAATCGACGTCGACTACAATCCCTAGCCTTCCAAGCCAACGATGCGGATTCGATTCCCTCTACCACACTACATTAAGATGATACGTCATTCATCCATTTTTTCGCTTCAATAAGTAATTTCTTGTGCTCCTCAATAAAAATAAATTTTGCGGTTTTCCCTTTTTTGTTTAAACTTTCTTTATAGGATGGATCTACGAAGTTCTCGACTTCCTGTAGAATGATGGTTGTTAATTTTAACAGAAAAACTACATACATTAGATGGTAGAAAATATAGTTATCTGTCGGTCCATGGGCTCTCAAGACTATGTGATCACCTACCAAAGGCCTAGCGGTTTCAAGTTTGCTATTAATCAAGAGGCTATGGCCTTTTCTGGGTACATATATATCCAAGATCAGTGTTTCTGAGGGTTTTTTTTCTATTATAGAAAAATAATAATAACTATAATTACCTTAAACCATGGAAGCTCGCGTTGCAATTATAGAGCTGCCCCAGTCACAACCTCAAGACGATGAGGAGGTGCCAACTTTGCAGCCTTGTGTAATGAGTTCCCATTATAGTAGCTTGATAAAGCCTATACGTTTATAACCTTTACCAACATTGCATATAGTTCATATGTCAATTAAACTACTCAGAAAATAAATCATAAAGAGAAATTTGAAAACAAATGAACTCACAAGGCCCTTGTTAAAGTGTGACTGGATCACATAAACCTTCAACATCAGCAAAGTAATACTTCATTCAATTAATGGCAGTGACACATGAATCTGGACGAACTTTCTTATCGCGTAGAGGATAAGACAGAAATGGGGAAAAGATCATAGCTGGCGAGGCTGGTGGCTCGCTTTAAGACAACCCAAATGAGTCATGTTGTTTGAAACTCCGTTAACAGTTTCAACATGTTGGATCTTAAATATTGTGTTGATGATGATTCGGGTGGTCTTGGATAATGGAAATACATGTTAGCCATTTAGATAGAGAAAGATAAGAGATGGGTGTTTTCTAGATAGAGAGTTGTAATACAAAAATGAAAGGTTAGATTGAAAAACACCACCCCTTCCAAGGATGGAAGGGGTATTTATAGTTACAAATGATACGCCCTCCTGTTGGGCTGTGGATCAGGCATACAGTGGGTAAAGACCCGTCCTTCCTCCACGGTATTACACTAAACTAAACTACGCTACAAACTAACTAAGTAACTACTAAATAACATAAATAACTAGAAGTCTACGAGCTAACATATGCTAGACCATAATTGGGGTGACCGACACTTTCACATGGAATTTCCAATTCCTAACAATCTCCCCCTAAGGGAGGTCACCCCATGAAATACATTTTGCATCCTAGCATTCTATCTTTGTCTTTAGTTCTGAGCTCGTAGACTTCCATTCTTTAATTTCCGCAATCTTTGTGCTTTAGTAGCGATTCTTCAAAGTCCGCATAGTTTTGTACTTTTAGTGGAGGCCTTTAACTGATCCACATCTTTGATTATCTTCAAGCTTTCTTTGAGATCACCAGCACAGTAAATCTCATGCCCTTTATTGTGTTGCCATCATGTGAAGTTATGACTTTTGGACCGACATGCTCACACTTTTGGATCATGACATCTTTTCATCAGAGTAGCGGAAGCTTTACTGGCTCATGATATTCGTAGCAGCGTAGCAGAAGCATAGTATAAAAATATCAGAGCCAGGTTTTGTAGATATGCACAAGTCATGATTTCTTCAATTAAGTGTAGATGCTGTGAGCATGCGGCTTTGGATTGACTTCTCAATTTTGATCAGCTGCAACCGTCCAAATGTACCTGCAAACAATAGTTAGCAATAAAACACACGAAAGTGTCTTTGATCACTTTCGTTGAATTGAGGTACATGGCCCACAGTTCCCCGTTGATCAGTACAAGTACTGCCTGTGATCAGGTATAATTCCAAAGAATCTCCTTGACAGGGTTTCGCAGTTGTTCTAGCTATTCTCAAACCGGAACGTCTCAAAGAAGACAACACGGAGTGAGTGAACCAGCAAATTGAGATTTACTGATTGATTCAAAATGATTTGAAAACAATCGCTTATTGCTTGAAGAAAGAGTTTTGCAATACGACGAAGGTTTTATAAGAAAAAAAATCAATTTTCAATCATGAATACCCTTTTAATTTTGAAAGATTAATACACAGTCGATGTGCTAGAGAAAAGAATTGTTGATCACAACGACTGGTTTTTCAAAGGTATCCGTCAATCCATTTCCTGGACCAAGGTTGATTCAAGAATGAATCGCCCCATCATTTCTATCCAGTTGTCACAAGCTTGATCTTTTGAAAAGATCTCACATGTCACCCACCAAGAGCTTGTATGATGTTCGCTCTAGAAGGATTTCCATCTTCATCGTGAATACTTTTACATATCACTCGGATGTTCTGGCAATACCACAAGGATAATACGTAGGACTCTTAAAATATTCTTACTTTCCACATTGTGTGAAACAGTAAGTCTTCATTATTTTTGTGTCCTATTGAGATATTGTGGATGATCTCTTGGCTCTAGACTCAATTGTGCATATGTGGTTCCTATGCCGGAGACTAGGGAGAGGGTCTCCTTCTTCAATATCAACAATCTCTAAGAGAAAGTCGATAGATTATGTAGGTTCCCCGTGAGAATGAAACAAGTCCTTTTAAGAGGAACTTGAGTAGCTTGGGAAGTTAGGTGCAGTGCGTCCTTTGGGTCCATGACGTCTTTTCTTCAATACCAGTGTTACCTTAGTAGACACCAGTAGCATATGTATTGAACCCGGTTTATGCCCTAAGGTTGAATTAATGGAGGGTTATTTCTTTTCACCATTTTCACATTCAATTCTTTTTCATTCTTCAACCCCTTCAATGCTTACCAAGACTTCATAACTAGAACCTTGTTGGGTTTATTCCAGTTCTAGCTCTATCTCAGTCCGCACTCTTCCCATATCTCATTTTTCTCCTTTTTTCATCATACCTAAGGACTTCTACACTATCTAGTGGATTGTCCCTTGGTAGATCCCTCCAGTTCTGGCGGATCGTGGGAACTAATACCTAACCTCACCATCCTTATAACTCCATGCATAATGTAAAATGGTCGGTCTTTTGGTACAGTTCATTCTTCCTTGAAACCAATTGAAAAATCATTTGGAAAATCAATCAAGGTACTTGTCATATAATATCAAAGCATTTTGTACCTTAACTGTTTTGATCATTTAGAAATGCTCCCCCTCAACATGTGCCTATGTTTTTGAAATTGTTTAGCACATGGAGGCAAGTGTTCTTTGAGATAATTTCTTGATCACAATTTCCGTAGAAAAAGCCATTTGAATTTCTTTGGTAAATTATCCCCCTCAATATGTGCATATGATATTTGAAATAATTTTATCACATAGAGGAACGAGTTCTTTTGAAGTACATTTCATGATTGCCAATAGAAACCATTTGCTCCCCCTCAATATGTGCATCGATATACGAAAGAGTTTGGCACATATTAGAGAGAACTTGCACTTTGAATCAAAATGATCATCTTTTATCAAATTTCATATTAAATCACAAATTCTCCCTCGATCAAAAATATCAAACCCTTTGAGATTTTGGATCCCAAGTGATTTAATAAGGTTTGGAAAACATGAGAGAATATGTGGCCTTGTTTAAATACTCTTCTGGTTTTTGGTTAAATGCTCCTCCACAACCATGTGCATTATGTATTTGAAATCGTTTGGCACATGAAGGAATGAGTGCTTTTGAAACAATTACCCTTTTTAAACCGATCTGAGATTTAAATCACGATCTCTCCCCCGATCAAAAATTTCAAACCAATTGAGATTTGTGATCCCAATTGATTTAAATCATTTAGAAAATTTTGGGGAAAGACGTGGCAAGATTTAATATTTTTGAAATTGACTGATGAGGACCAATTATAGACTTTAAAGATTGTTAGTGTCAGGTATGATAGTTTTTAAGAGATCTTAAAGTAAAATAAAACAATTTCACAATCAAACAAGAACAGAAGAAATTTCATTTTGAAAGATCTTTGGGTTTTAAAGAAAATCATACCATGACATAACATTAAATCTTTAGATCACCACTTATTTTGTACAAACGGACTTGATTGATGAAATATTGTTTGAAAATATTTTATTTTAAATCACTCTCCCCCTCAATCGATGACCGTAGTCGATGATTGAGTGACTTAAGTTTTGATAAAATGAAGTCCGGTGATTTTTAAAATTAATTCCAATTTATTTTCAAAACCGATATTTTTCCATTTTCAAAACAACATTTTCAAAATTGTTTTAAGAAAAATGGTATCATTCACTACTTTTCCTGCACAAGATACGTTAGGTGGTGTAGAAATTGCTTCTGTTGTTGCTGTAAGGCTGGAAGAAAAACCATCTGCAGATGCAGTGAGACCTCTGAAGTTGCATCTATCATGCCAACTATCCATAGAGAGATCTAATTAAGCTCCGTTTCTTCGTTTGTCAACCCAAGATATAGTTACCCTTTCCTTTCGGCATCCAATCATCTTCATTTGTGGGATCCGGATCGGGAACATTCTTATATACCAATATACCTGCATACGTTAGTGAACACACATACAGATATATGGTGATCGACATCACCCAAACAACAATCGACTAATAAAAGTCAATCAAACATAACAATCAGTTCATATAAGGCAT
Organism: Chrysanthemum makinoi; assembly: GCA_910596185.1. Lineage (NCBI taxonomy): Eukaryota > Viridiplantae > Streptophyta > Magnoliopsida > Asterales > Asteraceae > Chrysanthemum > Chrysanthemum makinoi. Next base: position 191,628,214 of record OU343223.1, read on the forward strand.
GGGATTTATGTGTTTTTCAAACTCTGATCATCTAATCCTAACAATCATATCCTAGGCACCTAGTCCTTCAACGTAGGTTAACATCATTTTCAGTTAAGCATATAGGATAATTAGATAAGCCCGATAGATGATATAAATTTGAAAATCATTCTCCCCCTAAATCAATGACTCATTTTCTGAAAAGTTTAAAAGCGCTGAAGTCAATGAATGAGTTTGCAAATTTTATAAAAACTCTGATTTTGATTGATTTGTCAAGCAACTCATTTTCCACCAATTTTGTTAAAACAAATATTTTTCTAAAGATTTTTTTTTTGAAGAAAAAATATTTCAGTAGGAACAGCAGTCTTTTTGACGACATGTTTTCCTCAATTTGTTTTTAGGATAAGTGCAAGAATTTTGTGAAAATCGTTTAAGCGTAGCACTTTCCTTTTTTTTTTTTTTTTTTTTTTTTTTTTTTTTTTTTTTTTTTTTTGAAAAACGGGTTGCTATCTGAAATAATTGCAAGCCATGGTTTGAGCGCGGGTCACAGTCTGAAATAAATGCAAGCCATTTTTGAAGCGCGAGTTACAGTCTGAAATAACTGTAAGCCATATTTTTAGACATGTTTTGGAAAAAGAATATTTACACCTCCTGCTCGAACTTCATCTATGGTCCCGTGTCATTATTGAATGACATTTCTAAGACCGTAGATGTTATCGATACCAGAAGACATGTCTTTGAAAAACAATATTTTTTGGTATTTTTCAAATTTTCTAATTTTTATGGGTTTTTGTTGGATTTATATTTTTCTATTTTCTTTTTGTTGGTTTTATATTTTTGTATTTTATTTTTGATAAATATTTACAGATAGAATAGATGATATAGTTTAAGAAGATGATGATACGAGTACCGAGATAAGGATATCGAGCAGCCTCGTTGTAGAAGATAGAAGCCATCATCTCATAAACATTCACCACCAAAGCTTCCAAGGCTCTTGAATCGAAGAGAGAAATTGAGTCACTTGAAAGTGAGACTTTGGTAGCTTCCCCCCAAACCGTAAATCTTCTTATTGAGCAGATTCTAAGCTTTCTTTCAAGCTTCCCTTAGCCAGATGCACAAAGATGCACACCATATCATCGATCTTGCTGCTCCATATAAGAAGGATCATCGTAAGTCTCCGTTCGAGGTTATATCATCCAAAAGAACAGCAACGTATCATCCCACGCATGAATGAATCTTCTCATATTTCTTTTCAACTAAAGTCTGAAGCGATCCATACAAAAAAGTTATCAAGAGACCACTTCCCCCAAGTAGATGAATTGATACAGTCTGTCTCTTAGACTAGAACTCACGAACCCGAACACACATATACCCGAAGACAGAGAAACTTATACCATCGAAGTAGCAGATTAAGTCCAGTAGCCAAAGAATAACCCCGATGTATACTTTTCTCTCCCCTAAAGAAAGTGTATGAAGCTCAAGAACCCGAAGTACCCGAATGCCCAAAGAGAGAATAACCGATAACATTGAAGAAGCAGGCCGAATCACTGATTATCTCTGCGGATGTCAACTCCGGAATAAGTGATTATATCTCTGAATCACTGATTAAGCCCTCAAGTAAAACAACTGAGTGCCCCCAATGTACACAATTCTCTCTCCCCTGATGATTGCGATAACATCGAAATCATCACACACTTGTGTACCTCTTTTATCACAGAAACATTCTCTTACATCACTTCCCCCACGTAGTTGGAATAATAACACTAAAAGCCTTGATGAGTAAAACCTTGAGATTCTCTGCGGTCATGACATTTGTCTTCCTGGGATATCTTCAATCACTTAGAAGAGTTAAGTTCATCAAGTTTACTCGCTTTGTGTTTAGATGTGTATCTCCTTCCCCCTTGCTGGTTTTGACACTTCAGAATCAGCAACACGTTATACGTCCAGATACTTGAAATCTTTTGAGAAGAATACCATTAGCTCAATTATATCTGTGAGAATCAACTCGCTGAAGCATAGTGTGAGCAAGTCTAATTGGGGATTAAATATGATATTTCACCCTCCCCCAATTAGTGCTCTCCCCTAAACTGACAATCTGTTTGATAAATGCCCGAAATAAGAAGAAGTCTTTAGATTGTTAAATGCAATTCATCTTTAGTCTTCTAACATGCAGCAGAAAATGTAGAACAAACTGTAGACTCGACCTTCTTCAAGATTGTCCAGTTGGGGAATAGATAGTTAACATCTTCAATTTCACCAAAAAAGCATCCCAATTAACTTACCTCTTGCAAATCCCCTTAACACAAATCCCTCCCAATCAAACAAGAACAGAAAGATGTCCATCAAGGAAAACAACAATCAGCCCGCAACGAACACACTAAATGGTAACACCAAACTACCAATCACATCAAACAAGAACATCATCAGTCCGTATCAAGGGATTGTTCGGAATCATCATGTTGATGTGTACGTGAAGCATTAACTGGAAACACTTTGTCAATAAACTCATCAGTCCGTGAGAAGATGTTAACCAACGACTCTTAGAAAAAGACTCCATGTGAAGATGACCTAAGAAGAAGCTCGGTTCTTACATGAGTTTGGAGCCGTTTGACCATTTATTCTCAGATAACAATCAACCATGCAGTAAATTCACACTTCTTCTCCCCCTCAAGAATTGCATACGGAAATGCCATTCTTGATAGAATAAGTGAACATCATCCAAATGTGTTCTTTTCACACTTCTCCCCCCAAAGGTTGCATATGATGTCGCCATTGTCATTATAATTGAGCAAGTGGAAAAAGAGAACAATCAACAGTAGTCCGGTTCACTTGATGACTGAAGCGCATGGAAAAAGCAAGAAGCATGTTGATGAGAATGGTCATTAATTGAGAAGATTTCTCTTCTTCAGAAGATAAAGCGCACTGAAGCGTACACTTTTCTTTTCTTTAGAGAACGAGGCTTGAACTGTTGTGTTCAAACGTCATAAGAAGATTTCTCTTCTTTCGAAGATAATGTGCACTGAAACGTACACATTTCTTTTCTTTAGAGAACGAGGCTTGAATTGTTGTGTTCAAACGTCATAATCTCTCTCTTTTCAACCTCTCTTGGCAAACATGTAATCAACCCCATTATCATTCAGTAGGCTCTTTGTCGTGACAACTGATGGAGAAAACCCAATATGATGAATTTGACCCTGAAGTAAACTAACCCGAACTCGTGACTTAAACTTGCACATATGTAACAAAGAGCGGTGTCGAGACTTCATCCTCCATTGAATCTCTAAGTACTCTATACTCTTCATCCAACCAACCATCAAGTATAAGACATACATCACCTCTTGAAAATCCACAATTGAATGTGACACTGAGCACTACAACGTAACTCCTTAAAGTGATAGTTATTTTGTGGTGGTAAGAGCCCAATTCCCCCAAGTGGTAAAAGAAACAGAAAAAGTCACCCAACAATAACTAGATTTCCAAGTCTTCGTTTTTGATAATAAGCTTGAACAAGGATCTTGAAGAATCTTCATCCAACCATCCCCTATACCTTCAGATACTAAGTACACTCGCTTGTGACATTTCACTTCAACCTCAAATAAATAATAGTGAATTAACGCCGTTGTCACATCTTCTAGTTAAAAGCTCAAATCTAGCCTCCTTTGACGTTTTAAGTGAACTATGATAATGGTTTTCATCCCGACCATGGTTAGAAGCACATAACCCCGTAAAACCATGTGATAACCAAACTGCCATGACGAATATCCAAACACACATCCAATTCATGAAGTACACCCTTTTATCCCTTCTTTGAAGCAGAAACCGTAGCACCAGCATCAGATAAGATCCCGAAATACACTTTCCTTTCTCCAGGATGGTTCCATCATTACGGGATTTTACAATTCTATGGTTTAAACCGAGAAATAGATTCTTTCGCGGGATTTTACAGAACCAAGAATAAACCGTAAGAAAGATACGGAAATGCACTTTACTTTTACCAGGATGTTTCCATTGTCACGGGATTTTACAAGTCTATGATTTAAACCGAGAAATAGTTTCTTTCGCGGGATTTTACAAAATCAATACTAAACTGTAAACAATGTCAGCTTGAATGTCTTATGACAACTTTGGTTTCAGTGAATAACTGTTTTAGGGGAACATGCAGCGGTTCATTAACGGTTCATTATCCAACATCAACAATATCATTCCATCCAATAAACAATATCATCAACCATCCAATAAACACTTTGGTAAACATCATTCACGCATTCTGTCAGATATTGCAGTGACAACATGGTGAAGTAAACCCAATATGCCAAACTTGATCATGAAGTGAAATTTCCCAGATTTGTTACTTAAACTTGTACTAATCCTCGTGAAGAAGAAACGGTGTACCCAATGTACAAAACCTATTGACGTATCCTCAACTGCGTGAGACACCGAAGTGATAGCTATGTTGTGGGTAAAGCGAGAAAGAATCACAACCGTAACTAAATAGCCAAGTCTTTATCACACTCTATAAATGCCCAAACAAGTCATCTTCGCGGAAGGGTAGAAAAAAAGAAGACAAAATAAGTAAACGAGCCCGGAAAAACCTCACTTCAAATTCAAATAAGAAATACCGTCCAAAAAAACCCCTTAGTCAACCTTGTTTAACCATCAATTCAAGCCGTGACATATTATTCTCCGTGAAAATGTGTATACCAAAGTATCAAACCGCATGATACATTAAAAGTCATCATCAAATGGCTTTAACAAATCTCATCAATCCAAATCTCATAAATCCGATCTCATATAGAGAAGCCCATCAGACCGTCATCCGAATCTAAGCTCCATGGCCCAATGTTCAAACAAACTTGTATATCAATCACTTATACTCTTGTTTTGATAAATTTGAAATTGTATATCAATCTCCAAATTGGATATCAACCTTCAAACGAAAATTGTGGTTTTTCCATTCAAACTCCAAAGCCCAAGTGAGGTCACCTACTTCAATGATCCTTTTCTCAAATATTAAGCTCAAGCCGTGAATTTGTATTCTCCGTGAGAATTGACCATACCAAAATAGCACTCATTATATAAAAATTAAAATTTATGCATCCAAATTTTGCTTGAAAAAATTCGGATAACAAAATTAATTTTTTGTGAGACCAACTTGGTGACAACCCAATACCGTGTATATATTTCAAAGCCCGATTAATCCTTGACAACCCAATACTAATTATGAATGTGCAGCCCATAAATGAATTTTCGTCACAAGGCCCATCCAATCCAATTCACAACCCGATCCAGCCTAGACAAATTGAGTAACCGGTTATAAGAGATGAGGTACCCTAATTTTTAGGTCATAGCATTAACAAACTAACCCAAACACATTCTCAAAAACCACCGCCTACCATATACCTGCTTCTCTCACCTAAAACAGATCTAATCTCACCAACCTTATCTTAGTCTCAAATCAAGATCCAGAATCATACAACTGCACCTACGAATTAAACTCCAATGATCGAGTTACTCAACCGAACATAAGCACGACCCCTTTATGGATGTTGTAGCTGCTAACCTAGAGTCGAAGCATCAACAAGCCACGATATAGAAGTGAAGGCACAAATCTTCAAGATCCAATAAGGGTCTCAGGTAGGAGTGTAATTAAATTGACTAAACCTTTTCCCTGTAACGATTATAACAAAGTTTGAGTTTTATATCAATCTTTCTTTTATATTCATATATCAGTGAAGCAGAGCTTCAAAATGGGTCAATGATGAGTTAGATTTTCGTTTGTATGATCTGTAAAGAATTGAAATTTCATAAGACATATAAACGAAATCACTTCTGAGATCTTGTTTTTCTTTTAAGTTCTTGATCTATGAAGATACAAGTTCCACAAAAATCTTAGAGAGATTACAAATGAAATGGAATGAATATGAGATTGCTTGTATATTTATGGAGGATGGGATTGAGATATTTTGAGTTGATTGTGTCGAGAGATTAGGATAGTAATTGCTTTTGGGGCGGTTATGACTTCCATTACTTATCTTTCGAAGTTTATACTTAAGAGTTTAAAATTTTGGACTGATGATGGGTATGAAACCTGAAGTCACGAGTCTTTGGTATTTGGTTGAGGTCTGTGGTCAACAAAAACGCAGTCATACTCTTCTTCATCATTTCTGTCAAGTCGCTTAAAGTCACAAGTCGCTACTCGACTCAAGTCGCTAGACTCAAGTCGCTACTTGACTCAATAGTCAAAACGGTTTAGTCAAGTGGCTTCACATATTACATCACAAATCGCTAACTTATAAACATAAGTCGCTTTTGACCATGTTCTGAAACAAGTCACTTTTAGCATTAGAGACAAGTCGATGCATTTCTTAACACACAAATCGCTTTGACGAAGCATTATGACCATTTCATACTTAAACCCAGAAAAACTGCTATGAGTATTCATTTTGACCCTTTTTTGACTATTTCCGATGAGTTTTCCGACCAAAAACTGTCCATCTTCATACTTACCCAGAAAAAAATCATAAAAGATGCATTATATTGACCCTGTGGAACCACTCAAATCTGACCATACGACCACTGCTGATTCAAGGTTTAGTACTAAAATTTTGTACATAAGTGACACAAGACCATATGTTATAACCATTTAAAGACCAGATGACTTTTTAGACCAAAAGGGATACAAAAACCATGATAAAAAACTGTTAAGAATCGTTGCTCTAGGTTTATTAGACCTTATCTAGGATAATCAATGAAGTACAAATAATAATGAACAATAATAAGATGCACAGCGGAATAAATAAACTATCATTGTTATTACTAAGGTTTCTTCGTCATCATCATGTGTTCTAACAAACACATCTACAGCCCCAATCCTAGACGATCAACTCTAAGACGGTTACAATCTAACAGGGATCCATGATCCTTGAGGCTGACCAACTAGTCGACTAACACAATAGTCTAGGCGTTCATAAACTCACGCCCTAGACACACACACACCTTTGTCTGATGTTTACATTGTTTGACACTTATTAAACCTAATTCCCTGTATCTCTTTATATAATAAAGATACTAGGGTTACAAATGACTACAAGAGACTAGATAATAAATACTTCTTTGACAAGTAGGTCCCTTGTCTTTCTTTGTCTTCAATAGTCCTTCATCTTTCATGTATTTTGTCTTATCAACTTAAATATATTTCCCAACAATCTTCCCCTAGTTGATAATGACAAAACCAAATAAGCACGAACAAGTATGTCATGAAAGATAAACAAACTTCCCCTTAAACATGCAATATCTCCAAGGATCTTCAAGTTGCAATCTTCTATGTAAATATTCTTCCCCTTTTTGTCATCTTCAATTAGGGGTCATAAGTGAGCAACCTTGATCTTCACAACTACGAATCAATATCATACGTCCAATTCATCCTTCCAATGTTTCAAATTACCCACCATTAAGTTTTCCGCATCTAAAAATGAACTTGAAACAGTAGAAATCAAAATCAACAGTAGTAATAACAACTAGCAGTTGTAAAAACCTTCACCTCGAATGATGCATGCAAATGGTTAAAAATTTTAACATTAAGCTTCCCCTGAAACCCATATGTTAACAATTTGAAGAATGTAGGCTTTATGTAATAATTACTGATGAAGAAAACCAAGTATAACCAATTTGATGCTGAAGTAGAACAACCCAAACCTGTGTCTTATATCTTGCACTAAAGATGACATCGAACATATACCCAATCATGGTGTATAGAGAGACCGCAATCCCTTGACAATAATCACTGAGCACAATAATGTAACTCCTTCAAGTGTTTTGTCAATTCTTTGTCACATGAACGCACAAAAAAGTTATCTTAAAAGTGTAAACAGCCACTTTAAGATATAATAAAACACAAACCCAAATAATTCCACTTCATCTTCAAATAAGTGATAAACGCCTTTCTTCGTAATCAATTATGACAATAAGAATGAGCCATGAACCTGTTAAGAACAAAAACCAAAATCCTCTTGTGTGTGTGAACCGAATCCCATGTGTGTGTAATCACAGTCAAAAACCATAACCTGCCATATGGCACCCAATATCAAACAATACAAGTAATCAGCATGACTTCCCCTTACTGTTTGTAATTCGTGCCATAAAACCAATAAGCTTGACAATACGAATATCCAATGGCAGCAGTAGTCATCGAGCAGATCATAGTCATGTAAAAAATCACCAAGCATAAGTAAACTAATTCCATACTTAATCCACCAATGCACATGATTGTAATAAATATGTACGAACTATCATCCAAATAAATCACTCAAACAGCCACTGACCCATGTGAGATACTCCAACCAATCATCTTTCAACCCATGCAATAGACAACATGAAGTGAAAATCCACAACAACCCATAAACATAAGTACAATATGCTTGATTAACAAATTAGTGTTAATCAGTAGAAGCCAAGCGAGCAGTTGAGTAAAACGCAGCAGGAGTAACAAGTTAAGTAGCAGTGGAAACGATGTTAAGGTAGCAGTGGTTTTGAGAAAACTATACGTGGTTACCAACGTGCATCAGTGGAAATCATATCAAAGACAGTGGAAACGCTCAACAAGCAGTGGTAATGGGCGAGGGGTAGCAGTGGTAACGAGCAGCCTATCAGTGGTTACCAATCACGAGCAGTAGGAATGTACCACTGTTTGATAGTACCAACATGCTGGAAACCCTTGCAGCAGTAGAAACCTGATAAACCCTCTTCACAGCAGATCGAGAGCAGTTGGAAAATACTTATAAACCCATATAACCTAATGTCAATCCAAGACTCGTACAGTAGCAGCACAAAACCCAACCAAGCAGTTGTAACATGAACTAGTAGTGGCGAGTGCATGGATTAAAGTAGCAGCAACCAGGTATAAAGACGACACTTTTTGGTAATTAGTGACACTTTTTAGTGTCACTAAAAACTTGAAAAATTCAACTTACATGATGGTGTCTGCAGCAGTTTTCAGGCACGTATATCTTTTGACTGAGACCTCAGATCAACGATCCCTCCGGTGGAAAGTTAGATGAGTATATAGAGAAGCTCCAGCCAAAATTTCAGCCCGATCCAATGGTTAACGAAAAAGTTATACCTGTTTGAAAACTGACCTGCAGAAGCATTACGAAAATTGTTTCAGAATCGAATTTTTCTTCTTTTCGCCATCTTCTTCGAGAAACCTTGTAGATCCTAGATATCGAGAGCCACCCGCTATGATACCACATGTTAAGAATCGTTGCTCTAGGTTTATTAGACCTTATCTAGGATAATCAATGAAGTACAGATAACAATGAACAATAATAAGATGCACAGCGGAATAAATAAACTATCATTGTTATTACTAAGGTTTCTTCGTCATCATCATGTGTTCTAACAAACACATCTACATCCCCAATCCTAGACGATCAACTCTAAGACGGTTACAATCTAACAGGGATCCATGATCCTTGAGGCTGACCAACTAGTCGACTAACACAATAGTCTAGGCGTTCATAAACTCACGCCCTAGACACACACACACCTTTGTCTGATGTTTACATTGTTTGACACTTATTAAACCTAATTCCCTGTATCTCTTTATATAATAAAGATACTAGGGTTACAAATGACTACAAGGGACTAGATAATAAATACTTCTTTGACAAGTAGGTCCCTTGTCTTTCTTTGTCTTCAATAGTCCTTCATCTTTCATGTATTTTGTCTTATCAACTTAAATATATTTCCCAACAAAAACTGTTTACCACAATAAAAGTAATAAAAATAACTGACAATAAAAACTGGTGTGAAAACAGCTTTAACATGATACCGAACCAACATAAATCAATGAAACACAATAACCATGGTACGAAACCACACAAATCAGCACAACACAATAACCATGTCTCTGGTACCATTTGTTGGATCTTAAATATTCTGTTGATGATGATTCAGGTGGTCTTGGATGATGGAAATACATGTTAGCCATTTAGAGAGAGAAAGATAAGAGACGGGTGTTTTCTAGATAGAGAGTTGTAATACAAAAATGAAAGGTTAGATTGAAAAGCACCACCCCTTCCAAGGATGGAAGGGGTATTTATAGTTACAAATGATGCGCCCTCCTGTCGGGCTGTGGATCAGGCATACAGTGGGTAAAGACCCGTCCTTCTTCCACGGTGTTACACTAAACTAAACTACGCTACAAACTAACTAATTAACTACTAAATAACATAAATAACTACAAGTCTACGAGCTAACATATGCTAGACCATAATTGGGGTGACCGACACTTTCACATGGAATTTCCAATTCCTAACACAATACAATTGCATGGGGGAGGAGACAATAATACCTACATTGGGGTGTGCGAGCTTTCTTACTTTTAGGCTTCTGCTTGTGGAAAATTGGCCGCCATTGTTACCTATAGTTAAAAAACTAATGTTAGCAAAAAAGAAGCATATAAGCACAAGAAGATTTGATATCAAAATATAGGTACTGGATTGTTAATATTTGAACAGATGAGCTAGAAAGCCAAAATAACCTTTCTTTGAAAAATTCCCTCTTCAACATTAGGCCTGTAGTTAAATAGAATTATTATCAAAATAGAACCATTAGTGATACAAAAATAACATGAATCAATATAAGTAAATGGATGGAAACTGCAACCTATGTATAATAGGAAATTAAGTGAGGCATAAGATGATAAAATATACCCTGTAATGAGAGACTGTCCAATATGATGTACTACTCATTATGCTTGCATTTATATATTATTGAGCAATCTTGAATACATACCTGCAACAACCAAAGTATTTATTTTTTATAAGTTGAATATTATATATCATGTGATAATTATTACCTCAATGACAAAAACTGTAATAGTCACATGTTGAATAACTGGTAAAAGCTCGAACAGGTCAATTATGGTTATGATTAAAGGACTGTGGGTAAGTCCTACCTAGTCCAGTCAGTCCTATTTACGGTTGAATACCAGTTTTAATCCCGATCCAAAATTCAGCGCATAGTCTTAACTCTTAACTAAACAAATTATCAATAGATTCAAGTTAAATATCGTTACCAGGCCTAACCACCGCGAGACCTGCAGCCTGGGGTCTAGGAGTTTCCACTTTTCGCAACCATCCTTACCTTGAATATTTTTTGAGCATATTTCCTGCTACTTTTGTTCCATATCTGTTAGCCCAAAGTGCGTCAGCAACAATAAACTGCAAAAGCAGTGCCCAACTTTAGTAAAGTGCAACAACACTTACCATATCCGCATACATACAAAAAAAATAAATAGCGAACCGCACCCTCTTCCAAGGTGGCATGTCAGCCTTCGCGGAAGGGTCTCTAAGTGGTGGTTATAGTGGTCACGTTAGGTTTGACTTGTCGAAAAACTGCATACCAATAGACCAGTCATAAGATGCTAATTCATATTTCCACGTAGACTTTTTTATGAAAGCCTAAATAAGAGAAGCATCCCTATTCTCTAAAAGAAGTGCTAATTAAGAGCAATGATGGTGGAATAAAACGACATACATAGTTAAAGTCAAAGTGAAACTATAAGTTTTAGAAAAATGAATTTAGGAACTCATACTCAACGCCTGAGTTTTTCTTCGCTTATCGGGAGTGAGAAAAGTAGTTGGAGGAACAACCTTTGCAGGTCTGCAAGTATACCCTTGTCGACCCAAAAGGGTAAAATTCTTTGGTAGTTTACCCGTCTTGTTTGTCGTTCCCGCTAGACCAACACTGAGTTGGAAAGCTGAGACCGAAGCAGACGGATATTGACCCCATGCAGCCACGACCCCACCTTTGCAACATTAGAGCAGAGAACATGAGCGAGGCTTCTGGATTGCCAAAGCATGGCCACGGACTCTTCAAGATTATTAATTTGTTTAAAAATCTTTATCATTAGTTGGTATACATTCCTATGATCTCCGGTATCATCCTGTAAATAAAATCATGTTATTAAAAAAAGAGTCTAAATACAGGATGGAAAAATAATGCCAATGAGAGAAGGAACCTTCAATATTAGCAAGTCGCTAACGTGTTCAAACAGTCTAAAATTATTTTGACCCATACAAGTATGCTCAATGAAGTTGCAATGGTAATTGTTCGACCAATGATTTAAAGCACTCAATATATCTTCAACATAATTCTGTGCACTAGAAAAAAATAAACATCATATTTGTAGTTAAAAGTTTGACCCGTTCAAAGATAGTCGTGGCATTTTTTGAAGTTGAAGTGTATTGACCTGTGCACTAATAATTTCTTTCTCTAGACTTCAAAACGTTTAAGCATTTGATCAAATCATTAAATGAATTTTCTTTTGTAATAAGTGAAAGCACATCCAAACACTATTTTCTACGGCTAATTATATGATTCAGAATATTCAGGATCACAAAAAATATCAAACCACGCATCAAACACACAGTACTCGTGTAGAATTGTGTCGCATACAAATTAAAAATATATGACAGGACTAACCTTTATCATTGTCTAGTGCCACAACTTGTCCTAACCCTTCTACTTCTCGAGCATATCTTATAGCTCTTAATCAAGTATCTGATAGAGCTTACATTATTTCATGAAGAAAAAAGATATTATTTGTTCATTATTTAAACCAATATAAGCACTAATAAGCTGATGGGAAAGCTGAAAATAAGAAATAAGCACTTTAGTCCTAACTGATTTCAAAACAGGCTATCACAGCCACTTTAAGCCTTTCTCAAAGCTAGAAAACAAAAGCTTATGGCCAAAATCAAATTGCAACCGCAAGCCAGCTCAGCAGAGAGCTTATAAAACCAATTTTTGAGTCTTGAAGAGCTTCTGAGAGCTTTTGAGAAGTTTTTTTTTTAAAAGGCTGTGCAGCTGAGTGTGTGCTGACACAGGACAAATTTGTGACAGAAGCCCAACTTTAAGCCAATTAAAAGCTGTTAAAGAAAAATTCTAAAAATAAAAAAAAGTGCTAGCTTATAACCTATCTTCCAAACTCTAAAATCCCAAAGTATCAACTAATTTGGACTTAAAAATGAGTAAATAAAAAATGTAAAAGAGAAGCTACTTGAAACTGATTTGATTTTTCGACTTTTTCTAAAAACTTTGCAAATTTGACTAAAATGAGTTTTGATTTAATCTAAGTGACTGAATATGATGTAATAAGACCTAAATAAGCTAAAGTGATTATATATAAACCTATATGTACTTATGCAAGCTACTTATCAACTGATATGCAGAAATGATGGACAGTAAAACTTGTTCTTGTTGGGATGGAGCAACTGGGCCTTTCATTGCTTTCACAATCAGGTCACGCACAGCTGTTCCACGGCTTGTGTCAGCACACATCCCAAAATCCCAAAGTGGTTCGTGAGTGTTGTTGGGGTTAACCCAAACCAATTCACCTTCCAATAAACAAATAACATTACTCCGTACTCACCCGATATCATAGTCTTGCTCCATCTGGTAACTACGTTAATTGGGCGAATTTTAACTTGATTAACATGTTACACGTTTATTTTTTTAATGTTCTCGACCACACTTATAAGCACATATTCGATTTCGACCAACTGGACAATCAGGACGTTCATCATTACATTGAATACCTGGTTTCTTTCTAAACTCAGTATCTGTGGTCACTTTTGGATGTGCGTGGTCTTGATTTTAGATATTCATTAAACACGGTTTGAGGTTGTAAGTAAAGTATGTTTTGTTTGATTTCACTACTACATAAAAGCCGTCGCTCTAAGCCAGTTTTTGAACCCGTCTCTATGAGGGGAGCTCACCATGTGAAGATCGTATATTGACTGGGTCAATTTAAAAGATTGAAAAATCATTATAGAGACTGGTCTTTATCCGGGCTGTTTAAGATTGCTTAGTTAAATTTTTATAGATGGACCATATGGGATTGCTTAGAGTTTCTGTAGATTTACAATGTGATGCTTTCAGATTGCTTATTGAAGTTTCTTATAGGGATTGTTAGTAAGAGTGTAACAATAAGTAATCCCAAGCAACCCCAAAACCAATACAGTAAGTATATTAACCTCTAAGTATATTAACCTCTAAGTTTTAACTTCTAGATATTCAACGTCCATATCATACTACATATCAGCCAGATCCATGTATTGGTCATACTTCAGTTACCTCACAAAGGGAGCGGCTAATACTTGAAAAACTGCAAGTCATATTCTGATATAATTTCACATACATGGTAAAATATAGTAGCAAACACATAACGGCGCAAACATCAAAATACCGTTTGCAACGAAAACAAAAAATAGACCCAACAACCTATTGCATATTTAAAAACATTAAGCAAACATAATCCATCATTTTTTAAACATAGCACGCACCGATTGTTTATCGTTACTGCATTTGATGATTCATCAGGTTGGTTCCGGTTGAGAAGGTCGGCGTATGATGACATGGCTTCTGGTTTGTTTCCTAACAGCTGAAGTAAAACTGTTGATTCAGTTTAAAATTTCATAGAGCATAAATAGAACTTTAAATGATACTTGTTACCTGTTATACATAGGCCCAACCGCACAGCTACGAGTGCCAACTTGATCACTATATCATCATCAGCTAAATTAACCTCTTCTGTCAAAAGGGTGGGCTAGCTTCATAATATTTACTTGACAGATTCTAACCGGACGTAGATAAATAATGAATGACGCAAAATATCTTAAACACGATATTGAGAAAAATAAAGCATTCATGTAATATATGTAAAAAACAACAATAAAAAGTGTGAAAAAATGAGCCAAAGCAATACGAAACATCAGAAATAGTGTTATGACTTGTAGTTGCAATGTTGCTTATTCAAACTAATCACAAATTCTAAAGTTATTTTACCTCTATAAATACTTGAATAATCATATTTTTCTAACCACTTATACATTTTAAATACAACCTGCTCCATTGCAATGTGTAGTATCTCTTAAAATTATCATTCAGAATTTTTTGTTTTGGTCATGCTTAACATGATAAATAATAATATTAAAAGAAAATAAAAATCTTTTCAAGGTAAACCCATTTTCGGACAATTTAAACTTGTTAAAAAACTGTTTCAAACCTACATGTTTGACCTATTGCCCGGGATGTCCATCTCACAACTCTTAGTAACGCTTGTCTTATCTGATAGATGCTAAAAAGTTGGTGGTGGTGTATTTAGGACCAGAAAAAACCTGGTGTTAGTAGCAGATCAAAGCTAGTATCGAGTAACACGATCAACGCACCTTTATTGACATTGAATTCTAGTAACTGTTATTCAAATGGGATAATAAACCTTGAACCAACAATGACATCTTCATTGCTAAATGTAAAATCAAGGCAATATATATGCAGTAACATTGTTTTTAAATGATCATAAGGATGATGAGGCTTAGCCACTTTTCAATGGAAGTTTATTTACCTATCAAGTGTGTTAGTGCAATCATACGTCTACAATTCGATCAGGCCATTGTGTCTTATTCACTACTATTAGCGATGTCACGCTGTTTGCTTGCTGTCATGGTGATTGCTTGGCAGCTTCCAGGGGGTGTTTGGTTGCTGAAGTCAAACGTATGCTACAAATAGCAAGGACTCCATATAAATTGTGCTCACTATTTACATCATTTCTGCATAGTTTTTCAGTTCAGGGAAAGGAAACATTTAGAAAAATGAGATAAACTTACATTACTATATCAATACATGACTTAGACCCCGACTACAAAGAAAACACACCAATACAACTTCTAGGACATCCATTATATCCACATAAATACACAACTTTTAGCACTGATTTACATGATATCAACCCACGTTACCTTTTTGTCCCTAGTGGTTGATGAACCAGAAGGGGGTTCACCAGCCGGCACCATTGCACCATCAGTTCCCCACATATCAGTCCAAGGAAGTGTCCACATGTCCCAGTCTCCGTCGCATTTCCATCCTAAGTGACCAAAAGCCTCAAGCCCTATTAGCACAACAAATAGCTATGGTTATAAACACTATCTTCAAAAACATCTACACTTGATCTTTGTAATATAGAATGCCTGCATTCTCGAGAGATTTGAACCCATCATTCCAACCAGGTATATGCTTTTCTTCGAACATGTCTAGTTCATCTAAGTAATTATAAATAGCATAAGGTCTTGATTAACTCAACAAAAGTAACGTGTAACTTATAAAAAAAGAACATACCTTCATTAAGATTATGTAGAATTTGAAAGGAATCCCCATTGCCATCCGGGTTGCATTTTTTTGTCTGTGTATGACCCTTCACAACCATAAAAAGTTACTAAAGTATATTTAAATATATTCAAACAACCTTAAAACATAAGTAAAATGATCAAACAAAGTGAATAAAGAGTTGCATACTTTCTCATGTATTCCTCTAGAGATAGTATGCAATGCTTGCCCAGCAGTCTTATCTTCTTCTTTGATTTCAAGAAGCATCACCTGCGCACCACAGTATTTTAAATAGGATCACATAAGACCGAGTTCGTGGATTTCCAATGTTCTAGTAAATTATCAGAAGTAAAGAACAGAAGAAAAAGAACTACAAACGGCTATGAAGTCGAGACTGCACATATGACCAGCATTCTCTTGTGACAACTCTGATTCACACCCCTGCCCATCTGATTCACAATCCTGCCCATCTGATTCACTCTCTTGCTGGTGTATATCAGCTTGCAAAGATTCATCGATACCAACTGCTTCTAAAATACCACTTGATGGTGTATATCTGTTTTCCATCCTTGAAATATAGTTGATGCTTTATCAGATTCTTGGTTACCTATTTGACAATGATAAAATATTAACATCAACTCAAAATTAAGCACTTTATGCATAAAAACACTTCATATTCATTATCTTCTTATCCTACGGTGGCAAACAAAAATTTACTTGTTTTGGTATGACAATATATAACTACTAAATGATGATTAAATCTTATAGAGGTTCTGGGATGATTAAATGCTACAGATCCTGATATTCCTCAGTCAAGTACCATCTAAAGATTTTTTGAGATAGATTTTTTGGGATGATTAACTGGTTTCGCTATAGGCATCTGGAACAATTTATTGTTTTGCTTTCCAAGAGCGTTTTTTCTGCCATACAGTCAAAAACATTAGTCCCACTCCTAATGAGTTTGACCACTACTGTCTGCATGTAGTTTTTGTAAACTCAAGTCCCACTATTTTGGGTGACCGGCTATACACATTTACATATGCATAAAGTAATTGGGATTTGGAGATACTTACCTTTCTAGGATCCATTTTCTCTTGCACCAGACTATGGCAACAACATATAAAAGATGCTACCTGTGGTACCACCACTAACAGTCCATACGTGAGCAGAAATCATTGAGTTCCAAGAAACAACGTCTTTGAATTTCATCATGTGGAAAACCTTCAATGACCAATCTAAAACCTCACATTTTGCATACAAAGCAATAAGTGCATTCCCTAATGACGTCTCGTGGATATAGCGAGACTTGAGTATGTATCCATGTACCTCTTTTCCATGTCTGATGTCAGAAATGCCAGCACATATCTTTAACACAATGCTTAATGTATAAACATCTGGAGGTAAACCTGACACAAGCATCTTAGAGAACAGATCTAATCCGTGTACTGAACACCCGTTCAAATGAAAGGCACAAATCATTGAATTCCATGATATCGAATTTTTTGCAATTTGTATCGGTAAAGACACTGTAAGCCTCATCTATTAAATTATGTTTAGAAAGACTTGAAATCAAGGCATTTGACACTTCGGTTTTTGAAATAAGACCGTCTTTGATCACAACAGCAAGAATCATCTTGATACTCATCCCAGAATCCAATGTTGCTAATAGGCCTCCAATAGTAAACTCATCTGGTTCAATTTCTTGATGCTGCATCTGCATGTAGGCCGAGATCGCCTCTTTTGATAAACCCACTTGAGCATAGCTTGTTATGGAACCAATGATTCGGTTGCTTCATGCTTGTGGAACAAATGTTCAGTTGCTTCATATTTTTGCCTCTTTTGATAAACCCACTTGAGCATAGCTTGTTGTGGAACAAATTTGTAAGTATAAGTAATTGAATACAAAAAAATTTCTTTTTATAAAAACAACAGGAGAAAATATGATGAACCCCGACTCAAACTGTGCTCATAGAATATACTTTGGGCTTTGCATGCCAAAAGATTGTAATGGTGATTGCATACAAAGAGGTTATAATCGTGGCTTCTTTTTAATGACGCCACTTCCACAACCTGTTTTAGACTGCATGTGTTGTGATCCTTAGAGAGAAAAATGCATACAACTGTATTGCATGTGATTAATTGATATTCGAGAAGTTATCATTTAAATAAAATAAATAACATGTATGTCTATGTTTTATTTTAATCTTCTCCACTTATGTGACATTAATAGTTTCGTTTTCTTAAATGATCAAATGCTTGGAAAATAAATACTAATTAGAAGTACCTGATCACCAGAAAAGTTCTCTAGAAACTTTCCTGTAACATACACTTCAGCAAACGCCTGCTTCTAACTCTTGGGTGAGACCCTTTGTACCAACCTCGCAAAGAAATCAGAAACCTAAAACGATAGAATAACGGGTTGTGTTGACCATGCTTCGTGCACTTTGATAAGCTTTATACGAAAGGCTGCATAAGATGAGAAAAACTCATAAACTTCCAACTGAAAAGATGGTAAGTTCTATTAAATTATGTTTAGAAAGACTTGAAATCAAGGCATTTGACACTTCGGTTTTTGAAATAAGGCCGTCTTTGATCACCACAGCAAGAATCATCTCGATACTCATCTCAGAATCCAATGTTGCTAATAGGCCTCCAATAGTAAACTCAACTGGTTCAATTCCTTGATGTTGCATCTGCATATAGGCCGAGATCGCCTCTTTTGATAAACCCACTTGAGCATAGCTTGTTATGGAACAAATGCTTCGGTTGCTTCATGCTTGTGGAATGCTTGTGGAACAAATGCTTCGGTTGCTTCATATTTTCGCCTCTTTTGATAAACCCACTTGAGCATAGCTTGTTGTGGAACAAATTTGTAAGTATAAGTAACTGAATACAAAAAATTTTCTTTTTATAAAAACAACAGGAGAAAATATGATGAACCCCGACTCGAACTGTGCTCATAGAATATACTTTGGGCTTTGCATGCCAAAAGATTGTAATGGTGATTGCATACAAAGAGGTTATAATCGTGGCTTCTGTTTAATGACTCCACTTCCACAACCAGTTTTAAACTGCATGTATTGTGATCCTTAGAGAGAAAAATGCATACAATTGTATTGCATGGGATTAATTAATATTCGAGAAGTTATCATTTAAATAAAATAAATAACATGTATGTCTATGTTTTATTTTAATCTTCTCCACTTATGTGACATTAATAGTTTCGTTTTCTTAAATGATCAAATGCTTGGAAAATAAATACTAATTAGAAGTACCTGATCACCAGAAAAGTTCTCTAGAAACTTTCCTGTAACATCACTTCAGCAAACGCCTGCTAGTAACTCTTTGGTGAGACCCTTTGTACCAACCTCGCAAAGAAATCAGAAACCTGAAACGATCGAATAACGGGTTGTGTTGACCATGCTTCGGGCACTTTGATAAGCTTTCTACGAAAGGCTGCATAATATGAGAAAAACTCATAAACTTCCAACTGAAAAGATGGTAAGTTCTATTAAATTATGTTTATAAAGACTTGGAATCAAGGCATTTGACACTTCGGTTTTTGAAATAAGATCGTCTTTGATCACAACAGCAAGAATCATCTTGATACTCATCTCAGAATCCAATGTTGCTAATAGGCCTCCAATAAAAAAAAGATATTAGGGTTTTTGAGAAAAATTATATTATGAATGAACGGCATATTTTTTATTTGATTAGGGTTACCTAGTTGTAGGGACTTGATGAGTGTCTAAATACTCATCATTTTTGTACTATCTAGACTGCAAAAACATCTGAAAACACTCAGAAATGCATCAAAATGATGAAAATATCACAAACAAGTGTTTTATGTGTTTTAAATGCAAAAATGCCAAAATCTGGTGAAAAATGTATTAAGTTTGCATAATTGGCAGTTTTAGTCCCCCAAGTTTCAAAAGTTGTCAAATCTAGTCCACTGGTAATTCAAAAAACTTTTAAAATGTCATTTAAGGTCCATGGGATTCAAAAGTTGTCAAAATAAACCCTTTAAAGTTTAAAATTTACAAAATGACAACTTTAGTCCCTAAACTTTGAAAATTGTCAAATATGGTCCTTGGTTAATTTAAAAAGGTGAAAATTATCAAAAATAAACCTTGTACTATTAATAAATGACAAAATTGATCCTTATGGTAAACTTTTGGAAAATTACATGTTTGGTCCCTTAAGTTTCAAAAATGACATAAAAGGCCCTTGGATTTACAAAAATGGAAAATAATCAATAATGGTCCTTGTACTAATCATAAATGGCAGGTTTGGTCCTTGTGAGAGCTATGGAAAATAGGCAAGATTGGTTCATCAAGTTTGGACAAATTACAATTTCGGTCCTTGTGTTATAACTAAACCAACCGGACCCTTTATGTTATTAAATAACAAATCCAACCCAAATCCACTTAACCCAGCTTGCCCAACACCCCAAGCCCAAAACCAACTTACGTTTAAAAATAAACCCGCCCACTGTTCACCCTCCTTCAACCTTTCCACCTGCTACCACTCAATCTACTCCACCTGCTACCTTCACCCTTTCCCACCTTGTCCCCTCCACCTTTACAACATCCCAAAAGCAATTAATGCTCCCTCCCCTAAAACACGTTACCAGAACCTGCTAGCAAGACTTTTGGCGCCAAAAAAGCCATTTAAACGGCTAGGATTAATTTGACTAAATCAAGGGCTCAAATTAGTTGGGAAAGTCTCACAAAACTGCAAAGACTTCAAAGAGTCATTATAAAGAGAGAGAGAGATGAGGAGGTAGTAGTTAAAAGTAGTGTAAATTAGTTTAGAATAAGTCGTTTTAGTTAATTTTTCAATTCCAGTATATTTCAAAGCTTTCAAGCTTTTTGTTAAGTTATATTATTGTAATAAAAACTTATTTTCAGTGTTAATTTCAGCTAAAGTCTACAAATTTAGTTTATGCTTATTTCCTAGTTCATATTTTCAAAATTCTCAATGGTTGTTATTTGTTGTTATTATTGCTTCTTAAAGCTCTTATAAGCTCTTGAAAAAGCTTATAAGCTGTGAGAAACATTAAAATTCCAGTTTAGATTCACAATTCAGAAATTCACATAAATCACCAATAAATTAGTTAAAAATAAAAATGCCATGGAGAGGATGCCAGAGATTGAAGCAAGGTTGAATTTGGATTTCTTATTGGTTTAGAAGCTTTATGGAAAGCTAATAGGGGTGTCCTCAGTTCTAAATTCTCAGTTTTGAGCATAAAAGTCATTTGTAAGCCATTTATTTGAACTTTGCATTTCATAGTTTATGTGCTTAAGGCATGTTAATTCTAGTCTAATACTGTCTCAATATGGTTAATTTCAGTTAATCAATAAGTCATTTCTTTGTAAAAACTTGTTTTAGTGATAAAAGCTTCAAAACAGTCCTTATATAGGGGTGTTTGGATCTGCATGTTAATCTGTGTTAGAAGTCAATTGAGTTGTTAATTATTGTTGTTCTGTGTCACTATAGTTCCTAATAACTCATTGTAGTCATAAAATCTAATGCTTGTCTTATAAAAAGTCAAATTCATCCTAATCTCATCTTTGTTAGTTAACTGTTAGAGTTTTTAAATGCAAACTTCACCATAGTAGCTTAAAACTTGGTCCTTTAGCTTAAAATCATCTTAATATAGTTTAACATAACTTATTCAGTCCACAAGATTGATCACAAGTTCATAAAAGTCAACTAGTTAGTGTATTTAAAAAGTCAAAATTTTCTAATACCAGTTTTTGAATAAAATTTAGAATTTTACTGTGTATTCATTATTAATATCTAGCTTAAATCCTTTTGGGATATTAATATTTAGCTGCTAAATTAAATTAGAAAAATACTAGCTGGTATCTTATTAGCTTATAAACTGCTTATCTACTTGTTTCTTTTGAGTCCCTTAACTGAGAAAGTGCCCTGTGCACAGATTTGGTACCCAATTTCATAAGCTCCTCAAGAGCTTATTAGTGTAAGCCAAACCTTGTAAAATAGCTTTTTAGAGAGTTTAACTGGTATACTTGTTGAATCCAGTTGTTGTTTTCATTTCCTAGCTTATTTAGGTGCTTTAAAATAAGCTAGAAGTTGCCTAGAAACCCATAAGTATCCTGTTTATTCAGTTAAGCTTATGCTTATTTATAGCTTGTTTAGTGTTTATTTCTAGATTGATTAGCTTTTTCAGTATTAATATTAGCTTAATAATAGTTTCTTAGCTTATTCCAGTTTATTATTGCTTATTTAGTAGCTTATTAAGCCATTTAGTTAATACTTGTGCTTATTTTCCTTTTCTTGTTCCTTGTTGAGATTTTCAGGGCTTATTAGTGCTTATTAGTGTTTTTCATAAAGAGTTGTAGTTATAAAAAGTGCTTATCTCTTTGTACTTAATAAGTTTCAAAAAGAAATATCGAAAATAAAAATATTTTGCAAAAGGGAGAGTCGAGGGTCAACACGAGACCTCCCCTTATGAGAGTGATTAGATGTACACGGATGCCATGCGCTTGGGACTTGTCTTGGTTTTATTTTGCAAAATCTATTACTTATATACACTTTGTCCAGTTTAGCTTATTTGGTTGTTTTAGCTTATTTCTAGCTTATTCGAGCTAGATTTTTCCATTTTTGTATTTTTCATAAGTTTGTATTAGTATTAAGTATTTTATAAAAAAGTTTCAGATTTTTCCAAATAGTTTTAGTATTTTTTAACATTTAACTAGTGTAAAATCTTATTTAATTCATAATAAAAAATATAAAAGTCTAAAAAATATAAATCTTTTTTCTAAAATTTTATTTTGTCATATAGTACGTAATAAAATTGTTTTTACACTTGTAGGACTTTTATTTCATAAATTTTACGTTTTTGCTTGCGCACTCGCGTAATTTTTATACTTTTCGTACGTTTTCATTTTAAGTCACGTTTTTAGATAATTTAAGTTTATGTTTTAGTTAAAATAGTTTATTTAAGTCATTTTATTTTATAAAACACAAAAACATCATTGTAAAAAATAGTGATAGCGTTTATTTAATATATTTTAACTTTTTAATTTCTTTTAATTTGCATTTAAGTCGCTGTAATTTGTTAATCTTTTCTTTAGGTAATTATCCATCAAAAACCTTACTGATCACTATCCTTAGTGATCATTCTATCATCTGATCAAGTGTTTATACACCAATTCATCCTCCGTGGGACTTAACGACCCGGGAATACACTATATTCCTCTGATCTAAATTGCATTTGGTTTCTGAGCTGTTTTGAGTTTGTTACGGTTGGTCATTCACAAGTGGCTGGCTTGAGTTATATAACTTGACGGTTCAGCACCAATCAGGACTCTCCTACTTATCTCATATAATTGGTTGGATAGGTTTATAGATTATAATATGCAACATAATTATCAAAATAACTTGTTGCCTAAGTGGTAAACACACTTGTTATTTATCCAAATAACCAAAGTTCAATCCTTGCAAAGCTCTTTTTTTATAAATAATTTTCGAAAGTAACTATTAAAAATCCGAAATTTACATAATATTTAATTAAATTAAAAATATATTGCTTAGATGGACAACTAATGATTACATGGCATTGAGGTGGCAATTGTGGAATAATCTACGTGTCATGCCTCCTGTTATATATAATATAGAGATATATATAGGCTTTGGATCAAATAAAAAGTTTTTAAGGATAAAAAGTGTTGTATGTGTGTCAATAATACGTCAATTATGTGTCAATTACAATAAGTTTTACGCAAGTGTGTCAACATATAGAGTTGTGTGTCAAATGTGTCATTAATACTTCAATTTAATATCATTAATACACCAATTTAATCTCATAATCCTATGGCTAGAATTCCTTCCTATACTTTTTACCATTTTTGACTTTTCACAATAACCAATATATATATATATATATATATATAGGGGAAGGTTAATGTGAGAGATTTATTAAAGTTGAAAAAATAAGAACAATTGTGGACCGTTGGATCATAATATTTGTGTTAAATGAGATTAATGTTTGTTGAATGGCATTTGTGTAATTAACAACAACTCTAGGGGCTTATGTACCACACTTTATCTAAAAAAAGAGAGCTGGCTATTTCTATAACATTCATCGAAATAAATGTTTTTGAGATTTGACTTAATGGTCAAAGAAGCAGATCATCAGTTACATAAAAAAGTCCGACATTCAAGTTCTCTACAAATCAAAAGGAGATTATCAAAAATTATCACCGGCTACAATTTGGGGATTTCATTCGAGTACCAACTAATTAAAACCTAGGGTTATAAAAGCATGGATAGAATAGAAGATGACCAAGGTATTGGCAGTTTACCTCCAATTTTGTTCGGTAAGTGATCCATCTTTGTAATTCCAGCTTGTGTTTGTGTTTATTGTATTGTGTTAGAATATACTAAGATAAACCCCTTATTGCATGTTGATTTTATAGTTCAAAGAAGTACAAGGTTAAAGTGACCAAATGGCGAAAGAGGATGGCGGATATGCTGGCATCATTGATTTAACTAGTGATCACAAAAGTGTTAGTGTACCAGGTATGAATATACCTAATTGCAAACTTATTGTTATTGTGTATGTGGAAATGTGTATGTTATTGTGTGTCATAATTTTGTCAGCCTAAATGTGTATATGTGTATGTTATATGTGTTATTCTTGTGTGTTGTTAGTAAGAGCATTAGATTCATGTTTTTGGTGTACCATTGTGTTTTAGTTATAAAGAGGTGTTAAATGTGAAGCAGAAAACTTTTCATTCTTTAGAAAAAAACTCAGTTACTGATACAAAGATTAATGAGTGTGTTTTTTTGTAAAATGCGATATATGTAAGTTGTCGTAAAGCAAGGCCAATTTTGGAACTCAATTTGTTGATTAAAACCCACTCGGGAAATCAGCTTGTTAATAACGTGCTACTGACCCAAACAGACAAATCAAGCGGTTTAATTTGTATGTGTACCATAAAACTTGTATGTATGATAGTAAGATCTTGATTTAGTCAGTTGCATAATACGTAAATATGTGCTGCTACATACATCCATAGAAAGGCTTGTAATTTTGGCTGATAAAAACAACATTTTTTTGTTTAAATATACATGTAGCAAGCTGACGGAGGATGGATGTTCAAGTTGAATTTTTTGGTTCTATACTTCACATCAATTGGAGAAGCAAACAAGAATGCTACTGTCAATTTGAGGTTTATGAACTGTATAGAGGCCGAAAATGATATTCCTCAATTTGATTGGTGTACGTACGTTCTTGAATGCCTGGTGAGGACTAAGAAAAGCTGGGTTAGGACTTCCCATTACTGCTGGCCCGTGATCATTTTGCTGGTATGTTATTTAATATAATATACAAGTTTGTTTATTTTTATTTTTTTAAATGAAATTTGTGATACATTGAAATATTTAATGATGTGACAGATTGTGTACGCCAACTGGATAAGACAAAAGACAAAAAATGGGAATGTTGAGATGCCTTTAGTAAACAATTGGACAGTTGAACTCTTGAACAAACTTGAGGAAGACCCGGTTGAATCCAAAGAACGTGGAGGTAAAATTGCACAGTTTTAAAGAAGTATTCATAGAATATATGTGTAGGTTGATATGTTGGTGTGATACGTTGCATGTTCAATGTACCATGAAATCCATTGTATATTATCCTGCTTATTTGATGATATATTAATTGTATAGTATCACTAGTTTTTTAAAAAGCAACTTGTTGATTCACATGAATGCTGATATAGTGATGATACAACAACGCTGCAAAATGCATTTTTTGATGCACTGACACATTAATGATACCAAACCTATCAGGATACACTGGCACACTTGTGTTGGTTATAATACTACAGTATGATAGCCGTTTGATGATACAATAAATGTGCCATCTAAGAATTTGATGGTCTGATGATGTTAGTACTATACATGGTTTGGTGATGTATCACATAGGTTAATAATGCAATTTGATAGTATTGTACGTGCTACACTAACACACCGGTGTTGTCGGAAAGTTAGAGCAGCATATATTTTTTTGCTGATACCATGAATGTTCCATTTAAATAGTAGGTTAAAAAGGTAATTGCTGATATATCCCATAGTACAGTAGCTTAAAATTTAAATATAATTTCTTGGTACATTTGTACGTTGGTGTGTTAGTAAGAAATAATAGTGCACTTATGCGTATGTTTGATCAACTTGAAAATGCAAAATATAAGTTGTAAACTAGAAACATATCTTTTTTCTTATGAGTATAACTTAATGCACTTTTTACAGGCTAGTTTACTTGAT
The DNA here is from genome assembly GCA_910596185.1 of Chrysanthemum makinoi. NCBI lineage: Eukaryota > Viridiplantae > Streptophyta > Magnoliopsida > Asterales > Asteraceae > Chrysanthemum > Chrysanthemum makinoi. The sequence goes on from OU343223.1 coordinate 191,654,656, forward strand.
GTATATATAGTTAAACCATGGAATGTAGATCTGTCCCAGACACCATTTTTTATGTGTACATGTAATGTATATATTGGCCAAACACAAAGAACATGGTACACAATATTAATTGTATTCCGATATGTCATTGATTTTGGTTTGTAAAACAGGAGGTTAAGAAGAGTGTTGCGGCAAAATTCAAGATGGCGGGGGAACTTATAGATGAGGCCTTAGGCGCTTGAACAAATTCTAAATGATGCAATACTTGTTGAATTGAAGGCATTAAGAGATGTTTTGTTTGGTTTACGTAAGTATAGTGAGCAAGGTAATGAAAATAAAAAAGCATATGAGGATGGAAATGATGGGGAATGCTTCACTCCGGAGCAGGATGTACCAAAGACTTAGAGTTTCAAAGAAACGAATGAGCCATGTAGCGTATAGTGATCTTGTCCCATTCCTGGTACATTAGTGTGTGAATAAAGTGTGACATTATTGGTTGACTTGTATGCGGGTAAATCATGTATAGTAAGTGCTCACCAGTTACAAGTATTCTTAATCTGGGAAATATGGATCTGTGACATTGTCTGGGCGACTGGAATGGGTCTTTTTGTCGCATTCATGAGTGTTTGGGATATATTTGTTGTTGTACAGATATTTGCAAAAATAATATGGTGTAAACTAACTATAGTTGTCAAAAAATGCAACAGATTGCAAGGTTTGAAGATTTCCTCACCTTTGAAAATCATCTAGCAAAAGGATTAATGAGGACTACTAAGCCCAAGATCTTACGTTTGGGATGTATGAAAAAAGCAAAATTCATTGACTGTGGAGTTTTTGCGATGTGACACATGGAGACCTACCTTGGTGGCGAGGAATATGATGATCTTTGTGGTTTAAGATGAAAAGGGAGTGCTCAAAAGCTGCAACTTGAAGAGCTTCGTAAGAAGTATGCTGCAAAAGTTTTATTGTCAGACATAAACGAGAAGAAAGCAGATTTTGAAGTTGAAGTCGAAGCATTCAAAATGCTTCCTTTAGAAGAAAACAAAGATTAGAGGTTGGTTCGTTTGAAATATTAAAGGCTCATGTTACGAGTATGCTTTAGGTTCCTTTGAAGCATCCAGTTTGTGTTTTGAACAAGGGGTTTGCATATATTTTTAGTAAGTGTTATGTTATAGGTACTAGTAACAGGTTCGGTTAAAGCAACCAATTAGTTATTTGAACAATCGGTTGGCATTTAGGGTCCTTTTGTTTTATAATGCTTGGTGTAGCACAAATTTCGAACATCTGTTATGTTCATCCACATCAAAGTTAAACTGATGTGTATCAATTATCTTAAATTATCGTTTATGCAATGATATCTATATTCAATATTGTTGTTTCCATGGAAGATTCAAATTTATATGGTACAGTGCTTAAGTATTTTTTTTAGGTTTCGTAATTTGACCCATGTTAATTTGTGTTAAACCCGAATGTTTATATTGGTCGGGAGTTGACACATTTGGTCAGCCAAGTTTATGGGGTGTATGACACATTTGGTCCACCAAGTTTGTGGATGCTTGACACATTCAGTCAGCCAAGTTTAAACATCTGGTAATATATTTGTAAATTTTCATAATTTGACCCATGTTTCTAGTAGTGCTAGTGTTTATTTGACCCATGTTTTCTAATTTAAATGCATATGGTTCAGCTAATTCAGGTTTTTTAAGGTTTCCTAATTTGACCCATGTTAATGTGACCCATGTTAATTTTCCACATTTGGGTCAGCCAAGTGTATGGATGTATGACACATTTTGTTAGTCAGGTTTATGGATGGTTGACACATTGTGTCAGCTAAGTGTACACATCTAGTCATATATTTTTAAGGTTTCCTAATTTGACCCATGTTGATTTACTATGTGCGAGTGTTAATCTGACCCATGTTGATTTACTATATTGACCGAGAGTTGGGGTACAAAACATGTTATTTGCTAAGTCAAACCAAATTTCCTAATTTGACCCATTTTAACTTACTGTGTACTAGTGTTTGCCGACACACGTTTGTCATTTTTTGTTGTGTTTTATCTAGTGACAGCACAATAACAAGATATATGAATTTAGCATGGGTCATGATTATATGAATCATGGTGTATTATTTAAAAAGTAACTAGTGTGTGTTTGCTGATATTTTGTTGTGTGGTAGCTAATTTGACCCAGATAAGAACATGTGTATTAGTTAAAAAGTATCATAAAAAGCAAAACATGTTGCTGATATGATCCACATTTTAGTAATTGGAACTAGTTGTCCCAAACACCCCTGAAAACCAGATTCGCCTAGAGTTTTTAAAGTATTGTAAAGTCGGTAATGAATGTAACACGCATGGTACAACGAAAAATACTTGGAACCAAAAAAAATCATTTTAGTGTTTGGAAACCCATGTTGCTGATACAAACTCTTTGTCCCAAACACACCAAAAAACCATATGCATGTTACATTATATTCTCATGCTACATTATAAAAAGTGGGAAACCAACCAACAATCATTTTACTGATATGAAAACAATGTTGCTGAAACGAACCAATTATCCCAAACACCCATATATACCAAATTCCTATTAGATTAAGTATTGGGATCCTAGCGACCCATATAACACACAACAACCCATTCATTTTTTTTTCCTCATGGTGCATGATAAAAATTAGGTCCAAAACACCCATAAATACCAAATTCATATCAGATTATATAAAGTATTGGGATCCTGGTGACACATAACACACAACAACCCATCACTTTTTTTTTCTCATGGTACATGATAAAAATTAGGTACCAATTAAAAAAAATAAAAATGCATTTCATTAAAATGATTCAAAAACACAATCACGAGAAACCGAAAAAACACTTAAAAATTCTGCAAACATTGAAAGCAAAGGACTAATATTCTTTGATAGTAAAATAAAAGACAAATTTATTCTGCAACATTTTTGCGTTCGGCCATTGCTTCATCCAAATCTTTCTTCTTTTTGGGAAAGTTGCACGTTTCCTTCTTTTTATGACCTTATTAACTAACACCTAAACGGTTGGTTGTCTGTGACTTATCGGTTACTGAATTTTCAGGCTTGGGTGCGGGTTTAAAACCTTGTCTAACAAAGTAAAAGTACTTAAGCAAGGGATCCTCTTTCTTGTCATTGGTATTCTTATGACCACCCCTTCTAACCTCAAACCCACCTTCTCTTGCATAATCTTTGTAAGCCTTTAGAGCTATATCAAGTGTGTCAAATAAGGTCCCTTCCACAAATTTCATATTAACTTTGGGGACCCAAAATCTAGTACCTTTAGGAGTCGCCTGAAAACTGCCAACATGATGTTCGGGAGGTGTAAAATAACTGTCACAAAATGTGTCTTGTTCGTTATGCACTGCTCGAGGAGTTAACAGTTCTCCTACAAGAATAAGTATACTTGTTACAAAAACTAAAAAGCTACATTAACTTCCAACATAAATAGTGTTATTTAAAAAAAAACATAACATTTGTGTTCAACTCTGTATTAAACAAAGACAAAAAATAACCTTTGTGTTATAAAACACACTCATTTCATCACTTTTTTTTCTCATGGTACATGATAAAATTGGGTACCATACCTTCAACATGATGATCCACAAATTCATTCAAATCAATCATGATGTTGACACTTGCATTGGAATCATTCAACATGTTTACTGAGTTTGTGACTTGAGAATATGACCAGTGAAACCTTTAAAATGTTTAAAAATTGTAACTGAAGCTAAGAATATGGGATTTCATCATTTATACGTGATTATGATATTGGGAGCTAAAGAACCGACGAAACTGATTTTGATAATCTGACATTACTAAAATGCCCCTAAGCCCATACAAATTAGTTTTCTTTTTTTCTTTTTTGTGTTTTAATTTTTTTTGCCACTTGTCATGTTTTAATTGGTTCTCACTTTTAAAACTTTAAGAAATCTCTCATTTGATCTCAAATCTATATATATATATATATATATATATATATAGGGTAGGGTTAAAATGAAAAGTTTCTTATAATGAAAAGAATGAGAAGGCATGTGGAGGTGACATGTGTCACCTTTGCCACATCACCATGCCATGTCATGTGACATGTGTCACCCCACCCTACCCACTTTTCCGCCAAAAAAAATTTTCCACCAAAAATTTCCGCCAAAATTTATTATGCATCATAGTTATAAAATCTTGCATCACAATTATAATTGTGATGCAGTAATTTATAACCTTAATACACTAAAATCATGATTATGATGCAGTAAATTTATAACCGTGATGCAGTAACTTATAACCTTAATGCACTAATAAGTTTTGGTGCATCTTTATTATAAGTTAATAGTTCAGTGCATCAACTATGATGCACTAAAATCAAGGTTATAACCTTAAATGCACTAACATCATGATTGTGATGCAATAACTTTATAACTGTGATGCAGTCATTTATAACCTTAATGCACTAATAAGTCTTGGTGCATCTTTATTATAAGTTACTGCATCATAGTTAATAGTTAAGTGCATCAACTATGATGCACTAAAATCAATGTTATAACATTAATGCACTAAAATCATGATTGTGATGCAGTAACTTTATAACTGTGATGCGTAACTTTATAACTGTGATGCAATAATTTATAACATTAATGCACTAAAATTATGATTTGTGATGCAGTAACTTTATAACTGTGATGCAAAAAAATTGGCGGGAAATTTTTTGGCAAAAAAAAATTTTTGCCCAAAAAAATTTTTTTTGGCGGGAAATTTTTTTTTTCTTCAAAGGGGGTGGGGGTGGGGTATGGTGATGTGGCATGATGATGTGGAAAATGTGACACATGGGAGGCATCCACATGCCTTCTCATTCTTTTCATTCTAAGAAACTTTTCATAATAACCCAAACTATATATATATATATATATATATATATATATATATATATATATATATATATATATATATATATATATATCACCTCTTGACAACCAAACAAATGTATTAAATACAATTTGACTTGTATTTACTCCCACTTCAATCGTACTTGAGCCAATCTTCGAGCCAACTCTCATGCGAATATATTGTATATATTCTTATACCTATTACAAGAGCCAATACTTACTGTTGGGAATTCATATTGATTAAACCATCAATACCACAAGTACGCAGCGGATGGATTTATATTTAATGTTATGAATTAAAACACATAAATTAAAACACATAATAATATTAACCTCGAATCTATTGAAAAATAGATAACCACCAAGTCTTGATCTTGATCACGGACACTTCAATGGATCTCGTACCACCACAAAACCCTAATCAACTATAATGAGTTGATCTCTAACGTAAACACACACTACACGTCCAACGTGAGCGTTAGGATGCTAGTGCTTAACCCACGAGCTACGACCTTAACACAAATGCTAGTCGTAGAGAAGAAAAGATTCCAACTCCTTAAACAAGAGGTGTTGTACTAGAGAGAGCAAGAGAGAAATCAAATAATGCTTTGATCTTATGAGAGGTATGACTAAATGAAGACCTAGAGGCCTCCTTTTATACTAATAGGGTAGCTTAAGGAAAAAGCTACTCCTCCCCTTGCCCTAATCCATATGTCCGGCCACCATGGGTATCCATGGGACCCCATTTTGCTTTTGGTCCTTTTAAAATTTACATGTTCAAATCAAGCCAATTTTTGGACTTAACGACCGTTAACCGTTACACTAACGGACTAACGACCGTTATGTTTATTTCGTGGATTATATTAATTATAATTAATAGTATACATTAAACATATTAATTATATTTAATAAACGCTCTCTAAATATATATGTGTGTGTGATAGGCTCAATGTAATTTCCGCCGTATAACTATTGATTTCTGGCGCATAACCAACAACTCCCACTGCGCGAACGTAACAATCAATAATGTATACTAACAATGCTAAGTGTCTAGCAACACGCATTGCTCCCGAAATACTGAGTGTGGTTTCATAAAACGACTAGGTAAATGGTTTACAATTTTAAATTATCCTTTTGTTTCAGATACTTGTTGAACTATGGATATGGATCAAAGTCATTCCATATTGTTCAATTATTCTGTTTCTCGTTTTAGAAATTAATCAAGATTACCAAACGTAAAACAAGTATCATCTTGATTTACACTTTGGGCACGGCCATGTAAACATCAGATTAATTGCTGAGGGGCCCATTAGTATCATACTCCGAAGACAAGTGGAGGAACAAATTCTATTTTGACTATACGTGTCATTCATGCGCTTCAACAAACTTCTGAGAATAGCCTTTATAACCACCTTGTTCAGGATAGCGTTTGACTATAGTCAAGAAGAAAGATCCACACATGCAAGACCTGCTTGCATCTCAAGTCAGAGGACAAATAAAATAACCATTTGCGAGATATCACTTAATGACGTTGATCCATAAAGTGATGACTTCTAGGTTTGGGGAAATCCAATATCCATAGCACGTGGATAACATGTAAGTTTGGCGGACACATCCTTAGTATTCATAGAATATAACCATGTAACATATTGGATTTCACAAACACATCAAACCATGATCATACTAGGCGTATACTTTGAGGTTTTTAGAGAGAGAAAGTTTAGAGGTTTGGGAACTTAGTGAGAGAAAGTAAAAGTATTATTATGAGCTCTAACCCTCTACCTTGGGAGGTAGAGGGTATTTATAGTCTTACATAAACGCCACCTACGGGCTGTAGATCAAGCATACAGTGGGTAAAGACCCGTCCATCCTCCACGGTGTTACTAAACTAAATACTAACTAACATTAAATAACTACGACTACGAGCTTTCTAACGATTACATATACTTGAGGTGACCGACACTTTAATAACTGGATTTGCTAAATCCTAACAATCTCCCCCTAAGGGAGGTCGCCTCAAATTACAATGAATACAAACATATATAACATTAAGATTGTTCTTGGATTCTTGTTAAAGTTCTTTGATCGGTAGCTCGTAGTCTTTGATTCTTCATGTTTTGCATGTTTGGTTAATCCAAGTGGAGGTCTTTAACTGATCCACGTTATAATGAGATTTGAGCCAGCTTTGAGATCATCAGCTACCATAAATCTCTGACTCTTCCTTTGTAGTGTTGACATTATGTGATGTTGTGACTTTTGGACCGACATGCTCACATTCGGGATCATGATATCTTCTCATCAGAGTAGCGGAAGCTTTAGTTGATTCATGATATTTGCAACATAGCGAAGCATGGAGTGAAAATATCAGAGTCATTGATGCATTAAGCATGATTTCTTTAGAGATGAATGTGTGTGTGAGCATTTGCGGCTATGGATTGACCTTCTCCATTCGATCGGTACAAACGTTGGGTGTACTGCATACAACAGCTTAGCAATAAAGCGCACGAAAGTGTCTTTGATCACTTTTGTTGAATTGAGGTACACGCCCACGGTTCCCGTTGATCGACAAGTACGCCGTGATCGTATAATTCGAAAAATCTCCTTAACCGGGTTTCGCAACTGCTCTAGCCGTTCTCAAACCAGAACGTCTCAAAGAAGACAACACGGAGTGAGTGAACCAGCGAATTGAGATTCACTGATTGATGAAAAATGATTTGAAAAACAATGGTGTATTGCTTAATATATAAAGGGTTTTGCAATACAACGAAGGTTTTATGGTAAATCAAATATCAATCATAAACACCTTTTAATTTTGAAAAATTAATACATAGTCGATGTGCTAGAGAAAAGAATTTTAGGCACAACGACCGGTTTTTCAAAGGCATCCGTCAATCTATAACCTGAACCAGGATTGATTCATAATTATGAATCGCCCCATTATTTTTGTTTAGTTGTCACATGGTTGATCTATTGGATAGATCTCACGTGCCACCTACCAAGAGCTTGTTTGATGTTGGCTCTAGAAGGCTTTCCATCTCTTGTGAATATGTTTGCATATCACTCAGATGTTCTGGCAATACCACAAGGATAATGCGTAGGACTCTTAAAATATATTCTCTTTCCACATTGTGTGAAACAGAGAGTCTTCATTGACAGTGTCCTAATGAGATTTATTTGATGATCTCGTGGCTCTAGACTCAATAGTGCACATTTGGTTCCTATATCGGAGACTAGGGAGAGGGTCTCCTTCTTCAATATCACCAATCTCTAAGAGAAAGTCGATAGATTATGTAGGTTCCCCGTGAGAATGAAACAAGTCCTTTTAAGAGGAACTTGAGTGGCTTGGTAAGATGTAGTGCAGTGCGTCACTGGGTCCATGACGTCTTGTCGTCAATACCAGTGTTACCTTAGTAACCACTAGTAGCATATGTATTGAACCCGGTTTCTGCCCTAAGGTTGAATTATTGGAGGGCTATTTCTTTTCACCCTTTTCTCATTCATTTCTTTTTCATTCTTCAACCCCTTGATTGCTTACGAAACTTCATTACTAGAACCTTGTTGGGTTTATTCCAGTTATAGCTCTGTCTCAGTCCGCACTCTTCCCATATCTCACTTTTCTCCTTTTTTCATTATACCTAAGGACTTCTACACTAACTAGTGGATTGTCCCTGGGTAGATCCTTCCGGCTCTGGCGGGATCGTGGGAATGAATACCTAACCTAACCATCCTTATATCACCATACATAAAGTAAATTTGGTCGGTCTTTTTGGTATTGTTCATCAGCCATTGGAACCAATTGAAAACCATTTGAAAATCAATCCAGATACTTGTGATATATTATCAAAGCATTTTGTACCTGAATTGTTTTTGATATTTTAGAAAAAGAGCTCCCCCTCAACATGTGCTTTGCATATTTGAAATCATTTTGGCACATGGAGACAAGAGGAAGAATTTAATTCATTAACTATCATTTTCAATAAATATCTACATCACCTTCCCAATCAAGATTCGTATTTTTCATACTTAGTTAAACGTATTTTTGGGAAGGAATGTGGTTTTCAAAAAGTTTCTCCCCCTCAATATGTGCATCGAGATTCGAAAGTGTTTTGCACATATAAGGGAAAACCTGCACATTGAAACAAATCAATCACGTTTCAATCCTTTTTGGTTTGAAATAGATGCTCCCCCTCAACATGTGCATGAAAATTTGAAATCGTTTGGCACATGTAGGGAGGAGAGCTTGTAAATCACTATAAAACCATTTATCAAATTATCAGTTTAAATCCAATTTAAATCACAAATTCTCCCCCGATCACAATTTTCAAATAATTTGAGATTTGTGATCTCGGTAGATTTAAATTGATTTTGAAAACTTTTGAGGAGAATTGTGACTTGCTTATGAAAACATTTAACCGATAAGGATCAAATCTGAGACTTTAAACTCCAAAGATTAAACATGCTTGAATATCTTTTGAAAACATGACATAAACCTTGGTCTGAACCAATTGTATGACAAATAACCTTTTGATTTAAATGAAATCATTCTCCCCCTCAATCAATGACATAAGTTGTTGATTGAGAGATAGAGATTTTGACAAATGTCAAGTCCAGATGATTTTCAAAAATTGAGACCGAGTTATTTTTATTAGTTTTTATTTAGATAACAAATATTTTTCAGAAGAATTTATAGAAAGAAAAATATTTGTGGGGGAAGCATTTGTCTTTTTAGTGACAAGCATTTGTTTGTAAAATCAGAGCATGAGATTTGAAAAATAAGATAAAGCATGGCTTTGTTCTTTCTTTAAAAACGGGTTATAGACTGAAATGACTATAAGCCTTTGTTTTACCTACTCTAAAAAAAATTTAATAGATTTATGGACATTCGAACAACATCTAAAGACCCGTGTCACTCTTTGAATGACAGCACAAAGACCGTAGATATTATCGAATCAAGAAAAACATGACAAAATGACAATATTTTTGAAATTTTTTTGAGTTTTTCAAATTTTTATGGATTTTTTTGAAAGTTTTATATTTTTCTATTTGCTTTTTGTTGGTTTTGTAATTTTGTATTTTGCTTTTTGAATAACTATTTACAAGAGATGGATGAAGAAAAACTTTTACTCCTCGTCTTCCTCTTGAAGACGTTTGAGTGTATCCGGTTGTAGACTCTTTAGACCAAGTCGTGGAAGGATAAACTCAAAACGTTCTCTAGGAAGAGCTTTGGTGAAGATGTCCGCTAACGGTATTCAGCTTCACAAAAATAGAGTTCCACCACATCGTTCTCCACTTGCTCCCTGATGAAATGATGTCAAATGTCGATATGCTTTGCTCTTGAATGTTGAACGTTGTTGCATGAGAGAGCAATGGCACTTTTATTATCACAATACAGTGGGATTTTGTTGAATTCAAAGCCATAGTCAGATAATTGGGATCTCATCCATAGGATTTGAGCACAACAAGATGACATGCTATGTATTCAGCCTCTGTGAGAGGATATAGAAGTACTCATTTGTTTCTTTGAAAACCACTCACAAGCTTATCACCCAAAAATGAGCACCTCCGGATGTGCTTCACGCGTGTATCTTGACATCCTGCATGGTCGATCATGATAGGCTGTTAGTGATATTCCGGTGTCCTTCGGGTACCAAAGTCCCATATTGATGGTTCCTTGGAGATACCGAAAGACCCGTTTAACCGCTTCAGGGTGCTTTTTGGTAGACTTAGCCTGGTATCTAGCACACATGCATACAGCGAACAGAATATCAAGTCTACTGGTTGTGAGGTACATCAGAGATCCAATCATACTACGATATTTCGTTTGATCTACTATGACCCCTGAGTGGTCCTCATCCAGTTTAGTGCGCTCTATCATGGAAGTGTCAACATGGTCACAAGAATCAAATCCAAATTTCTTTAAAATCTCATTTGCATATTTAGATTGATTGATAAAAATGCCTCCGGGACTTTGTGAAATTTGTAATCCCAAGAAAAATGACATTTGTCCCATCATTGACATTTGAAATTTGGAGCCCATCTCCTTAGATAAACGGTCACATTCATTGGGGTCAGTCGAGGCAAAAATAATATCATCAACATAGATTTGAACATGAATTAAGTGTTTGCCTGACTTTCTGGTGAACAATGTCGGATCAACTGCTCCTTTTGTGAATCCAGTAGGTAGAAGAAACTTTGATAGCGTATCCTACCATGCCCTTGGAGCTTGCTTCAAACCGTAAAGAGCTTTCTTCAAGCGATAGACATGAGTAGGATGCTCTGGATTCACAAAACCTTCAGGTTGGCTGACGTATACGACTTCTTTAAGATCTCCGTTAAGAAAAGTCGTCTTTACATCCATCTGATAGACTACCATATTCTTACTTGCAGCATTAGCCAGGAAGATTCTGATTGCCTCGATACGAGCAACTGGAGCAAATGATTCTTCAAAGTCTATACCCTCCTCTTGACGGTATCCTTTTGCAACTAATCGAGCCTTGTTCTTTAACACATCACCATGCTCATCAAGTTTTACTTTGAAGATCCACTTTAGAGCAATGATCATAGCATAGTCGAGGCAGGTACTAATTCCCACACATCTAGTCGATCGAACTCATGAATTTCTTCTTGCATGGCATTGAACCAGATGTCTTCATTCATGGCAGCTTTTGACGCTCTTTGGTTCAATCTTAGAGAGTAAGGAGTTGAAGAAGCACCATAAGGCATCGGTTGCAAGTTGTTTACGAGTGGATACTGGACGAGGGGTTTCCAATGATGTTGTCCAATGTATGGTCATGTGTCCATTTTCTAAGGTGTTCGTGTGGTTGTTGTTGAGGGACTGAAGTAGCAGAGTTTGGATCTCCTGAAGAAGATGGTTCTGAAGTTGGTTCAGGAGCAAATATGTTCTCAAATGGAGCATCTTCGGGAGTAGCAAAGGGGTTATCTCCATCATAGGTGCCAGAAACATTTCCATGATGTACACTCGATGATTGAGGATCTGATGATGAGAATGAATGATCTGCAGTAGGAGCTTCTTGACTCAATGACATAGATATCGAAGGGTTGTCCACATTGAATTGGTTGAAAGCAGCCTCTGTTAATGGATTGGACTGATCATTAGCAATAGGTTCATCATATTCATCAAACATTGGATCAAACAATTTCTTCAAATCTTCTTTAGAAGGAGGTACATATGGAATTGTTGGTGAGGGGTTTTGTACAAGGAAAGAACTAATGGCACTACTTAGTGAAGGTTGAGATGCGGGTCCAGAACTTGTTTGTCCTGGAGCCATTTGCCGGGCAATCATCGAACGTGACGTGAATAGTTTCCATGATATCCCAGGTTCTTTTGTTGTAGATTTGGTAACCTTTCCCGTTTGGAGCATAACCCACAAAAACTCCTATGTCTGCTTTAGCTCTTAATTTACCTAAATCTTGACCATCATTTTTTGGATAGCATAAAGCACCGAACACACGAAGGAAAGAGAGATCAAGTTTTCTGTTGTGGATGAGTTCATATGGAGTTTTACCATGGGTGGTGTGGATGAGAGAAAGATTTTGGGTGTAGCAAGCAAAGGGCAATGGCTTCACCCAGAGAAACATTGGAACCTTTGAGTAAATTAGCATAGTTCTTGCAGCTTCTACAAGAGTCCGGTTTCGTCTTTCAACTACACCTTTCTGTTGAGGAGTACGTGGAACACTTCTTTGATGACTGATTCTAATGCTTTCATAAAACTGACATAATTCTTTGTTAACAAACTCGCCCATTGTCTGCTTCGATGATTCTAACAGCTTGTTAAGTCAAACTGCTTGATAAGTTTGATGATGACGTCTGGAGTTTCATCCTTTGTCCTCAGAAACTTAACCCAAGTAAATCGAGAGTAATCATCAACAACAAGCACATATTTCTTTCCATTGATTGTTTGTACTCTCATTGGTCCAAACAAATCCATATGAAGAGTATGAAGAACTTCCATAACTGAGTTTGCATGTTTGGGTTTATGGGCATATTTCTTACTTTTTCCCAATTGGCATGCAGAACAAAGGTGATCCTTTTCATATTTTAGTCTAGGCAAGCCTCTTACGAGGTCCTTTCTTGATAGATCATTTATGGTGCCGAAATTCAAATGATTGAGACGACGATGTCATAGCCAAGACTTTGTTTTAGAGGCCTTAAATAACAAGCAAATTGGAGAAGATCACATCATGTCCTCGATGGAGATGGTGTACAAATTGGTTCCACGTGTTCCTTTCAAAAGTTCAACTCCATCTAAGTCTCTAACGAAGCATGTATGTTTTCTGAAGGCAACCTCTAGATCAGAATCACAGAATTGACAGACAGAGAATAAATTATGACCAAGACCTTCAACATAATATACCCTAAAGATTAAACTATCTCCAACCACATAATCTCCATAACCCATAATAGCTCCAAAATGGTCGTTTCCGAATCTAACAATCCCGATAAATTTACTCACGGTTCATGAGCCATGGCGGTCTCCAGCCATATGCTTGGAACAGCCGAGTCCAAGTACCACGTAACAATTTGAACGATCTGCAGCTTGAACACAGATAAGAATGGATAATCGGATAATTGGGATCCCCATGTAAGAATGGGTTCCACTTGGTTAGTAATAAAGATTGGAACACCCACATCGAAGCGTAAACAATGAAATCATTAGGGATTGATGCTGTGCTAGTGTGTGCATTAGACCTATTCAAAGTATGTTCACTTCTTAAAGGAATAGTTCTACCAATAGGCATCCATTTTCTAATGGGCATTGACTTAGAAAATTTAGGGCACAACTCATTAAGACTAAGCTTATGCCAAGTAGGTATCCACTGATATCCTACATTACTAAATTTTCTTCCTGTGGGTTTCCAATGTTTTCTAACCTTCTTCCACCATTGCTTTCAAGCCTTCTTAACATGATTGTTGGCATTAACGATTTTAACTGGACATTTAACAGAATTAATCAAATTATTCACGCCACACACATGATTAGTAACAGAAACCAAGCAATCATCATTACATGTTTTGCGATAGTAGCGTAATTCATTAATTATAGTACGCTTATAGATAATACTAGAATCAACACGATTCGTTTTATTCAACTTAAACTTAATGTTCCTAGGGTGGTCTTCTACTCTCTTCCATTGCACATTCTTAGCTTGTGAGGTCCTATCTTGCTTTGTATTGCCCTGAGGCTTTGACCGCTTGCTTTATGTCACTGATTACTCCTGTAGAGGGAATTATGGGAACATTAGTTGGTTGGGCTACCTTTTGCATTCCTGAACTAGAAGTGATCCAACTAATTGAAGGCACTTTAGAGTTCACTTTCTTAACACTGGGCATAGAATGAGTTGCATACTTTGCACTAGGCATAGAACAAGGCATCACAGCTTTCTCTTTCTCACATAAGGATTTAGGACATGTTGCTTTTAAACATTCTAACAGCTCCTGAGATCGTTTGGCCTGAATGCAAGCAAACCTAATTTCGCTATCAAGTGGCTTATTTATGAAATCCTCTTCTACAATCTCACGGAGACATTCTAGACTATCCTTAAGGTGGGAAAAATAGTTATGAAACATAAGTTTGTTATTTCTAAGATGAGGAGGAATGTTTTTAACAGTCACAGTATAATTAGAGTCTGCAGATGACTTTGATGCAACATTCTCATTAAAGACCAGTGGCATTTTCTCTTTTACCTGACTCTTCAGATTCTCAATTTCCTTTTGTAAAGACGTCATTTTTTCGTTGTTCTTGTCACGAGTGACTTTCATTGAAACATATAACTCTTTAAAGTGTCGTTTAACTTTTTCATTTTCTTCTAGAAAACTCTCATTTTCCTTTTGTAAAACATTAACCAAGTTTTGAAGATGAAAAGTTTGAGAACACCGAGAATCTAAAGGAGGAGGCATTTGGGAGCCGTCTACATTGTTCTTTTCACCCTTTAATTGTGAAATTTGGGCTTTCAACTTTTCGATCGTGTTACGTGAGCTTGAATCTGTTCACACGCTTGTTTATTTTAAAAAGTGCATCAAACTCTGGAACATTTGAGGATGTCTTTATGTTTGAGGTTTTGACATTTTCTTTGAGATGTTGATATTTTAGTTGCAAATCAAAATGTTCAACTTCTAGCTTAGAAAGATGTTTTACCAAATTATCGTGATCATCCCGATCAATTTTCTCATTTAGTTCTGAGTTTTTGTTTTCAAGCTCAATGACACGATCATGGGAAACTTTCAAAGCAAAAATTAATTCATGAAATTGAGAAGCAGTAATAGAATGCTTAGTAACAGGATAAAACACATCTTGAGCCACACAACTCAATACTAAGTTCTCATTTAAGATATGCAGATTCTTCCTTTCAATTACATTATATTTGAGTTCCCGTTCATAATCATTGACCTCAACTATCATTGCATCAAATTCCTTTTCCATTTCTTTAATATCTGCGTCTATCCCTTTTTGAAGACTCTCAAATTGACCTTTTAATTGTTTAAAGAAAGGCATGACCTCAGTTAAATAGCACTCTTTAGTTTGCTCAAAACCCTTTTCCTCTTCAGTTATCCCAGTAGGTGTGATCCTTTTCTTACATGTCTTCTCAAAATCAACAAATAGTTGATAAATAACATACAGGCTGATTAAGGTCTTGCTCTTAGTGGGAATAGATCTAGGAACTAAATGCATTGGTGTACTCGGAGGATACACAGTTGCTGGAGGCATTTTCCTAAGGGGAGTGTTTGTTTTAACAAGTGCATTAGCTTTTTGCATATCTATGTCCTTTTTCCAAAAAACTTGTTTTGGGGTTAATAGAGTTTGAGGCTTAAACCTGTTCAGGGAAATCCAATTTTCTTTAGTGTAACCATGTGGTTTGAACGTTATGTTTTTCTTTTTACACTCAGGATCTTTTAGCTTCATATTCATTTTCTCCCTAGTGACTTCATCTAATTGCCTATCTTCCTCAGTGCACTCAGCAAACCGGTTTCTGCCTAGGCTTAAGGATTTCATTACCATCATATATTACCTTCTGAGCTTCTCTAGGCACTTTACCATATTCAGGATTGGGTTCCTTTACGAGGGGAATGCTATGCTTATCGCTGAAAACTCTATGCTTAGTGATCATGTGAGCAGTCTGAATGGTATTTCCTTGTACGTACAACTTATTTTCAAGCTTTTTTTTCAAAGTTTTCAGATTGGAAAATTCATTCAAAAGTTTTGATTCCTTAGCATTAAATTCTTGTTTAAGCACTTTAACATTATCTTGGAGTTCTTGTTTTTGCTTAATGTTTTAGAAAGGTTTTCTTGTAAGGAGTTTAACTCTTGTTTTAACACTTCTTCTCTAAAAATACTTTTTCTAATAATTGTACGCATTTGGTCATCCATTTCCTGCTCACGGTTAGTTAACTCAAACTTAGCACGTTGTTCATAAATAGCAACTTGTTCTTTATAGGCATTCAGCTCAGAGATAACAGAATCATCAGGGGCACATGGAGTGTATTCATCAAAAACATAGTCATCATTGACTACAGAGGATGCATCACTTGGTACAATCTCACTTTCACTTTGTATCACATATTGATCATATGGGACAATATTACTATTACCCACATTATCCATATCTGATTCATTAGTTACATGTGATTGTACTTTGTTATGCATCTCTTGCTCATCAACTTCATCGTATAGTTTTAATACCTCAGAGATGATTGATTCTTTGGAAGGACCAGCCTGCTATGGTAATGAAACCTTTGGAGAGACCATTGGTGAAATGCTAGCCATGAATATTGTCTGGGCAGTAGGTTCATCATCGACATCAGATTCAAATGCATCACGGTCTGCAACTTGAAAGGCATTTTGATGATTGTGACCTATTTCCTGAATTGGCTGCTCATCCACATCAGCATCATAGGTTTTGGCATTTCCATCAGCAAGAAACGACAACTCTTCTTCATCCAAAACCGCTCCACTGTCCTGAGCTTGCACAAGCAGCATCTTGTCCCTGAAATATTCTGCATTTTGAGGGCGTTTTGGAGATGTGTAGTTCCTTGCAATGTGTCCATCACCACCACAGTTGTAGCACTTGATTGGCTTTGCTTGTCCTTGATTTACATTCCTTCCTTGATTCTGATTAGCCACATATCCTCCACCTCTTCTTTGTTCATATTGCCTTCCTTGCACTGGTTGTACCATGATCTTACCATCTCTGACAATAGCATGATTGTGAAGGTTGGATGCGCTCGATATCATTGTTAGTGTGTGAGGTTCAGATTTTCCTTAACCATAAGAGCCAGTTGATTGATGAAATATTCCATGGTTGCTTCATCATCAGGTTGTTTAAACCTTGGATCAGGAATGAGTTTGTGGTTACCATTTCCAGTAGGTATGACTTGAGAAGCTTTGGTGGTAATTCCTACATTGGTGTAAAAGGTCATTGAATTATTTGACGAACTTGCTTCTCCCTGTTTAGATTTGAACTGTTCAAGAATCATTCGTTCAAACATAGCATGTCTCTCATTCTGCAGCAGGAATGCATACAATTGCTCATAGTTAGTGTTCCTCAAACCCTTAGTTAACTTGATTGAAGTGACAAATTTGTGCCATTCGGGATTCATGTTGTTCACAAACTTTGAGTTTAGCTGAATATTTGGCATAGTCATTTTAATATTCCTCATGTCATTCACAAGCTTGTGGAACCTCAAGTAATATTTTGTGACACTTTCCCCTGTTATCATCTTAAAGTGCTCAAAGTCATCATACAGTTGAGATTCTCTGTCTTCTTTAGTTAATTCAGAACCAGAGAGAAGCATCTTGACATTGTCCCAAACTGCTTTGGCTTCAGTGTTGTGATTGATTAACTTGCATATATCTTTTGGAAGACCCTGAAGTATAATGTTTCAAGCCCTGATATCAGCATCATATCTCTTTTTCTCCTTATCATTGAGCTCATCATACGTCTTTGGCCTGTTCAAACCTAAGATCACTGTTCCATCTGCAGCAGTTTCAAGTGTATCTCTTGTAGTCTCAATCTGATAAGGTCCTTCATCAATTGACTTGAGAATGTTGACCCCATTTTCCTTTCCCAAACAATACAACCTAATTCGTTGAGCCCATGAGTCATAGTCAGTTCTGTCAAGCATAGGTGGAAGAGTATCTGATCCAGCTGCTTGAACGTCCTCGCCTACGAAGAGATGATTGTAGGCACGTTGGTAGACATGATTACAGATTTCACATGATTTTATAACTCTATTGATTAAACTGGGAAATAAATTCTTTCACGGGATTTTACTAAATCAATAGAAAACCGTATCAGAAACAATAATCAACCAAGTCGCTATAAACCTTGAGGACAAGTCGCTAAGTAACAACTCGCTAAAAGCACAAGTCGTTGTGATACAAGTCGCTAAAGTAACAACTTGCTAAGTAGACAAGTCGCTAAAGAACAACTCGCTAAGTGGGCAAGTCGCTAAAGATACAACTCCCTAAATGGGCAAGTCGCTAAAGAACACCTCTCTAAATGAGCAAGTCACTAAGGAACAACTCGCTAAGTGTGCAAGTCGCTATAGAACAACTCGCTACTCAAAACAAAGTCAAGTCGCTAAAGTTAGCAAAGACAAGTCGCTACTTTGCCAAGTCGCTAGCTGAAATGGTACAACCACTATTGTGTACTTTTTGTCGCTTTGTCTCAATAGACAAGTCGCTAGTTCTCAAGTCGCTACCACAACAACTACAAGTCGCTGAATACTATAACTATAAGTCGCTACAAAGAACACAATTGCGAGACTCAAGTCGCTAGCTAGAAAAGTTCAAACACAACACTTTTCAATCCAAAACTAACCCAACCACAGTGATTCAAGCTTTCCAAATCAAAACCCAAGCACATATAATGATTCTAAACACGAAAGTACAATCAAAATTCAAACTTTAACACAAGAAATGATCCAAATGATGCAAATGATGCAAATACCACTAAACTTTTTCAAACCCAAAAACCATATAAAACCACTAGAAATCCAAGAACATGTAAGAGAGATGATTAAACCTAGCTCTGATACCATTTGTAACATATTGGATTTCACAAACACATCAAACCATGATCATACTAGGCGTATACTTTGAGGTTTTTAGAGAGAGAAAGTTTAGAGGTTTGGGAACTTAGTGAGAGAAAGTAAAAGTATTATTATGAGCTCCAACCCTCTACCTTGGGAGGTAGAGGGTATTTATAGTATCTTACATAAACGCCACCTACGGGTTGTGGATCAGGCATACAGTGGGTAAAGACCCGTCCGTCCTCCACGGTGTTACTAAACTAAATACTAACTAACATTAAATAACTACGACTACGAGCTTTCTAACGATTACATATACTTGAGGTGACCGACACTTTAATAACTGGATTTGCTAAATCCTAATTCAACGATACTCCCATATTATTGATCGACAATGGACAATTTAAAGTAATAAATTACTTAAGGATTAAATATGCAAATATAGGACATAATTAATACATGAATGAATAACTCAAGTACCACATATATTAATCATCAAAATAATAAATGTTTTACATATCCCATTATCCAAATACTAAAATCAAAACAGATTTACATGAGACTACTAACTGAATTAAGTCAAATACCACTAGCATGCTCAACACGCTTGTTTAAAGGCAACACCTTAGTAAATGGATCAACTAAGTTGTCATATGTATGAACTTTGTTAAGTACTACTTCATTATATGCGATAACCTCACAGAGATAGTGAACCTTCCTTTTGTAATGCTTGGCGCCTTTCTGAGCTCCAGGCTCGTTGGCGATAGTTAATGCTCCAGTGTTGTCACATAGCATTTCCATAGGTTCTTTATTGGTGGGGACTACTCCAAGCTCATCAATAAACTTCCTTATCCAAATAGCTTCCATTGTAGCTTCGAGAGCAGTGTATTCAGCCTCGTAGAAGACATCGCAGTGATGCTTTGCTTGGCACTCTTCCAGCGCCTCCGTTTAGAACGAAAACGTATCTGGTTTGCGACTTGGTGTCATCCTTGTCGGTCTACCACCAAGCATCAGTATAACAGGTAACTCTGAGCTCTATGTTTGGGTCTCCACCGTAAACAAGAAACATATCTTTAGTATATTTGAGATATTTCAGTATGTTCTTCACAGCATACGAGTGACGCTCACCTGGATCTACTTGAAATCGACTTGTCAAGTTTTGAGCGAACGTAACATCAGGTCTAGTGCACCTCACCGCATACATGATGGATCCTACAGCCGAGGCATAAGGAATCCTCTTCATGCGTTCCACCTCTACAGGTATTAAGGGTCCTTGAGATTTTCTCAACTCAAGTCTTACTTGCATTGGGGTAGTTCCACGCTTGGAATTCACCATATTAAATCTTTTCAAGATTTTCTCAATGTATGCACTTTGACAAAGTCCAATCAACCGCTTAGATCTATCTCTGTAGATCTTGATTCCTAGAATATATGCAGCTTCACCTAAATCCTTCATAGAAAAACAATTTCCAATATAGGCTTTAATAGCTTGTAACATTGGAATGTTGTTTCCCATGATCAATATGTCATCAACATATAAGATTAGGAATGCTACATTACTCCCACTATCCTTACGGTATACACATGGCTCATCAAGGTTTTGAGTGAAACCATACTTCTTGATCTCCTCATCAAACCTTTTATTCCATTGCCTAGATGCTTGCTTTAATCCATAAATGGATCGTTGTAGCTTGCATACACGGTTAGGATATCTTGGACTGCCAAATCCTTCAGGTTGGTCCATGTAAACCTCTTCAGTTAAGTGACCATTTAAGAAGGCAGTTTTGACATCCATTTGCCAAATCTCATAGTCATAGTACGCTGCTATGGCTAAAAGAATCCTGATAGCTTTTATGTCTATGACAGGCGAGAAGGTTTCCTCATAATCTACACCGTAGGTTTGAGTATAACCTTTTGCGACAAGACGAGCTTTATAGGTGTGCACCTTTCCATCCATGTCAGCTTTCTTCTTAAAGAGCCACTTGCTACCAATGGTTTTAGCATTAGGAGGGAGGTCAACTTCAATCCAGACTTCATTGTCTCTCATAGATTTCATTTCCTCGTTCATAGCCTTAAGCCATTTTTCAGATTTACGAACTGCTAATGCAGCTTTATAGTTAGCAGGCTCATTAAGATCCCCTAACTCATGCTCCTCTGAATCGACGTATAAACACATTCGATCAGGTGCACGTATTGTCCTTGAGGACCTAAGAACAGGAATGACTTCACTTTCTGGTTCAACACTTTCATGTTCAATCATCTCAGGAAGTTGGCTAGTATTTTCAGAAATGTGAGTATCTTCTTGAATTTCATCAAGTTCTACGATCCTCCCACTTGCCTCTTGTGAGATGAGACGATTCTCAAAAAACTCAGCAAACCTAGCAAAAAATACCTTGTGCTCAGGTGGATAGTAGGAGTAGTAACCCATTATTTCCTTTGGGTATCCTACAAAGACACACTTAATAGATCTTGGCTCAAGTGTGTCAGGCGTATCACGTTTCACGAATGCCTCACAACCCCAGACCTTTAAGTAAGACAGATTAGGGACTTTCTCATGCCATAGTTCATATGGTGTCTTTTCAACCTTCTTTGATGGAACCATATTGAGAATGCGTGCAACAGACTCAAGAGCATAATCCCAAAAGGACATTCGTAGAGTTTTTTGACTCATCATAGATCTTACCATGTCAAGCAGGATTCGATTCCTTCTCTCATATACACCATTATGTTGTGGTGTACGTGGAGAAAAGAGTTGTGAGACAATCCCACACTTCTTAAGATGATCAATAAACTCATGACTCATATATTCGCCTCCACGGTCAGACAGTAAAGCCTTTATGGTCTTTCCAAGTTGATTCTCAACTTCACTTTGAAAGTTTCATACACTTCATGTTTATGTTTAAGCAGGTAAACATAACCATATCGACTAAAGTCGTCAGTGAAAGTTAAGAAATAGTTGTATCCTTGTTTTGACACAGTTCTAAAAGGGCCACATACATCAGTATGTATGAGTCCAAGAAGATATGTAGCTTTCTCCGTTTTATGCGAAAAAGAATTTTTCGCCATCTTCCCAGACACACAAGATTCACACTTATCAAAAGACTCAAGGCCAGTTGATTTAAGAAGCCCATCGTGTTGCAGCTTCTCAATCCGTTTCTTGTTTATGTGTCCAATAGAGTCCAAGTTACGCTTGGATCTTTTACTATTAACAGAATACATAGAACAATCATTTGAAACAGAATCATGCATATCAATTTCAAAAATACCATTCCTAGAAACAGCATTAAAATAAAACAAGTTATTCACTGAAACTGAAATACCAATATCCGTAAAACAATGAGTAAAAACCTTGTCTTCCAAAAGTGAAACTGAAACAATACCCCTAGTAATACTAGGAGCATAATGACAATTTTCTAAACAAATTATTAAACCACTAGGAAGTGACAAATCAAAAGTTCCTATAGCTTCAACGGCTGCATGGTTTCCATTCCCCACGTACAGGCTTAAAGCTCCGAGCTTCAATTTCTTACTTCCCCTGAGACCTCGAGTAGTATTACGATGTGAGTACCACAACCAAAGGTCATATACCCAAGATTTATTAGGAAAAGTATAAAGTTCTATGACGAAGATACCTGATGTGCTAGCATTGCTACCCACATTGCACTTCTTCTGCATCAACTCGGCTAAATAGGTAGGAAAATTCCTCCTCCAGTGTCCAATCTGATGACAATGATGACACTCAGTGTCCTTAGCAGGATGCTCCTTTTTAGGTGGAGGGGGAATCTTGGCCTTGGGAGCATAAGCAAGCTTAGCCTTGCCATTACCACGATTCTTGCCCTGAGCACCATTGTGCGGCTTCTTGTTCTTATTGTTCTTCTGGATCTTTCCTGATCTTATAGCAAATACAGCAGGAGTAGCATCTCTTATAGGAAGCCCTTGTTCGTGTAGCTTAAGCATTGCATGCACTTCATTCACTGTCTTCCCCATGCATTGCATATTATAATTCTGTCTGAATCCAGCAAAGTCCTTATTCAGAGTGGTAAGAATAATGCTCACTGCAAGGCCAGATGACATGGGGTGACCAAGGCGTTCCAGTCTATCTAGATAGCCCTTCATTTTCAGAACATAGGTGCTAACAGATTGACCCTCCTCATGCTTACATGCATGAAAGGCCTGCACAGTCTCAAGGAGTTCTCGCTTGCGAGCAAACATAGTCTTCAATTCCTTAAGCATGTTATATGCATCAAAGTGCTCTAGATTCTTTTGAAGTTCTGGAGTCATGCTTATGAGCATAAGACAGCCTATGTCCTTGGATGCTTTAACCCATTGGGCGTGGCAAGGACATCGCAGAACTTGTTGATCAGGAGTTGGAGGAACAGGAGTGGCAGGTATGGGATGCTCCACATAGGTTAACTTATCCTCGGCTGTGAGGACGATCCTCACATTCCGATGCTAGTCGAGAAAGTTAGATCCAGTAAGTTTTTCCTTTTCAAGGAAAGACATGAAGATCGAATTGTTGACGGTTTGATTTGCTGCCATCTACAATAATCAAAGTTCAAAATTTTAGTATCTTCGATAATTAATTCTTTTACAAATTAACTACCCATGTTTTAATAAATAAAACAATTAATTTACTAAAAGACTAAGACCCTCTTGAACTCCCACTCATCACGGTAGTGCTTAATACTCTGGTAAGTCTTATGGGTACAAGAGGTAGGCGGAGTGCGACAATTACATTACAAGTGCAATTCTTAGATTTATAAGACTTATGGCACTAGAGTACAAGCTGCTAGTGTCATGCATGTTTTGTCTCATCCTATGCCTCGGGATCAAGGATCTCACCCGCTTGACTCGATTAAGTCGTCCAATTAGAGAACATGTGTAATTAACTCTAGGTCCTACGCCAGAGAATAAACACCTTGGGTTGCAATTCACTCACGTCCCACGAAAAGCAAAAGGCAAGTGCAAGTGTTCTCAAAGTTGGATGCCATAGACTTAAATTTCAAATAGGGTATCACATAATTTTTGACAAAAACATGTATCAAAAATTGTGTACAAAGAAGCATGCAAACATCTTTGCAGCACAAGTTTGCAAAAAACAATTTTTCAACTTATTTAGGTGTACTAATATCGCGGGAAAAGAATGGTCAAGAACCCTATATTGTACTCTACATGAGTCAAAAGACCCAATTTCTTCCAATAATTCCCAGAAATGCCGAAACATGTAGTGGGGCGGGAAAAGGCCATGCAAAACCCTAGATCTTGGTGTTAACCAAAAGATCATTAATAAGAGCACAAAACTTTAGGTATCTTATAGTTAAATTTATTAAATCAAACGATATCCATTATGTTATATCCTGGTAGCTTCGAGTAATGATCCGCACCCTCAATAGCATGATCGAACCAATGATTTAATCAAATAAAATTTCGATAGTTTATAGTCCGTTTAAGTGTAAAAAAACAAATTTTACACATAACACATAACAGTTCACAAGGAATTAAGTGTGTATATAAACAGACAATAATTAAATCTCACGATATCTAGCAAGCTATATCCTGGTAGCTTCGAGTAATGATCCACACCCTCAATAGCTTGATGGAACCCACAATTTAATTAAAAAAAGTTTCGATATAAGTAATTAGTCTGTTTTTATTTCCAAAATCAAAAGCATATATGTACATAAGTCACAAGGAATAAAACATATAAATTAAAATGCAAAAGGGGGTAGAGGTGAAGACAGACTCTAATGGAAAACAGTAACAAGTAATGCTCCAAAACTCAAGAATGAGTCTTCCCCAATTGGAGAATCTAAGGCTCCCAGAAGGCTAGGTACCAAGTGGTCCACATACGTCATAGATCATGACCGCGTAAGCCTTAAGATCGGAAAAAGAAAAAGAAGAATCCATATTACAACATCCTTTTAATTTTTCCTTACTTCTTTTATTAACCATTAATATTAAACAAGATCAAGGTTTAATTAAATGACAATAATGCATGTTATTGCCATAACAATTAATATATGTGTTTAATTAGCATAGCAAGCGACTCTATGTGTAACCCATAACACCAAACGAGATGGCTCGTGATGCCACTGTTGGAAATTCATATTGATTAAACCATCAATACCACGAGTACGCAGCGGATGGATCTATATTTAATGTTATGAATTAAAACACATAAATTAAAACACATAATAATACTAACCTCGAATCTATTGAAAAATAGATAACCACCAAGTCTTGATCTTGATCACGAACACTTCAATGGATCTCGTACCACCACGAAACCCTAATCAACTATAATGAGTTGATATCTAACGTAAACACACACTACACGTCCAACGAGAGCGTTAGGATGCTAGTGCTTAACCCACGAGCTACGACCTTAACACAAATGCTAGTCGTAGAGAAGAAAAGATTCCAACTCCTTAAACAAGAGGTCTTGTACTAAAGAGAGCAAAAGAGAAATCAAATAATGCTTTGATCTTATGAGAGATGTGACTAAATGAAGACCTATAGGCCTCCTTTTATACTAATAGGGTAGCTTAGGGAAAAAGCTACTCCTCCCCTTGCCCTAATCCATATGGCCGGCCACCATGGGTATCCATGGGCCCCCATTTTGCTTTTGGTCCTTTAAAATTAACATGTTTAAATCAAGCCAATTTTCGGACTTAACGACCGTTAACCGTTACACTAACGGACTAACGACCGTTATGTTTATTTCGTGGATTATATTAATTATAATTAATAGTATACATTAAACATATTAATTATATTTAATAAACGCTCTCTAAATATATACGTGTGTGCCCCGATAGGCTCACGTAATTTTCGGCCGTATAACTATTGATTTACGAGCGCATAACCAACAATTACACACATTTTCGCAACTACATTTTTATCTACATTATCGATAATCAAATTAACTTATGAAACTCCGCATAAGATACAATAACTCAACTATTTGGAAAACATTTTATTCTTGAACTTTAAGCATTACCACACAAGTTAAAACGATACAAGTGTCTCACAACTAATCATTTTCCAAACGTTACTATTTGATATCATAAACAAAATATATCAAAATCTGAGACTTGTCATATTATATATAGGTTTCGTGTTGAAGCATTAGCATTGCGCACATGTTATTATCGTACATTGCCTAATGTATTACCGAGGTGAGTTCATAGCCCCGCTTTTACTCTGTTAACTGTTTTTATAAACTCCTTGGGGGAGAATACATGCTACCACTACTTTTTATGATCACAATTGCTTGAAAACTGTATGTTGTTTTCCTGATATTATTATTGCCTAAGTACCTACTTTGCCACTGAAAGTCCCTCACCATCATGAACCATTAGTCACCTTGAGTGAACGCAAATATTTTGGATAGTACTATGGGGATTAATGACCCCATCTTTGTTATCGAAAATAACGGGGCGCATTATATTTGAATTTCAATAGGTAATTGGCAATTACCTCTTTGGGGAAAAATAACCACGTACATCAGTATTTGAATGTATGCAGTTGATTCTTGGTGTCATGAGCTTAGGGCAATAATAACTACTTTCCATTATGGGCGTATATCATCGTAGCACATATGTACCGAGACTTTGTATGCGTACATTGTCGATTTTACAAATTGTTATATCTTGTGATAAACCATTTATTTGATTAAACCTATAAATTTACTCCACCGTTGTGTTGACTTTTTAGCATGTATTTTCAGGATAAAAAGGCGATAGCAAAACTCTGGAGGTGCTTGGGCATTGACATGGCATGGTCATATACGACTCTGATATATTTTTGGGACCACTTAAATTCTTTTATGGGCCTATGTTTTCCGCACTAAAATAATAATGTAAACTTGTTTTATCACAACAAATGAAATCCTTTAAAGAAAATCTATTATCCTATACTTTGTGTTGTGATCCAATTGAGTAATACCCCAATAACATCTTCTTCTGCTGCAAACCATTTTTGGGGGTGTTACAGTTGGCATCAAAGCCTAGGTTATAGAGAACTGGGTATTTTTAAAACCTAGACTATAACCACTTTTCAAAAACTTAACCCTATGACCGACACATGTCTGCCTGCCAAGTTGATGCCTCACCTATGACTCTGTTGAAGTCATACTCGACAAGATATGTTTTTTATCAGTGCCCACTTAATCCCACTATGAGCTATGATTGCTTTCCCTATACGTATGATTACATACCATAGAGCTACACCTTCTCCCCCACATAAATGGAATATTTGTCTTACTTTTTCGAAACAACTTCTAAAAGTAAGGGACATAGTACTAGGGTAACTAAGCTAAGTATTCCAAGCTTCATTGAACCTCAGGTGAATATAGATTGATCACCTATATTCAACCAGGGTCAGTAGAACATAGCCTGATCACCTATGTCTGACTCAGAGGTGAATTTTGCGATACTGAGAGTAGTTATGATAGGGTTATGTTCGGTTG
Source organism: Chrysanthemum makinoi (assembly GCA_910596185.1). NCBI lineage: Eukaryota > Viridiplantae > Streptophyta > Magnoliopsida > Asterales > Asteraceae > Chrysanthemum > Chrysanthemum makinoi. The sequence continues at coordinate 191,682,063 of OU343223.1, forward strand.
ACTCCTTACTTGATTTCTGAAAATGGTAAAATTTTCGGGTGTGTTCATGAACATTAGAAAACGTAGAAGTTATAAGGGGCTACTTATACACACAACACATTGGCGTCACAATGCTTCCTCATGACAATACTCTTCTCCTAAGTGGAACACTTTTCTCATTGAACTGACCATTCTACACTCTACTACTTTACGCCTCCGTGTCTACATCTTATCAGCATCATGCATGGAGATTTTCTTAGCAGATGAAGCATAACCATTTGAACATTACTCATTATATATTTCTGGGTCATCACACCACGATGTCTCCAGCATCCCGTTCATCATCATTATCTCTGATGTTGAGATCGAGGTCACCTCATCATCCACTGTTGTACCAGCATCACCCCTATTCCCAAAACTCACACTCAATCGGTGAACCGGATTACATTCCTAGACGCTCTAGGAACGACACACCACGATATCTACAAAGGGAACCCCCTCGCTGAACATAAATAATGAATGAACCATTAAATTTTTAATGATCTAGAAAACGTACTAAGAGTTAACTTATAACCCGAGCCACTATTGCTGGGAACGGATGCCTAATCCTCTACTTATCCCTAGGGAGTACCAACTGTCTGCCCTGCTACCTTCTTATGGAATAAGTAAACTGTGTCACTATCTAACCCTCAAACTCTATCTAACCCTCAAACTGCTTTCAATTATTTTACCAACCATTTTGTGGTCATCCCACAAAATGTTGTACTGCTATATCGCTAAACCAGAAATTCCGACCCTACTGGTATTTTATAACCAACGAGCTGTTCTCCTATTGTCGTATAAATTGTTTTACAAATCACTTTACAAGCTACTATTATGCAATAAACCGATTCGTTACCGTACTACTATTCCATAAAACAACAAACAGTTTTGCTAACATTTTGTAAACTATATTACAATTAGCCTACAAGTTTTACTACAGCCTTATGAACATCTTTACTACTAATTAAATCACAAACTATGATTTTACTAATGTTTTACAAATAATAAACTGCTTTCCTATTTTGTCTATGAACCGTTTTAAAAATCCTCTCATGAGTTATTTTATAACCTGATTGCAGTCTTGCTAATGTATCACAAAATTTAATTGCGGTTTTGCTACTATCTAATAAATAACGGATCGCTTCCTGCTATCCTATATACTGTTTTATAAACTATTTTGCAATAACCATGTAAATTATTCACTCGAAAAGCATTTTACGATACCACCTCATAAATAGAATAACCATTACTTTCCTTTGTAAATAAACCAAACCTTAGAAGTGAATCATACACCTCTATCTGAAACCATGGATAACGACATATCATACCTTTGACACTATCTCACCAATGTACGATTTATCGTCTTTGTTATAATGAGACCCCCTTTTTATAAATGCTTTGAGCTAAACCTTTAATATAACAAATTTACCATTAATATACAACTCTCTCTCTCTCTCTCTCTCTCTCTCTCTCTCTCTCTCTCTCTCTCTTGTAGACAAAATAAACAACTCTCGACACAGTGTCAAGTTGACTTATTCACTTCAGATCACTAGTGAAATAGTTTAAACCTAGATACATTCTGGTACTAGCTAAACAAGTTGAATATCTGTATCTATGAACTCTGCCTAACATTAATCATACCCAACCTTAACAACCAAACTCTGACCATAGGTGTCTAAAACTTATGGGGGCATACATACTCGGCTACACCTCTTTCCTTGACATTTCCCCTTGAGGCTCTTTCTTTAAATTGCATTCATGTCAACCCGTAGTGACAATTTTTCTGAAAATACTTATTCTTATGAGTTAGAATTCTCTGGTCAAACTTTATCAAACTTTTTTATACTAAGAAATGTCAAAACATCGAATTTTGAGAAATTGTCTTACCTACATCATGTGTAACAATATGTTTTACTAATTTAAAATCCTTTCGTGGCCGCAAGTATTTTACCCAACCATCAATCTCAAAAAAAATTGTTATTCTTGAAATATTAAATTTTCGTTATTATTCAAATAAACACGTATTCGAATAAAGATTACAAACAAAAACTTTATCTATTTCCTCTTGATAGGTGACACACAATCCCGAAACAAATCTTGAAACCATTACTCGTACCTGCCTGACCACACCTCCTTGTTGATGTTTTAAAATTTCAGAGGTTGGCATCTAAAAAACCTTAGTAAAAATTTGTAAAACTTGTAATGACATTTTTCTTAAATACCTATTCTGAAAGGTTAAATATCTCGATCAAATCTAGTCAAATTTATGTATATTAAGATGTGTTGAGACATCAAATGTTACTGAATGAATTTATCAACGCCATATTTTCGAACAGATTTATTGAATTTCAAATATTATCTTTATCACATAACAGAAAAACGCAAATCGAACCTCGAGACACGGTTCTCATAACGGGTAAGTACTATAATAAGCCATAATTTTCCGAGTCATTAATTAAACTTATACGCGAAGCAATATATTATAAATGTTATTTAACTATTTTTACGTGTAAAATTTTCATTTATTTAAACAATACCACTATGAATAATTTTTGTAACTAATACGAACTAGTCCAAACGACGAATCTATTTCGAACCATCTTTGACATGACCAAATTTAATTACTTTACATTAAATTTATTCATTTTTATTTTCATTTTCATTTTTTTTTTTTCCTTTTCTTTGGGCCGGTAACCAACACACCAAACGAGCTCCTTATGTAATTCTTTTGGGCTTTAGCCGCTGCACAAAACAAACCCAATGCACCTCTTATATCTCCTAGCTGGGCCGAGCCTTTCCACAAGCCCAACTCTTATCTATGTTTTTTTTTTCTCTCTTCTTTTGACATGGTACACAAACGGCAACACAAACACACCTTTGTGACACTCACAACATACAAAACAAAACACATTGTTTTGTGTACACTCATAACACATAACATCAACACAATATTTCCTTTCTTTTGCTTCCCCTTGCGTGTAGAACTAACCAAGGGAGACAAAACACAAAACACTAAACAACCTAAGTGAATAAACTAATACCCTAAACACTACTTTGACCCTCCTTGACTCTTTTAACTAGTAGATATTGTGTTCCCCTCCAACCATTTTCGAATGACCCTTCATACTTTCACTTGTTTCTTGCCGAGTATACAAGCATGCTTGGCCCTTCCAAACTTCCTTTTTCTCTTTTCTTGAATCCTAGGTGAGAAATGTGTAAAATAAACCATCCACCATGCTTATTCATTTCTTCTTTTGTCCACTGTCATACGAATACAAACACAACACACTTTGCTTTGCTTAAGTAAAATTCATTAAATGTGTTGAAAACTCTAACAAGCAAACACTTCACTTAAAACTCATACACCCCTAACTTATTACTCTTACTCTCAACTCACTTAAAACTCAAACAAAAATACTCTCTTTAGCATATACTTACTGTCATTGCCAAGGAAGGGAAGAAAAGAAAGGATTTGGGGGTTTAAAACTAGGGTGGAAAGGTTATATTGGGTTTTTAAAGTTACGGGTTAACTAGCCGTGTTCTTTGGTCTCTTTCCCTTCTCCATTCGTCTTCATTTCCACCCTCCGTGGTATAGTAAGTCACATTCTCCTTTTTCCAAATCCATAGTGTACGTTTTATTCGTAGATAAATCATTATCGCACACTATCTTATTACCATGACCTTTATACTCGACCTTTGTTTATAAAAACCACAAGTTATACGTTTTTGAGATGTTACTTGGTATCATTGCAAGCTTGTGTGGTTAGGAACTTGATTTGATCGACACTTGATAGTTATACATGTTTCATAAAACTCGACCAAGCTAAACCTTTGCCTCGTTTATAAAAGAAAACATCATCAAAACTTTACTTCCACATTTGATTTTCATATAACATGTGGTTTTAAGAGCTTGTGTGGTAGTAATCCTTAATCTCGCTAAAACATAAATTCCGCGAGAAGAAAACTAGTACTCATGTTTCATGTCAAGTTTTTTGAGTTTTGGAAACTTAAAACGACTAAAAGAAAGCTTACATGTAAACAAAGATAAGTTTTGGCTCGTAGAACAAGTATCTATTCGTATAATATTGCTTAGTTATAAGCTAAACTCATGTGAAAGGTGCTCATTATGTTCCTAAAATGCTTTCGTTGAAACATGCAACAAACATAAAACACAAAGTTCTACATGCAAATATACTCAACTCAGTGTTCACTGACTAAATTTGTTACAAAATGAAACACAGTTAATTGACGATAAATTTGTTTAGCTTGTAAACCATAACAAAGAACCACACCTGGCACAGATGGCTGAGTCGCCTTGGTTGTCAGCAAGAGGTCCCTATTTCTAATCTTGGCAGTGGCAGTTTAACAAAGTTTTGCAACTTTTTGCACATTGGCAGTTTTAGCCCCTCTAATCCTAAGAACTTGCCACCTTCTCAAAACTTATATAAGTGTGTAACTTATATAAAGTTCTACATATTCAGTCCCCCAACTTTGATCAAAATGACATTTCTTTGAAAACTTTTTTAAGTTTTGAAATTTATAATCATCTTTACAACTTCAACCCCTCATTGTTGAATACTTTAACACTTTTCACCCTAAAACTTTTATAAGTTTGATAAACCTATATATATTTATACCACTTTTCGTTTAATAAATATGTTTAACACATATTTCTATTCGACGACCACATTTAATTAAATTATAAATAATATGTGTAACACCCCCAAATTTGGCACACGAATATTTTTAAAGATGTTTTCATCCAGGTTTGTATTCACGAAAGTATGTATAATTGATTTGTAACTCGTTTTATTCCATGAAAATTATAACCACTCGCTTAACAATCAGTTTAAAATCAGAGAATACTCAAGACGGGTTTTAGGTTCAACTTACCAAAGACTAATGGGAGAAAGAGATCGAGAGATGGGGAGGAGATGATGGTGGTTGTGGTGGTGGCGATGGCTTAACAGCAACCCTACACGAAACCCTAGCAAACCCTCACGACTCGTGTACTTCCTTGATCTCCATATGATGCTTGATGGTGAACGAGAGTGGCGACTGTGATGGCGTGAGGGTGATGGTGGTGGTGCCGCAGTGGTAATCGGGTGGTCAAGCTCGAGAGGAGGAGGGAGGCAGGAGGTGTATTAGGGTTTGGTATAAGAATGATAATGAAACCCTAGATCTAAACTTTGTATATAAAATAAAGTATTAAAACAACTTGTGAAGTTAGTAATAGATGAAGGTGTGATGGTTTAATTTCTATCACAGGACCGGCCAGAATTATGGTTATCTTTCATTATAATAACGCTCGACTCGTTAGAGATCGATAACGATCAAATCAAGACATGTCTAAAACCGCCATTCAAGGTCCTAAATATTTTATCCAATAAAAATGAATATCCACACGATTATTTTTCCCATAATTAATATAATAATCAAATCGAATTGATTTAATGAGTTTAATATTGTGCCGGTTTGCGAAATGAGCACATTTATACGTTATACGAGATAATCCCTCGTTTTCAAGCTCAATTAAGTTAAAAATTTAGGAAATGCTCAAAAGTGAAACTTATGAGATAGTAAATACAATTTCATCTGAAAAAATAGACTGAAAAATTTTCGGTGTGCTAGAGTCTATCCTCCTTAAAAGGAATCGCGTCCTCGCAATTCAGTTCAGGTTATCCAATAGTGTAGTGTCTCAGGAGAGGTGATGATACGGGTAACCAATAAGTTCCAACAGAGGTGTAGGATTCACTCATAAAGTTTGGTTTTGTTACAAAAGAAAGTATTAGTTGTTCAGTTTATGAGGTAATAGCATAAAATACTTTCCAAATGAGTAAATAGTTTATAAGAGGGTTTGTAAAATAGTTTAGAGTAGTAGAAAAATAAATTTATTGTTTATAAAATGGCAATACAGTCAAAATTTTGATTTCATGACTGATTAGTAAAACAATTTGTAGGATGATCGCAAAATATTCTGTAGGATGGTCGTAAAATATTTTGTAGGATGATTGAAGGCATTTTATATGTTAATTTCGTCACCATTTATTATTATTATTATATAATAGGGTAGCAAAGATAATTGGTGTTCCCGAGGGATGTTTAAGGATTAGGTGTCTGCTCCCAAGATCGCAGTTCAGGTTGCCCCCTTCCAATCTCAAGGTTTCTGTCGAGCATAGAATCTCTACCAAATGGAAAGTTTAATGTAACACCCCGAAAATACGGTCTAGCGGAAGCATACGAGCCTTTGGGTGCTACAATCTTGGTATCACAACATAAGGTACAAAGAATGGTTTTTATCCCATTTGTTTAGAATAAGATTCATTAATTCAAAACATTAAGTTTACATTAATGAAAGTAGTGCGGAAATAGGCCCAAAAGATAATTAAAGCGTCCCGCTTATTCATCGAGTCGCCTATGACCATGCCCCTGCCAAGCCGCCTTCCAATAGTGAGCTATCGCCTTTAAACCCGAACACATGCTAAAAAGGTCACTTACGCTGTGAGTTCATATAGTTTAGTTACAAAATGTAGTAGTGGACCTGATAGAGTTTAATTGCTATGTGCTTAATTAAAGCAAACATATAATACACATTCCATTCAACAATCAATCCAATCCATAATCCACAACACAATCGAGATCTCAACGGGGCCCCAAGCTTACTTCTAACCAGCACCACGTTATAGCAAAGCTAGAACAATGCTACCCTGGTCTAGGTCGATATACTTAGTTGCTAGGCATCGCCAAGTTATAGCATAGGAATGCTACCCTAGTCTAAGTCAACAACCTGCCACACGCCTAGCCTTTCCTAGTCAACACATTAGCAATTCAAAAGAGTAGTGGCAGGTCCAAGAAATAGTTTGCATTCTCATAAATACGTAAAACATTCAATCACCAAATCAAATATACCAAAGAACAGTCATTCTCAAATCATATTCACATATCCAGTTATGGTTCGTTAAAAGCAGCATGTATTCTCCACCAAAATAGTTATGAAAACCTTTGAAAAGAAGGGCTATGAAACTCACCTTAGCCACAGCAATGCACTATTCACTATTGACACGACTGGCATCTAAAGCTATTCTCCATGGCATCCAGAAGAGCGTACAACAAGTACGATAGAATAGAAGTGACGCAACCTAATGTGTATACAATTATCTTAAAATACAGCTCATACGATAAAAAAATCAATAGAAAGTAATGTGTTGTAGTTTTCGTGGATCATTCATGTCGTTACTTTCAAAAGTACATTATCGTTCCCAAAAGTTTATAATTATTATCTTAAAAGTTTAGTTTTAACGTTTCGTGTGGTGGTAAGAGAACATGGACGCGACGCACAACTCACGCGAAAAGGAAGAAGACGTCGACACAGTCAAGGCATTCTAACTAGAACGCACGCCAAAAAGGAAAAGACATTGACAAAGTCAAGAAATACTTGACAATACTCAAGCTAGTCAAAGACTGGGAAATGACAACGACTATTTATGACACCTGAATAGGTTAATGATATGTGCTTATTCACATATCTTTTCACTATCAAAACTGACCCAAAACAACCAAGGAAAAGCCGTTTATTGCTTATATTTGTGGTTTTCTTGAGTTTGTGTATGTGCAGGTACGGATATGCAAAAACACGCAAAAAGGATCCAAATCAGATGTAAATCCGAGCACGAGAGATCAAGAGAGTTTTAGCCGAGCTGGAAGGTCATGCTTGTGCATTTGGAAAGATTTTATCTCTAAGATGAAGTTTGAAGTTTCGTAAAAGTTTGAAGAATAATCAAGTTCGTCCCCTCGCAATTTGAGCTTTTAAGGCGAATTGATCCTCAAGTTTCGTAAATTACAAAAGTCACCCTTGGATTATTGAGCTTTACAAGATTGGTCCTTATGAGATTTCCAGATTTACACATTTGGTCCTTGAAATTCAATGTACAAGATTAGTCCCTAATCTATCACTTGTATCACATAATACTCCTAAGTCCAATCCTTATATAAACCTCTTGGCCCAACAAAAAGAACCCGAGCCCAAATGCTAAATCTGCTACCCGTTTTCCCATTAAACCCAAACCACAAACCATACCCGAGTAAAAATCCAAGCCAAACCCGCTCTTATAACCGTCAACGAACCGTCAAAGCCTTTGAAATATATTAAAAAACTTTTTACCCATTCCCTCTTTACCCTTTCCCCATTTACATGAACCCTAATTAACCCCACCCGTAATTGGCTAAATTAACAATGTATTAAGGGTAGTATAGTACATTCCCCTGACACACCTGACTCATGGGACTGACACTTCATCAATCCGTGTGCTATAGGACACCACGCTCCAATTGGTCAAGCTTGTCATTAGATTTGATCCTAGGGTTGTGATAAGAGGGGAAGCGGTTATTATGATCCAAGGGTGGCAAAAGAGCTCAAAGAAGCACAAAGGGAAGAATTTCGAGAAGCTTCCAAGACCCTTAGCTCAACTATATATAGACCTTCTTAGTCATTCGCAAATGTATCTTATTCTCTGTTATTTTTCCTTCTCTAGCTTTAGTTGTAGTAGTTATTTGCATTTCAAATGTTTTAAATCCTTTTGTAATTGTATTTGTACTCATTTTCAATTATTAATATAAATCTAAGTTTTCAATTTCAATTGTTATTGTTTAAGTTTTTATATTCTATATCTGCTTCTTATCTTATTTTAGAGCTTATTTCAATATTTTAAACCTATTCTTAGCTTATCTCTTCAAAATCTCAAAAATACAAAAAAATCACATAAAATCATTTGAAAATTAAAAATCACTATAAAACAGTGTTTGAATTGATTCCTACACTGATTTATTGTTTAATATGTTCATTCAAGCTTATTAATAGCTTTGTGTGAGCTTATTCTAGTTTTAATCTCAAAAATACAAAAAGTGCAGTTGCTACGTTTGGATCTGATTCTCTGGTTTGGATTTGGATTGGATTGGTTGTGATGCCGATATGGGATGAGATTTGAGGTGGTACCGATTAGGATTAGTGGTTACATAGGTTAGTGGTTCTAGATCTTCAAGGTGCAAGCCATAGTGGCTGTGGATTAGTTGTAAGTTCCATAATCTGATTTGATCATTAAAGTTGTGTTTAATTCTGTTCTATAGTGATGTTTGTTATACGCTTGATCTGATTTGCATGACTGCTTTAGCTTAATTTGGTCTTAATCGTAATTGCGCTTTTATCAATAAAGTATACATAGTGTTTGGCATAACTGATATATCTGTGCTTAAGGCTAGGTTGTTAGTGTTTAGTGGTTGAGACTTGCTTGAGTAGTTTTTAGAAAGTCATTTGAGGTATTGGTTTGATCGCTTTAACTCACAAAGTCAAAACTAATTTGAACTGATCTAATATCCGAACCACAAAATCAGAGGTGTCATAGCTTGGTATTTGGTTCAAATTTGTGAGATCTAGCATTAGGTTATCATCTCTAGTGTTTAAACATCTTAAACATTTCATAATATTGGATCAAATCTGATTTGGTCAAAGTTTGAGTGTAATCTTCAAAAGTCAAATTGTTAAAAGCGTTTTCAACATAACTTTGTGATTCATTTTCTGAGACATATTTGAGTTTAAGAGTTTGGAAATTTGGATATCAAAACTTCAACTGGTCTATTATTGATAATCACTTTTGGTGAAAACTGATTTGGTCATCTTGAGCTTCAAATAAGCTAGTACTTTAGTTTAAAATGCCTGCCACACTTGAGTGTGAACAGGTTGTTTTGAAAATTGTTGCACAAGCTTGATTTCAAAGAGTTAGGAACTGGTATTTTGTACAAGTGTAGTTGGCCAGGTGTTTGTTAAGACTGCATAGGTGATTTGTGGTGTAGCTTATTGGTGTAACTTGTGTTTAAGCTCAAATGGGAGGTAAACCACTGCTTTTAAATAAGCAAAGCTTTTACTTATTCATTGAATCTGAGCCTTAAGCTTGATAAGAGTAGTGATTATTAGTTGCTTATAGCTTAATTTGGTAGACTTAAGCTGTAGTTACTGTTTGGTAGCTTATCTCTATAGTTAGCTTATTGTGATAGCTTATTTCTAGTAGCATTTACACAAGAGCTCATTAATCTTACACATAAGCTAGTTGTTTTCCATTTTTCATAGATTCTATAGATAATTTTAGATTTTTCCTGAAAGTTTCATAATTTTTGGTCTTCATTTGCTATTTTTCTTATTTTAAATAGATTTTAATCACTTTTTAATTATCTTTTATTGAAAATAATTGAGAAAAAGTTCTAAAAAATAATTTTTCAATTTTAATAGTTTAAGAAAAATATAAAAGCAAAAAAAGATTTTTCCTTATTTTTCTCTTTGAATTTTATAATTTTTAGAATTTTAATTAGTTTTAATTAGTTTAAATTAGTTTTTAATTTTTATTAAAACAAGAAAAATCCAAAAAATTAGTTTTAATTCTAAAATAGTTTTCTTATTTCATTTTTAGAGTAAAAGTAAATTTAGGCATTTTTAGGATATCGTTTAGACATAGTTGCATTTTTAGTCGCGTTTGTTAATTACGCTTTATTTTAGATTATGCTAGGATTTCCGTAGGATAGATTTCCTTAATTACTTTCCCATTCCCGTAGTTAATAAAATCAAAATCTATAATCCAAATCATCAAGCATAAAATCCAAACCAAGAACGACGTTGGCAATTCACGCCTCGTTGGGAAAACGATTCGGTTGACTAATCCGCACTACACGCATCACACACGGATTTGATTTATTATTATTTTTCCTAAGAGAATTTGAATCTATCTTCGTGAGTATTTTTGATATTGATATTAAGGATTTATCCCCACACATAACCCCTTAACCACCTATATCAAATTTTATACGCCGCCGGGGGAGGTTGTGTCACGACAATATCGTTTGAAGTTTGTCGATTAGTGACTTGAGAACCTTCATTCGTGAAGTTATTTTTCTATAAAAATAAAAAAAATACAAAAATATTTTCCTTTTCTTTTATATCTATATCAGATAAAAATACAAAAAGATTTTCTCTTTGTTTTTGATAATAAATAGAAGCCATCAATTATATAACATTCTCAACAGAGGTGTTATCATTATAAGTTCCCGAACAAAAGATTTAAAACTTGCCTTTGTGTCGCTTGTGGATTTATTAATCTCTATCGATAAACAAACCGTGTGGTGGGTATAAGGACGGTCCATTAAATTGCGATCAGAAGAAGCTGGTTTTAATAAGCTTCGGCTGACCTACAAAGCTTCTCCGCCGCCAGCGTTTATCTTATAGAGGTGGTTTGTTCACTGGGATTATTGGTTTAAGTTCACCGTGTTTTCGACTATCGGTTTCTTTTAATTGATTGGTTTTCGTGCATGCGCACCGCCTCGATCTAGACGACTTCATAATCGTAATCGAACGCACCGAAGTTACGTAATATGGCTGCCGCTAACGCTCCACCACACCCTCGTCCAAATCCACCTCCCGTTAATCAAAATATAGCTCCCGATCTCCGAACGATGGAGGAGCTATGTCAACCTACCATGTACGGGAGGGGTGGACCCATTGCACCGACAAATATCCAAGCTACCGATTTTAGCTTGAAACATCATATGATAGAACAAGTAAAAAACAGTTGTCAATTCCATGGTTTACTAGATGACGATGCAAACAAGCATCTTGATAAGTTTCTAACGGTTACTCGTAGTATGAAACAAAATGGGGTCTCCGATGACGCCTTCGCCTCTATCTTTTCCCATAATCTTTGACTCATCATGCCACATCTTGGTTTGATCGACTCCCGAAGAATTCGATTCATACCTTCGAGGAGATGGTTTCAAGCTTTCGCAAAGTACTTTCCACCATCGATGGTGACGGTTGAGAAACGATATCGTAATTTCGCATAAAGATCCCGACGAATCTTTGTTTGAAGCTTGGGAACGATACAAGCTTGCGATTGATCGATGTCCGAATCATAATATGTTGCTTGTCACCCAAATCGATACGCTTTACAATGGTTTGACGTTGAGACATCGTGATACTATCAATGCCGCCGCCGGTGGAACTTTCATGAAAAGACGCCCAGGAATGCTACGATCTCATTGAGAACATGACCGCCATCATAATTATTGGGATTCTTCATGAAAAGAGTGAATCATCTAGATCAAATTCATCTTCTTCTCACGATACGGCTCTTCATAAGAAAGTTGATGATTTGAACACGGCTATGTTGAAAATGTACCAAATGCATCTAAATCCGCAACAAGTGAAAGCGGTGAACCCGACTTGTGAGACTTGTGGAGGTCCACATCCTTATTCTCGAAAGTGCCCAACTTCCGGTTTTCACGCACATGAGAATGTTTATGCTGCTACAAGGAATTACAATCAACCGCAAGGAGATCGAAATCTTCTTAGCTACCGTTCAAATAACTATCTCGGACCTCCCGGTTTCAACCAACCTCAACAACAAAACCATAATCAAAACCGCTTCAATGGTAACAACAATCAAAACAGAGGAGTTAACCATGGAAATCAACATTATCAAGCTCCTCAACCTCAAGTTTACCAACAACCACCTCCTCCTCAACAACAATACCAACAACCTAACAACTAATTTCTATCTTACATGAAAAGCTCTGACAACACCATCAAGAATTTACGTAATCAAATCAATGGCATGAGGTCGGATTTCAAGAAGGAAATTGAAGCTACGAGTAACAAACAAATGACCGAAATCAGAATATGATGGCTAGTTTCTTCGTGCCAATCAACCGCCTACTTCTTATTCTCAACCCCTCGGTTCCGGTTCTCTTCCTAGTAACACGATTCCCAACCCGAGAGGTGACATGAAAGCTATCACTACCCGAAGTGGTGTTGCTTATGATGGACCTACGGTTCCTACCACTCATTCTTCTTCTTCTCGTGTGGTAGACCGTGAGACCGGGTGACAAAGGACCCGAGCTTCCTACCGATAAGGGGAGTATTAATGTCCAACCCACGGTTGTCCAAGATTCCGAGCCAAGATGCTCCCGTTAATATGAAGAAAGCTAATCCAAACCGTCTATCCCATATCCGCCTCTCGCCTTAAAGATCAAACTCTTCGTGAGAAGTCAATCATCGATGGAAAATTCCTTTTTCCAAATCTTCAAAGATTTGAATGTGGAGATCAGCTTTGCGGATGCCCTTCTTTTGATGCCCAAACTTGCTTCTACGATAAAGGGATTGCTTACGAACAAGGAGAAACTATATGAGCTTGCTACGACATCTCTGAATGAGAATTGTTCGGCGGTTATCCTCAAGAAACTTCCCGAAAAGTTAGGTGACCCCGGAAAATTCCTCATCCCATGTGATTTTCAAGGAATTGTTCAATGCTCCGCCTTGGCCGATCTTGGCGCGAGTATCAATTTAATGCCAAAATCCATCTACGAAAAACTTTCATTACCCCCACTTACCCCAACGTGTATGACTCTCGAGCTAGCCGACCGCATACTTCACGACTCGGCCCAAAGGGTATAGCCGAGGATGTCTTTGTCAAAGTGGGGAGTTTGATTTTCCCGGGCCGATTTCGTTGTAGTCGATTTGATGCCGATCCTCGAAGTACCTTTAATCCTCTGAAGGAGTTTCTAAGAACGGACATGCGCTGATTGATGTCTATGGAGGAGAGATCACTTTACGAGTTGGAAAAGAAGCCGTCACATTCAACATTGATCAAACGATGAGGTACTCCTCAAATTTCGACGATGCTTCCATCAATCGAATCGACGCTATTGATGTTTCTTGTGAGGAGTACGCTCAAGAAGTTCTCGGCTTGCTAATAATTCCACTTCTTCTCGATTCATTTTCTCGAACCAATCATTGCCGACTCTTCCCTTCTCTCTCACTCCATTTGAGGGAGGTGATTTCCTTTTGGAAGAGATCGATGAGTTTCTTGCTAGTGATGAATCGATTCCACCGGAAATTGATGATGGTGTTTATGATTCGGAGGGAGATATCCGTTATCTTGAACAATTATTGAACGAAGATCCATTACCGCTCACTCCTCCAAGGAGATTACGATAGAAGAGATTAAAGAAGTACAAACGCCTAACGAAAACCTTTGGAGCCCGAACTCAAGGATTTACCTCCTCATCTTGAATACGCTTTTCTTGAAAAACCGAACAAATTTCCCGTCATCATTGCTAAAAACTTGAAAGATGAGGAGAAAACCGCACTTTTGGAGATTCTTCGCAAACATAAGAGTGCCATCGCTTGGCAAATTTCTGACATCAAAGGAATCAATCCTCGCTTTCGTACTACCACAAAATTCGATGGAAGACGATTGCAAACCCGTTATTCAACAACAACGTAGGGTTAATCCAAAATTCATGACGTTATAAAAAGGAAGTTCAAACTCCTTGATGCCGAATCATTTATCCCATCTCCGATAGCTCATGGGTTAGCCCCCTTCCATTGTGTTCCCAAGAAAGGTGGAATGACCGTAATTGCCAATGAAGATAACGAATTGATTTCCACACTCGCCACCGGATGGTGGAGAGTGTGTATTGATTACCGGAAGTTGAATGATGCTACAAGGAAGGATCATTTCCCGCTACCTTTTATGGATCGATGCTCGAACGCTTAGCGGGAATGAGTTCTATTGCTTTCGATGGTTTTTCCTTACTTTCCAATTCCGACGATCCAGCAGGATCAAGAGAAAACGACTTTCACGCGCCTTATGGAACTTTTGCTTATCGACGAATGCCATTTGGCTTATGCAATGCTCCCGAACGCTTCAAAGGTGCATGATGGCTATTTTCCATGACATGATCGAAAAGTCTATGGAAGTTTTCATGGACGATTTCTCGGTTTATGGAGATTCTTTCACTTCTTGCCTCTCTCATCTAGACCACATGCTCAAAAGGTGTGAAGACACCAACTTGGTCTTGAATTGGGAGAAGTGCCATTTCATGGTTCGAGAGGGCATTGTCCTCGTCCATAAGATTTCGAAATCTGGGATTGAGGTCGACCGAGCTAAAGTCGACGTTATAGCTAAACTCCCTCATCCCACTACCGCCAAAGGTATTCGGAGTTTTTTGGGTCATGCCGGTTTCTATCGCCGCTTCATCCAAGATTTCTCTAAGATAGCCCGCCTCCTGACCCATCTCCTGAAAAGGATGCTCCGTTTATCTTCACCAATGAATGCATTGAGGCATTTAATTTTCTTAAGAAGAAATTAACCGAGGTCCGATCTTAGTTGCCCCGACGGATTTGCCCTTTGAGCTTATGTGTGATGCTAGTGATTACGCAATTGGGGCGCCTTGGGGCAACGAAAATCGAAACATTTTCAGCCCATACACTATGCGAGTAAGACATTGTCTGAGGCCCAACACAATTACACGACTACTAAAAAGAATTGTTGGCCGTGGTCTATGCTTTTGAAAAATTTCGACCCTACCTTGTCTTGTCGAAGACCATAGTGTATACCGACCATTCTGCCTTAAAGTATCTTTTGGCAAAGCAAGATGCTAAGCCACGGTTACTTCGGTGGGTTCTCCTCCTTCAAGAGTTTGATGTTACTATTCTTGACAAAAAGGAGCGGAGAACCTGTCCCGATCATCCTGCCTAGACTTGAAAATCCCCATCAAAGTGTGCTCGAGCAAAAGGAGATCACGGAAACATTTCCTCTTGAGACACTTGGGATGATTGCTAAGAAAGACCCGAACACCCCATGGTTTGCCGACTTTGCAAATTACCATGCGGGAATTTCATTGTAAAAGGGATGTCGTTCCAACAAAAGAAAAAGTTTTTCAAAGATGTTAAGCATTATTTCTGGGACGATCCCTACTTGTTCAAGATTTGTGCGGATCAAGTAATCCGGCGGTGTGTTCATGGCCAAGAGGCTATTGATATTCTTAATGCTTGCCATAACGGACCCACTGGTGGCCATCATGGTGCAAGTTACACCGCTAAGAAGATTTTTGATTCCGGTTTCTATTGGCCGACCATATATCGAGATGCCCATGATTTAGTCAAATCTTGTGATTCTTGCCAACGTCAAGGAAAAATTTCACGTAAGGATGAAATGCCAAAAAATGCTATTCAAGTCTGTGAGATTTTTGACGTATGGGGCATCGATTTTATGGGACCATTTCCATCCTCTAGAGGAAATAAGTATATCCTCGTGGCCGTCGACTACTTGTCCAAATGGGTTAGCGCTGGCGCCCCACCAACGATGCCCGAGTGGTTGTTAAGTTTTTGAAGAATTTGTTTTCCCGATTCGGAGCACCTCGTGCTATCATTAGTGATCGCGGTACCCATTTTTGTAATGAGCAATTTGCTAAAGTTATGGCTAAATATGGAGTTACCCATCGCCTTTCTACCATACAGACCCCCAAACGAGCCGGACAAGTTGAGGTCTCGAATCGTGGTTTAAAGAGGATTTTAGAAAGAACCGTAGGAGAGAATCGAGCTTCATGGGCCGATAAGTTAGATGATGCATTATGGGCTTTCCGCACCGCTTATAAGACACCCATCGGGTGCACCCCATTTAAGTTGGTGTATGGAAAAGCTTGTCACTTGCCCATCGAGCTCGAACATAAGGCATTCTGGGCCTTGAAACATGCTAATTTCGATCTTAAGACCGCGGGTGATCACCGAAAAGTTCAATTGAATGAATTAAACGAGCTTAGGATCAGGCCTACGAAATTTTTGATTTTCAAAGAGAAGACTAAGAGGATTCATGATGCAAAATCAAAACCGCGCTTTCAACGTTGGTGATCAAGTTCTCCTTTAACTCTCGATTGAAGATTTTCTGCAAACTCAAAACCCGTTGGTCCGACCATTCACCATCACTCAAGTTTTCCGTATGGGACGGTGGAGCTTTCTCACCGACGGTCCTAATTTCAAGGTGAATGGTCATCGTGGAAACATTATTTCGAGGGGACATTCCATCTATAGTTGTCCCGGATCTCCAAACTTTCCCTAAGGACAACTGAATTCGGGATCGAAAGCTAGCGACTGTAACCAAAAACAGTAGCGCCGTGGGAGGCACCCCATGCTTATCTATCTTCTTTCTATTTTCTAATAAGTGACGTGAAGAGGTCTGCCTCTTCGATTTCTCGTGTTTGGTTGTTTGTGATGTTGTGTTGTAGATTTTCGATATGAAGACTCTCGTGCTCGAAGTTTGTCATTTCTCCACTCGAGTCTCATGATCGATGCTGATGGAAATCCGATATCCTAATCTTATCGACTAACGCTTATCTTTGAGCATACTTAATAAACGGCTTTTAGATTTTCGTGATACCCTTGCTTTAAACATTGAGGACAATGTTCCGTTCTAGTCTAGGGTAGGGTAATCTTCGATTTGATTTGACCGCACTTGCTTATTTCTGTTGTGTTTCTCTCGTAACCCCGCTTTTCCTTAGAAAATGAAAAAATTGTGCAAAAATGAGCAAAATTTAAAATTTTTCAAGCTTTTGTTAAGTCTTTTTGATTGAAAAGTTTTGCTAGTCTCTTAGATTAGAAGCTATAAAATGCGAATTCTAGCTCACAAGGCCAAGATTTTGCAAGTTTCCGAAAGTGACTTTAAATATACATAACTTGATTTCATTAGACGAAGCATTTGCTAAGTTAATATATGTTTTGACACCTTGATTGACTTTCCACTGGTGAGAGTAGGAATAGAATTCTGACTTGACCGGGCGTGTTGAGCCCTAGCTTGTTCCCTTAACCATAGGTAATCTAAAAATTATCGGCTAAGCATCTCCGGATCTCATTATTTGGGATTTTAAATTTGCAGAGATCGAGAAATGATAGAGTTACTTATGAGTTTAGATGCTAAACGGTGAGTAGTTGGTTCTCTTTAGAGCCCATCGAAGGTACTTATGGCTTTTTGTTCCCACAAAATTGTTTCACCCCATATCTGTCTAAATAATTAGAGATGTCGAGTTTTTGGCGATGGTTAGTTCTTTATCTTCTTAAAAGAATCTTTGTTTTAAAAATTGGGTACACATCAAGGATCCGTAATAAATAAATGAGTAATAAGTGATAATGTAATAAGTAAAGTTGTGAGTCATGTGTCGAGATCGACCCTTGGATCTTTAGCCGGATTGAGTGAGGTCTTAGCCTAGCCACCGATCCTCATTTCATGAAGCCTATAGTCTTGAATTACCCCGTGAAGCTCCGTGGTTCAAGCTACCATATAAGTAAAGGTATAAGTGATAAAAAAAAAAAAAAAAATTGATGTTGAAAATGAAGAAAAAATGAAATTGAAAAGTCAAAAGTTAGTGAATAAAAATTCCTTGATGTGGACCTCATTTTACGACAATGGTTCTCGAGAGAAGACGGATAACTAATTATCGACTTAGCTTTGTATCTTTATCGGAATAATCCTTATCGAAACGAGAATTTGAAGAAATTCATTTCTCACAAAAATAAAAATCTAGAGGAAATAGGAAAATGGGAACAAAAGGTTTTACACAAGTAACTTCCATGGGTAGTGTTAGCATCTAGAGTCATATGTAACAATGATTTCGGTTTTACGCTTAGTTTGGGGACTTGTGAAAATCGTGGACGATGTATTCTATCCGTATGGTCACTTCACACTGTGTTGTGTTTTCTACTCCGTGATCCTAACGTGTCGCTTGAAAAATGTTTGAGTTATTGATCGACATGAAAGTTCAACAAACCGTCATTCATAATCTGATGTGCTTAATTGTAATATCTACTCATGAATTGAAAAAACGGGCGTTTTAGAATTAAGGCTTTCTTAATCTCTTTTGAGGAATCTTTGCTACTTCTTCATAGGTTTAGTAGAAAGAGATTGAAATCCTTAGTTTTAGAAGCGTGAGTTGATTGCATTGCGTGAGGACACGTTCTGGAATGGTCTCGCTCGGGGTATTTTGATATGTGCTTATACACATACCTTTTCATTATCAAAACTGACCCAAAATAACCAAGAAAGAGCCGTTTATTGCTAATATTTGTGGTTTTCTTGAGTTTGTGTATGTGCAGGTACGGATATGCAAAAACACGCAAAAAGGATCCAAATCAGATGTAAATCCGAGCACGAGAGATCAAGAGAGTTTTAGCCGAGGGAAGGTCATGCTTGTGCATTTGGAAAGATTTTATTCCCGAAGATGAAGTTTGAAGTTTCGTAAAAGTTTGAAGAATAATCAAGTTCACCCCGCACTTTGAGCTTTTGCATTGATCCCTCGAAGTTTGAAATTACAAAAGTCACCCTTGGATTATTGAGCTTTACAAGATTGGTCCTTATGAGATTTCCAGATTTACACATTTGGTCCTTGGAAAATCCGAAATGTACAAGATTAGTCCCTAATCTATCACTTGTATACATTAATACTCCTAAGTCCAATCCTTATATAAACCTCTTGGCCCAACAAAAAGAACCCGAGCCCAAATGCTAAATCTAAGCTACCCGGTTTTCCCATTAAACCCGAAACCACAAACCATACCCGAGTAAAAATCCAAGCCAAACCTCTTATAACCGTCAACGAACCCATCAAAAGCCTTTGAAATATATTTAAAAAACCGCTTACCCATTCCCGCCTCTTTTACCCTTTCCCAGATTTACATGAACCCTAATTAACCCCACCCGTATTGGCTAAATTAACAACAATTAAGGGTAGTATAGTACATTCCCCACACACACGACTCATGGAATGACACTTCATCAATCCGGTGTGCTATAGGACACCTGCCGCTCTCCAATTGGCCGAAGCTTGTCATTAGATTTGATCCTAGGGTTGTGATAAGAGGGGAAGCGGTTATTATGATCCAAGGGTGGCAAAAGAGCTCAAAGAAGCACAAAGGGAAGAATTTCGAGAAGCTTCCAAGACCCTTAGCTCAACTATATATAGACCTTCTTAGTCATTCGCAAATGTATCTTATTCTCTGTTATTTTTCCTTCTCTAGCTTTAGTTGTAGTAGTTATTTGCATTTCAAATGTTTTAAATCCTTTGTAATTCGTGATTGTGTACTCATTTTCAATTATTAATATAAATCTAAGTTTTCAATTTCAATTGTTATTGTTTAAGTTTTATATTCTATATCTCTTGCTTTTATCTTATTTTAGAGCTTATTTCAGTATTTTAAACCTATTCTTAGCTTATCTCTTCAAAATCTTAAAAATACAAAAAAAAATCACATAAATCATTTGAAAATTAAAAATCACTATAAAACAGTGTTTGAATTGATTCCTACACTGATTTATTGTTTAATATGTTCATTCAAGCTTATTAATAGCTTTGTGTGAGCTTATTCTAGTTTTAATCTCAAAAATACAAAAAGTGCAGTAAGTGCTACAGTGTTTGATCTGGGTTCTTGTTGGTTTGGATTTGGATTGGATTGTTGTGATGATGATATGGGATGAGATTTGAGGTGGTACTGGATTAGGATTAGTGGTTACATAGGTTAGTGGTTCTAGATCTTCAAGGTGCAAGCCATAGTGGTCGGGATTAGTTGTAAGTTCCATAATCTGATTTGATCATTAAAGTTGTGTTTAATTCTGTTCTATAGTGATGTTTGTTACTGCTTTGATCTGATTGCATGACTGTTTAGCTTAATTTGGTCTTAATCGCTAATTGCGCTTTTTATCAATAGCATACATAGTGTTTGGCATAACTGATATATCTGTGCTTAAGGCTAGGTTGTTAGTGTTTAGTGGTTGAGACTTGCTTGAGTAGTTTTTAGAAAGTCATTTGAGGTATTGGTTTGATCAGTTTTAACTCACAAAGTCAAAACTAATTTGGAACCGATCTAATATCCGAATCTGTCAAAATCAAGTAGGTGTCATAGCTTGGTATTTGGTTCAAATTTGTGAGATCTAGCATTAGGTTATCATCTCTAGTGTTTAAACATCTTAAACATTTCATAATATTGATTAAATCTGATTTGGTCAAAGTTTGAGTGTAATCTTCAAAAGTCAAATTCGTCAAAGCAGTTTTCAACATAACTTTGTGATTCATTTTCTGAGACATATTTGAGTTTAAGAGTTTGGAAATTTGGATATCAAAACTTCAACTGGTCTATTATTGATAATCACTTTTGGTGAAAACTGATTTGGTCATCTTGAGCTTCAAATAAGCTAGTACTTTAGCTTGTAAGTCCCTACTCGCCACACTTGAGTGTGAACGTGTTGTTTTGAAAATTGTTGCACAAGCTTGATTTCAAAGAGTTAGGAACTGGTATTTTGTACAAGTGTAGTTGGCCGTGTGTTTGTTAAGACCGTGCATAGGTGATTTGTGGTGTAGCTTATTGGTGTAACTTGTGTTTAAGCTCAAACAGTGGAGGTAAACCACTGTTTGGCTTAAATAAGCGATTTACTTATTCATTGAATCTGAGCCTTAAGCTTGATAAGAGTAGTGATTATTAGTTGCTTGTAGCTTAATTTGGTAGACTTAATGTAGTTACCTGTTGGTAGCTTATCTCTATAGTTAGCTTATTGTGATAGCTTTTTTATTTAGTAGCATTTACACAAGAGCTCATTAATCTTACACATAAGCTAGTTGTTTTCCATTTTTCATAGATTCTATAGATAATTTTAGATTTTTCCTGAAAGTTTCATAATTTTTGGTCTTCATTTGCTATTTTTCTTATTTTAAATAGATTTTAATCACTTTTTAATTATCTTTTATTGAAAATAATTGAGAAAAAGTTCTAAAAAATAATTTTTCAATTTTAATAGTTTAAGAAAAATATAAAAAGCAAAAAAAAGATTTTTCCTTATTTTTCTCTTTGAATTTTATAATTTTTAGAATTTTAATTAGTTTTAATTAGTTTAAATTAGTTTTTAATTTTTATTAAAACAAGAAAAATCCAAAAAATTAGTTTTAATTCTAAAATAGTTTTCTTATTTCATTTTTAGAGTAAAAGTAAATTTAGGCATTTTTAGGATATCGTTTAGACATAGTTGCATTTTTAGTCGCGTTTGTTAATTACGTTTTATTTTAGATTGCTTAGGATTTCCGTAGGATAGATTTCCTTAATTACTTTCCCATTCCCGTAGTTAATAAAATCAAAATCTATAATCCAAATCATCAAGCATAAAATCCAAACCAAGAACGACGTTGGCAATTCACGCCTCGTTGGGAAAACGATTCGGGTTGACTAATCCGTACTACACGATCACACACGGGATTTGATTTATTATTCTTTTTCCTAAGAGAATTTGAATCTATCTTCGTGAGTATTTTTGATATTGATATTAAGGATTTATCCCCACACATAACCCCTTAACCACCTATATCAGTTAACCTTTGATAATTTCCCAATGATCCCAAACGTACATGTTTATTATAGAAGATAAGTTCCATTTATCGCTTAATTAATAAGGTTTCATAATCGCCACTCATGATTATACAAGTTTATAAGGAAGTACTTCTTATATTGTATATTAAGCAGTGTATTATAAACGACGCATTTGATTATGTAGCGTTTCCAAAACATTACGACTTTAATAAAGTCTTATCAAAATAATATTTCCCGACAAGTTAATAAAAGTTAACACGTAGTTATAAAACACGAGTTTTTGTCGTAGTAAATAAAGGTTTATAATTAAACAAAACCGTATTCACTGACAATATATATTTAATTATCTTGTTATTAGTTAATATGTGACGATAAGATATCTAGACTCGTTTAAGTCAAAAACGTTTAATAAAATATAATTCCTAATCAATATAACTCGTATAGCAACATTATTCCAAATTCATACACCGTAGTTACATTTTATAATGTATACGTAATATTTGATATAAATTACAAGTCACTTAGTTAGTTCTAAGTAAATATTACCTAATTTTTATAATAACTAGCTCTCTACCCGTTCAAGTCTAATAATTAACGATCAAATATGTCCAATAACGATATATATATATATATATAGGGGAGGGTTAATGTGAGATCAAACTTAAAGTTGTAAAAATAAGATCAAATCTAAAAAACCACTAAAACATTTATAAATAACAATTTTAGCAATCATACACAAAAACATATTATTTTAATACAAATTAACATTTTAGCAACTAATAACCAAATGATACATGAGTTTGGATTAGTGATACACCTGATACACATTACACTAATAAATATTCTAAAACCTGATACACATACAAAAACCTGATACACATTAAACTTCTAGTCAAAGTGTATCACCTAGGTTTCGTAAATTTTAAAAAGAAATCTACCAAAAATTTAACAATTTTAGTTGTAGTAAATAAAAAAATTATTTTTATTGTAAGGAGAGTATCTCTTGTCAAATTTTAGATTCTATATATATATATATATATATATATATATATGGTAGGGTTAAAATGAAAAGTTTCTTATAATGAAAAGAATGAGAAGGCATGTGGAGGTGACATGTGTCACCTTTGCCACATCACCATGCCATGTGTCACCCCCACCCCCACCCCACCCACCCACCCGCAAAAAAAAATTGGGCAAAAAAAAATCCCGCCAAAATTTGTTCATCGCATCACAAGAGTAAATAATCGCATCACAATTATAATTGTGATGTGCGTTAATTTATAACCTTAATGCACTAAAATCATGATTATGATGCATAAATTTATAACGTGATGTAGTAGCTTATAACCTTAATGCACTAATAAGTTTTGGTGCATCTTTATTATAAGTTACTGCATCATAGTTAATAGTTCAATGCATAAACTATGATGCACTAAAATCAAGGTTATAACCTTAAATGCACTAAAATCATGATTGATGCAAGAACTTTATAACCGTGGTGTCAGAATTTATAACCTTAATGCACTAAAATCATAATTGTGACGAATTAACTTATAACCTTAATGCACTAATAAGTTTTGGTGCATCTTTATTATAAGTTACCGTGATCATAGTTATTGAAGTTAAGTGCATCAACTATGATGCACTAAAATCAAGGTCATAACATTAATGCACTAAAATCATGATTGTGATGCAGTAACTTTATGACTGTGATGCAGTAAAAAAATTTGGCGGGAATTTTTTGGCGGGAAATTTTTTTTTTCGAGGGGGGGGGGGGGGGGGGTTGGGGTATGGTGAT
This sequence comes from Chrysanthemum makinoi, assembly GCA_910596185.1. Classification (NCBI taxonomy): domain Eukaryota; kingdom Viridiplantae; phylum Streptophyta; class Magnoliopsida; order Asterales; family Asteraceae; genus Chrysanthemum; species Chrysanthemum makinoi. The sequence goes on from OU343223.1 coordinate 191,706,101, forward strand.
GTGGCATGATGATGTGGCAAAGGTGACACATGTTACCTCCACATGCCTTCTCATTCTTTTCATTCTAAGAAACTTTTCATAATAACCCAAACATATATATATATATATCTTTAGTCCGTTACTTATATCAAATAGCTCATCGTTACCGTTGTCATTTTTATCCGTTTTGATAATCTTATATTATCAACCGTTTACAACTCACAATTTATAATGTCTTAGTAACCTAATTAACCCGTAACTCATTTTTACTTGTACCATATAACCGATGTCACATTAAAATGTGTTTACTATTAATTTTATATTATCACAAATGAGAATGTGTAATGAATGATAGATTAAGAGTTACCAAGGATAACTAGCTAGACCATATTATAATAGGCTCAAAGAAAACTTGATAAATAATATTGTTTTGTTAATATCTTAGTAACCATCTTACTATTTTTCCCATGACAACAACCAATAATTTGACCCAACAAATGCAAGTATAGCAACTTCAAACCAACACTTTATTCGTACAACATGTCTAAAATCCATGGGTCACAACCCGACCCGATTACATACTCGAACAAACACCCTTTTTTGCTTTGACCCGTCCCGACCCAAATGGAAACCTAAACCTAAGCAAAACCAATTAGTCCCCTACCATATCAGTCCCGAAACCCATGACTAACCCGATTCGGTTCATTAACCAGGCTCACCGAGTCACCCAACTCGGTTGAGTTTTCTGTTCCGACTCGGTAAGAAACACCGACATCGACCACTATCACAAATTTTAGACCAAGAAAATCCGAATATCAACTATATATCATGACCCTATAACAACCTGAGATTAAACTGAATCCGAGACACACTTCCGTTTTAAATTTGCACACGAGAGTAACTACAACAACACATCTATAGTTTCATATACCACACGAACCATCCAAACGTTTTTTTTTTCAATACACGAATCATTTAAAAAAAATTGTAAATCTTGTTTAACAGTTTTTACATTCACACGAGAGCCTCACAATTTATTTCAAAACTCATTTTAATCCTTGTATATCCACGAAACTACAACTATAAACAATACATTTTGTATATATATTTTCGGTAAAACATAAAATAAAATATATAAATGGACAAACAGATTTTTACCGAGAGGATCGAGAAGAAAGACACGGATGATGGCGTCAATAACGGGTACAACCCGTAACCATCCATGCTTGACCCTTAATACTCGTTTTTATTCGAAAACCCTAGGCATCCGAATCTTGAAATCAAGATTTGGAGCGCGTGTTAGAGTTTTATGGAGAGTGTGTTATGAAAATAGAACCACGGCATCCCGATCTACAAGATGGGATGGGTGGTGTAGGTTGAGGAGGTCGCTGGAAAGTTGGCCGGAATTTTTGTCGGCGCCGGAACCCTAGAAAGGGGTGGCCGGATTTTCTAGAGAGAGAGAGAAGGGTTGGGTGTGTGTATTTTGTAGAGAGAGAAAGAATAAGGTGAAAGTGAGAGAGTGGGGAGGGTTGGGGGTATTTATACTCCAAGAGGGGCTAAGGTTGTACAAGTGAAACTACAAGGGCAAGTATGAAATTATCAAGAGGGGCCCTAGATGAAACTTTATAAAACTTTTGATATATTAAGTTCGGGACTCGTTTGAGCTAGCAAACGAAGGATTCGTGACACGGGAGTTACGCCATTGTTTTTAGAATATTATTTCCAATAAAAACGATATATAATATGACTCGTATCTCAAATTAGTTAAAACGATCGCTCTAATCAATGTTTCTCCAATTTCGACGACGAGTAATTTATTTAGAGTTGTCCAGCCTCACCTCTCTAAAAGGAATCGCGCCCCTTATTCAATTCAAGTTATCCGCTAAAGTCTAGAAGGGGTGAGTGCAAAAGCACGAGGGTTTATCTTCACGCTCCCTACGTGAATCTAGGATCTTATCATGAAGTTTCTACGAGCTTCGAAGATAGAGATGCGACTTTACTAAGGCCGCTTGGTTTCATAATCTATGGTTCTGATAGGTCAAAGAAGTTTAAAAGTTCAACGTTTTGGATTTCCCAGAGAGATAACAACTGCCTCATCGGCGAGTCGTTTCTTCCTATTACGCACGAAAATGTTGGGAATACTATTGAGTCTTGATGGTAGCTCAAGGCTGAGCTATTAGTTTAATTTCAGCAAGGATTTTCAGAAGGATTGATATAGCGAGGATTAAGTTTTCACGTTTACTACTCGCTTCACATAATTTCATGGTAGATCCGTAAGCTTAATCTAGGTTATCTCGGAGGGTTCAAGAGATTTACGTTGTCTATGTCTCTAATGGTTTGTGAGAAACTTACATATCCATCACAACTTATAATGGTTTCCTTGGTATCTTTTCGAATAGGTTTGGGATTGCTAAGTTGGGTATTTCCATTTCTACCCAACAATCAGGATCGGCACTTGCGACCATAGAGGATTTCTTACGGTGCCTTTGAGGTACTAAAGCGATAGGTATGGTTATAAGAGGGGTTGGCCAATGGGAGGTGTCTGCCCCAACCATTGCCAAACTTGATAGGCACACTATGTGTTCTACTATGGTTCGAATGGTTTCTTTACTTCAGCCACTAGTCGGGAGATGATACACTGTAAGCATATCCAGATATGTTCCCTCGGCTCTAGGAAGTGATAGATGAAAATGGGTGTGTGGCGATTGCCACAATCCGGAAAGGATAGAAATCAGCATTTCCTAAAGCACATGGTTTCCTTTACGTGTGGGGAAGTCTATTTGTGTAACTCAGGTTTTCCGATCGCACTCCTTCCTTAAAGAGTATCGGAGGGAGTTGAAGGTTGAGAAAGAAGAATCAGATGTGTACTAACCAATGAATCTCGAATAAAGAAAACGGACCAGGGGGATTCCCTTTTCAATCGGAGTTCCATAGTGGAAAGAAAGTAGGGAGCTAGAGTTCGAAAGTGAGGACTAGCTTATTGGAGCAAGTCACTTTACCGGAAGGAGAGGAGTGAGTATTCTCTCACCTCATTAAAAGAAGATAGTGGGATTCTCTATTACTGCTTTACTATGGGAGAGAGAGACGAGCAATGTCGTCCATACTTTCCATCTTACTGATTAGCGGGAGGTGAATAGGTTGGTAAGACTACTAACAACCACTCAGGTAAAGGCGGGGATCTACTTCCAAGGTTTCGTCTACGGTGTACCTTATCGTTTGGTGAGAGCTCCGTAAGGATAGCAGGTGCTTCTCGAAGTATGAGAGAAGGATTATGTGGTTGTCCCAAGGAACGCGGTTCAGGTTACTCCTTAGGATTTCAAGATTTCTGCTAAGCACGGGATCTCTACCGGATGAGAAGTCTAGGAAGTTAAGAGTATGTCTATGTTAGAAAGTGTTGATTGCTACCAGCAATCGGTCGGTTGACTTAGCATGATATCTGGGTTAGAGACGAAAAGTACGTCTCCTAAAATAAAGTATTGGTTACTAACCGCTACCGATTGACTCATTGGTGCACTTAATACTTAACGCAGAAAGGTTCAATATTCAACTCTAAAGTCCAAATTCCCAAAAGAAGTTTGACTATCGATCAATATCAATTCAACTCCTAAATACGAGTAAAGGTTAACGGCTCTAAGCTGATTTACTAAAGAATTTCGCATCGATGGAGTGTAAGGTACAACATTGATGAAACAGGGTAGGTAGCACCACAATCGGTGGTATGACGTAGCATCATCATCGATAGAATAGTATCTACAGGTTAACCTCGGTGAACAACTTCACTAAAATAGGTCGTTAGAACGTTATCGATAGAGGTACCTAAATAGAGGATAAAGTACGACATCAACAAAGACGTAGGTACTACCTTAACGAAAAGTGTTGAAAGCAACGCCGTCCCAAAACATTATCGGTTTAGGAAATGAACAACGCCGACTAGATGGCGCCGTTTAAATCAACATCGAGTGAATGGCAAGGTTTTGAAAATTTTAACAACAATCGGTTCAAGATTAGGCTTGAGATATAAGTGTCGGTAACAGGGTTACCAACGAAACGAGGCTATATGACAAATCCAACGGGATTACAAGCAAAACGATGCGGAATGATAATTCCAAAAAGATTACTAACGAAATGCGGCGGAATGATAATTCCAATACGGTCCCTATCGCAATGCGGCCGAATGACGTTTCGAAATCGAATACCGATTCGAGGTCGAATGATTATTTTAATAAAGTTATCAACGAAACGGAGCCGAATAATAATTCGATGCCAAATGATGTGTTAATACAAATAAACCGTAAAAACGTTTATTAATATTTTGCGATCTCTTTGTGTTTTGTTGATAACAAATACAATGTTATCTTAAGTACAATTATAAGGATACATGTTATTTTTGTAAAGCATTTACATATAGCCATTTAATACAAATTGTTGTAATAAATCATTTGTTGTAATAGTTTATTAGGATGGGTAAAAATCACAACCCATGGATCATATCCATAACCCATGGTATTGACCCATACCCACTTGACTAGATACATTTTACTCATTAGATACATTGTATCTAAAGAAATACCCATGGACCAACCTATAACCCATGACCCATGACCCATAACCAAAAAACCCATGGGCAAAGAGGAGCGTCCCACGGATCCCTAGGTTTACACTAGACGGATCCCTGTGAGAGGGATCCGTGGATCGAACAAAGTGGCAAGTTTTGCCTATAAATAGAGAGCCATTTCTTCATTCTAACTCACCCTCTTCTTACTAATTCTCTCATATACTCTCATTCTCTTCTAACAAAAGATCACTTGATCTAGAGAGTTCTTCTTCTTTCTTTCTTTAGTGATTCTCATATAGGTCCTTCTCTAAGGCGAGATCACGAAAATTCTACAAGTCATCCAAGCAAGGGGTCCTTGATTGATTTGTTCCTCCACAAGATTTCTGAGCAAAGATCTTGTATTTAATATTTCACATATTTGTTGTGTAATAGTCGTGTTGGTTTGGTCCACCGTGTTACGGACTCGGTATTTAGCTTTGTACCGGAAAAAGGTGTAAGCAACGTTGTGAAGGCTTCTTCGCCAAGTTGAAGGAGTTTGTTGACATAGTGTTTGAACTCTCGAGTAGGTGACTCGGGGAGTTGAGTAGGGCAAGGAAGGTCTCCTTGTAGCCGAACCACTAAAAATCGGTTGTGTCATTTCTATCCCTAGCTTTACTTTATTTACTTGCTTTATCATTAGATCTATACTTTCTTTACATCCATACGATTTCACATAATATCGAATCTAAAGTTTTTGAAACTAACTTAAAATCGGCAAAACTATTCAACCCCCCCCCTTCTAGTTTTCCACAATTGGCATCAAGAGCTAAGTTTATAAAAGTTTTAAAGTAAACCGTATTTTAAAAACTTTTCGATCACTATGGGTTCTCAAAATTACAAGGAAGGGCAATCTATAAACCACCACTATTTGAAACTAATGGTTTTATATATTAGAAAAATAGATTCGAAACGTATGTGAAATCTAAAGATATTGATCTTTGGTACATTAGTGTTGAAGGCGATTTTGAGGCTACCTCAAAAGATGATAAAGGAAATTTAGTTAACATACCTCATGATAAACTAAACGATGAAATGAGAAAAAAGCTTTCTAAAAATAGTGAAGCTAAAATGGTTTTGTATAATGCTTTACCCAAAAAGGAATTCGAAAGAATTTCTATGCTTAAAACCTCTAAAGAAATTTGGAATTCTTTAGTTGTAACTCATCAAGGTAGTCAACAAGTTAAAAATAATAAAATTGATTTATTTGTTCAACAATAAGAACAATTTTCAATATCGGATGAGGAAACTGTAGATCATTCATTTTCTAATTTTAATACTATTATTACATCTTTACAAGCACTTGATGAATCTTTTAGCAGTAACCATGTTAGGAGATATCTAAGGGCACTTCCATCCAAGTGGAGATCCAAGGTGACGGCAATCGAAGAGTCAAAATATTTGGCAATCCTCACCCTTGATGAACTCATAGGCAACTTAAAAGTCTACGAGCTTGTCCTTGCTAAAGATTCTGAAGCCTCAAAGGTGAAAGAGAAACATAAATCTCTTGCCCTTAAAGCCAAAAAGGCCTCAAGCGATTAAGAGAACTCCTCTTCGGATAGTGACGACGAGGAGTATACTATGGCGGTAAGGGACTTTAAAACGTTCTTTAGAAGAAAGGGAAGATACGTCAAACAACCGTATGACGACAAGAAAGGATTCCGGAAAAGCAAAGAGGACGAGAAGCCAAGGGATGATCGTGCTTGCTTTAAATGTGGGGACCCAAACCACTTTATTAGTAAGTGACCCAAACGGGATGATCAAAAGGCGTTCGTAAGCGGCACATGGGGAATGAGCGACGAGGAGGACGAAGAAATTTGTCTTATGGCAAATGACGAGGTATGTCACGAATGCTATAGTAGCTCATCACTAGATGATGACTCATTGCATAATGAATATGACAAACTTTACAATATTAGCTTAAAATTAATTAACAAGAACAAGCTTTTGAAAATTCAAAACCAATGCTTAGATAAGGAAGTCATAGAATTAAAAGCAAAATTAAAACATCTTGAAAAGGGTAAAATGGCAAGTGGTGAATGTGAACTTTGCGTTCAACTTCAAACACTAGTTTATCAACTAGATTCTAAAATTGCTAGAATGAGTACGAATACTTTAGATATGATATTAGATAGTGTTAAAACTGGAAACAACCAAAAAGGTTTAGGTATTCAACAACTTGATCCGTCAACTAGTGAAAACAAAGAAATACAATTTGTTAAGGCACTAGAAAAACAAGCCACTGTTGTGGCGGATCCCACAAAAAGGGAATCGGCTAGTGTACAGCCAGGGATCCGTGGGTCTGCTGAAGCAAACAGTGGTAATAACATAGCTTCTTCATCTAGAACTGATTTTGTTATCGTTAACAAGAAGAAACCAACTCATTTTACCACTAGACAACCACCCCCAAAATATAATCCTATTTCTGCAAGAAACAAAGCTCCATCTTTTTCAAAACCTAATCCATCTAGGAGACCTAATAATGTTTACCCGAGAAGTAACCATCAAATGGGATGGAACCCAAATATGCAAAATGATTTTCCTTTTCAAAACTTTGCAGCATGGAATGCATATTCACCTTATCCATACATGTCTAACATGAATGGAATGTTTATCACTAATGGACCCATGAACAAATGGGGACCAAACTTTTGAGTTAATTGTTTTCTTAGGTGTGCTTAAAGGTCGACCTAGATCCGAATGAATGGGTCAAGGATAGCGGGTGCACGAGGCACATGACCGGCAATAAAGATCTATTCTCCACATATGAATCCTTTAATGGAGGAAATGTGGTGTTTGGAAATAGCAAAGTAAAATCATCGATAAATGTACGATTTCTAACAAATCTCTAACCATTAACGATGTGTGTCATGTAGAAAACCTAAACTTTAATCTCTTAAGTATAGGACAAATATGTGATAAAAAGTGCAATGTACTTTTACCTAAACCGTAGTAAGATATTAAAAAATGGCATAACCATAGGAAGAGGAATTAGGAAACATGGAGTCTATGTCATTAAAATCGTAATGAACCTAAAGAAAACTTTGTCTTACCTCTATGGATGATACTTAACCTTATGGCATCGGAGATTGGGTCATGCCAATATGCGACTTCTTCAATCGCTATCATCCAAAGATCTGGTAAGAGATCTACCTAAGTTAAAATATGAACATCACTTTTGTGATGCTTGTAATGTAGGAAAACAAGTTCATTCTAGTCATAAAGCTAAAAACATGGTGTCTACAACTAAGTGTCTAGAATTACTACACATGGATTTATTTGATCCATCCGCTATCCAAAGTTATGGAGGCAACTACTACACTTTGGTCATAGTGATGATTATTCTAGGTACACATGGACACAATTCTTAAAGAACAAAACGGAAACGTTTAATTATTTTGAAATATTAAGCAAGAAAATCCAAAGACAACTAGGAAATTCTATAGTGTCTATTAGAACGGATCATGGTAGGGAATTCGATAATGAAGTGCAATTTGGAGCCTTTTGTGACGCTAATGGTATTACTCACAACTTCTCGGCTCCACGCACTCCACAATCGAATGGGGTAGTTGAAAGAAAGAATAGAACCCTATAAGAAATGAGTCACAGCATGCTAAATGAGCAACCCATACCTCAAAAGTTTTGGTGCAATGTCGTTGATACTTCAACGTACATACTTAATCGAGTCTTAATTAGACCAATTTTAGGTAAAACTCCATACGAGTTACTTCGAGGCAAAAAGCCTACGTTAGATCACTTTTGAGTCTTTGGTAGCAAATGTTTTTTTCTTAACACTAAAGATTACCTTACAAAATTTGATCCTAAATCAACCGAAGGTATCTTTATAGGCTACTCCCCTAATAGCAAAGCTTACGTCATACTAAATAAAGAAACAATGAAGGTAGAAGAGTCATTAAATGTAAGATTTGATGAAAGTCCACCCAAACCCTCTCCACCTCTTGTCGATGACGAGATTGTAGAAAGTGAAGCTATTGTCATAAAGAAAAAGATAAATGAAGAAGAAGAAGAATCTTCAAATAATGAACTCATAAATATTAAAGAGTCCAAAGATCACCCCATAGATAAGGTTATAGGAAAGTTAAACGAAAGAACCTTAAGGTCTCAAGTTCAAAACCAAAGTAGCCTATTTTTTTTTTCAACCATAGAACCTAAGAATACACAAGAAGCCATAAAAGATGAAAGTTGGGTAATGGCTATGCAAGAAGAATTAAATCAATTTGTTTCTAATGATGTTTGGACACTTGTCCCTCCACCTAGTAATCAAACCATAATAGGAACCAAATGGGTTTATAAAAACAAGTTAGATGCAAACGGAGTAGTGTCTAGAAACAAGGCTAGACTCGTTGCTCAAGGGTATAACCAACAAGAAGGAATAGACTTTGATGAGACCTATGCCCCCGTGGCTAGATTAGAGTCTATAAGAATACTTCTTGCTTATGCTTGTGCTAATGATCTAAAGCTTTATCAAATGGATGTCAAAAGTGCCTTTCTAAATGGTTTTATTAATGAAGAAGTATATGTAGCTCAACCTCCGGGCTTCATCAATTTTGAAAAACCTAAACATGTGTATAAGTTAAAGAAAGCCCTTTACGGTCTTAAACAAGGTCCAAAAGCTTGGTATGATAGACTTAATTCATTCTTAATCAAACACAACTACACCATGGGGTTAGTTGATAACACACTTTTTACTAAGAAAAGAGAGTCACATATAATCATCGTTCAAATATATGTAGATGATATTATATTCGGATCTACTTGTCAAGACATGTGTGATGATTTCTCGAAAATCATGCATGACGAGTTCGAGATGAGTATGATGGGAAAACTTAGTTTCTTTCTTGGTCTACAAATCAAACAAGTAGAAGATGGTATCTTCTTTAATCAATCTAAATACATAAAAGAGATGTTAAAGAAATTCGGTCTAGAAGAGTCGAAACCAATTAGAATACCAATGTCATCCGACACCAAACTCACAAAAGATGAAGACGGCGAATCCGTCAATAATACTAAATATCATGGCATGATTGGTAGTCTTCTCTACCTCATGGCTAGTAGGCCGGATATCATGTTTAGTGTTTGTTTATGTGCTAGGTTTCAAGAAGACCCTAAAACATCACACCTAGAAGCCGTAAAAAGAATGTTTAGATACATTAAGGGTACAACACAATTAGGATTATGGTATTCTAAGGGCACGGGAGTAGAAACAATTGTATATGCAGATTCTGACCATGCAGGTGATTATGTTGACCGAAAAAGTACAAGTGGGGTATGTACTTTTATGGGATGTTGTTTAACATCTTGGTTTTCAAAGAAACAAACGGCATTGATGAGTGTGTAAATACTCATCATTTGTGTACAATATAAACTGCAAAATCATCTGAAAACACTCAAAAATGCATCAAAATGATGAAAATATCACAAATCAGTGTTTTATGTGTTTTAAATGCAAAAATATCAAAATCAGATGAAAAACATATCAAATTTGCAAAAATTGCAGTTTTAGTCCCCCAAGTTTCAAAAGTTGTCAAAAACAGTCCCTGAGCACATAATTTCAAAAGTAAAGTCACCAAAGGTCCTTTTAAAATCATAAGTTGTCAAATTTAGTCCTTTGGTGAAAAATATTAAAAGTTTGAGAAAATTGCAAAAATGGTCCTTCAAGTTTCAAATTTGGCAGAAATGGCCCCTGGAAAATTGGGAAATGACAGATTTGGTCCCTGTACTTTTGAAGATTGTCAATTATGGTCCTTGGAGCATCTTGGCAGAATTGGCAGTAATGGTCCTTGCAATTTTCAGATTTACACAATTGGTCCCTCTAATTATTAAAACCTTTCAACTATTTTGGACCCTCACACCTATTGGACCCCTGTCATATTGAATTGTGAACCCTTGATTATTAGCCTGCCCAGTCAAACAAGCCAGTCAAAACACCTTTTGGCGCCAATCACCTTCTCCCCCACTTGGTGCCTGTAAACCCCTGCACACTCAACCCTCCCATTACCTTATCTCCTTCCATGTCCCCCCTCCTCCATCACAATCCAAAGTGCATTTAATGCACCCCCTCCCCCAACACTCAACCCCAAAAACGGCTAAACTCCATTTCCCGCCAAAAATGGAATAAAGGGCCATGATCACATTTTCTCATCCAATGGCCACAAATAATGGTGGGAACTGCTCATCTTAGAGAGAGAAAGCTATGGGAGTATAAAAGGAAGCTAAGGGAAGCAGTTTGGAGAGTAGTTAGTTTTTATCATTTTCCTTAAATGTCGTTTTTTTTAATTAATGTTTTAGTTTAAAGTAAATGATGCAATATCAGTTTCTATGTATTGGATTTAAGCTAATTAAGAGTTTGTAATCAAGTTTCAGTCCTAATTCCAAGTTTCATTTCATTTTCAAGTTTTACCTACACTGTTAAAAATTTTAATTTCAATCCAATGTATTAAAGCTCTCAAGAAGTTTAACTTAACTCAAACATGCTTATTCAAGTCTATTAAAGCTTTTGATAAGCTTGGGAAGCAATTTTAAGCATTTTTACTTGTGGTCAACAAAAGTCAAAAGAGGAGGGAAATTGGATCTTGGGTTGTTGCAGTGACTGAAATGGGTTGGAAATAGCTTAGGTTAGCTTAGGTTTGGGTTTGGTGTTGGCCTGCATAAGCTGGGTACATGTGAGTGACTTTCTCACTTTTCATTTTTTTAGTCATTTTTGCATCTCATGCTTGTTTCTGTTTCTGGGATTACCATCAGTTTAAACATGTTTCATTAACTGTATTTAAGTCTTATAAGCTCAGTTTGATCACTGGTATTAGCTAGATTAGAAGTTGGCTCATTTAAATATGCAAACAAAAGTTTAAAGGGTGTTTGGATCAGGGTGTTAAACTGCAATAGATGTCTGATTAGCAAACTGGTTTAGTTGTCTTAGTATCATTTAGGTATAGTATAGTTAGTTTGGTCATTTCGTGGTATTAATAAGCATTGAAAGTCAAAATTTATTGTGAACTGATCTTGTGGTTGTCTCAGTTAGAATCAGTTATCCACATTTTGCATAAAGGTATAAAAGTAGTTAAGCTAGCTTGCACTAGTTGTACTTCATCATTTTACATCAAGATTAGTTCATCATTTTGAGTCAAAACTCACTTTAGTCAACTTTTCAGTTTTGTCTGTGAAAGTCAAAATGAACAAATCAGTTTTGGTCCCAACTTCATAGATTGCTCATGTATTCATACAAGGTCTAAATCAAGTAGTATTTTGGAATTCACAAGTTCATTTGGTGGTTAGTAATAAGGTATCATTGGATTAACTTTGAGAATTTTCCTTGATAGTCGACGTCGGTGTTCAAAATGGGTCAAAATACCACGTGCACAAACTCGTGACAACCGAGTGTGCCTGAGTGTTTCTGCAGAGGTCACCACAAGCTCTTGGGAGCTTGTCTGGAGCTAAGTTTTGGTTTACAAGCTCCTTGCTAGGTCCTCTTGAGCTTGTGATAGCTGGATTTAGGTCCCTGGCTTATCCAGTAGCTCATTTGTAGGCTGCAAGTTGGTGGGTTAAGCCTGTTTTGGCTTTTAAGTGTAATTCACACCATAAGCTTGTTCCTGCTTTCCAGAGGATTAGAGTGGATACATTAGGTTTATTTCTAGTAATTGTAGCATACATTAGGTCCTGTTATATCTTGGTTCACTAAAGTAGCTTCTAGCTTATCCTAAGTGCTTATTCATAAGCACATTGTACTGCAGAACTAGATTCCTCCACACAACCCCTGTTTTTTATATTTTTCCTAGATTCTAGATAATATTTTAGACTTTTCTTGAATTTTTCATATTTTTCCTGTCCTGTTTGCTATTTTTCTTGATTTAATTCAGTTTTTAGTACTTTTTAATTAGCATTTAATACAAAAAATTAAGAAAAGCTTCAAAAAAATAATTTTTCAATTTTCTTAGGTTTAGATAAATATAAAAAGTGAAAAAAGTAATTTTCCATATTTTTCATAGTTTATTTTGTAATTTTTGGCAATTTAATTAGTTTTTAATAGTTTAAAATTCATAAAAAATAGAAAAATAATCAGAAAAATACAAAAATAGTTTTGAAAATTCTAGTTTTTTATTTTAGACTTTTCCATTTCATAATTTTATTTTTCTAGCTTTGTTTCCTAATTTCTTGTATTTTAGATAATTATTTAATAGTTAAAAATAGTTTTTAATTAATAATAATTAGATAATTACTCATAAAAATAATTTTCCTTTTCTATAAATTTTCTTTTATCATTAGGATTGTAAAAATGTATTTTTCATATTTTTAGGACTTTTATTTCTTAGATTTCACTTTTTATTTTGTACGTTCGCGTAATTTTTATTTTTATTTAAACGTAAGTTTTAGGTTTTAAACGTTCATCATTTTAAATATAGTGATAGCGTTTATTTAATAGATTTTATCTTTTTACTTTTCTTTAATTTGCATTTAAGCCGTTGTAACTTGTTGGCTTTTCCTGTAGTTATAATAATCTCATATCTCCTTTTCCGTTCAAATCTCCCGATCACTAAACGTTTGATAATCCATTGCATAGCTCGCTGGGACATAACGACCCGGGGAAACACTATACTCCTCAGATCTTCATTGCATCTGTGCTTAAGCTGTTTTAAGTTTCTTGCTTGCGTGAGAAAACTTGACGGTTTTGCGCAGATCAAATTTTTGGCGCCGCTGCCGGGGAGCTGTGGTGATTATCTTCCGTTTAGCAGATTAGTGATTTGGATATTCACTCTTTGTTTATACCATCTGTATGTTTATATTTTCTTTTAAAAATCAAAAATCCAAAAAGATTTTCATTCTTTGTTTTTACATCATGTTTTTCAAAAATACCAAAAATATTCCTCTTTACCCTCTTACCCTTTTTGATTCTTTATCCTTTACCCTCTATCCATTTGATTCTAACTTCTTCTATTCTGATGGAATCATCGATTCCTTGTGTCGGTTGTGGAGAACCGCTTTTCGGTTTTACCGGTGTCGTTGGTGTACGTGTGAACGATGCGGTAATGACATTCATAACGGAAGTTGTTTGTTTTGCGGTTCGAGGAATTCATGTTCTTATGATCAAAATTTTTTCAATGAGTAGAAAAATTTCTCAGACTACCCACCCCAACACCAAAATTTTTCGTTCAATCAGCAGTATTGCTATGGTTGTGGGGATCCGTTAGTTGATTTTCGATGTCAACGATGTTCTTGCGAGAGGTGTGGAAATGATCTTACGAATGGATTTTGTTCGTTTTGTGCTTCGGAAGCTGAAAACTCATGCACTTATCCGAACTTTTCAAATTATCCTCAAAACGATTTTAGCCACCCTCCTCAGTATTCATTTGAGCAAGAACCGTGCTATCAAAGTTTTAATGACACATCGTTTCAGAATGTACCGAATTGTTCTTGCACAAATTGTGGAGGTCCTCTTCAATGTCAACCGTGGAATCAAAATTACTATACTTCCGGGTTTGACAATTTCCAACCTCCACAGCACCATACGGTTCAAACTCCACCTGAGCCGTTGCCTAAAGAAATTTCCCAAGATCTTGAAACCGCAATGAAAACACTTGAGGATATGATGAGTAATTTTAAGAATCAAGTGAGTGGTGAAAAGACCATAGGAGAATTGCTTGCCGAAGAGCGAGAGGCCCGCAAATCTAGGGAAGAATTATTAGCCCTAGAGCATGCAGCTCTAAGGCATTCCCAATTTCTTAAGGCAGCTCTATATGATGATGACGAGGAGGGTTTTTATCCTTTTAGAAATAATATTTCTCAACCTCCTCAGGTCATTGATATCCAGCAGCTGAGATTGCATCTCAAACAACTGCTATCACACCCGATATTCCCACTCACTCTCACGAACATGGGGACGAGCATATTGACCTGTTCCGAAAAGGAATCGGACGACTTCATAAAGTCTAGTGTTGAGAACCTTGTCCCAATCGAGAGAGTCACGGAATTGCGATCATATGTGTGATTCTTCTTTCCCTCTTGAGTGTTCAAATGATCATTTGGAAACTTTCTCCGATTTTAGCGATGATTGTGCTTCCCATGGAGACATTGAGTACGTTGAGGCATCACTCCCACAACTGATCTGATCCCTTCTTGAGGAGTTCTCCGGTGAACTCACTCACATCAATCCACTCTTTGATTTCGAAGCCGATCTGGGAGAGACTGAAAGTCTCATTGATAATGATCGTTCACTCACTTCTTATCCTAACAGTCCAATAGAGAATGTTGATCGCTTTGTTCCCGAAACATTCAAAGCTACTTTCACCAATCCTCTATTTGAATTCGACTCTGAATTCACTTTAATTTCGGAGAATCCACTCTTTGATACTCAGATTGAGGATAGTGATGAGTCTACAGTGGAACAAGAGTTCACAAATTCACATCATGTGAATGATTCTCTTCATGAGGAGTTCGCCGGTGAACTCACTCATATCATGACTCCGCCGGAGTATGATCACCTGGATGGCAAAAATCATGATCGGGGGGGAACAATTCTCAATCATGAGAGTTTGTATTTCTATGACAAATCTTCCCACCCTCCCAACCGAGATGCCTTCCAACCCTAAGAGCTCAACCAATAAAATCCAAACGAGTGCAACTGCACTTAATCCCGAGGAAGAAGATCTAGTCATGATTGTTATCATGATTTTCCTTCTTTTCTTCACCTACTCGGTGACTTCCTCTCTTCTTCACTCCTTCGGGAGTGAGGACACTATCTTTGACCCCGGCATTTTCATTTATCATTTGTGAGCCGGGTCTGTCTTTCTCTGTATATCTCATCGGTGTGGAACTTTCACGTGCTTCAATGTTTATCCAAACATCTTGAATGAAAGTCCGATGGAGATTGTCTCTTCCACTTACTTCCCCATGAACAAATTAATTCGGGTCGAGTCAAGCTAGCGACTTCGGGAATCAAAAACAGTAGCATGCCATATGGGTTTTCACCCATATTTCTGTCTTCTTTCTCTGTTCTACCACCCTAGTGTGGGGGTTGCCCACATGTTAAAAACTTTCTAAATAATGGCCGTAGTATTTCCCTTTTACGTTCTTTGTTTCGGCATAACCGCCGGTACTTTGAATATTGAGGGCAATATTCATTTCTAAGTGTAGGGGGAATTCTCACGAATTTCATATATTATCTACCCAATTCCCCCGTTTTTGGCCAAAATTTTTTTTGGAGTAAGTGTTTTACACTTACTCAATTGGTTATCAGTCCGCCATGTTTGATAAACTAAAGGATTGGCTAATCCAGGAGCAAACGGCTCTTGGTAAAGATATATCAAATCCGTTTATATGGCTTGCAATTTGCCCAAAATTGTATGGTTCTCAACTCACCATATCCTAAAAAGTGAAGAGTTGGCTAGCCCGCAAGATTATGGCTTGTGGTAAAGGCGTGGAAAACCATAATTGGTAATCACTCACCAAAGATAATACGATAATTTATCTAAGAGTTGGCTAGTCCGAAGGGTACGGCTTCTGGTAAAGACAAAATCAAATCCGTTGAAAGCCGGTGGTTTGCTCAAAATCACATGGTTATCGGTGTACCATGGTTCTTACTTGAACTGAAACATTTGGCTACTCGAGAAGTAATGGCTTTTGGTAAAGAGATTAAAATCCATTATGTTTTCTCAAATCATTGCTAGGGACTAGCAATATCTCATGTGGGGATTGATGAGTGTCAAAATACTCATCATTTTTGTACAATCTAAACTGCAAAATCATCTGAAAACACTCAAAAATGCATCAAAATGATGAAAATATCACAAATCAGTGTTTTATGTGTTTTAAATGCAAAAATATCAAAATCAGATGAAAAACATATCAAATTTGCAAAATTGCAGTTTTAGTCCCCCAAGTTTCAAAAGTTGTCAAAAATGTCCCTGGCACATAATTTCAAAAGAAAGGTCACCAAAGGTCCTTTTAAAATCATAAGTTGTCAAATTTAGTCCTTTGGTGAAAAATATTAAAAGTTTGAGAAAATTGCAAAAATGGTCCTTCAAGTTTCAAATTTGGCAGAAATGGCCCCTGGAAAATTGGGAAATGACAGATTTGGTCCCTGTACTTTTGAAGATTGTCAATTATGGTCCTTGGAGCATCTTGGCAGAATTGGCAGTAATGGTCCTTGCAATTTTCAGATTTACACAATTGGTCCCTCTAATTATTAAAACCTTTCAACTATTTTGGACCCTCACACCTATTGGACCCCTGTCATATTGAATTGTGAACCCTTGATTATTAGCCTGCCCAGTCAAACAAGCCAGTCAAAACACCTTTTGGCGCCAATCACCTTCTCCCCCACTTGGTGCCTGTAAACCCCTGCACACTCAACCCTCCCATTACCTTATCTCCTTCCATGTCCCCCCTCCTCCATCACAATCCAAAGTGCATTTAATGCACCCCCTCCCCCAACACTCAACCCCAAAAACGGCTAAACTCCATTTCCCGCCAAAAATGGAATAAAGGGCCATGATCACATTTTCTCATCCAATGGCCACAAATAATGGTGGGAACTGCTCATCTTAGAGAGAGAAAGCTATGGGAGTATAAAAGGAAGCTAAGGGAAGCAGTTTGGAGAGTAGTTAGTTTTTATCATTTTCCTTAAATGTCGTTTTTTTTAATTAATGTTTTAGTTTAAAGTAAATGATGCAATATCAGTTTCTATGTATTGGATTTAAGCTAATTAAGAGTTTGTAATCAAGTTTCAGTCCTAATTCCAAGTTTCATTTCATTTTCAAGTTTTACCTACACTGTTAAAAATTTTAATTTCAATCCAATGTATTAAAGCTCTCAAGAAGTTTAACTTAACTCAAACATGCTTATTCAAGTCTATTAAAGCTTTTGATAAGCTTGGGAAGCAGTTTTAAGCATTTTTACTTGTGGTCAACAAAAGTCAAAAGAGGAGGGAAATTGGATCTTGGGTTGTTGCAGTGGTGAAATGGGTTGGAAATAGCTTAGGTTAGCTTAGGTTTGGGTTTGGTGTTGGCTTTGCATAAGCTGGGTACATGTGAGTGACTTTCTCACTTTTCATTTTTTAGTCATTTTGCATCTCATGCTTGTTTTACATTTCGGATTACCATCGGTTTAAACATGTTTCATTAACTGTATTTAAGTCTTATAAGCTCAGTTTGATCACTGGTATTAGCTAGATTAGAAGTTGGCTCATTTAAATATGCAAACAAAAGTTTAAAGGGTGTTTGGATCAGGGTGTTAAACTGCAATAGATGTCTGATTAGCAAACTGGTTTAGTTGTCTTAGTATCATTTAGGTATAGTATAGTTAGTTTGGTCATTTCGTGGTATTAATAAGCATTGAAAGTCAAAATTTATTGTGAACTGATCTTGTGGTTATCTCAGTTAGAATCAGTTATCCACATTTTGCATAAAGGTATAAAAGTAGTTAAGCTAGCTTGCACTAGTTGTACTTCATCATTTTACATCAAGATTGGTTCATCATTTTGAGTCTAAACTCACTTTAGTCAACTTTTCAGTTTTGTCTGTGAAAGTCAAAATGAACAAATCAGTTTTGGTCCCAACTTCATAGATTGCTCATGTATTCATACAAGGTCTAAATCAAGTAGTATTTTGGAATTCACAAGTTCATTTGGTGGTTAGTAATAAGGTATCATTGGATTAACTTTGAGAATTTTCCTTGATAGTCAGATCAGTGTTCAAAATGGGTCAAAAATACCCTGTGCACAAACTCAGTGACAACTGAGTGTGCCTGAGGTTTTCTAGAGGTCACCACAAGCTCTTGGGAGCTTGTCTGGAGCTAAGCTTTGGTTTACAAGCTCCTTGCTAGGTCCTCTTGAGCTTGTGATAACTGGATTTAGGTCCCTGGCTTATCCAAGAGCTCATTTGTAGAATGAAGTTGGTGGGTTAAGCCTGTTTTGGCTTTTAAGTGTAATTCACACCATAAGCTTGTTCCTGCTTTCCAGAGGATTAGAGTGGATACATTAGGTTTATTTCTAGTAATTGTAGCATACATTAGGTCCTGTTATATCTTGGTTCACTAAAGTAGCCTCTAGCTTATCCTAAGTGCTTATTCATAAGCACATTGTACTGCAGAACTAGATTCCTCCACACAACCCCTGTTTTTTATATTTTTCCTAGATTCTAGATAATATTTTAGACTTTTCTTGAATTTTTCATATTTTCCCTGTCCTGTTTGCTATTTTTCTTGATTTAATTCAGTTTTTAGTACTTTTTAATTAGCATTTAATACAATTAATTAAGAAAAGCTTCAAAAAAATAATTTTTCAATTTTCTTAGGTTTAGATAAATATAAAAAGTGAAAAAAGTAATTTTCCATATTTTTCATAGTTTATTTTGTAATTTTTGGCAATTTAATTAGTTTTTAATAGTTTAAAATTCATAAAAAATAGAAAAATAATCAGAAAAATACAAAAATAGTTTTGAAAATTCTAGTTTGTTATTTTAGACTTTTCCATTTCATAATTTTATTTTTCTAGCTTTGTTTCCTAATTTCTTGTATTTTAGATAATTATTTAATAGTTAAAAATAGTTTTTAATTAATAATAATTAGATAATTACTCATAAAAATAATTTTCCTTTTCTATAAATTTTCTTTTATCATTAGGATTGTAAAAATGTATTTTTCATATTTTTAGGACTTTTATTTCTTAGATTTCACTTTTTATTTTGTACGTTCGCGTAATTTTTATTTTTATTTAAACGTAAGTTTTAGGTTTTAAACGTTCATCATTTTAAATATAGTGATAGCGTTTATTTAATAGATTTTATCTTTTTACTTTTCTTTAATTTGCATTTAAGCCGTTGTAACTTGTTGGCTTTTCCTGTAGTTATAATAATCTCATATCTCCTTTTCCGTTCAAATCTCCCGATCACTAAACGTTTGATAATCCATTGCATAGCTCGCTGGGACATAACGACCCGGGGAAACACTATACTCCTCAGATCTTCATTGCATCTGTGCTTAAGCTGTTTTAAGTTTCTTGCTTGCGTGAGAAAACTTGACGGTTTTGCGCAGATCAGGCATTAGCAATATCAACAACCGAAGCCGAATACGTCTCCGCCGGGAAAGCATGCCAACAAGCACTATGGATAAAACAAGCGTTAGTTGACTACGACATTCATCAAAGTGACATAGCCATTCTATGTGACAACAAGGGTGCCATCGATCTAAGAAAGAATCCGGTATTACATTCTCGCACAAAGCATATAGAGATTTGTCATCACTTCTTAAGAGACAATGTTCAAAAGGGGAACATCTCTATTGAGAAGGTAGCGTTCGAAGACAACATAGCCGACGTCCTCACCAAACCGTTGAAGCGGGAACAATTCAACCTACTTCGTCTTGGTCTTGGTCTCATGGAACAAACGTCGTAACTTATTTTTTTTACTCTACAAGGTATGTAAACACTAGCCTTCTTCTTTCTGAGTCTAGGATCTCTATTTCACGCACAACTCACAAACAATACGGGAATTTTCAAAACCCAAGATAAGTTTTTCACTTATAACTCATAGTTTCTCGTATTTTATTTCAAAATAAGTACAAGTTGCAAACACATAATTACATACACATCTTCTTTTCAAAGAATAAAACGATTTTTATTCGCACATAGAAACCTCTTTTTGAAACGTTTTCTAAAAATGATACTTCTTCCCATATCAATTTCACAAAAGCAATTTCTCACGTCTAGGACAAATCGCTTTTTCATTATTAATACAAAGTAAAAACCCGTTTTCATTGCATCTCATGTCTTTTGAATGCTAAAGAGAACACATAACTAATATGTGTTTTTAGTACGTTCATTTAAGCAACAATGAATTAGAGCACTTTCGGGTCATCTCACATAATAGTATGCTTTTTCACTTCTAGTTTATTTTTCTTTTCTTTTTAGGAGTCGAGATAACCGCAACTCCAAATAGTTTGCATATAGGCACACACTAGGCAAAAATGTTTCCAAAAGGAAAATTTTGTGTTGCCTGAATCACCAGTCCCACGGATCCCAGCCTTAATGCTGACGAGATCCCTCAAGGGAAGGATCCGTGGGATCCGTGAGACAGAAGCTAGTTTTGTCTTCTATTTTTCTCACTTTGGATGAAAACTCCAATATCTTTTCATTTTTTTTGGAGTATGTTCTTTAATGCTTGTGTTCTCATGATCACATGCCTTAAATTCATATCTAATCATTAGATTTTAATCCACATTTTGGGTCAAGCATTCATTACAATGCATTGTTTCTCTATATATAGGACTCCCAAAATGCTTGCATAATTCATCTTATCTTCACAAACAAACAACACCATGTCATCCAAAAGACCTTACAACTTAGATGAATCACATAGTACAAACAATCATCTTCATGAAATCCAAACTTTTGTACTCCCACCTTCCAAAATACCACAATCAAACTCTAGAATATCCGCACGGATTAGCATCCGGCCTTTTTGCTTAGCAAAACCATCATCGAATGGCTCATCACCAACAAATAACTCACCACAAGATGCTTCCATTATAGCACCTCCTTCATCACCAACGAGTACACCAACTTCATCACCTAAAGTCACTCTTTTGGAACTCCTTAAGACTCCAACAAGATCTCTACAACCAAAACAAAAAGAAATAGCCTTTTTGACACCTCCAACTTCTCCAAACACAATTTTCAATGACCTTGAAGCATCACCACCCTTAGCTTCCATTAAGCTACAAGAACACTTAGGTTCTTTTCCATCACCACTTCCAAACATTCCAGACTTTGATCCGTATTTTCCCATTTTTCCACCACATCTTCCGCAACTCACAAATCAAAACAACCCGGAAAACTTCCGCACTCATTACCCACATCACTTACATTGTGAACATTGCCAATCCACTATGGATATTGCAATAGAAGTTAGGGAAGAAATGCGATTCATACTCAACCTCATACTTGATCGCATCAATACCATTACTCATCAAAACCTCCATCCATAACCTTATGCAAGCATGGAAGGAATCATTATTACTATTTTCTATTTTTAGTACTTTTCTTTTTGAGTCATTTTTAAGAACAAGTCTTGTTCTTATTTTTACATGCTTGTATGTGGCATAAATACCACTACACTTTGTTGTTTTATTACAAGGCCTTGTTTACATACCTTGGCTCCCAATCTTGATTCTCGTCAATCACAAGATTACTTATGCATGTTACTACTAACCTTTTCTTTGTAGGATTTTTTTTTCTTCACTTGACGCCCCAAACTAGGGGAGCTACCGTCAAGGGGGAGCAAGCGATACGTGGACTATATTTCCACATTTTATTTCTTTGATGGGTTAACTTTTTGTTTCGACAAAAAAGGGGAGAAGAAGTAAAACTTCGGGGCTTTCAAAACATACATCTATTCTTAAGTTTTACTCATCATAACATTATGTTTTGTCATCATCAAAAAGGGGGAGATTGTTAATACAAATAAACAGTAAAAACGTTTATTAATATTTTGCGATCTCTTTGTGTTTTGTTGATAACAAATACAATGTTATCTTAAGTACAATTATAAGGATACATGTTATTTTTGTAAAGCATTTACATATAGCCATTTAATACAAATTGTTGTAATAAATCATTTGTTGTAATAGTTTATTATGATGGGTAAAAATCACAACCCATGGATCATATCCATAACCCATGGTATTGACCCATACCCACGACTAGATACATTGTATTAATTAGATACATTGTATCTAAAGAAATACCCATGGACCAACCCATAACCCATAACCCATGACCCATAACCAAAAACCCATGGGCAAAGAGCATCCACGGATCCCTAGGTTTACACTAGACGGATCCCTTGTGGGAGGGATCCGTGGGATCCGGAACATGGCAAGTTTTGCCTATAAATAGAGAGCCATTTCTTCATTCTAACTCACCCTCTTCTTACTAATTCTCTCATATACTCTCATTCTCTTCTAACAAAAGATCACTTGATCTAGAGAGTTCTTCTTCTTTCTTTCTTTAGTGATTCTCATATAGGTCCTTCTCTAAGGCGAGATCACGAGCATTCTACAAGTCATCCAAGCAAGGGGTCCTTGATTGATTTGTTCCTCCACAAGATTTCTGTAGCAAAGATCTTGTATTTGATATTTCACATATTTGTTGTGTAATAGTCGTGTTGGTTTGGTCCACCGTGTTACGGACTCGGTATTTAGCTTTGTACCGGAAAAAGGTGTAAGCAACGTTGTGAAGGCTTCTCCGCCAAGTTGAAGGAGTTTGTTGACATAGTGCTTGAACTCTCGAGTAGGTGACTAGGGGAGTGGATTAGGGCAAGGAAGGTGTCCTTGTAGCCGAACCACTATAAATCAGTTGTGTTATTTCTATCCCTAGCTTTACTTTATTTACTTGTTTTATCATTAGATCTATACTTTCTCTACATCCATACGATTTCACATAATATCGAATCTAAAGTTTTTTAAACTAACTTAAAATCAGCAAAACTATTCAACCCCCCCTTCTACTTTTTCACATGATGATTCAAAGTCAAATGATAAGTTAAAACTTGGAACGAGATCAAAATCACATAATCGAAAACCCAAAAACCAAAATCCAATTTAGTCAAGACCAAATCCAAAAATAGCCCAAAATAATTTCAAATGCTCTAATAAGATCAACGAGGCTTATGACGAAAAACAACTCGGATGTAAACGGTGCCAATCGGGTCTAACCCGACTTATGGCGAACTACTCTCAATGGTGACAAACAGGAATTCCATATAAATGGAGACGCATAGCAGTGTCAGAAACACTATGGTTCGAGAGGTGTTGCGATGCCAGTGTGTCGTGTGTGAGTGCGGGCTTTCGTGATGTTTGGTGAGTGTGAGTGTGCGAGTCCACCTAAAGCTCATCGTTCTTAAAACCAATCTCTAACCCGAACATAATTCTGTTATAACTACTCCCAGTATTTTCAAAATTCACCTCTAAGACGAATATAGGTGATCAGTCCATGTCCTGCTGTATCTGGCTGAATATAGGTGATCAGTCTATATTCTTTCGAGGTTCAATGAATTTTTATAAGGCAAAGTACAACCCATTATTATAACCGATTCTTAATATATATATTCCCAACTTCAATGTTATCTACCCCAATTGCATTCCCTTTCTTAGCTCAAAATATCTCGTTTCTGTTGGTTTTATGGACAATAAATTAATAGACGTGTGTTAGGATCGAACTCGAGACCACAGGATTGCACACTTTACGTATTAGAATTAAAGTTAATAATTAAATATAATAGTTATATTTATTTATTAATTAAATGAAATAATTATAACGGACGTTAAGTAATTAGTTGTAATGGACTAACGGTCGTTAAATGTAATTGGAAAGGACTAGAATGCAAATCAATATTTGGAAGGTTTCGGAATACCTTGTGGGATACTCCATCCGATCGGCCACAAGGAAACCCAACCCATATCCAACTCAACTTGTTCTCCAAGTTTTGCTAAGTATATATACAAGGCTAGGGGTCTTGTGTTTTGCATCTCTTGTACTCATAAGCTAAAAACCTAAAAGTGTTTGTATGTGTTTTTGCTTGAAACCGATCGTACAACCCTTATGGGTGTCGATCATCATCTTTTCTAAAACATAATTATTTTGTTTAATTAAAACTAGCATTACTTTAATTTGTTATAGTACGCGTGTGTACAGAACGTGGTACAATTACACTATTGATTGTATCTTGGATTGAATTACAAAACGGTAAGGGGTAATTCTTATAATCCTATAAACCCTAATTAGGGTTCATCCTAATTGCTAGTTTGTGGATTTGATTCTTGTTCGGCTAGAATCAAGAAAGGTACGCATACTTTATTCTTTAGTTAATTAATTATTCATTATATGTTCCTATACGCCGCACTTGCTTTGATGTTTTGTGTTTTATTATTGAATGTCATGTTATATAATTCCAACAGTGGCATCACGAGCTTGGTTTTAATGAGTAATTAATTACTAAACGCGTAAATAACAAATATTGTATGTTGTTAGATATGATTATTCTAGGGTTTTGGTTATGATTATGTAAACCCTAATTTTAGGGTTAGGGCTTTTGCCCTAATTTGGTTTTAAAAATCTTTTATGGATCGAAATTGTTTTTATAGGTGGAAACCCTAAAAAAAAATTTAGTCGATTTCCTTAAAAAAAAATTTAGGGTTTATATTAATTGTTATGTTATCAATATCGAAACCTAGATTTAATATATTTGTTACTTGATAAATTCATGAATAAAGTGTTATGTGAGATGGAATTGTATGCGATCTTGTGACAACGTGAATAAATTGTTATGTTAAATCCATGAAAACGTGCATGTTTGGCATGGATTATTGTCGATATATATATTTAATTGTTAAGATTGGTTATGCGAATATTAATTGTTAAGTTTTATACACATGTTTATTTATGATAAATCTTGAATTGGGGAAGACTCCAATTATATACATTAATGAATCAACTATGTGCAATTTGGTATATCATTAATTATGGGTTTACGCAATCGATTCATCGATGTATGTGGCTCACTTTCTATAGCTGAAGTGAAAGCCCTAATTAATATATACATTAATTTAACCTAGACATTGATTATTAATAGGTTTTATCGAATAAGTTGCATGTGGCTACTTGTTTACACGTATAAATTGTTTATTATGTGCGCATTGTTTTTTAGTTGTTTATTTTTTATTTGTTTACTTTTTTGTTTATTATGTGCGACAGTTTTAAGCAAAGGGTAATTTTGAATAGAAAAATAATACGGACTAAACAATGGCGAAATTTGATTTATTTTGGAAGAGTTAAGTTTTCAATAGTTTAATTGATTGGTGACTTTGGTACAAATGGTGTGAACGGCTCACCCACTAGAATGAACTATAAAGGGTTAATAAAAGTGCGCACAGTCCACTGAAAGGATGTCTTAGGTTATGCTTTTGCCTTACGGTCCTTCCCTGTAAGTTCGAATTGAGCTACTTAGTAAGCCATAAAATGTGCAAACTCATCTTAAGGGCGAATTAGTTTTAATTCCATGCGCCACTTCTGTGGTAATTACCCGAAACACTAAGTGTTTACACTTATGCAAAAGTACGGTATAATGGACGATAATTAACGCTAAATTCCTTGATTGGTGAACCCAATACCTCAAATCAAAACTTTGATAATTTGATCTTTATGAATTGGTAATAAAAAGTTTTTATTAAATTTATGTTACAAGATGAATGCATGACATCTTTGTACATATTTGATTTGACCACATAAAATCAAAACTAGTACCCTTTTAAATTAAGTTATATGCCATCTAATTAAAAGGAACACTTGAAGTTGCAATTTATGTCATGAGAGTACTTGGCTAGATTGTGATGAAAAGGTAAATCTCTATGTAAAGTGAGACCTTACATGGACATATTTGCAGTTCTTTAAGTTAGACACTTAAGTTGAGTAGGAAGTGAGACTTGGACTCAATGTCATAAGATGGGATGAAACATGTTTATATTTGCAATAGCGTTGGAAAATATAAATCCCATAATGATCTAGGAATTGGAAATTTTTGCCAATTATTGTTCGACAGATTACCCTATTATGTGCTTTCGTTACTAGCATATCAACTGATGTAATGGAACTACGATAATTTGGATCCTAGTTTTCGAGAAAATTCTATTGTTATATGAATATTACCTTGGGTATTTTATTTTCTTGAAAAGTTTAATTATCGAAAATACTAAAACTGAATTTTGCTAATTTTTTTAAATGTATTAATGCAACATTAAACCGTAAAGGTAGGTTATTCCTGTATTGGTAAATTGATCTACACCTGTAAGGGTTTTTTTGGTAGAGTCAACTTTACTAAAAGAATAAACCTAGTCCTCTTTTCATAAGAAAGAGTGATATTCAATCCTATTCCTTTTCATGAATGAAGAAAGGTATGATAGGACAATTAGAATTGTCTAAATTCTAAATACATAACTCGTAAGCAAATTTTAATAGTTAAGAAAATTGCATATTTTCTGAGTTATTAAACTAGAAGCTAGACTAATTACTGTATAATTGGTAAAAGACAAACTAGTATATTTTATCTAGTTGTTTTGTTTTGACCATTTAAAAGTACTACTTACAATTGTTGGTAAAGTAGAACTATTAAGAAAGAAATTGCATGCCCAATTTTTCAAGTTAATAGCATTGATGGATAGTTCATCATCTACATAGTAGAATGCACTCTTTTAGTACATAAGTAATTGTTATGTATGGACTTTATCAAAAGTGTATGGAAGTAAATAGAACACTATTTTCTTTCAATGGTTAATGAAACACTTACAATGTTGTCAAATCCAGTGGGAGTATTGTTCTTATTACTGAATAAAGAATTAATGTAATGATCTTTTATTCAGTGGGAGTTACAAGCTTTGTCATATTAGTAGTAACTCAGATTATCTCTAGAATGTCTTAAGATAATTACTTTCCACTTGTAGACACTTATGTTTTCAAGGATAGTCATATACGTTTCCTTATTAGACAATGAAGTGGTTCTACATCTACTAGTTATGCTAATATCAATGACACAATCATATTAGTCACATAAACAAACATATGTCGTGTTGTTTATCTGCTACATGATGTTGTTCCATGCACAAGTGGGAGAAATCTATATTGTGCGCAAGGTACAACATATAGGTATATGATTTAAAGGATTCTCTTGACTGCAAGGTAAGAGACTAACATTCTAATATAACTTGTACATATCTAATTTAAGAAACACTTGGTGTTGCAATTTACGTCATGTGAGAACTTGGCGAGATTGTAACAAAGTAAATCTCTATGTGAAGTCAGACCTTGCATGGACATATTTGCAGTTTCTAAATTAGACAAGTATTTAGAACATGTGTCAAAATGATATATAAGACTACTTCAAATTAAATATTTATGTATTACTAGAATGACATAAATAAATTAAGTAATCTAATACTACTTCAATTTGTTTATTTATGTATTTTGGAATGACATAAATGAAAAATAATGTAGTCCTACATTATTGTGAAGTAAATAAATTAACTTGAATTTACTATTGAAACCAAGAGTTGTGTTCATAATTACTTTAGTTAAACATGTTTATGATTCATTGTAAAGACATAAACATAAAGTCTTTTAAGACTTATAATAAAGTAAGACGCTAACTTGTTATGTTTTTAATTAAGACATATACAAGAAGTCATTGAGTTGATCAATGATTTATAACGTATAATGGGATTATAACTGTTTATGTTTTCTTGATGAGACATGGATATGAAGTGACTTGGTTAAAGAGTACTTGTGTTATAAAATATGCAATTGGCTTGGAAAGTCTATTATACCATTAAGTTGACTTAGTTGGTAAATAGGTAAGCCAAAAGGAATATGTTTATCTTATATATTGTTAGATTGTCTTACAATATTAATTCTAATGAATACCACAAGTTGATGGTATGTCCAGTTAGGAGAATCAAAGTATATTTGATTTGTTTGATTCAAGATAACCATAACTTCTTTCTTAAAAGTAACAAGGTTAGAAATTGAGTATGGATTGAATATACTCAATATGACTCCAACCTAGAAGATTAATAAAAACACCATTTTATTATGGAATGTGATGAATCACATTAAGTTTTAAAATTGAAGATTCGGAATTTGTTAAACTACTTATGAATAGGTTATTAACAAAGTAAAGTCATGAATTATCAACGTGTATTTGTAATGTCCCAAAAAGAGAACAATATAGTTTTGCTCTAATTGCTAAGTATATATAGATAGTCTATATATTACAAAAGGCAAGTGGGAGTTTTTTATCTTGAAAGATAAAATTACAAGATACATAATCTTCTAAAACACACTAGTAAATATCATGATGAGGTTAGACATGTAAATGATAAACCTCATAATGATGGAATTTTCATTCATAGATCTGCAAGGATATCTCAGATATTTGACATATATGCTGAGAAATATGAGTTACAGGATTATAGTAAACCTGATAATCATTATGATGGATTACCAAATATTGAATTGGGTAAATTACTCATACTATGAATGTTAAAGATGTTGTCCATAAAGATAATCAATTTTAGAAATTTGGTTTATCTTAATAGTTAGACTAGAGAATGAAAATGAGTTTCTTCAAAGAGATGAAAAACCCTAGTGATTTGAATTTCTATGTAGAAATCATATGGACAATATTGTACACATATTTAATGCATGTTTTATGACAAGATTATTAATCATACTTAAGCAATTAATTATGATTGAATATTCTTTTCTAAACACATTAAATATATAAAGATGATAATGGTCATACTTGTTTTCATTAATATGAAATATGACAATGGAATATCAAAACTCTTTCCTGAGAAATTACTTGAGCGAGGACGGTAAGTAATTGAAAGGTTTTTTGAGTTTATATAATCTTTGAAAGTGTACAAAGTGCAATAATTCATGAATGGATTAATGCATGCATCTATGAAATTATTCTTATGTTTAATTATTAAATCCTTGTTTCGATTTATAATTGAAATAAGATAAATTTTAAGTATTCCTAAAAGCTAGTGGGAGTATTATGTTAAGGTTTTAAATCTTATATGTTGTATAACATGTAGGAAGTAACATTCCTTGTAAGCTATATATTAAGTCTTAGATTGGAATGAAACTTCATTTGTAAGATTTAAGAATTAAAACATACAACCTTGGAATATATGTTTATTATTAATAAACATGTGCAGTAAAATAAATGATTCTAATAAAACATGTTATATCATTTGGGAAATGGATAAATATCTTTTGACAAGATAGAACGTGAATGAAGTCTAAGTTTGACCTGTAGATTCATCATGTACATCATGTTGTATATTAAAATTGTTGTATCATTCTTGAATAAGAAGTGATTTGACAACATTGATATCTAACTAAAAGTTATTAGATAACTTGTGTAATGAATATTCTAAAAGAATTACATCCTTAGCCTGGAATTGCTCCTAGATTTTATGGATGAACGATATGTCAATTGTTGTGCAAATTGTCATCAGCTTTAAACTTGAAAGTTTGGAAAGCATAAAACATTACACAATAAGATATTAAAGTTTGAGAATTTTAATGAGCATATCGTTGTTTGTATACAATGATGTTGGTTTAATTGAGATGACACTCAATACTAGTCATGGTAGGATTTCATCCTTGTTAATGGACATTTGAACTAGTTGTGCTACTTAGAGCGTAGTTGCATTATACATTAAAAGAATAAGAATACTTTAAACTTTAAAATGTTTGAAAGTTTAAATTGTCATAAATTGGTGATAGAGGATGTCACACACTTTATGAATTATTATGTGGATTGTTGAATGCACACATACAAGGACTTCATTAATTGAATTCTTGAAATAAGTATTCTCAAAATTACGATAGATCAAGTTGGTTGATTTATGCCTTGTCAACAAGTATGATTGTCATTACTTGAGGCATAATTCATCAACTGGAATTTTCATGCATTGATCTATTTGGTATTTGGATAAGGGATGTTAAACAATTGTTATAATAAATCAAATACTTGGTATGATTGATTTTATAATATATTGTATCCTATATTTGCATGTTTAATCCGTGAATAAATTTATTTATTCTAAATCGTCCGTTGTCAATTAATGATATGGGAGTATCATTAAACTAAGACAAATCTGAGAGATATGGTAGAATATACTTGAAAGTATATTGATGAGAATGCATACCAATTTCAGATGATATTCAATGAATTGAATATATGACTTATCCCAACTACATAATTTACTTTGTGGATATTGTTATAAGTAAATTATGAATAGTTATCCTCATACTTGAGATACGGATAAGTGTCATGAATGTAGTGCACTTCGTGGAGCAACTTAACGCTATCGTAACGGTAGTCATAAGGGTTGTTTTAAGAAATGTTACAAAGTTTGTGGGTTATTCTCGTAGTCAAGATAGAATTTGTTCCTTCAAATATTTTGGAGTTTATCTTCTTTGGGCCCCGTAGGGTTGACAAGATATTTATGTGGCCACACCCAAAATCTCCCCTAAATATGTTTAGAAGATTTGGTAATCTTGTTCAATCACTAATAACGATAAACAGAATAGTTGAATAAAGAATGACTTAATTCCATATCTTTATTTAACATGGTATTAGAAACAAAAGGATAATAATAATGAGAAATCATTAAAGGTTTTCCAGGAGCCTTACTCGAGTCGTACTAGAGGCATCGAAGTGTTGCTAGACGCTAACCGATGTGATCACTCTATTTAAGATATATCCAAGTGGGGCTTTGGTTTTATGGACAATAAATTAATAGACGTGTGTTAGGATCGAACTCGAGACCACGGGATTGCACACTTTTCGTATGAGAATTAAAGTTAATAATTAAATATAATAGTTATATTTATTTATTAATTAAATGAAATAATTATAACGGACGTTAAGTAATTAGTTGTAATGGACTAACGATCGTTAAATGTAATTGGAAAGGACTAGAATGCAAATCAATATTTGGAAGGTTTGGAATACCTTGTGGGATACTCCATCCGATCGGCCACAAGGAAACCCAACCTATCTCCAACTCAACTTGTTCTCCAAGTTTTGCTAAGTATATATACAAGGCTAGGGGTCTTGTGTTTTGCATCTCTTGTACTCATAAGCTAAAAACCTAAAAGTGTTTGTATGTGTTTTGCTTGAAACCGATCATTACAACCCTTATGGGTTTCAATCATCATCTTTTCCAAAACATAATTATTTTGTTTAATTAAAACTAGCATTACTTTAATTTGTTATAGTACGTGTGTACAAGAACGTGGTACAATCACACTATTGATTGTATCTTGGATTGAATTACAAAACGGTAAGGGTAATTCTTATAATCCTATAAACCCTAATTAGGGTTCATCCTAATTGCTAGTTTGTGGATTTGATTCTTGTTCGGCTAGAATCAAGAAAGGTATGCATACTTTATTCTTTAGTTAATTAATTATTCATTATATGTTCCTATACGCCCACTTGCTTTGATGTTTTGTGTTTTATTATTGAATGTCATGTTATATAATTCCAACAGTTTCACCATTTAGTTATTAGCGTTAGGTATCATCGTGTGTGTGTGGTATCGACCCTCCAAGACACTATTAATGCACTCAAATAACCTCAATGCGACTCATAATGACACAATGAGACGTCTACATGATAAACTTTATAGTTTAATAAGTTTCGGAATAAATAGTTAGATCTTATCGAATTCGTCAACTCGATAAACCCAACCATTTATTCACGTCGCTTATTATCTCAAAACCAGTCACATCCTAACGAGTCATAAGGATAATTCACCCATTACTAACGTTATTCCACGTACGTAGCGGGCGCTTATTAGATTCGTCAGCCTAATTAGTCCGTTATCCACGTGGATTGATGTTATTAATGTTAGGTCATCCGTAACCCACGCACAACACATAAACGGTATTAAATACTCATAAATGACACATTTCGATAAACGTGCCCTCGAAACATTTAATGACTCATTTATTACAAAACATTCCTATTTTTAGACGTTGGTCTTTTTTTTAATGTCGAATAACAAGGCGAGCCTTGTTATCGAATGTTTAGTACAAAACCATTTATCATCTATATTTTCTAGTATTATTTACTAGTTCATATATATATTACGTCAAGCTTCAATATAAGTTTCGAGTTCACAAGTCTGAGTCATGACTCTCGGCTTTTACACATCATATTGCCCAATAAATACTAAAGACCATGTTATGGCGTTGTCGGGTGTTCGAGACTAGAAAGTCACGATAACACACGGCGTAGCGCAAATTTGACATATATATCATTAAGTCCAAAATAAACAATTTCACAACTCCAATTAATCCTCTAAACAATCTCATATCAATCTCGCCATCTAAGAGAACAATCAAACATACCCAACACCACTAAACACTTCCAATTGACTCTTTCAATTCCCAAACACAACCGATTAACGGGTATCAAATCTAATGTTTGTCAATAACTTACCAATTACCCAAAACACCACAATTAATTTGTTATTCAATCAAGGCATTAATTGAAATGTCGTCCGATTTCAAAAATCTAATTCATACCAATGATTCACCGTTAACCAAATAATCACACGTTAGTCCAATTTATTATCTGAAAACACTTATTGGTTTCACATATTATTATAACACTAGCAGACATAAATTTATTATTAATAATCAAAACCGATTACCACTTGTTTGACAATACTTAAGAACAAAACAATGGTTTACGAAAGATTCGACCCAAAATTTGTGACACGAGACTATACACCAATCGACATCATCAAACCATTATAACCCATCATCTAGTTATGACCAAGAACACATAAACATGATAAAATGCAAAAACACGTGAACATGACACAACACACGATACCAACACACTAGTTTACATGTTTTATTAGTTTACTTGCGTTTAGACTTCGTGTTCATCAAAACTTAACTGTGGAACTCACGTTCACGAGGCAAAAGGCCTCGTTCGTGACTTGCTGACTTAGTTATAATAGCACCATTTCCTTTACATTCCCAAATCATTCCCATGGCCACTACTAATGTGCAAGTTCTAAATCAAGTGGTGAGATTACATAGGAAAACTCGATACTTTGAGAGTATCCGTATTATTGATTAGTAATGTTGAAGTATTGGTTATCACAGTTTAGGTTCGTTTGTTTACCTTCATCTTTTAAGTATGTTCCAATAGATTCCACGTATTTGTGTGTATTCTTACAAAGTTTTCTCTTTGTTGTTTTGGAACTATCCAAGGAAACTACTTAATACAAGCTAAGTGTTATAGATATACGGTTTGGGACTCCACACTCTGTGAAAGGTATAGTGCGTGCGAAAGCATGAGAACATGCTACGGATGTGTGTAAGCATGATGACATGCTTATAGGGACATAAGCATATGAAAAAGCTTATGGGGTATGCATAAGCATGAGGACATGCTTATTGTGTGTATAAGCATGTGAAATGCTTATGGGACTCGTTGAGCTATCAAGCGAAGGATTCGTGACACGGGAGTTACGCCATTGTTTTTAGAATATTATTTCCAATAAAAACGATATATAATATGACTCGTATCTCAAATTAGTTAAAGCGATCGCTTTAATAAATGTTTCTCCATTTCGGCATCGAGTAATTCTGAGTTCTCACATTTAACAAGTCCATAGTGCGACTCACGAAGGAGAGGTTGATTTGCTACTAGCAATCAGTTAGTTGCCTCAACAACATACTTAGTACTCAGCCGAAAAAAGGTACAACATTCGAATCCAAAGTCATGATTCCAAAAGGAATCCAACTACCAAACGATATCAATTCAAGTTCTGACTAAAAGGGGACGTCGACGGTTCCAAACAGTCGCGCTAAAAGCATACACGTCGATAGGGCGCAACGTATATCATCAAAAGGATAGCATCGATGGAACAACATCGATCGAAGACAAAGGCGAGTAGAAGCGTCTGTAACAAGACTAGAAACAAAATGGGGCTACGGGGATAAACGATTTCAAATTCTCAACGAGACCCAAAGTCACAAAATATATCAGTCCAAATTCAAACGTAGCCGAGACCAATTCCAAACATTTCAATAAGCTCGATGAGCTTATTACATCTTCACGCAATCCGAATGCAAACTTGTGAACCAATCAGGTCTAACTCGACGCGATACGAAACAAGGTCAGACGGTTCCATCGATTTCAAAAGTAATCTAAAGTCATATCATGACGGGCGGTGTGGCGAAAATTTCCATACAAGAGGAAGAATATCGTAATAAACAAGAATTGTGATGCCAATGTGTTGTGTGTTAAGGTAAACGTTTATAAAATCCAATGCTCGTATACACACATCAAAAACTTTACCCTTTTCTAAAATCAACCCAAAATTAACCGGACATAATACTATTAAAACTACTCCCAGTATCAAAAAATTCACCTCTGAGTCGGACATAGGTGATCAGTCTATGTCCCACTGTCCCTGGCTGAATATAGGTGATCAGTCTATATTCACCCGAGGTTCAATGAATTTTGATATACTCGACTTAGTTACAATAGCACCATGTCCTTTACTTCCAAATTACGTTTTCAAAAGACCAAAACAAATGTCCACACTCGAGGACGAGTGATGAGATTATGAGGGAAAAGGAGCAACACTACAATAGATACGATACGTAAGTATAACTACGTCGAAGATACTTATAGCTAATAGCGAAAAATAAATGGATATATTCATCCAATAGCAAGGCACACATCTCACCAAATATATTAGCAATCAAAGTCACAGTGAGGCATCGGCTTGGCAGTGAGCCGTGTCGGTCATAGGGTTAAATTTTCGTAAAAATGGTTTTAGTCTAGGTTTTGAAAATTACCCAGTTCCCTATAACCTTGGCTCTGATACCAACTGTAACACCCCCAAATTTGGCACACGAATATTTGTAAAGATGTTTTCATCCAGGTTTGTATTCACGAAAGTATGTATAATTGATTTCAAAGTTGTAAAAAAACGCTAGGCGCTAGAGAGGCGGTCGGGTAGGGCCTAGCGATTAATCGGTTATGCGGGGATTAATCGGAATAGAGTTTTTATGCACAAAATTGTAATTTTAGATATTGTATTATATTATATGTATGAGATAAGCATAGTGCATCAAAGTTCAAATATTTCAAATGTTCAAATATAAACATAATACATAATTATTCCAAGTTCAAAGTCAAACATAGATATTACTCGGTTTGTTGACCATTTTTAAGCGAGCTCTTGACTAATTTGTTCAATTAATCGGTTTGTTGACCAATTTTTAAGCAGTTTTGTCTGGTTTTTAAGCGATTTTGTTGACCGATTTTTAATCAATTTTGTTTGATTAGACTAATTTTGTCCGATTAATCGGTTTGTTGACCGATTTTTAAGTAATCTTTGACCAAACCGATTAAATAGGCCGATTATGAAAAATCAAAACTTCTTGTGAGCGATCGGCGATTATCGGAGGATTAATCGAACGAACCGAATTTTACAACAGAGATTGATTTGTAACTCGTTTTATTCCATGAAAATTATAACCACTCGCTTAGCAAGCAATTTAAAATCAAAGATGACTCAAGATGGGTTTTAGGTTCAACTTACCAAAGACAAACGGGAGAAAGAGATCGAGAGATGGGGAGGAGATGATGGCGGTTGTGGTGGTGCCGACGACTTCACAGCAACACTACACGAAACCCTAGTAAACCCTCACGACTCATAAACTTCCTTGATCTCCGTGTGATGCTTGATGGTGAGCGAGTGGCGGGCTGTGATGGCGTGAGGTGATGGTGGTGGTGCTTGCATGGTAAGTGGTGGTGGCTGGAGGAGGAGGGAGGAAGGAGGTGTATTAGGGTTTGGTATAAGAATGATAATGAAACCCTAGATCTAAACTTTGTATATAAAATAAAGTATTAAAACAACTTGTGAAGTTAGTAATAGATGAAGGGGTGATGGTGTAACTTCTATCATAGGGACGATTTAGTAATTATGGTTATCTTTCATTATAATAACGTTCGGGACTCGTTAGAGATCGATAACGATCAAATCAAGACACGAAAACCTCGCCATTGCGTCCGAAATATTTATCCAATAAAATGAATATCCAGCGATTATTTTCCCATAAGTAATATAATAGTTAAATCGAATTGATTTAATGAGTTTAATGTTGTGCCGGTTTGCGAAATGAGTAAATTATACGTTAAACGAGATAATCCCTCGTTTTCAAGCTCAATTAAGTTAAAAATATAGGAAGTGCTCAAAAGTGAAACTTATGAGATAATAAATACAGTTTACATCTGAAAAATTAGACGAAAATTTCAGGTGTGCTCCAATACGGTTATCTAAATAATTAATTAGCGTCAGGTAATTAATGATTTTGATATTGTGGTGAAGTGTTTTCGCGTAAGCGTTTAAAATAGAACGTGAATCGATGAAAATGCAATTGCAAATGGTTGTACTATACGCTAACTAAAGTTTAGACAAAATTCTTAACATCTATCAAACAACATATAAAAACATTTAATGAAAATGAAAGTAAACATTCCATCGGTTGTGAGATAAAACTAACAACACACGTTACTTGTCTCTTAAAACTAACAAGGATGGGATTAATGGTGGCGTTGTTAAGAAGAGCATAAGTACCAAAATTAGCATGAATGTGATTAGCCCAAAATAAATACAAATTGGCTAATTTTGGCTATTTTGCAAAAGATTTGGGCACATTTAGCCCTATCTTTTTTGAAATCAGTATTTAGCCTATTGAAAAGTTAAATAGGTACTAACGGGCACATATTTTCTCTTAATTGTAAAACATTATAATCGTTTTTTAAAGAAAAATTTATATATATAATATAATTATATAGCGACAGATCGTTTTGTGTTAAAAAAAGTTTATGGGTTCTAAACGAAAATAATAAAAGTTTGAAGATTTGGGGATTAAACATAATGTTTTGAAACCCGGTTTGACCCGGTGGTTCAACGGTTGAACCGTTCCCCGTCTAAGCGGGGTCGATTTAAACAAGTCAACCCAGCGGGTCAACCCACCGAGTTTGAAGCGTCTCGGGTCAACCCGGTTTTCGATATGTATTAATAGTTTTAACTTTTCACTTTTTACTTTTGTTTTTTCCTTTATATATAGTATAGCGAGGGTACCCGGCGTTGGGGCGTGGTACCCAATGACGATATAGGAGAAATAGATCTCGATGAGACCTAATTCAACAGTTTGAATCAGTTTCAACGGGTCCTCTAGTTCGTTTTGGATGGTTGTTATTGGTTAGCCGAATCGGTGGCGACACCGGTTCCGGTTGAACCGTTGGTCGGTCCGATTTTCAAAACTATATGTATCATCAACTTGTTAGCTTGTATGAAGCTTTGTGTTTTATTAATTTGTATAATGTGTATAATAACATGTACTTTTCGGGTGTTTTAAAAAATAACATTAATTAGTGTGTTTAATTATTTTATATTTAGGATTATGTTGCAGCTTGTTTAAATTGTACATTGTGAAAACTTTATTGTACTTTTTAGTAAAGGGTGTTTTAATTGGTTGTTTTTAATTAAGTAGATATGCGTTTAATTGGTTGTACAATGTGAATAAATTATTGTACTTTTAAGTAATGAGGTGTTTTAATAAGAGTATTAATTACATAAATTATTTCTCTCATATTTGACTTTCAACTTTTCATATTTTAAGGTTTAACTATTTTTCTATTATATATAATATAGATATCTATATACATATATATGAGACTACACATGCCACATCACTAATGCTTACTAGGCATTTTAATGTTGACATGACGCCTCTATGATGAGGTGGAAATGCCACCATGGCACTACATCCGGTTACATTATAATTTTTTGTAGCGATAAGAATGTATGAGTCTCAATATTCCATGACCTCAGCCTCAACCATTGAGGCAATCCATATATTGTGCATTACCTACTTCCAAAACTAATATACTTAGGTTTGTACTCAAAGCTGAAACTCCTACTTTATCGATATTTCCAAAATAAGATTTACACCACATTCAATTGAGAGGAGCGGATGATTTGATGTATTTTAAAATTTCAAATTCAACATTTATACCAAAAATCACGGCAACAACCTAAATCAGTCACACCAACCAACAAAATTAAAACCAGAATGCTCCATAAAATTGATAAACGAATTAAAGGATCTATCAAAAACTACACTTAGTCGGAAAATTGAAATCACCCGATCTCATTATCATTTATTGAATCAGGTTTGTAATTTATAATTTTTTTGCACATTGATTAACAATTATATTTATCAATTACTAATCACTAATTTATATTATTTGATTAATCGTTCCTTGCATGTGATTGATTTGTAGATTTGATTTCGGCATAATAATTGTGGTGGTATGATTTTATAAGGTAAAAGGGTGTTTTTAGTATGGGTTGGTTTGAATTTTTTTCAGTGATTTTAAATATGAAATTGGTCTATTTGAACATGAAGGCATAGATAGACGGTCATTATGTAGCTTATTTATGGTATAAGAATTGTTGGAGCGGTGTTCGATAAAAAGAAACTAAATGCTGATGGTTTGAAGATTTGAGCGTTTTCCTCTTTATGCCTTTGACTTGCTTTTATCCAGTTAGTTGAGCCATTAGTTCTATGCCAAGTTGATAGGTTTTCATCTTCTTTCATCTCTATTATATGTGATAAGTTACATGAGACTTTGGGCATTCTTGTAATTATTATTGTATGGATGTATTAGCAGTGTTGCTATATTTCATAATGCAAGCACAAGATTTAGTGACATATTTAGTTTTGACTAGGTGCAGAGGTAACATCTATAATCATTATTTGTTAGAATACGTATCAATGTATTACAATTTGTCAATAATAGTCTCATTAATCGACCAATTAAACAACAGGCTGAAGGATTGCTAACAATGATGGTTTACTCATGGTTTCCTATTAATTGTCATATTTATTTGATTCCTATATTGTTTTTTTTAGAAAAGTATTAAGCTTTATTGATGGCTGACCACAAAATTTAAGTTGCTATTGATTTCACAGGAATGGAGAGGTGAAGGGTATGCACCGATTTGGCTAGAGGTATACACTAAGACCTCTATTTGTCTGATATTAAATACATGCTCAACTCTATTCCATATGGACAATGGTTGGAACATTTGAGTTGGAACAAGCATGTATTGACCATTCATTGTGTATTAATGTTTCCCAGTGCGGTGTTTCTAAAATGGAGCTACTCATAGACGCATGTTTAATGACCGTCCACTAACTTACATTAAACTTGTCATATGCATATTTATGGTCTAAGATTATCCATTGCAATCCGTTTCTTGAGGTCGGAACAAGAGCAACTATTGATTTAGACACAGCTATTCACAGGTTGATAATGTTCTTTATCCATTGCTTATACTATATAGGTAAGTACAATCCACATTCACATAAAGTCTTTTTCAGTACATTAATTGATGTGCATTATCCCCAATTTGATAGATCTTGATTCAAATATAATACAAATGCTATTTCAAATACACAATGTGTTTTTTTTGTAGTTTGTCATCAATCGAACCTATGTGCCTTTGGAATTATTTCATTCACAAGGGTTGATGATTAATGAGAACCTTTTCGCATTTCTGTGATTATGCGGCTATTTACATGCCACAACCGGATCGATTATAAATGTTGGCACTCCTTGTGGTTTTAAAGTATTGTTTGTATTGATTATACTTATACTTTCATTATCGTAAACCAATTTTTTTGGGTTGAGGGCAAATTATTAAAGGTCTACTTTTTCGGGAAGGCGATTATAATCTTGTACATGTTTTAGTATGTCCATTTTATCGATAATTCCTATAGCATTGTTTTTCTTGAGCGAGGAAAAATTACTTTTAAGTATCCTTGTACTTTATTCTTAAAGCCACTATAGCAAGGATTTCATCCGTCATGTTTCAAGGCCCCAAATTTGTTATGAAAATGAAAAAAGAATATTATATGTCAATCATATTTTAGTGTACCAATTCACATTTTATGCCACTTTATGAAATTTGGATGTTTGTAGGAAGCAATTTGGTATGGATTGGCGTGTATATTGCATCAAAAGTTGCTTTTCATGATATAGAAGGACACCAATCCAAGTAAGCTTAATATATTCCTTTGTGAAATGTCTTATGAATGTAAGCTTTTCATGATAAATGTAGCTTTTGTGAAGATGTGAAATGTGTACGAGATGGCTAGCTATAGTATATCTTAGATGGTAAGCACATGAATAAAATCTTACATTTACTTATTTTAGATCATCTAGGTGTGAAAAGAAATTTAATCACCAAATGGAATTAAGAACAAGTATCGATCACCAAATCCAAAATCCCAAAGTGTGAATGCATTAGCAAGAAGTTTATCAGTTGATTCCAACTCTGAGGAAACATTTAGATAAGGTATTTTAAGTCTTAGTAAAAGTTGCTTATATTATTATCAATATAGCGTAAATTCTTTAAAATACTAATAAGCATACCAGAACTCATATTTTGTTTTTTATTTGTCTTTTGTAACGGCCCAAGGTTATGAACATATAAAATCTTCAAAAAGTTAGACCAAAATGGAAATGGTTTCATCAGGGGCGTTATCATGACAAGTGTCTTGAAGAAAGATAATGTTAAACATGAAACCTGAACCCATGTTGCTATGTGTGTGGCAAATGGCCACGGCGTTGGCTTCCATTACTGCGGCCTTTGCATCGACTCTGAGCTATTATGTCTTGCTTCATCATCTACATTTTTTGCGAATTAAGTAAAATATAAACTTTTTTGCATCGTGTTTGAAGCATATTTATATTATGTTCTCGGATCCATGGTCTTATAGTTTGCTTTTATTACTGCTTTCACTTGTATTGACAGTTGTAAAATGGTGTTTGTTTAGCCTTCTTGTTTTAGATCTATGTGGAAAAAAATTCTCGATCCTCTACTAAACACATGCCAAAATGTGGCTTGAACATTAATAATGTGATGATATTTTATGTGTAGATTTTAGGATATATGGCGTGCTTGTAACTTGATGGTTAACGAATATCACGACTTGAAATAGATTGCATATGCATCTATTTAATATCATTTTTCTCGAATACAAAAGAAATTACCGATTGCCGATTTACATGGTTGGAGTCACAAACCTTATAAGTATATAACTACATTCATTTTTTATGCTTATTATTTACGGTAACTAAATCATGTATATTTAGTGACCAACTAAATCCCCATTGGACAATGATGTGGAAGATGTTCGGTTAATATCAATAGATAACACAATATGTTGTTGAAGCTTGTAATGATTTTATTTTCATAATTTTAAAATCTTGAAGAGCCAGTCTGTACTGCTTGTGATGTACAGTTACGCAAGGATTCAGACTGACCATAGTTTCTTTCAACAAAGCGTATTTGTAGCATTAGAGATCGTTTTGAATAACTACAATTCGATGCGTGGTTGCATAGCACATAAATATATAGTTTTTAAAAAAATTATGTGGAGTTGATCTAAGTATGTGAGTATATTTTCTAATAGGATTGTTTTAAGTTATTAAGATTTTTAGTAATAATAGATTGGCATTCTAAAAAGCTTAGCGATTATCTTTGATTGGCAATATTATATTGTAGTTTATAGGTATATAAACATGTGTGACCGCTTTTCTTGTTTTATGTTATTTTAAGCATTGATAACTATTTTTACATATTATAGCGTTTATCATTTAGTGTGTGGCTTTTAAAATTGTAACTTTGCAAATTGGATATCACCATATAAGATTATTTTTACTATCAATTTGTATAGATATTTATGCATTGTCCAAAGCTATTTGTTTGAGGTATAAATAATTATCGCTAAAGATAACAATACTATTTATTTTTTGTGATTTTAATAAACTAACATAACATTATTGATACAGGAATGAAAATTTATCTGATATATATTAACTTTTAGCATTTATACATATATGTTAGTCGCTAAATGGTGCAAAGAAGCAACATTTTTTAAAATAAATTACATGTTAGCAAAATAAACCAAAACTGATTCTTGGTCTCTCATTTTAAAAAAATGCGGGTTACAACTACTTAATCATTTCTCATATAATTTTGTCAAATTTGAAACCGATTTCAGGGTGGTTCAAAGGTTGAGCAGATTCAGATAAAAAGATCGATTTAAAGCTGAATCAAACCGATAGTTGGGTCAAAAATATCAAATTAAACCGGATTGACTGGCCAGGGTTTGAAATCACGGTCAACGGTGATCGG
Organism: Chrysanthemum makinoi; assembly: GCA_910596185.1. Classification (NCBI taxonomy): domain Eukaryota; kingdom Viridiplantae; phylum Streptophyta; class Magnoliopsida; order Asterales; family Asteraceae; genus Chrysanthemum; species Chrysanthemum makinoi. The sequence continues at coordinate 191,748,561 of OU343223.1, forward strand.
TTTCAGGTCAACCGGTATCGGTTTCAATTGGTTGTTTTTAATTTTGTAGATGTGCTTTTAATTGGGTGTACAATGTGAATAAATTATTATCTTTTAGGTAATGGAATTGTTTTAATAAGAGTATTAATTATATTATTTATTTACTATATAATTTGCAAGTATTTTTGGCATTCAACTTTCAACATTTTCACTTTTTGCTTTGGCCAATTTTAATTTTATATAGTATAGATGTACTCATTCATTCACAAGCAAACAACCTGATTCTTAATACTCCTTACATTCTATTCCACACAAATATCAATATACAAATTCTAACAAATAATATAATGAAGCTAGCCTTTATTAAGTACGTGAAATATATATATATATATATATATGAGAATATATTAGCTACAATTTATTGTCTTAAAACGAAAAGAGTAATAACCTAAAACCAAAATTTGAAATCATAAGATGGGTTAGGTAGGCTTTATATTCAGGAAAGAAATTCATAGAGCCTATAAGGGTCAAAGTCAAAATAACACTTAAAAATATTTGACAACGCAGACACCCACAAAACCCTAGTACTTGTTTACATACAAACGGACACAAACACAACACAACACAACACAACACATCCAAACCCTAAGTTCACTCTCTTTACTGCGTCTTTGTACCCTCCCCAACAACAATGGAAGTAATTACTTCATTCACCTCTGATTTAGGGTTTCTCCACGCTGAAGCTGCTGTGGTTTGTGAAACCATGTTGGCTGCTCACAGATCCCTTGCTACCATTCTCACTATGGTATCTTCATATACTTTTTTCAACTTTTTTTGCGTTTTTAATTATGGGTTTTAGTTATAATTGCTTCTTTTACTTGGTTTTTGTTATATCTGATTGTTTTCCTAATTTTGTGGGCTAATTAGTCTTTTGCTATTAAAGGTTTAAAGTTGCTTTAATTATACTTTATACTTGCTGATATATACAAGGACCTTTGTTTATTTGATGGGTGTGTGTCACATTTTTGTTATTAGATGCGGAAGTTGAGAACTTTGTTGCTAATTGGTCATTATTTGTTGGTCTTGCTAATTTTGTGCTTTTGCGCTAGTTACTGGTTTGGTATTAACGTTTTATTCTTCTAATTACTGGTTTTATATATGCAAAGGTACTTAGTTATCTGATAGCTTGTGACATTTTGTGGCTAGATTTAAAACTTGTGAAGTTATGCTTATTCTATAGTTCTTTTCAAGGGTTTTTAATAGTTTTAAGGTAAAGGTTATTTGTGTGCGTGCAGACCTATTATTGTTTGATGGTTGTGTGTGACATTTTTATGATTTGAAGTAAAACTTGAGAGCTTTTTTGTTAAGGTGGTCTGCCTGTCTTTGATTTTTTTTTCTGTAGGTTTTTTAGGCTAAGGTTATCTTCTTTGCCAGTGTTGTAAAAATCGGCCTTGGCGGCCGATATGGCGGCGCCTAGGCGGTTGGCGGCGGTCCAACGCCACGATTTTTGGCATATCGGTCTAATTTGGCGTTTTGGTCAAAATCGGTCAGAATCGGAGCTTGGCGGTCAAAATCGGCCTTGGCGGCGGTTTGGTCAACGCCGGTCAACGGTGGTCAACGCCGGTCAACTTCAGATCTGGGTTTTCAAATTCACGGCAATTAACTTCGATTTTATTGATTTTGTTCTAATTTAAGCTAGTTTTTATAATTAATCTTGCTAATATTCATTTCTTTAATAAATTCCTTTGTAATTTAGGGTCACCGCCATGGCTAGTATGGCAACTATGGCGTGAGGGTCAACCGCATACTTAGCTTTACAACCTTGCTTCTTTCTAATGTTTACTAGTGTGGGAAGTAGAACCGGATATGATGCTAAACAAATTTACATACACGTAGTTGCTTTTTGATGTGAAAGAATGTTAGGACTTTACCTGAGTTGAGAATCAAAATTACTCCTGTTTTCTATAAGTGCTTGACTTTCCCTTCTTTTTCTTACACTTTGCCGATTATAAGTGTCTTGTTAGTGTTATATGAAAAAAATACCCTGTTTTGAACTTAAGTAGGATTGGAGCCTAACCATGAAATCTCTTAGATAAGATGGTGAGGAGGCAAGAAACATTGTTTTATTTGACAGACATGATGTTTTGAGATTATAGGTGTAAATAAGGACAGAGCTAACAGGTTGAATGATGGGTTATAATGGGTTTTGGTCAAACCTCATCTTATTGCATTCCAAAAGGATTGGGTCAGATTGGGCAGCCACAAATACTCTCTTTATACATTTTATTAGTTATATATATAGTTGGTTATCACACAACTATATTATCACAATAATAGAGAATGTTTTATGCATTGAAATATACTTTGGATAACTTTGGAAATGTTACCTGTTATCCTTTTAGTAGAATCGTATCAGCTTCCTGTTTGACCATACAATATAAACTGAATCGACCCATTTGACACATCAGATTTGAGGATACACCTCACCTCGTATTAGGTTTTTATCATGTATATCAAATGAGCGTATGCCAAGTTACCAACTGATTATGATAATCAGAGGATCAAAAGTTATATTTTTAAAGCTTGTACCTATATTTTTGGCTGGTACAATGGCATTTGCGAATAACAACTAACGTTAGTCTTTGGGTGTCTTCTTGTGCTAATTACAAAATGTCTTCATCTTGTTCTTTATGGATGTATGTGGGGTTTTGGCATAAAACGTTCCCATAACTAGATTGTTTCATCCAAGGAAACAGAACGTGTCTTGTTCCTGTTACGCTACGCTGGTAACTTCTAGGATTAGATTGTTCATCCCATTGCTTAATGCTTATTCAAAATCTTTATCAGTTAGAAAATACTTGCATATTTCTGCACTAAATTTCAAATGACAAATTAACAAAGACGAAAGAGCAAACTTGTGCATGGAGCTGTCTTTTCTAATGCTATTTTATGCTAACATTCTGTGACTTTGCACTTGAAGGCAGGATTTTTGCTCAAGGACCTAGATACTTTACCAAAACGGACTGGAAACGATCAAAGGTTACTCCTCTTCTTTTCATCGTTGTGGTTAAATCGCGCGGGATCTTAAATTAAATTCTAACAATGCAAACGTTGTAGGTTTCCTTTTGCTGAGCTACACATGAAGGGCAAAACTGAAGCTGAAGCGAAAGATGGGAGCGACACAGAGGATGATGATGAAGATGACGAGGATGCAGAGGAGCCAGAGGATGATGCTGGAGACGAAGATTTCTCTGGTGATGAAGCAGGAGATGACGATGATGATGATGAGGAAGGTGACCCTGATGAAGATCCAGCAACAAATGGTGGTAATCAAGGAGGGTGATGATGATGATGGCGGCGATGATGATGAAGAGGATAAGGATGGCGGCGATGCGATGATGAAGAAGACGAGGAGGAAGATGACGATGACGAGGAACAACCTGCTAAGAAGAAAGTAAAGTGAAGGTAGCCTGTTAGATCAGACATATTGGTCAATGTTCAATTATCTATCAAGTATGTTGTAGGAAGCATGAACATCATTTTAACTTTGACTTGTCTTTTGTGGAGCATTCAGAATCCTTGTTTAGAACAGTATTGTGCGAAAGATTGATTATGCATATATTCCGTTTCATGGGATAATTTATTTGTGTGCATTGTCATGTTCAATTTTGTGTGTGCATGTTTTATGATTTTTCCAAGGTTTTTAGGTAATACCGGATGGTCTATTTTAGTGCCTAACTTTTGCGTAGGCCTTCATTTTTTACATCAGCTTATAAAATCTTTACAAAGAAAGGAATGATCTTCACTGAGTTTGGGATTTTGGCTGAAAGAGAGCTGTCAATTTGGATCCACTTACTTCTTATTGGGTAGATTTTTGGCGAGACAAGTTATTTGTAGTCATGGGTGTACTAAAAAAGTGACTCATGTGGTCAATGGTCATGATGATCAAAATCTGTTTAATACCGTTATTGAACCCCCAAAACCTCCCATCTTGATCTTGTCATATCCAACTGGTTTTTCTCGATGGTGCCACAGTTTTAGTTTTGAGACTTATAGGGTGTTTGGGATTGCATTTTAATTTTTTAGATTAGTTCGTTTTGCAAACAGAAATAATCTATAAGATTAATGTAAGAAAGGAAGGCCGAAAATACAATTTTGAAGATGGATTTTGCTCTAAAATGTTACCTCAGTTATCCTATCCAATGTTTTCAAACCCGGGTCAACCCAGCGGAGTTCACAATCGGTGGTGTGTGGCAAACGGGTCAAGGGTTTCAAGCGGGTTAACGGTTAAACACGATGGGTTTTAGTGGCCGGGTCTTGACCCGGTTTGCGTCGGAAAAAATAATAATAAATGGAAACCGAGTTGACTCGGCGGTCAAACCGGTGCCGATGACTCGACCGGGTAGATTAAAAACCGATTTTTAAAACATTGATCCTAACTTGTCGGGCAGCGGTGATTGCGAGTTGTCAACCACTTGTTTATTTCATCATTATAAGGTATGCTATAGTCAAATTTAGTACTCTAATTATCGTTTTTGCAAGGACCCAAAGACATTAGTTTGTAGTTTTTACATGGTTGTATCGGTTTAATGTGTAGAATGTCTTTCTAGAAGTAGTCTTTTCTTTCGGGTAAGGGTGTGGCGGATTACTCTACTCCTCTCATTCCACCTTTGGCGGGATAATGTATTGTTGTTGTTCTATTGGTTTAATGGGAGGACTTCTTATAGATTCTCATGGTGCCTCTTTGTGCATTCAAACCTAATATGTTCAAGATTTATGTATGGGTTTAAGCCAAAAGATAGAAGCGTACTTTTTCAAATGTCTCATTATGACATGGGTATTAAAAAACTTTATGTTTGCTAATATGATACACGAAAACTTGTTTTACCATCAAATTTGACAAGTTACACTTGAAACTTCATTGGCACTTATAAAGGCGCCTACGTGCATGCCACCATTTAAAACGTCCAGTTAACCACCATGATTCGCTACAGCAACCCCTTCTTCAGTTAACCACCATGTGTGGCGTGGTGGCGTGTGTGTGTGCGCGCGTGTGACGGGGGTGGTAGCGGGGAGTGTGTGATTGTGGTGACATCGTTGGGGAAAGAGGTTGAAGAAAATGGTGTTTAGATTATTGAACAAGAGTTTACAAGAGGCGTGTATGATCTCCCTCCGTCCCAAATTATAGTTCACTTTTGACTTTTTGGTCTTTTATAACTTTGACCTTAGGTATCTTTGTTTGTGTTATATAATACTTGATGCGAAATATATGAATGGATTGGGTTTTTAATGTATTTTGATTTGGTATAATTTTCATCAACTATTGTATAACATAAACAAAAATATTTAAAATTGAATTTGAAAAGATTAAAAATCAACGGGGCTATAATTTTGGGTAATCTGAATTAAGTGGCCAAAAAAAAAAATGTATGTATGCCGGTTTTGCCGGTTATCAATTACCCAGGTATCATATTAGCATAAATTAGACGATTTTGTCATAATCATTTCTTCTTGCATACTAGTGTGTTTGTTTTAATTTTTTTGAAGAAAAATAAAAAAATAGAAAATACGTGCTTTCAAAGACGGTTCATTTTTACGATGAGATTCAAGAATTTGTATGATTGTAGAAGAAATATTTGGAGGTGCATCGCTTAAATCACTAGAAACTATTAGACTTTTCTTTTGGTCATATTTCTCATCTTCTCTCTAGAGGATACAGATATATAATTTCATTTAAAATATTTCATACTTATTTAGAAAAAAACTAAAATAAAAGTATTCAAAATTTGCAATCTTTTTAAATGAATGTCAGCTACAAAGGTGCTATGTTAATCCAAGTTTCTAATACATTTGAATTTTTTCTTGACCAATTAAGATTATAGAGTTGAAGGGCCCAGGCTATATTATAAATTGACACAATAAAGAAAAAATATTAATAACTAAAAATTCACATGTACTTTGTTCCACAAAAAGAGTAGATTGACGAGAACCGCGATCCGGATACCTTTTGTGCACCAGTATCAACCTCATAAGGAATAGCTATTCTCTTGGCTAGTGGGGCATCAACCTGGAGTGAGCAGAAGCTTGGACCCAGTTTTATTTCACAAAGCTCTCAGGTGTCATAGTATGTTTTTGGAGGTGGGTATCTATATAAAGCAAATGCCAAAAATAGAACTTGAACCTGTGTCAATTAACTTAAGCACAAATGCTCCAATAATTTGTGTAATGCTCCATCGGTTCACATGTACTTTGTTATATACTTATTATATGTATCTGTTCAACTTATATAAACAGATTGGTCTTTATTCTTTACTATTATAATTAGAGCAAAACTTTGGTTAGTTTAAAGAAGAATAACTAAACTTGGCTTATTCAAATAAATATGTTTTTAGTGACATGCAAATTAGTACTTTGTTTATACTAATAGATCATTATCTGCTAATTATACATTTTTAACTCAGTAATAACAATAACCAGATATTGGTATAATATAGCTCTAGGCTCTAGCTGAAAAAGCTATAAAAGCCAAACCAACCTGGTTCATATGACACTCCAGACATAACAAGAACCAATATGGAGACTAGGGGTGTTCATGGGTTGGGTAATATCCGAATAAACCGAAAACCGAAATGACAGCCGAAGCGAACTCGTAACGAACGAAATTGCCAAAACCGAACCGAACAGAAATAAAAGTTCGGTTTTCGGTTCGGTTATGGTTTTAGCAATCCAAACCGAAATTAAATAAATATATATATATTTTTATATATTTATATTAAAAAAATATATTAAAACTCTTTTATAATATATATATATAATATTTTTAAGCTTGAAAATTATTATTTTTAAAAAAAATATATATAAATAAATGAATAAATTATTAAATTTAGGTAATTCGGGTTATTCGGTTCGGTTTTCGGTTATTGGAGGTTCGGTTTTCGGTTCGGTTTAGTTAAATTTGAATTCGGTTCGGTTCGGTTTTCGGTTATACCCAGAAAAAAATTAAGAAACAGTAGACCGAACCGATGAACACCCCTAATGGAGACCATACAACACAAAACAGCAAGTGTCAATGGGCTCAACATTCACATTGCAGAAAAGAGTCAAGGTCCATTAGTCTTGCTCCTACATATATGGCTTCCCTGAGCTCTGGTACTGGTGGAGCCACCAGATTCTATATTTAGCTGATCATGGTTACCGAGATGTGGCAACAGACCTTCATGGGTATGGCGAGACAACAGGTGCACCGGTTAATGACCACACCAAGTTCAGTGTTTTCTATCTGTTGGGTGATGTCATTGGGCTTCTTGATGCCATCACAAGTGAAGGTGAAAAGGTGTTTGTTGTGAGTCATGATTAGGGTGCATACATTGCATGGCACCTAGGCATGATTAGGCCCACTAGAGTTAAAGCTAAGGTCAACTTGAGCGACCATCATGGCTTGGAACCAAAAGGGAGACCACTGAAAAGATGATGAGAATTGCCTTGGGGAGGATAATTACGTAAGCAGATTTCAGGTAAGCAAGCAAATTTCACTTACGTTAATTCCATTAATGATCATGATTCATATGACATTTTTGTGTGCAGGAGCCGGGAGTAATTGAAGATGTGCTGGCCAAAATTGATACTATATTCCGAGATCCTTACCATTCTTTTTCCTTTGGGGGTGGGGGGACATTCACCGGGAAGACCCTAGTCACCTTTCCATCTTGGTTGACTGAAGAAGACGTTGATTACTTTGCCAGCTCTCTTGAGTGGAATCAACTACTATTGTGTTGGAAATAGTACGTTATACCTATAAATTTCAAAAAACTATACAGTAATAACAAACAAATAGCAGAGGCAGGCAACTAAAGGACCCCACATCTCAAATGGGGTCCACTAAGCCGCTTTTATTAATGTCAATTCAATGATAGTTGCAAAACTCGTAACTCTTTTGCTTGTACCTATACAGGAACTGGATGCACCGCTCCACGGTGCAAAAGTGATGGTGCCATCGAAATACATTGTCGGAGACCTGGACTTGGCATATCACAGGCCCGACACTATTGACTACATTACACAATGGTGATTTTAAGAAATATGTTCCCTTATTGGAAGAAGTCATTGTGATGAAAGATGTAGCCCACTGGATGAAGTATAAACCAAGAGACGCCCCATGAGATCAGCAAGTACATAGTCGAGTTTCTGCAAAAATTCTAATGCTTTTCGTTGGGTATCATATCCTACAGGAAAACTCAAATATTTCTTGTGTGTTGTAATAATAATGTGGATGTTATTCTAAGATCGCACAAACACAAATCGGAATAAAGTTGTGTGTTTGGTACCTAGGGGTGCGTCAATCTACCTTTCACTTTCGCGATTCTTGATGATTTATTGAGATACTCTATTTTGATTTGAGTTGCTGACAATCTACCTTAAGATTAGATGTTAAACCTAAAAGGGGATGTAAAAAATATGATAGAATTCAACATTCTTACAAATATGGCTGCAAGCCTGTGACATATGTCAAAATACATGGCACAAAACAAATCCTTAACGACAGATACATAAATTAAAATTACCAACAAAACTCATTCAAAAACATGAGGCTATAAACTTTCTACATCTTATGCAGAGGTAGCTGAATTCTCAATCATGCTAGAAATAATAACGCTTATAGCCTAATAATAAACAAAATATATTTTGATCTAACTTCATCATCTTTCACTAGAGGTTAACC
>OU343223.1:191761839-191896687 GCA_910596185.1 Chrysanthemum makinoi
AGGCTAATGTGGTAGCCGATGCATGAGGTCGTAAAGCGGAGCTTCTTGTGATCACCAAGTATAATTCTTCCTTCAAGACTGAATTAAGGAAGGATTGGAACATGATCTTTTTTCCAAAAATATCGTGGCCTTAGCAAAAGATGGAAGGACTCAGAGATTTTGGCTTAAGAGAGACATATTGTTCACCAAAGGAGATCGGCTTTACGTGCTTAAGTGGGGTGATCTTAGGCGGGTAATCTTGAAAGAGTGTCATGATTCGTAGTGGTTCGGTCATCCGGGTATTAAGAGGACGTTGGCATTGGTCGAAGGCACTTATTATTGGCCAATGATGGAGGACGATGTAAAATTCGTCTTGGAAGTGCCTTATTTTCCAACAAGACAAGATAGAGCAAAAGAAGTTCGGAGGATTTTTGGAACCTTTACCTACGCCCAAGGGACCATGAGAGAGTGTTTCCATGGACTTTATCACATGCTTGCGGAAGTCGGAAGGGAGCGGGAGTATTATTGTGGTGGTCGATTGATTCTCGAAGTGTGGAACTTTCATAGTCGCACCACTCGATGTTATTGCGGACGATATGGCTAAGCTCCTTTTCAAGAATATGGTGAAGTATTGGGGAGTGCCACATGTGATTGTTAGTGATCCGGATCTGAGATTCACGGGGTGCTTTTGGACGAAGTTGTTCAAGATCATGGGGACGGAATTAAACTTCTCTACGAGTTTCCATCCCCAAATGGACGGGAAAACGGAGAGGGTAAAGGCATTATTGGAGCTCTATCTTTGGCACTACATAAGTGCCAACCAACATGATTGGGCTAACCTCCTTGATGTTGTTCAAATCTCTTACAACATGCAATGTGTTGGAATCACTCCTAAACCTTATTCAAGTGTTAGTTACACATATGTAATAGTTAGCTTATTATGGCCTTTATGTTTGTTATTAGCCTTAAGCTTATGTAGAAGGCCCATGAGCTTAGGCCCAAGCCCATAGGAGAAAGGGAAGGAGTAGGAGTGTTGCCCTAGCTCCTTGCCTATAAATACCTTATGTAAACCTTCATTTGAAGGTTGGTTGTTCAAGTTATTTCTTTCACAAACACTCTACGCATAACCGGTCTTATTATCTCGTGTGTGTGTGTGATATCTTGTTCAATCGCCTCTCTATCTTTCTTATAAGCTTGTGTGGTAAACCTTGTGACCTAACAGTGGTATCAATCGCCAAATAGTTGGGTGAACAAGTTTGTTTTTGAAGGTTTTTTTCGTGGTCTTACGCGAAAAGTAGTGACACTTTGGTTCGCTTAAAAACATGTTTTTTTACACTTTTAATCCAAGATTCTTGTACTTTCAATGTTTTAAGGTGTTAAAATACTTGTTTTTGGCAAAAGTTTCAAACTTTATGCGTGGATAGTTGTTTTTAATCAAGTTTTTGAACGAGGGTTCTATCCTACTAAATCGCTTTTAGAGGCTTTGGTGCATCAAGTTTCACACTTTTGTGTATTTTGGTGTTATTGAAGCTATTTTATCACACAAAAACTGGTTTAGAAACACTTTTGGACAGAATCAAAATTACGAGCATTTCTACGCGTAGTAAAACCCTAAAACTACGCGTAAGTGCCTCCTTGGTTTGATCTTCATTTTCGTGGTTTATTCCGTTTTTTCTTACTTGGATAAGTCCAAAATACGCCGACTTTGGATATCTTTTGCAATGTGATAGTGTAAAAGATCATTTGGGCAAAACCCTAAAATTACGCATAAGCATAAGCTTACGCGTAGAAATCCTACGCCTAAGATCTTTCCTACGCCTAAGCCTAGTCTTACGCATAAGAAAATCCTACGCCTAACTTTCTAATCCTAACTTTTGTCTACGCCTAACTTTAGTGCTTTTTCCTACTTACGCATAAGCTAAATCCTACGCGTAACTCCTTATTGTTACGCGTAACTTTGGTGTTTTTACGCATAAGTGCTACTTGGTTCTTGTCTTTCTACCTAAGGACACTTCATCACCAAAGGTTCATTCGACTACAAAGATCCATTTTACCAACACAAGTTTTCAACATGTCACAACCACCATACTCTAACTATTTCCCTTACACTTATCCTCATCCTCAACAACAACTAACTCCACAACATCAACAATGGAATCAACAACAAGCAATTTATCAACAACAATTTAACCAACAACATACTCCACAACTTGCAGCAAATCCACAACCTCAAATGGTTCAACCACCACCAAGTCTTCAAGTTCAACCGCATACACAAATGACTTTAATAAACATCCATCAAGGATCACTATGAGGGAACCCACTTGGTTTGCAAAGATGTTTGAAACTTTAAGCGGCCAACAATCAATTCATGAGGCTGGATCACTTGATAGACCTCCAATGCTCACTCCAGAAACTACGATCAATGGGTGATAAGGTTCTTTAGGTTTTGTGATCTAAAGAAGCCACATGGAAAGTTCTTAAAGAAGGTTATCTTGAAAGGTCCATTTGAGATGCCTACTGTCATTGTACCCGGAGATCCAAATGCCATTCCACCAAGAGATGAACAAACGAACATTGCTATCAAGTGCACTTGAATCCTCAAGTACTTCTACACTATGAAGCAGATGAGCTTGCAATGGAATATATCCTCCTAGGATTACCAAACCTAATTCTTCGTAGTGTTGATGCTCAAAAGACGTCAAAGAAAATGTGGGATCATATTCGTCTTCTTATGGAAGGATCTACTCAATCGTGAAGATTTGGAATCCAAAATTTACTTGGCTTATGAACACTTCATGATTGAACTCGGAGAGACACTCGAGTCATATCATCACCGATTTTCAGACATCATCAATGATTTGGATAAACACAACATCAACATGCCAAGAATTGCGGTGAATACTAAGTTCCTAAGTAGTCTTGGTCCTGAATGGGAGAAGTATGTCATTTTTCTCCGCCGTTTAAAAACATGCATCAGTCTACATACGGATTGTTGTACGATTACTTGAAGCCTCATGAAAAGGAAGTTGATAGGGAAAGGATTCTTCGTGCTCAAATTGCTCCACCAACACATCCGGAAAATCAACAACTTGCCTTATATGCTCAAAACAGCTTATTCTCCTCAACCGAACTCAACCAATCGCTACAATCACACCATATGATCCTTCACAACCTCCATCTCAACAAACTCAATTGGTTCCATACAACAACAACAATGCTCAAGCTGAAGCTAATGAGGAATCGATCCGTCAAGCATTGCAACAAGTATTTGCTATGATTGCTAATGCCTTTAGCCGTTATACCAACAAATCCAACAACCGTATTCGCTCCTCATCTAATACAAGGAATCAAGCCGTTAGAACAATGGACGAGTTGAAGTTCGTAATCGTGGTTATGGTCGCCGATGGGCGTGGTCAAGGGTTTAATGCCGTGGGTAGGAATAACAATCGAGCTCCGTGGTGGAACAGGAAATGCTCGGAATGGGTTGAATGGTCTTCGATGCTACAACTGCAATGAGAAGGGACACTGGCTAATGCATGCCCAAAGCCAAGGACTAGGGGCAGGGCTTATTTCAAAGAGGCTCTTCTTTTGGCTCTTAAGGATGAAGCCGGTGGAACTCTCACGCACAAAGAACGAGTTTTATGGCAAATGCACTCGTGATGATGATATGGAGGACTTGCGTGCCAATGCAGTTTGTTATGTTGATGGCTAATATGCATGAGTTACACATGAGTGACACAGCCCAAGTATGACACCGATGGCTTGTCTCGTGCACCAACAAACCATATTCATCTCGATCTACTATCTCCGCCAACATCCGAATCCGCAGGCTCAATGTTCAAAATGAGCCATCCACATCTCATTCTGACGATTTTCAACTAGACCCGTAGTTATATTTGACGATCAAGATGACCAAACGGTTTCCCTTGATAATCAAATTGACTCGGTGGTTATACTTGAGGATCTCAAGAATGATCATGTTGAGACTCACATTGAACACGCCGAACTTTTGCCTCATCCAGATTTTGCTCGCTTAATACAAGACCAACAAACCATAGTGGAAAAATGTCATGCCATTAATCAGACTTGAAATGCAAAAATGCACCGTTAACCAAGGATTTTGAATGTTTACAAAAGCAACTCAACTTTTTCAAAACTCAAGAAAACGTGAAAACGGTTTTGAAGCAGCCTTTGCCAAATCTTATCAAAACGAAAAATATTTAGAAAGACAGATGCGTGATCTAGCCGCCTCGAAGAATGCTTTGTTGTCCGAAATAGAACAATCAAACATGAACATAAAAAGCAAATTAACGCCTCACCTTGGAAAATCAAAAGCTAAGGCCGAAGTTGTTAACTTGTCAAAAACACTTCTCTGCATACAAAAAGCATTCAACGAAACGAATAGATGATCATCTTGAAGAAATCATCGGCTTGCAAAACAAACTTAAAGAGTTTAAAACTGTTGTTTACAAACATGGCGAGTCGGTCACAACCATTGAAAAGTTTACTTTAAAACCCAATCCAAATGGATATGGACCAATCTTGCCGACACAAACCTAAGCTTTCAACAAAGCATTCAAACCAAATCCCGAAGTTTCCAAAGGTAATATAAAGTTGATAATTACATTTATGAGTGTTGTTGAATATAATCGTCAAGAGGAATTAGATGCATAAGACGAGAGTCGATCAAAATTAGAAAAAGTTGTTTACAACAAACCTTTTAACTATTCAAAAGCGGTCACTTTCGCCACACCAACGGATTCTTCTAACACACCAAGGGTTATCATCAAAACACCCGAGTCTTCTAATGTTAATCCCCAACCAGATTATGCACAAATTTATGGTCCTTTACCTTCCATCGTGAAGTAAACTCAAAACCAGAAAATCGAAAAATTCTTAGATATTTTGACATTTTCATGGCTGACCTCAAAATTTTACAACATGAGATAGAATATCGCTTCAAATCAAAATTGATCATTTTCAATCGCCTCTGGTGCGAGAACAAAGAGACATTTTTCAAAAAAATCTTTTACCTAACGTTAAAAATTTGAAAAATTGTGCATTAGCTTGGGAAAAGGATTTTCATAAGGAACTTGGAGTGATGAAGGTCGCTTTTGAGAAAACGTAAACATCTATTTCTATTACTAAACGTAAAAAGAAAATGTTGAGAAAAGATGTTGATCGACTCTTGGAAGATGTCATCTCGGCCGATGTCCATAATGTTGTGTATTGAATTCTTTGTCATATGCATTTGATCATACCTCTGCACGATAATCGTTGATTCTGTGGTAAATGTTGAGAGCACTGATAATGTGCTTCAGATCGAGTCCTTAAAAATTGAAAACAAACGATTGTCATACGAACTTTCAAATGCAATACGTCGTCTTAATTGGTGTCAAAAAGATATTCACGATCAACAACTTGCTTTTCAACACAGAATCGCCAGCTTGCAAAATCTTCTCGATCCTAAAATTGAGCGACTGGATGATCAAAACGTGTCTTTTAAGTGTCAAATCTCAAAATATGAACAAGAACTTTTAAAAGTTAAAAAGGAATATGGTGTCATATTTGATTTACTCAAAAGACTCGTGATGAAGCATCAAATGAACTTGATCATTATCTTGCACACACTAAAGAAGTTATGCATTTTGTCGAAATGTTCGGTCCGAAAATCAAGATCTGATTCACACTATCCTCAAGTTAAGAGAAATGTTAGGAAAGTATGAACAACTTCCGCCAACCATCATTAAGAGATTAGCCCCAATAACACTTAGTACTCATGAACCTAGAATCTCTACTGCCAAATCACAAGTAGCTAACGTGCTTCCTTCTCAAACAGAATAGTTGAGCCTTTTCCAAACGTCCGCACTTCACGACCTAGGAGCACTCAATCGATGAATAGGAAGTTGCGACCTAAGAAAAGATCAATCAAGAATGCTAAAGTAGAAGAACACCCTAGGACTATGAATAAGACTCACGCTGCCTCCACTATAGATATTGGCCCGCAAATGTAATAGAAATAGTGATGTAACGAATGCTAAACCGTTAAGTACTTTTGATATTCACCGATGCACCTTGTGTTAATTGTGGTAAAAGTATGAATTCTGATTGTCATGATAAATGTGTTGCTAAAGCTATCATCTCTCGCTTAAGGAATCCTAAGAACCGGAATACCTCTAGGCCCACTAATCTTTCTAAGTCCTTGCTTGGTAGACCGCCTTCTTTAGATTCTAAGAAACGCATTGTTGTCCCTCAGAGCTCCAGTTCACCTCCTAGGAATGTAGTACCACCTAGTGCATTCACTAAGACTAAAGCAAATACTAGTTAGATGGCGAAATGGATATATAATACGCTAGGATTTAAGTGGATACCTAAAGCTATTGATGTGTGTATATCTACTATACATGCTACGGAACCCTCTAACATTTCGGGTTCCAAATCTACTTCTATTCCATCCGTGTCGCTGGTGTAATGCAGTGATACGATCATTCTCTGATTGTTGATAGCGGATGTTCCCACACATGACAGCAATCTTAAATCTGTTATCAAACTTTATTGCAAAGTTCATTGGCATCCGGTTCGGGAATGATCACTTCGCAGCTATCATGGGCTACAGAGACTATGTCAATGGGAACATCGAAATTAGCAGGGTTTACTATGTGGAAGGCCTCGGTCATAACTGCTTTCGAGGTCAGTTTTGTGATGGAGATTTGGAGGTTGCTTTCCGGAGAAAACTTGTTTCATTCGTGATCTACAAGGAAATGACCTTATGTCTCGATCGCGTAATTCTAGTCTCTACACTATCTCTATGAAAGACATGGTTGCTTCATCTCCCATATGTTTACTTTCAAAGGCAACATCAACAAAATCCTCGGCTATGGCACCGCCGTTTCTCACATCTAAACTTTCAAACCATCACCAACCTTGCTCGACACAAACTAGTTGAAGGACTCCCACGGTTTCGGTATTCTAAAGATCACCTTTGCTCATTGTGAACAAGGCAAAAGCACTCGTGCTCATTTTCCTTCAAAGGTGGAACACGCTCTCAAAGATGTGCTTCATCTTCTTCAAATGGATTTGTGTGGCCCGTTGCGCGTGCAAACGATCAATGGCAAACGCTACATCTTAGTAATTGTTGATGACTATTCACGCTGGACTTGGGTCTACTTTCTTGTAAGCAAAGATCAAGCTCCACAGATGATCATCACCTTTCTCCGAAAAATACAAGTTCACTACGTAAACACCGCTCGCATAATCAATCAGATAGAGGCGAATTTGTTAATCAAACTCTTCGTGAATTCTATGAGAAAGTGGGAATTCAAAGATCAAACATCTATTGCACGCATACACCGAGAACAAAACGGAGTTGTCGAAAGACGAAACCGAACGTTAGTGGAAGCCGCAAGAACAATGTTAATCAATGCTAAACTTCAGATTACTTATGGGCGTAAGCCTTGCATGCTATACTCAAAACCGTTCTATGATTACAAAACGCCACAACAAAACACCTTCGAGCTTCGTCCATAACGTAAAACCGAATCTAAAAAATTTTCATGTATTTGGATCTCTTTGCTATCCGAATAATGATCGTGATGACTTTGGAAAGCTCAAAGCCAAAGCGGACATTGGAGTCTTTATCGGATACCGTGATAATTCAAAGGTTTCGAATCTGGAATCGTCGTACAAAACAAGTGATGGAAACGATTCATGCTCATTTTGATGAACTTACGGAAATGGCTTCGAGTATAACCTTGGAACCCGGACACAACCGCTTAAACTTCCCCAAACCCCATCATCACCGGTGAACAAAGCCCCCACTTACTCGTCAACAAATGGAAAGGTTATTTGCTCCATGTTCGCTGACGATATTGATGAACGTGCTCGTGTATCCGCCTGCTTTCACGCTCAACCCGATAATACTCTTATACCGATACACTGCTACAACAACTCATTTGCAGATGCACCTACACCGCTTGACTCCACCACAACAGCTTGAACAAACCGCTTCCAACAATGATGAAGCTCGCCGATGATATTCTCAATGAAATACCCCCACCTGCAGATTTTGATCCAAATGCGTTCTTCAACCCGCTTTGCTAATGAGATCGCTGCGCACTGTCGCGAATCTTCAACAAACCATTTGAATCCTCAGAATCCGCACAATGTATACCAACATCAACCCTCCACACATAGATGGACGAAAGACCATCCTCGGGAAAACATTATTGGCAACCCGAATCAACCAGTCGTTACGAGACAACGTCTTCACACGACGGTGAACATTGCATTTATGCACTCACCGCCTGCCAATCAACCTAAAAACATCAAAGACACAATGACAAAAGACAACCGGATTGAATCCATGCAAGAAGAACTCAACCAATTCAAACGTCTTGAAGTATGGGAATGGTTGAAAGACCAACAGGGTCTACGCCATTGGTCTCAAATGGATTTGGAAAAACAAATTGATGATCTTTGAAGGAAATGTTATCGAGAAATAAGTCACGCCTAGTGGCTAAGGGTTATCGTCAGGAAGAGGGTATTGACTTTGAAGAATCTTTTGCTCGGTTGCTCGCCTTGAGGTCGTTCGGATATTTCTAGCGCTTCGCGCTCATATGAATATGACGGTCTATCGGATGGATGTCAAAACTGCGTTTCTCAATGGACAACTTAAAGAAACGGTTTATGTCACCAACCGGATGGATTCGTTGATCCCGAAGTTTCGAATCACGTCCTACAAACCGAACAAAGCTCAGTATGGTCTCAAACAAGCTCCTCGGCATGGTACGATAAGCTATCATCCTTCCTCATTGCTAATAATTTCACCAAAGGTTCGGTTGACCCAACTCTTTTATACAATATCACGGGGCACATATCTTAATTGTTCAAATTTACGTGGATGACATCATTTTGGGTCTACACATAAAAAGTTTTCAATCGCTTTTGCAAAACTAATGAAGAAAAATTTTGAAATGTCCATGATGGGTGAACTCACGCTTCTTTCTGGACCGCAAGTTCATCAATCACCACGTGGTATTTTCTTGAGTCAGCCCAAATATGCCCTTGAATTGTTAAACAAATTTGGAATGAAAACCCGTGACACCTATGCCACACCAATGGCTCATACCAAGAAGCTAGACGCTGATTTACATGGGAAATTGGTGGACCCTACAAAATACCGTAGTATTATTGGGTCTCTCATGTATCTAACGACTAGCGGACACTGATATTGTCTTTGCCGCTTATCTATGCTCCCGTTATCGGTCGCGACCAAGCTGAAACCCACCTCTCTGTGGCTAAAAGAATCCTCCGATACATAAAGGGAACCATTAACTTGGGGATCCGGTATCCGAAGGATTCTGGTTTTGAACTAATCGCTTTTCGTGACCACGCAGATGCTTAGACTCACGGAAAAGTACTTCGTGAGCTTTACAATTTCTTGGTGATAAACTGGTGTCATGGCAATCGAAGAAGCAGGATTGTACATCGTCCTCAACCAAGCGTAATATGTAGCCATGTCTACATGTTGTGCTCAAGTCATATGGATGAGAACACAACTCAAAGACTATGGTTACGTATTTGACGAATCCCGATGTATCGCGACAATCGGAGTGCCATTGCAATCTCGTGCAACTCGCCAGACTCGAAATCAAAGCACATCGATCTTCGATATCATTTCATCAAGGATCCACGTGGAGCAGTGGTACCGTTGAATTATATTTTGTGGAGTGCAGAATACCAATTGGCAAACCTTCTCACCAAAGCCTTGCCTCCCGCTAGGTTTAATGAGTTGGTCCACCGGATTGGTATGAGGTGTTTGACTCAAGAGGAATTGGATGACCTCCTAAAACAGATCTTAAAACCATCAAACACCAAAATCTCTTGTGTAAATATTTTTCAAAAACAAAATACAAAAATATAAAACCCGATAAAACAACAAAAATATTCTTCTAATCTAATTTTCTTTCAACATGGCAAGTACATTTCTTCCGTCAACACTTTATTCTTTCAAAATTCAATATTTTTCTGATCAAGTGTTGAGGGGAGAAAATTATAACTTTAACCATTCAAATCATCTGTATTCTTGCATGTTATCTTATCTCGGTTGTTTCTTTTAACAAATGGTGGTAAATTTTACGTACAATGACACTCCTCGGACTAAATTTATAACCTTTCATTATTTCTCAAGTCGAGGGGAGTGTCGTCAAAGTTTCTTTCCTAAAATCTTTGTTTGGTAACCAAAATGGAAGTTAAATGGCTTTGTTTGAAAAAGGAAAAGGTGGAGGGACCAAAAGCTGTCAAAATGTTAAAGTTATTTTAATAAAACACCTCCCACCTAACCTTTTAATTCTTCACATTTAATACTTCACCTAATATCATCCTACAAGATTGAACCAAAATCGAAATCCGTGTTTTGATCATCATTTTGTAAGTGGTTTAACGATCTTAACATGTTTTTAAGCTAAGGTTTTAATTTCATGCAAATCCAACGGCTAAATCTCATGTATAGTTACGTGATTATGTGTTCTACGCGTAAGCGTATGAACACATAATCATTATGTGTGTGTTTTGGTTATAATGGATAGTGTCAAAACGTTTTATACATCAATGATATACTTTCTAACCATCAAAACCCACCCAGAAACACTTATTAATGATTTTTGAAAATTAGGGTTTATGAGTCGATTTGGGTTTTTCAAATGTGAAGTATTTTGGTCTAAAAGATTGTTGGGTTATGGTCATATGAGGTTGAATTGATGATTTCCATGGTTGTTAACCACCCAGAAACACTAATTGTTTGACAATTTAAAGTTAGGGTTTAATGTTCATAACTTTGGGTAATTTTGATTCTCAACGAATTAGATGTTAATACTTGGCCTAAAGACTCTAACAACACTCTAGACCTACCAGAATTAATATGGTGCAAATCCTATGGTTAAAAATCATACGTGTAATTCTCAACCCTTAGGGTTTTGACCTACGCGTATGACTTTCTACGCGTAATCTTCCTATGAATGTTCATGCCATAAAATGTTGATAAAATGAAGTTACGTGTTAATATTGATGAATTGATGAATTTATTTCAGGCTTTGCTACGCTTAATATTCAGAATCAAGGTCATTTGAAACTCTACGCATAAGGATTACCCTACGCGTAGTCAAGTTATGCGTAAGAATAATCCTACGCATAACTATTACGCGTAAGGTTCTACAATGGGACTACGCGTATCCTGTGAAGGATATGCGTAAATGACCTCTACGCATAAGGTCTACTCTACGAGTAAGCCTTACGCGTAAGGTATATATACGCCTACGCGTAAGCTCCTACGCATAAGGTCCCTTTTCCTACGCTAACATTTCTTACGCGTAAGTTAGATCCTACGCGTAAGCTTTCGCTCACGCATATCATAACTATGTTTACGCTTAACTTTGCCAAAACTACGTCTAAGCCTTGATTGACCTTCATTATGAATTGTTACGTGTACAAACTTGTAAATAAACTAATCATAACGTCACGAATCCAATAATGTCACTAATAAACTTAATCGTTTGATATGTTGTGAACAATAAGTGATAACATAAACTTTAAAACTTAAAGTTAACTAACTCACGAAACATTTCACGGCGTCATTGGACTATTGGACAAACAAGTGACTTAGGACTCGTAACAATCATTGACACGGTACATTCAATAACTAGACAATAAGACCTTCCGTTGACTAACATTATGTCTTTCGATATGTTGGTTCTTTTGGCTAATGTTATTTCGGATCACGACATGGCTGAACAAATGAATGTGGATGCATCGAAGTTCTCTACCATTGCTTGATATCTTCCTTATGGCTATCCGAGAAAGCTTGGAAAGAACAACCTTAGGGTTGACTTTGACACCCTCACATGCTCGGAATCTTCTTGTCTCATTGCTATTGGATATTCTCGGAACTCATCCCTACCGTAACATGCTCTCACACTCGCCACAGTTCCACGAGGTCTACATTCAACAATTCGGAACACTATGGAGGATCACGTCAAAGTGCGTGAATGTGACACTTAATCACAAACAAGTCACTATTACACTGCCGACTTACGGGTTGTTCTCATCATTCCGACATCGAACCAACCGAACTTTATGCTACCCCTATCAAGAGCTCACTCTCGAAATTCTTGATAGAAATTGGTTATGATGAAGCTTCAGGAATCATTACTAAGCACTCTCACGTGGAGCTTAAGTATATTCCTCAACCATGGAGAACACTCTACATGATCATCACCAAATCGTTTCTAGTCGTGGCGGTGGCTATGAGCATCCCAAGCTCATGGAACTGCAAATTTTCTCGGGCATTGATCAACAAGAAGGACACATTGAAATCGAAGCTCGATATTGGGAGGACATGATGTCATTTCTCAACAAGAAGCTTGGCTCCAAGATTCCCTACATGTCGATACACCAAACTGTGGATCCAGAGAGCACTTGGACTTCATCCTGATATCCCCATGAGGCTCAATGACCCGGATAATCACGACATATGTGATGGCGGAACCCATACTATCGGTCCGAGAATCAAAGAATCGTCTACAAAGAAACAAGGTCTTTGGTTGCGGATCACCTTCTACGAAATGTCAAAAAGCTTGAAACAAATAAAAGGTATCGGTTAGCCGTAAAAGAAGGCAAAGTTGGTCATCTTGATGAAAAATCTTACGTACACCTACCGGAGGACCGTAAGAGGCAAGTCTTTGGAAGTGTTACAAGCACAGATATTTATAGGAAGCTTCCCAAAAGGAATCCTCCTCGTAAAAGGATTGTTCCGTAAAGGAAGTGAACCTATTCCCACATCGAACCGCAAAGAAAGCTTGTGGGCGAAAGCTCAAAGATGCACACGATGAAGAGATTACCTACTCAAATCGCAAGGATGACTCCTCCTTCAAGACTAAACCTCCAAGTCCACCGATAAAGGAAAAGGAAAGACTCTTGTACTTGTACCTTATGATGAAAGCTCGGAAAGTGAAGAAGAGCCACCGGATATATCATAGAAGAAGTCAAATTCGTTAGACACCAACACAAAGCTGAAGAATTTGCTAAAGACCAAATGGGTGGTCCCGGAGGATCAAGTGGTGTCTTTGCCCACTCAACCATCTCCCCGATGCGGTTAATCAACCTGATAAGGGAGATGGTGCCACCACTCTTATGCAACAACAAAAGCTTGTGGAGGATACTATCGAATATGAGTTTGAGGAACCGAAACCGAGAAGTCCAAAAGATCAAGATGTTGATTATGATACGTTTCTTCTAGATAGTCCTGGACGATCAAAGGAAGAAACCTCTGAACCTCCGAAGGATCCAGAGTCTCCTCATATCTCTTCATCATCGGATTCGTCTTCTCACTCCTCGCCACCACCATCAAAGAAGTCAACCAAATCATCATCCAAATCCGTGAAGAAACCATCTAAATCTTGGATTTCTCAAGCTCATGAACGGATTACCAAAGCCGTCAAACAAGTCGAGAAGAAAAACGTGCTCAACAAAAGCTAAATTTCTTTCGATCACATACAAAGATATGTATGACGAGCATGAAAAGATCAAAGGAGAAAGGAAGTTTGTTCAAGAATTCATGAAAAATCACCGTCAAGAGGAACTGAACGAAATGATCGAAGGCTACACGAAAAAGTACCTTCGAGTGCGTTCCTAAAGTCACAAAGGAGTTGTTCACCAAACAACTTTATCCAAATCTCATGCGGATCGCCAAGCAAACTATTCGATCAACGCCCTTAACCGTCACAATCAATCCAACCGATCCGATAGTTTTCTCGGATAATGAATTGGTGGCCAAGCTTGTTACACAAATGTCTGCACGATCCGGGACATTTACTTGATGAAGGAAAGTCTGTTTCAAGCATTCTTTGGACTACCAACTTCAAGAAGCTTGTAGATTTGAAGCGAAAAGTCTAAACGCGTCCTAGAGACGATGAAGACAAGGATAAGGATAAAGACTCGCACCTAAGCGTCGAAGCGATCGGTGAATCTTCTTTGAAGCAACCTCCTCCACAACGGGCTCCTGTTCAACAAAAATCTCCTCCTCGTTCTTCTCTTGAAAAACCTCGGGGCGATTCCGAGTTACCTCCCCTGACTCAGAAAACCGATGATCACTTTGAGTATACGGGTGGTGACGATGAAGAGGTCCTTGAGCCCCTACAACAACCCACCTCTCCCAAACAAGTTCAGAAACCAAAATCATCATCTAGGCCTTCGAAAAAGAAGAAGAAGAAGACGCCTCGATCCGGCGTCGTATCATGGCTAAATGACGATAAAACAGAGGAATTTGAATGGTTTTCTAATCTTGTTAACAACACTCCTACCTCGAAGAAGGTCGAATTTGGTAGATGGTTCTAAATTGGAGCATGCTAAAATTCTGCAAGAAAAGTTCCATGTGAAGAAAATGACGAAATCGGAGTTGAAGCGAATCAAGAATGAAGCATTTCAACTTCTAAAAGACAGCTCGAAAGTGCCCTCGAGATCGAATATCACCTTGAAAACATTGCTCGAGCTATGTCTAACAACATGGATTGGCTCAACCCGAAAGCAAACATTGACTTCACACAAAGGGACAACCCTCCATACTACACCGATTGGACCAAACCTCTACCAACACTTGGACAACCACGGTGAACCAAGGATTCCTTTCGGATACTTCTTCAACAAAGACCTGGATTTTCTTATACACGGTGACGATGATTCAAGAAAATATGCTACGTCGTTGACACTTCCATTCCAGCGATTGTCTACTCAAACTGCATATCCATTGAGGAACGTGCCAATCACTTGTTCTCCAACACGGTGGAAGCATACGACCGAGATGCATTGTATGGGATTCATCAGCGGCGTAACGCCGACGAATCTACTATAGAAGCCGCCGTTCGAAGTCTCAACATGTGCGTGCATAGTTCTAAAAATATCGTTGCCATCATACACGTTGAACTTTCGTCTAAGTGGGACTACACATTCCTAAAGAAGATCGTAGTCAAACGACAAGATGAACGGGACTATGCTTTCTCGAGGTGACTTTGAGAATTTGTCTCTCAATGACATCGAAGACATGTACCTTGCCAAGTGCGAGGTCGCATGAGACAATTCTCAACCGCAAACAAGCGTGAATTTATCAAGTCACTTCTCATCTTCATAAGACGCGGATTGTCATCAAGGAACGCGTGTAGAAGATCTCCACCGGCCGTTGAATCTTATCAGACGCGTGTCAACTTCACTCCTCCAAAGCTTGATCTTCTCGATATCAACCGGCTATCTCAATATACAATCATCAGCAAACCTTTCGGCGTTGTTTACCGTAGTGAACTTCAAAGAAACTGCTTAATGGCGTGTAGTGAACTCCACAAGTTCGGGAATCATACTTTGAAGCTGGTTAGGGATGGATTGGCATACAGGTTGAAGGATATACGCCGAAAATTGGGTCTCCTAAGCGGGAATTCTTAGGAAAGGAGGAATGTGAGACGGATCATCACTATGATTGATGAACGGTTGTTTCAAGGGATCGGTTGACGATTGGAGAGTTATGTCGGTGGTCGACCGGGATTAACATAACCGCTTTCAACGCCTGCACACTCACGGAACATCACCGCACTTCCTGGTACCCCTTGAATTGCTTCCTTCATATAATTTTGGATGTTTGATTGATTATGTCAATGGCTTGTGCACACATTACATTGTACAACCCGTTCTTGTAAATAAAGGACCACGTGGTACGCCTCGCCACAATCCTTATCAAAAGAGCGAAAGCTTCTTACTTTTGAGTAAAACCTATCAAACCTTTCACTTTTCAAGGTTTTGCTCAAAAGAACAAGTACTTTCCCTTATGATTTTCAAAACCTCAACCGTTTATATCACTCGTTGAGGGGAGTACTTGAATCAAAACTTTGTTCAAAATTGTTCTCAATGGTCATTCTTCCCTAACACTTTCGAAATGGTCATATTAATTCTCAAACGTTTCAAAAATAACACTTTAATATGCCATTTTTGAGGGGAGAAAATGTGTGATAAGAAATATGTTGTGTAAAATGCAAATGAATTTGTGTGATTCGGACTTAACCAACGAATTGACGATGCTTAACTGTTAGTAACTCGAAAAGACTTGTCCGGACGGGTAATAATTTCAAGCTAGTTCGCTAGTGATGTAAACGTGTCTCGCAAAGGACTTGTGCGAGTAGAATGTACCATTCGAGAAACTCTTGATAAACATGAACTCTGGCGGGTTTGACGACCTTTCGAGGATTGTCTACACCTTCAAGGTAGTTATTAGAGCTAGTTGTCACCTAAAAGTTGACAATGCAACTCTTTAACTATGCCACGTAACCGTGTCTCGCGGGGATTGTCTATCTTGAGTGAATCAATTCAAAATGTGCGCTCTTTCCTCACTGTGCATTTTAACCGTTAAAACACTTAAGCACATGTGGAGGGGAGTATTTATGCAAAATCTTATCTCAACAGTGGTACTAAAATGTTTTTCATTCATAAACACTGAGAGATTTTTCATATCAATGGTTTTATGGCAACATAGGTTAGTCATGGAGTTATAAGGTGACTAAGGTTAGGAATAACCGTCCTATGATCCGCCAGAGCGGAGGGATCTACCCAAGGACACCACAAATAGTTAGTATTTAGAAGTCCTTAGGTATGATTGTAAAAAGGAGAAAATGAGAATCGGAGAAAGAAGGAGTTGAAGAATTAAAAGAAATGCAAAGAAAAGGGTGAAAAGAAATAGCCCTCCAGATTATTCAACTTAGGGCGCAGGGTTCAATTCATATGCTACTGGTTGTCACTTAGTGACGCCGGTATTGAAGATTAAAAGTCGTCATGGACCCAAAGGATGCATGCACTAAACCTTCTTATCCACTCAAGTTTCTCTTAATAGAAGCTTGTTTCATTCTCACTGGGAACCCTACATAAACTATCGGCTTTCTCTTAGAGATTGCTGGTATTGAAGAAGGAGACCCTCTCCCTAGTCTCCGCTCAGGAAAACCAAACCGCACTATTGAGTCTAGAGCCACGAGATTCATCAAAAGATCTCTTAGGTACACTTGACATTTAATCACTTGATGATCAACAATAAGGTTATCAGTGGTTCATATCGAGTCCTTCACAGATCTTAGCAATCTGTCGAGAACATTTATGAGAGGTTCACATTTGTGATCCTCGGTGATTGAATGGAAACTCTGCCGGGTCAACATCAAACGCCGACGGCCCGCCGGAAACTCCCCGTGGATTGCGCTTAGTGGTCTCAAGCGGTCTACGATCGTGAGGTGATGCTTGGTGTACCTCGTGACTCATCTGAATCGTAGATGTACTTCGGTACATCGTGTTATCTCACTTGTGGGACTCCGATTCAGAAACGGCCTTTGTAAGAATTAGAGTTGTGTTTTCACACTATGCTTTTAACACTCTCGAAGTTCAAACTTGTAAGTGCCGGAATCCGCTTATTACTAACCGTTTAAATGTTTTCTTCTTATGGAAGCTCGAGGCCGGAATGATCGTGCATATTATTCTCATGCTCACGCCAACATCATCACTAATGGAAGTTCTATCCAAAAGCAACACAACAGTCGGAATGATTCTTCGTCAATACAGAGAATCTACAAAGTTAAAGACTTAAAGAACTCCATCAAGATCTTGAATTCCAACGTCAAAAGGCGTGTGAGCATGTTGAAGAACGGCGTGGAGACACCGTAGCGGCGAAGCGCACTGAAGCGGACTTGATGCGACAACAACAACATACTATCACTTTCACCACAAAGAACAATGATCAAAGAACAAAGGTTAATGATGGCGTCAAAGCATAACTGTTCAAAGTAAACTATCTCTCTACACTGGGAGATTGTTCAAATCAAGGCAATTCTTCTCACAAGAAAGAAGAATGTCGAAGACGCTAAAGCTACTATTACATCAACGCCTTCACCGTTTTCATCACCAACACTTGAGTGTTTGTTACTCATATGTAATAACACTTGAGGGGAGATTGTTGGAATCACTCCTAAACCTTATTCAAGTGTTAGTTACTCATATGTAATAGTTAGCTTATTATGGCCTTTATGTTTGTTATTAGCCTTAGGCTTATGTAGAAGGCCCATAAGCCTAGGCCTAGCCCAATAAGGAAAGGAAGGGAACTAGGAGTGTTGCCCTAGCTTCCCTCCTATAAATACCTTGTAAACCTTCATTTGAAGGTTGGTTGTTCAAGTTATTCTCTTTCACTCACCTCTACGCATAACCGTTTCATACTATCGTGTGTGTGTGTTTGGAATCTTGTTCAATCGCCTCTCTATCTTTCTATTAAGCTTGTGTGGTAAAACTAGTGACCTAACAGAACTATAAAAGGGTTAATAAAGAAGTGCGCACAGTCACACTGAAAGGATGTCTTAGGTTATGCTTTGCGCTTACCTGGTCCTCTGCCCCCTGTAAATTCGAATGGAGCTACTTAGTAAGCCATAAAATGTGCAAACTCATCTTAAGGGCGAATTAGTTTTAATTCCATGCGCCACTTCTGTGGTAATTACCCGAAACACTAAGTGTTTACACTTATGCAAAAGTACGGTATAATGGACGATAATTAACGCTAAATTTCTTGATTGGTGAACCCAATACCTCAAATCAAAACTTTGATAATTTGATCTTTATGAATTGGTAATAAAAAGTTTTTTATTAAATTTATGTTACAAGATGAATGCATGACATCTTTGTACATATTTGATTTGACCACATAAAATCAAAACTAGTACCCTTTTAAATTAATTTATATGCCATCTAATTAAAAGGAACACTTGAAGTTGCAATTTATGTCATGAGAGTACTTGGCTAGATTGTGATGGAAAGGTAAATCTCTATGTAAAGTGAGACCTTACATGGACATATTTGCAGTTCTTTAAGTTAGACACTTAAGTTGAGTAGGAAGTGAGACTTGGACTCAATGGCATAAGATGGGATGAAACATGTTTATATTTGCAATAGCGTTGGAAAATATAAATCCCATAATGATCTAGGAATTGGAAATTTTTGCCAATTATTGTTCGACAGATTACCCTATTATGTGCTTTCGTTACTAGCATATCAACTGATGTAATGGAACTACGATAATTTGGATCCTAGTTTTCGAGAAAATTCTATGGTTATATGAATATTACCTTGGGTATTTTATTTTCTTGAAAAGTTTAATTATCGAAAATACTAAAACTGAATTTTGCTAATTTTTTAAATGTATTAATGCAACATTAAACCGTAAACGTAGGTTATTCTGTATTGGTAAATTGATCTACACCTGTAAGGGTTTTTTGGTAGATTCAACTTTACTAAAAGAATAAACCTAGTCCTCTTTTCATAAGAAAGAGTGATATTCAATCATATTCCTTTTCATGAATGAAGAAAGGTATGATAGGACAATTAGAATTGTCTAAATTCTAAATACATAACTTGTAAGCAAATTTTAATAGTTAAGAAAATTGCATATTTTCTGAGTTATTAAACTAGAAGCTAGACTAATTACTGTATAATTGGTAAAAGACAAACTAGTATATTTTATCTAGTTGTTTTGTTTTGACCATTTAAAAGTACTACTTACAATTGTTGGTAAAGTAGAACTATTAAGAAAGAAATTGCATGCCCAATTTTTCAAGTTAATAGCATTGATGGATAGTTCATCATCTACATAGTAGAATGCACTCTTTTAGTACATAAGTAATTGTTATGTATGGACTTTATCAAAAGTGTATGGAAGTAAATAGAACACTATTTTCCTTCATTGGTTAATGAAACACTTACAATGTTGTCAAATCCAGTGGGAGTATTGTTCTTATTACTGAATAAAGAATTAATGTAATGATCTCTTATTCATTGGGAGTTACAAGCTTTGTCATATTAGTAGTAACTCATATTATCTCTAGAATGTCTTAAGATAATTACTTTCCACTTGTAGACACTTATGTTTTCAAGGATAGTCATGTACGTTTCCTTATTAGACAATGAAGTGGTTCTACATCTACTAGTTATGCTAATATCAATGACACAATCATATTAGTCGCATAAACAAACATATGTCGTGTTGTTTATCTGCTACATGATGTTGTTCCATGCACAAGTGGGAGAAATCTATATTGTGTGCAAGGTACAACATATAGGTATATGATTTAAAGGATTCTCTTGACTGCAAGGTAAGAGACTAACATTCTAATATAACTTGTACATATCTAATTTAAGAAACACTTGGTGTTGCAATTTACGTCATGTGACAACTTGGCGAGATTGTAACAACAAAGTAAATCTCTATGTGAAGTCAGACCTTGCATGGACATATTTGCAGTTTCTAAATTAGACAAGTATTTAGAACATGTGTCAAAATGATATATAAGACTACTTCAAATTAAATATTTATGTATTACTAGAATGACATAAATAAATAAAGTAATCTAATACTACTTCAATTTGTTTATTTATGTATTTTGGAATGACATAAATGAAAAATAATGTAGTCCTACATTATTGTGAAGTAAATAAATTAACTTGAAATTACTATTGAAACCAAGAGTTGTGTTCATAATTACTTTAGTTAAACATGTTTATGATTCATTGTAAAGACATAAACATAAAGTCTTTTAAGACTTATAATAAAGTAAGACGTTAACTTGTTATGTTTTTAATTAAGACATATACAAGAAGTCATTGAGTTGATCAATGATTTATAACGTATAATGGGATTATAACTGTTTATGTTTTCTTGATGAGACATGGATATGAAGTGACTTGGTTAAAGAGTACTTGTGTTATAAAATATGCAATTGGCTTGGAAAGTCTATTATACCATTAAGTTGACTTAGTTGGTAAATAGGTAAGCCAAAAGGAATATGTTTATCTTATATATTGTTAGATTGTCTTACAATATTAATTCTAATGAATACCACAAGTTGATGGTATGTCCAGTTAGGAGAATCAAAGTATATTTGATTTGTTTGATTCAAGATAACCATAACTTCTTTCTTAAAAAGTAACAAGGTTAGAAATTGAGTATGGATTGAATATACTCAATATGACTCCAACCTAGAAGATTAATAAAAACACCATTTTATTATGGAATGTGATGAATCACATTAAGTTTTAAAATTGAAGATTCTGAATTTGTTAAACTATTTATTAATAGGTTATTAACAAAGTAAAGTCATGAATTATCAACGTGTATTTGTAATGTCCCAAAAAGAGAACAATATAGTTTTGCTCTAATTGCTAAGTATATATAGATAGTCTATATATTACAAAAGGCAAGTGGGAGTTTTTTTTATCTTGAAAGATAAAATTACAAGATACATAATCTTCTAAAACACACTAGTAAATATCATGATGAGGTTAGACATGTAAATGATAAACCTCATAATGATGGAATTTTCATTCATAGATCTGCAAGGATATCTCAGATATTTGACATATATCTTTGAGAAATATGAGTTTCAGGATTATAGTAAACCTGATAATCATTATGATGGATTACCAAATATTGAATTGGGTAAATTACTCATACTATGAATGTTAAAGATGTTGTCCATAAAGATAATCAATTTTGGAAATTTGGTTTATCTTAATAGTTAGACTAGAGAATGAAAATGAGTTTCTTCAAAGAGATGAAAAACCCTAGTGATTTGAATTTCTATGTAGAAATCATATTCACAATATTGTACACATATTTAATGCATGTTTTATGACAAGATTATTAATCATACTTAAGCAATTAATTATGATTGAATATTCTTTTCTAAACACATTAAATATATAAAGATGATAATGGTCATACTTGTTTTCATTAATATGAAATATGACAATGGAATATCAAAACTCTTTCTGAGAAATTACTTGGCGAGGGCGGTAAGTAATTGAAAGGTTTTTTGAGTTTATATAATCTTTGAAAGTGTACAAAGTGCAATAATTCATGAATGGATTAATGCATGCATCTATGAAATTATTCTTATGTTTAATTATTAAATCCTTGTTTAGATTTATAATTGAAATAAGATAAATTTTAAGTATTCCTAAAAGCTAGTGGGAGTATTATGTTAAGGTTTTAAATCTTATATGTTGTATAACATGTAGGAAGTAACATTCCTTGAAAGCTATATATTAAGTCTTAGATTGGAATGAAACTTCATTTGTAAGATTTAAGAATTAAAACATACAACCTTGGAATATATGTTTATTATTAATAAACATGTGCAGTAAAATAAATGATTCTAATAAAACATGATATATCATTTGGGAAATGGATAAATATCTGTTGAAACAAACAGACCTTGATAGATCTTGAGCTCGTGGATCGTTATATATGCCTATGTAATCACAAGCACAATAAAAGACAATCTCTACTACTTATATTTATCAGCGGAATATAAACACAAGTAACAAATAACTAAGAACTTTGTGATCCTCTATGGATCTTTTTATTAACTAAAAACTGAGTTTTTCAATTCAGTCCATAACTCATACTATTGTGTTCCTTTTATAGATAAGGAACCCTAAACAAAATCGCTAAACCGTTTCCCAAGAAACGTATAAACATAAAACTAACTAAGATATACACAATCACTTCCTAATAAAGCTCATGTATATCCAAACTAAATATACTAAACACGGAATAAACACTTCATGAAAGACTAATAACTATTACTCTTGATAGATTATGTCTTGTGAGAATCCACTCTTCTTCAGCAGAAACACTTCGGCATTAATTTCAGCATAATCCATACTTCACATAACACTTCGGCATTAATTTCAGCATAATCCATACTTCACATAATTCCCAACAATATCTTTTGACAAGATAGAACGTGAATGAAGTCTAAGTTTGACCTGTAGATTCATCATGTACATCATGTTGTATATTAAAATTGTTGTATCATTCTTGAATAAGAAGTGATTTGACAACATTGATATCTAACTAAAAGTTATTAGATAACTTGTGTAATGAATATTCTAAAAGAATTACATCCTTAGCCTGGAACTGCTCCTAGATTTTATGGATGAACGATATGTCAATTGTTGTGCAAATTGTCATCAACTTTAAACTTGAAAGTTTGGAAAGCATAAAACATTACACAATAAGATATTAAAGTTTACAGAATTTTAATGAGCATATTGTTGTTTGTATACAATGATGTTGGTTTAATTGAGATGACACTCAATACTAGTCATGGTAGGATTTCATCCTTGTTAATGGACATTTGAACTAGTTGTGCTACTTAGAGCGCAGTTGCATTATACATTAAAAGAATAAGAATACTTTAAACTTTAAAATGTTTGAAAGTTTAAATTGTCATAAATTGGTGATAGAGGATGTCACACACTCTATGAATTATTATGTGGATTGGTGAATGCACACATACAAGGACTTCATTAATTGAATTATTGAAATAAGTATTCTCAAAATTACGATAGATCAAGTTGGTTGATTTATGCCTTGTCAACAAGTATGATTGTCATTACTTGAGGCATAATTCATCAACTGGAATTTTCATGCATTGATCTATTTGGTATTTGGATAAGGGATGTTAAACAATTGTTATAATAAATCAAATACTTGGTATGATTGATTTTATAATATATTGTATCCTATATTTGCATGTTTAATCCGTGAATAAATTTATTTATTCTAAATCGTCGGTTGTCAATTAATGATATGGGAGTATCATTAAACTAAGACAAATCTGAGAGATATGGTAGAATATACTTGAAAGTATATTGATGAGAATGCATACCAATTTAAGATGATATTCAATGAATTGAATATAGGACTTATCCCAACTACATAATTTACTTTGTGGATATTGTTATAAGTAAATTATGAATAGTTATCCTCAGACTTGAGATACAAGATAAGTGTCATGAATGTAGTGCACTTCTGTGGAGCAACTTAACGCTATACGTAACTGGTAGTCATAAGGGTTGTTTTAAGAAATGTTACAAAGTTTGTGGGTTATTCTCGTAGTCAAGATAGAATTTGTTCCTTCAAATTTATTTTGGAGTTTAATACTGCTGGGCCTCTCGTAGGGTTGACAAGATGTTTGTGTGGCCACACCCAAAATCTCCCCTAAATATGTTTAGAAGATTTGGTAATCTTGTTCAATCACTAATAACGAGAAACAGAATAGTTGAATAAAGAATGACTTAATTCCATATCTTTATTTAACATGGTATTAGAAACAAAAGGATAATAATAATGAGAAATCATTAAAGGTTTTTCCAGGAGACTTTGCTCGAGTTGTACTAGAGGCATCGAAGTGTTGCTAGACGCTAACCGATGTGATCACTCTATTTAAGATATATCCAAGTGGGAGCTGTTGGTTTTATGGACAATAAATTAATAGACGTGTGTTAGGATCGAACTCGAGACCACGGGATTGCACACTTTACGTATGAGAATTAAAGTTAATAATTAAATATAATAGTTATATTTATTTATTAATTAAATGAAATAATTATAACGGACGTTAAGTAATTAGTTGTAATGGACTAACGATCGTTAAATGTAATTGGAAAGGACTAGAATGCAAATCAATATTTGGAAGGTTTCGGAATACCTTGTGGGATACTCCATCCGATCGGCCACAAGGAACCCAACCCATCTCCAACTCAACTTGTTCTCCAAGTTTTGCTAAGTATATATACAAGGCTAGGGGTCTTGTGTTTTTCATCTCTTGTACTCATAAGCTAAAAAACCTAAAAGTGTTTGTATGTGTTTTTGCTTGAAACCGATCGTACAACCCTTATGGGTGTCGATCATCATCTTTTCTAAAACATAATTATTTTGTTTAATTAAAACTAGCATTACTTTAATTTGTTATAGTGCGTGTGTACAAGAACGTGGTACAATCACACTATTGATTGTATCTTGGATTGAATTACAAAACGGTAAGGGGTAATTCTTATAATCCTATAAACCCTAATTAGGGTTCATCCTAATTGCTAGTTTGTGGATTTGATTCTTGTTCGGCTAGAATCAAGAAAGGTACGCATACTTTATTCTTTAGTTAATTAATTATTCATTATATGTTCCTATACGCTTCCGCACTTGCTTTGATGTTTTGTGTTTTATTATTGAATGTCATGTTATATAATTCCAACAGTTTCACCATTTAGTTATTAGCGTTAGGTATCATCGTGTGTGTGTGGTATCGACCCTCCAAGACACTATTAATGCACTCAAATAACCTCAATGCGACTCATAATGACACAATGAGACGTCTACATGATAAACTTTATAGTTTAATAAGTTTCGGAATAAATAGTTAGATCTTATCGAATTCGTCAACTCGATAAACCCAACCATTTATTCACGTCGCTTATTATCTCAAAACCAGTCACATCCTAACGAGTCATAAGGATAATTCACCCATTACTAACGTTATTCCACGTACGTAGCGGGCGCTTATTAGATTCGTCAGCCTAATTAGTCCGTTATCCACGTGGATTGATGTTATTAATGTTAGGTCATCCGTAACCCACGCACAACACATAAACGGTATTAAATACTCATAAATGACACCTTTCGATAAACGTGCCCTCAAAACATTTAATGACTCATTTATTACAAAACATTCCTATTTTTAGACGTTGGTCTTTTTTTTAATGTCGAATAACAAGGCGAGCCTTGTTATCGAATGTTTAGTACAAAACCATTTATCATCTATATTTTCTAGTATTATTTACTAGGTCATATATATATTACGTCAAGCTTCAATATAAGTTTCGAGTCATTATTCGTTTCGAGTTCACAAGTCCGAGTCATGACTCTCGGCTTTTACACCTCATATTGCCCAATAAATACTAAAGACCATGTTACGGCGTTGTCGGGGTCAGTCGAGACTAGAAAGTCACGATAACACCTGACGTAGCGCAAATTTGACATATATATCATTAAGTCCAAAATAAACAATTTCACAACTCCAATTAATCCTCTAAACAATCTCATATCAATCTCGCCATCTAAACAGACAATCAAACATACCCAACACCACTAAACACTTCCAATTGACTCTTTCAATTCCCAAACACAACCGATTAACGGGTATCAAATCTAATGTTTGTCAATAACTTACCAATTACCCAAAACACCACAATTAATTTGTTATTCAATCAAGGCTGTTAATTGAAATGTCGTCCGATTTCAAAAATCTAATTCATACCAATGATTCACCGTTAACCAAATAATCACACGTTAGTCCAATTTATTATCTGAAAACACTTACTGGTTTCACATATTATTATAACACTAGAAGACATAAATTTATTATTAATAATCAAAACCCATTACCACTTGTTTGACAATACTTAAGAACAAAACAATGGTTTACGAAAGATTCGACCCAAAATTTGTGACACGAGACTATACACCAATCGACATCATCAAACCATTATAACCCATCATCTAGTTATGACCAAGAACACATAAACATGATAAAATGCAAAAACACGTGAACATGACACAACACACGATACCAACACACCAGTTTACATGTTTTATTAGTTTTAACGCGTTTTAGACTCGTGTTCATCAAAACTTAACTATGGAACTCACGTTCACGAGACAAAAGGTCTCGTTCGTGACTCCCTGACTTAGTTATAATAGCACCATTTCCTCTACATTCCCAAATCATTCCCACGGCCACTACTAATGTGCAAGTTCTAAATCAAGTGGTGAGATTACGCAAGGAAAACTCTGATACTTTGAGAGTATCCGTATTATTGATTAGTAATGTTGAAGTATTGGTTATCACAGTTTAGGTTCGTTTGTTTACCTTCATCTTTTAAGTATGTTCCAATAGATTCCACGTATTTGTGTGTATTCTTACAAAGTTTTCTCTTTGTTGTTTTGGAACTATCCAAGGAAACTACTTAATACAAGCTAAGTGTTATAGATATACGGTTTGGGACTCCACACTCTGTGAAAGGTATAGTGCGTGCGAAAGCATGAGAACATGCTTTCTGGATGTGTGTAAGCATGATGACATGCTTATAGGGCGGGCATAAGCATATGAAAAAGCTTATGGGGTATGCATAAGCATGAGGACATGCTTATTGTGTGTATAAGCATGTGAAATGCTTATGGGACTCGTTTGAGCTATCAAACGAAGGATTCGTGACATGGGAGTTACGCCATTGTTTTTAGAATATTATTTCCAATAAAAACGATATATAATATGACTCGTATCTCAAATTAGTTAAAACGATCGCTCTAATAAATGTTTCTCCAATTTCGACGCATCGAGTAATTTACGAGTTCTCACATTTAACAAGTCCATAGTGCGACTCTGAAGGAGAGGTTGATTTGCTACTAGCAATCAGTTAGTTGCCTCAACAACATACTTAGTACTCAACGCGAAAAAAGGTACAACATTCGAATCCAAAGTCATGATTCCAAAAGGAATCCAACTACCAAACGATATCAATTCAAGTTCTGACTAAAAGGGGACGTCGACGGTTCCAAACAGTCGCGCTAAAAGCATACACGTCGATAGGGCGCAACGTATATCATCAAAAGGATAGCATCGATGGAACAACATCGATCGAAGACAAGGCTTGAGGTAGAGGCGTCTGTAACAAGACTAGAAACAAAATGGGGCTACGGGGATAAACGATTTCAAATTCTCAACGAGACCCAAAGTCACAAAATATATCAGTCCAAATTCAAACGTAGCCGAGACCAATTCCAAACATTTCAATAAGCTCGATGAGCTTATTACATCTTCACGCAATCCGAATGCAAACTTGTGAACCAATCAGGTCTAACTCGACGCGATACGAAACAAGGTCAGACGGTTCCATCGATTTCAAAAGTAATCTAAAGTCATATCAAGACCAGACGGTGACGAAAACCGTTCCATACAAGAGGAAGAATATCGTAATAAACAAGAATTGTGATGCCAATGTGTTGTGTGTTAAGGTAAACGTTTATAAAATCCAATGCTCGTATACACACATCAAAAACTTTACCCTTTTCTAAAATCAACCCAAAATTAACCGGACATAATACTATTAAAACTACTCCCAGTATCAAAAAATTCACCTCTGAGTCGGACATAGGTGATCAGTCTATGTCCCACTTGTCCTGGCTGAATATAGGTGATCAGTCTATATTCACCTGAGGTTCAATGAATTTTGATATACTCGACTTAGTTACAATAGCACCATGTCCTTTACTTCCAAATTACGTTTTCAAAAGACCAAAACAAATGTCCACACTCGAGGACGAGTGATGAGATTATGCAGGGAAAAAGGAGCAACTCTACAATAGATACGATACGTAAGTATAACTACATCGAAGATACTTATAGCTAATAGCGAGAAATAAATGGATATATTCATCCAATAGCAAGGCACACATCTCACCAAATATATTAGCAATCAAAGTCACAAGTGAGGCATCAGCTTGGCAGGCAGGCACGTGTCGGTCATAGGGTTAAATTTTCGTAAAAATGGTTTTAGTCTAGGTTTTGAAAATTACCCAGTTCCCTATAACCTTGGCTCTGATACCAACTGTAACACCCCCAAATTTGGCACATGAATATTTGTAAAGATGTTTTCATCCAGGTTTGTATTCACGAAAGTATGTATAATTGATTTCAAAGTTGTAAAAAAACGCTAGGCGCTAGAGAGGCGGTCGGGTAGGGCCTAGCGATTAATCGGTTATGCGGGGATTAATCGGATTATAGTTTTTATGCACAAAATTGTAATTTTAGATATTGTATTATATTATATGTATGAGATAAGCATAGTGCATCAAAGTTCAAATATTTCAAATGTTCAAATATAAACATAATACATAATTATTCCAAGTTCAAAGTCAAACATAGATATTACTCGGTTTGTTGACCATTTTTAAGCGAGCTCTTGACTGATTTGTTCAATTAATCGGTTTGTTGACCAATTTTTAAGCAGTTTTGTCTGGTTTTTAAGCGATTTTGTTGACCGATTTTTAATCAATTTTGTTTGATTAGACTAATTTTGTCCGATTAATCGGTTTGTTGACCGATTTTTAAGTAATCTTTGACCAAACCGATTAAATAGGCCGATTATGAAAAATCAAGGCGCTTATTGAGTGATCAGCGATTATGCGGGGATTAATCGGCCGCCTGGACCGATTTTTACAACAGAGATTGATTTGTAACTCGTTTTATTCCATGAAAATTATAACCACTCGCTTAGCAAGCAATTTAAAATCAAAGATGACTCAAGATGGGTTTTAGGTTCAACTTACCAAAGACAAACGGGAGAAAGAGATCGAGAGATGGGGAGGAGATGATGGCGGTTGTGGTGGTGCCGACGACTTCACAGCAACACTACACGAAACCCTAGCAAACCCTCACGACTCGTGTACTTCCTTGATCTCCATGTGATGCTTGATGGTGAATGAGAGTGGCGACTGTGATGGCGTGAGGGTGATGGTGGTGGTACCGCAGTGGTAACTGGTGGCTGAAGCTCGAGAGGAGGAGGGAGGCAGGAGGTGTATTAGGGTTTGGTATAAGAATGATAATGAAACCCTAGATCTAAACTTTGTATATAAAATAAAGTATTAAAACAACTTGTGAAGTTAGTAATAGATGAAGGTGTGATGGTTTAATTTCTATCACAGGGACCAGTTTCGTAATTATGGTTATCTTTCATTATAATAACGTTCGGGACTCGTTAGAGATCGATAACGATCAAATCAAGACACGAAAACCTCGCCATTGCGTCCGAAATATTTTATCCAATAAAAATGAATATCCACACGATTATTTTTCCCATAATTAATATAATAATCAAATCGAATTGATTTAATGAGTTTAATATTGTGCCGGTTTGCGAAATGAGCACATTTATACGTTATACGAGATAATCCCTCGTTTTCAAGCTCAATTAAGTTAAAAATTTAGGAAATGCTCAAAAGCGAAACTTATGAGATAGTAAATACAATTTACATCTGAAAAAAATTAGACTGAAAATTTCCAGTGTGCTCCAATACGGTTATCTAAATAATTAATTAGCGTCAGGTAATTAATGATTTTGATATTGTGGTGAGTGTTTTGCGTAGCGTTTAAAATAGAACGTGAATCGATGAAAATGCAATTGCAAA
Organism: Chrysanthemum makinoi; assembly: GCA_910596185.1. Classification (NCBI taxonomy): domain Eukaryota; kingdom Viridiplantae; phylum Streptophyta; class Magnoliopsida; order Asterales; family Asteraceae; genus Chrysanthemum; species Chrysanthemum makinoi. Next base: position 191,791,961 of record OU343223.1, read on the forward strand.
TGGTTGTACTATACGCTAACTAAAGTTTAGACAAAATTCTTAACATCTATCAAACAACATATAAAAACATTTAATGAAAATGAAAGTAAACATTCCATCAGTTGTGAGATAAAAACTAACAACACACGTTACTTGTCTCTTAAAAACTAACAAGGATGGGATTAATGGTGACGTTGTTAAGAAGAACGCAAGTACCAAAATTAGCATGAATGTGATTAGCCCAAAATAAATACAAATTGGCTAATTTTGGCTATTTTGCAAAAGATTTGGGCACATTTAGCCCTATCTTTTTTTTGAAATCAGCGTATTTAGCCTATTGAAAAGTTAAATGTGCACTAACGGGCACATATTTTCTCTTAATTGTAAAACATTATAATCGTTTTTAAAGAAAAACTTGTATATATAATATAATTATATAGCGACAGATCGTTTTGTGTTAAAAAAAAGTTTATGGGTTCTAAACGAAAAATAATAAAAGTTTGAAGATTTGGGGATTAAACATAATGTTTTGAAACCCGGTTTGACCCGGGTGGTTCAACCGGTTGAACCGTTCCCGTCTAAAAACGGGGTCGATTTAAACCGAGTCAACCCAAACAGGGTCAACCCACCGGGTTTGAAGCGTCTCGGGTCAACCCGGTTTTCGATATGTATTAATAGTTTTAACTTTTCACTTTTTACTTTTGTTTTTTCCTTTATATATAGTATAGCAGGGTACCCCGCGCGTTGGGGCGGCGGGTACCCTGTGACGATTAACCGGAGAAATAGATCTCGATGAGACCTAATTCAACAGTTTGAATCAGTTTCAACGGGTCCTCTCTCGTTCGTTTTCGGATGGCTGTTATTGGTTAGCCGAATCGGTGGCGACACCGGTTCCCGGTTGAACCCGTTGGTCCGGTCCGATTTTCAAAACTATATGTAGCATCAACTTGTTAGCTTGTATGAAGCTTTGCGTGTTTTATTAATTTGTATAATGTGTATAATAACATGTACTTTTCGGGTGTTTTAAAAAATAACATTAATTAGTGTGTTTAATTATTTTATATTTAGGATTATGTTGCAGCTTGTTTAAATTGTACATTGTGAAAACTTTATTGTACTTTTTAGTAAAGGGTGTTTTAATTGGTTGTTTTTAATTAAGTAGATATGCTTTTAATTGGTTGTACAATGTGAATAAATTATTGTACTTTTAAGTAATGAGGTGTTTTAATAAGAGTATTAATTACATAAATTATTTCTCTCATATATGACTTTCAACTTTTCATATTTTAAGGTTTAACTATTTTTCTATCTATACTATATAAAATGGAAAAATGGTCAAAGTGGAAAAAGTGAAAAATGTTGAAAGTTGAATGTTGAAAACATGGTCAATGGAGAGAGAAATAAATAATATAATTAATACTCTTATTAAAACACCTATTACTTAAAAGTACAATAATTTATTCACATTGTACACCCAATTAAAAGCACATCTACCAAATTAAAACAACCAATTGAAACCGATACGGAGTTGACCCGTTGAAACCGATACGGGTTGACCTGTTGAAACCGATACGGGTTGACCGGGCGCTTCAAACCGGTGACCGGTTTAATTTGACATTTTTTCGACCTAACCTATCGGTTTATCGGTTTAAATCGACCTATTTTTTATCGGAACGGTTCAATCGGTTGAACCACCGGGTGAAATCGGGTTTCAAATTTGACAAAATTATATGAGAAATGATGAAGTAGTTGTGGAACCCGTGACAATTTTTTGAAAGGAGAGACCAAGTAATTGTAGTTTTTGGTTTATTTTGCTTTGACACATGTAATTTGTCATTTGTATAATGTTATTTTAAAAATGTTGCTCTTGCACCATTTAAGGGACTAGCATATATGAATCGTCGTTTAAAAGTTAATATATATTGTATAGCCCTTTGTCAAGTGTATCAATAATGTTATGTAAGTTTATTAAAATCACAAAAATAAATAGTATTGTTATCTTTAGCGATAATTATTTGTACCTCAAACAAATAGCTTTGAACAATGCATAAATATCTATACAAATTGATAGTACAAAATAATCTTATATGGTGATATCCAATTTGCAAAGTTACAATTTTAAAAGCCACACACCAAATGATAAGCGTTACACATGTAAAAAATAGTTATCATTTGCCTAAATTACTTGACAAAACAAGAAAATACGGTCACACATGTTGGCTATACCTCTAAACTACAATATAATATTGCCAACTACATAATACCGTTGCTTTTTGTAATGCTTGAATCTATTATTACTAAAAATCTTAATAACTTAAAACAATCCTATTAGAAAATATACTCACACACTTAGATCGACTCCACATAATTTTTAAAAAACTATATATTTATGCTGCTATGCAACCACGCATCGAAATTGTAGTTATTAAAAAACGATTCTCTAATGCTACAAATACAGTTTGTTGAAAGAAACTTATGGGTCATCAGAACTTTGCAGAAAACTAGACATCGCTGCCGCTAGGCGCGGGTACTCGTCTAGTTATATATAATATAGATATCTATATACATATATATGAGACTACACATGCCACATCACTAATGTTTACTAGGCATTTTAATGTTGACATGACGCCTCTATGATGAGGTGGAAATGCCACCATGGCACTACATCCGGTTACATTATAAATTTTTTTTTGTAGCAGCCAAGAATCGAACATGAGTCTCAATATTCACAGCCTCACGCCTCAACCACTGAGGCAATCCATATATTTGTGCATTACCTTCTACTTCCAAACTAATATACTTCAGTTTGTACTCAAAACTGAAACTCCTACTTTATCGGTATTTCCAAAATAAGATTTACACCACATTCAATTGAGAGGAGCGGATGATTTGATGTATTTTAAAATTTCAAATTCAACATTTATACCAAAAATCACGGCAACAACCTAAATCAGTCACACCAACCAACAAAATTAAAACCAGAATGCTCCATAAAATTGATAAACGAATTAAAGGATCTATCAAAAACTACACTTAGTCGAAAAATTGAAATCACCCGATCTCATTATCATTTATTGAATCAGGTTTGTAATTTATAATTTTTTTGCACATTGATTAACAATTATATTTATCAATTACTAATCACTAATTTATATTATTTGATTAATCGTTCCTTGCATGTGATTGATTTGTAGATTTGATTTCGGCATAATAATTGTGGTGGTATGATTTTATAAGGTAAAAGGGTGTCTTTTTTTTTTTAGTATGGGTTGGTTTGAATTTTTTTCAGTGATTTTAAATATGAAATTGGTCTATTTGAACATGAAGGCATAGATGAACCGGTCATTATGTAGCTTATTTATGGTATAAGAATTGTTGGAACGGTGTTCGATAAAAACTAAATGCTTGATGGTTTGAAGATTTGAGCGTTTTCCTCTTTATGCCTTTGACTTGCTTTTATCCAGTTAGTTGAGCCATTAGTTCTATGCCAAGTTGATAGGTTTTCATCTTCTTTCATCTCTATTATATGTGATAAGTTACATGAGACTTTGGGCATTCTTGTAATTATTATTGTATGGATGTATTAGCAGTGTTGCTATATTTCATAATGCAAGCACAAGATTTAGTGACATATTTCGTTTTCGACTAGCTGCAGAGGTAACATCTATAATCATTATTTGTTAGAATACCGTATCAATGTATTCTGCTGTCAATAATAGTCTCATTAATCGACCAATTAAACAACAGGCTGAAGGATTGCTAACAATGATGGTTTACTCATGGTTTCCTATTAATTGTCATATTTATTTGATTCCTATATTGTTTTTTTAGAAAAGTATTAAGCTTTATTGATGGCTTGACCACAAAATTTAAGTTGCTATTGATTTTACAGGAATGGAGGGACTGAAGGGTATGCACTGATTTGGCTAGAGGTATACACTAAGACCTCTATTTGTACTGGTATTAAATACATGCTCAACTCTATTCCATATGGACAATGGTTGGAACATTTGAGTTGGAACAAAGCACATGTATTGACCATTCATTGGGTATTAATGTTTCCCCAAAGTGCGGTGTTTCTAAAATGGAAGCTACTCATAGACGCATTGTTTAATGACTTCGTCCACTAACTTACATTAAACTTGTCATATGCATATTTATGGTCTAAGATTATCCATTGCAATCCGTTTCTTGAGGTCGAACAAAGAGCGGCTATTGATTTAGACACCCGCTATTCACAGGTTGATAATGTTCTTTATCCATTGCTTATACTATATAGGTAAGTACAATCCTCATTCACATAAAGTCTTTTTCAAATTTGTTAATTGATGTGCATTATCCCCCAATTTGATAGATGCAGATTCAAATATAATACAAATGCTATTTCAAATACACAATGTGTTTTTGTAGTTTGTCATCAAATCGAACCTATGTGTGCCTTTGGAATTATTTCATTCCAAGGGTTGACGATTGTCAGAACCTTTTCTGCATTTCTTGTGATTATGCAGCTATTTACGCCTTACAACCAGATCTGATTATAAATGTTGGCACTCCTTGTGGTTTTAAAGTATTGTTTGTATTGATTATACTTATACTTTCATTATCGTAAACCAATTTTTTGGGTTGAGGGACGAAATTGTTAAGGTCTACTTTTTCTGGGAAGACGATTATAATTTGTACATGTTTTAGTATGTCCATTTTATCTGATAATTCCTATAGCATTGTTTCTTAGACGAGGGAAAAATTACTTTTAAGTATCCTTGTACTTTATTCTTAAAGCCACTATAGCAAGGATTTCAGTCCCGTCATGTTTCAAGACCCCAAATTTGTTATGAAAATGAAAAAAGAATATTATATGTCAATCATATTTTAGTGTACCAATTCACATTTTATGCCACTTTATGAAATTTGGATGTTTGTAGGAAACGGAGCTGGTATCGGTGGCGTGTATATTGCATCAAAAGTTGCTTTTCATGATATAGAAGGACACCAATCCAAGTAAGCTTAATATATTCCTTTGTGAAATGTCTTATGAATGTAAGCTTTTCATGATAAATGTAGCTTTTGTGAAGATGTGAAATGTCTTCTGAATGGCTAGCTATAGTATATCTTAGATGGTAAGCACATGAATAAAATCTTACATTTACTTATTTTCTGATCATCTAGGTGTGAAAAGAAATTTAATCACCAAATGGAATTAAGAACAAGTATCGATCACCAAATCCAAAATCCCAAAGTGTGAATGCATTAGCAAGAAGTTTATCAGTTGATTCCAAGCTACGAGGGAAGCATTTAGATAAGGTATTTTAAGTCTTAGTAAACTGCTTAATATTATTATCAATATAACTGTCATACTTTAAAATACTAATAAGCATACCCGAACTCATATTTTGTTTTTTATTTGTCTTTTGTAACGGCCCAAGGTTATGAACATATAAAATCTTCAAAAAGTTAGACCAAAATGGAAATGGTTTCATCACTGGGACGTTATCATGACAAGTGTGCGGAAGAAAGATAATGTTCGCGCAAGAGAAACACAGACCCATGTTGCTATGTGTGTGGCAGGGCTGGCCACGGCGTTGGCTTCCATTACTGCAGCCTTTGCATCAGCTACAGAGCTATTATGTGCGCTTCATCATCTACATTTTGTTGCAGGTCGTAAAATATCGCTTTTTGCATCTGTGTTTGAAGCATATTTTATATTATGTTCTCGGATCCATGGTCTTATAGTTTGCTTTTTTACTGCACTTTCACTTGTATTGACAGTTGTAAAATGGTGTTTGTTTGCGCCTTTACTGTTTAGATCTACGTGGAAAAAAATTCTCCCGTCTACTCTACTAAACACATGCCAAAATGTGGCTTGAACATTAATAATGTGATGATATTTTATGTGTAGATTTTAAGGATATATGACGTGCTTGTAACATGATGGTTAACGAATATCACAGCTTGAAATAGATTGCATATGCATCTATTTAATATCATTTTCTCGAATACAAGAAATTACCAGTGCTTCAGTTTACGTGGTTGGAGTCACAAACCTTATAAGTATATAACTACATTCATTTTTTTATGCTTATTATTTCTGGTAACTAAATCATGTATATATTTAGTGACCAACTAAATCCCCATTGGACAATGATGTGGAAGATGTTCGGTTAATATCAGTAGATAACACAATATGTTGTTGAAGCTTGTAATGATTTTATTTTCTATAATTTTAAAATATGTACTCATTCATTCACAAGCAAACAACCTGATTCTTAATACTCCTTACATTCTATTCCACACAAATATCAATATACAAATTCTAACAAATAATATAATGAAGCTAGCCCGCCTATTCGGCCAGGCTATGAAACTAGTATATATATATATATATATATATATATATGAGAATATATTAGCTACAATTTATTGTCTTAAAACGAAAAGAGTAATAACCTAAAACCAAAATTTGAAATCATAAGATGGGTTAGGTAGGCTTTATATTCAGGAAAGAAATTCATAGAGCCTATAAGGGTCAAAGTCAAAATAACACTTAAAAATATTTGACAACGCAGACACCCACAAAACCCTAGTACTTGTTTACATACAAACGGACACAAACACAACACAACACAACACAACACATCCAAACCCTAAGTTCACTCTCTTTACTGCGTCTTTGTACCCTCCCCAACAACAATGGAAGTAATTACTTCATTCACCTCTGATTTAGGGTTTCTCCACGCTGAAGCTGCTGTGGTTTGTGAAACCATGTTGGCTGCTCACAGATCCCTTGCTACCATTCTCACTATGGTATCTTCATATACTTTTTTCAACTTTTTTTGCGTTTTTAATTATGGGTTTTAGTTATAATTGCTTCTTGTTGACTTGGTTTTTGTTATATCTGATTGTTTTGCTAATTTTGTGGGCTAATTAGTCTTTTGCTATTAAAGGTTTAAAGTTGCTTTAATTATACTTTATACTTGCTGATATATACAAGGACCTTTGTTTATTTGATGGGTGTGTGTCACATTTTTGTTATTAGATGCGGAAGTTGAGAACTTTGTTGCTAATTGGTCATTATTTGTTGGTCTTGCTAATTTTGTGTTTTTGCGCTAGTTACTGGTTTGGTATTAACGTTTTATTCTTCTAATTACTGGTTTTATATATGCAAAGGTACTTAGTTATCTGATAGCTTGTGACATTTTGTGGCTAGATTTAAAACTTGTGAAGTTATGCTTATTCTATAGTTCTTTTCAAGGGTTTTTAATAGTTTTAAGGTAAAGGTTATTTGTGCGTGCCGCAGACCTATTATTGTTTGATGGTTGTGTGTGACATTTTTATGATTTGAAGTAAAACTTGAGAGCTTTTTTGTTAAGGTGGTCTGCCTGTCTTTGATTTTTTTTTCTGTAGGTTTTTTAGGCTAAGGTTATCTTCTTTCTAATGTTTACTAGTGTGGGAAGTAGAACCGGATATGATGCTAAACAAATTTACATACACGTAGTTGCTTTTTGATGTGAAAGAATGTTAGGACTTTACCTGAGTTGAGAATCAAAATTACTCCTGTTTTCTATAAGTGCTTGACTTTCCCTTCTTTTTTCTTACACTTTGCCGATTATAAGTGTCTTGTTAGTGTTATATGAAAAAAATACCCTGTTTTGAACTTAAGTAGGATTGGAGCCTAACCATGAAATCTCTTAGATAAGATGGTGAGGAGGCAAGAAACATTGTTTTATTTGACAGACATGATGTTTTGAGATTATAGGTGTAAATAAGGACAGAGCTAACAGGTTGAATGATGGGTTATAATGGGTTTTGGTCAAACCTCATCTTATTGCATTCCAAAAGGATTGGGTCAGATTGGGCAGCCACAAATACTCTCTTTATACATTTTATTAGTTATATATATAGTTGGTTATCACACAACTATATTATCACAATAATAGAGAATGTTTTATGCATTGAAATATACTTTGGATAACTTTGGAAATGTTACCTGTTATCCTTTTAGTAGAATCGTATCAGCTTCCTGTTTGACCATACAATATAACCTGAATCGACCCATTTGACACATCAGATTTGAGGATACACCTCACCTCGTATTAGGTTTTTATCATGTATATCAAATGAGCGTATGCCAAGTTACCAACTGATTATGATAATCAGAGGATCAAAAGTTATATTTTTAAAGCTTGTACCTATATTTTTGGCTGGTACAATGGCATTTGCGAATAACAACTAACGTTAGTCTTTGGGTGTCTTCTTGTGCTAATTACAAAATGTCTTCATCTTGTTCTTTATGGATGTATGTGGGGTTTTGGCATAAAACGTTCCCATAACTAGATTGTTTCATCCAAGGAAACAGAACGTGTCTTGTTCCTGTTACGCTACGCTGGTAACTTCTAGGATTAGATTGTTCATCCCATTGCTTAATGCTTATTCAAAATCTTTATCAGTTAGAAAATACTTGCATATTTCTGCACTAAATTTCAAATGACAAATTAACAAAGACGAAAGAGCAAACTTGTGCATGGAGCTGTCTTTTCTAATGCTATTTTATGCTAACATTCTGTGACTTTGCACTTGAAGGCAGGATTTTTGCTCAAGGACCTAGATACTTTACCAAAACGGACTGGAAACGATCAAAGGTTACTCCTCTTCTTTTCATCGTTGTGGTTAAATACGCGGGATCTTAAATTAAATTCTAACAATGCAAACGTTGTAGGTTTCCTTTTGCTGAGCTACACATGAAGGGCAAAACTGAAGCTGAAGCGAAAGATGGGAGCGACACAGAGGATGATGATGAAGATGACGAGGATGCAGAGGAGCCAGAGGATGATGCTGGAGACGAAGATTTCTCTGGTGATGAAGCAGGAGATGACGATGATGATGATGAGGAAGGTGACCCTGATGAAGATCCAGCAACAAATGGTGGTAATCAAGGAGGGAGTGATGATGATGATGACGACGATGATGATGAAGAGGATAAGGATGACGATGATGAAGAAGACGAGGAGGAAGATGACGATGACGAGGAACAACCACCTGCTAAGAAGAGAAAGTAAAGTGAAGGTAGCCTGTTAGATCAGAGATATTGGTCAATGTTCAATTATCTATCAAGTATGTTGTAGGAAGCATGAACATCATTTTAACTTTGACTTGTCTTTTGTGGAGCATTCAGAATCCTTGTTTAGAACAGTATTGTGCGAAAGATTGATTATGCATATATTCCGTTTCATGGGATAATTTATTTGTGTGCATTGTCATGTTCAATTTTGTGTGTGCATGTTTTATGATTTTTCCAAGGTTTTTAGGTAATACCGGATGGTCTATTTTAGTGCCTAACTTTTGCGTAGGCCTTCATTTTTTACATCAGCTTATAAAATCTTTACAAAGAAAGGAATGATCTTCACTGAGTTTGGGATTTTGGCTGAAAGAGAGCTGTCAATTTGGATCCACTTACTTCTTATTGGGTAGATTTTTGGCGAGACAAGTTATTTGTAGTCATGGGTGTACTAAAAAAGTGACTCATGTGGTCAATGGTCATGATGATCAAAATCTGTTTAATACCGTTATTGAACCCCCAAAACCTCCCATCTTGATCTTGTCATATCCAACTGGTTTTTCTCGATGGTGCCACAGTTTTTAGTTTTTGAGACTTATAGGGTGTTTGGGATTGCATTTTAATTTTTTAGATTAGTTCGTTTTGCAAACAGAAATAATCTATAAGATTAATGTAAGAAAGGAAGGCCGAAAATACAATTTTGAAGATGGATTTTGCTCTAAAATGTTACCTCAGTTATCCTATCCAATGTTTTCAAACCCGGGTCAACCCAGCAGGTTCAACCGATCGGACTGGTGCCCGGCCACAAAAACGGGTCAAAAACCCGGGTTTCTAAAACCGGGTTAACCGGTTAAACACGATGGGTTTTGAGTGACCGGGTCTTGACCCGGTTGGCCCGGTCGGAAAAAAATAATAATAAATGGAAAACCGAGTTGACTCGGCGGTCAAACCGGTGCCCGATGACTCGACCGGGTAGATTAAAAACCCGATTTTTAAAACATTGATCCTAACTTGTCTGGGCAGCGGTGCACGAGTTGTCAGCCACTTGTTTATTTCATCATTATAAGGTATGCTATAGTCAAATTTAGTACTCTAATTATCGTTTTTGCAAGGACCCAAAGACATTAGTTTGTAGTTTTTACATGGTTGTATCGGTTTAATGTGACCGAATGTCTTTCTAGAAGTAGTCTTTTTGCTTTCGGGTAAGGGTGTGACGGTCTATCTCTCACCCCTCTCATTCCCTGCTTTGAGCGGGATAATGTATTGTTGTTGTTCTATTGGTTTAATGGGAGGACTTCTTATAGATTCTCATGGTGCCTCTTTGTGCATTCAAACCTAATATGTTCAAGATTTATGTATGGGTTTAAGCCAAAAGATAGAAGCGTACTTTTTCAAATGTCTCATTATGACATGGGTATTAAAAAACTTTATGTTTTGTGCTAATATGATACTTGAAAACTTGTTTTACCATCAAATTTGACAAGTTACACTTGAAACTTACGTGGCACTTATAAGGCGCCTGCACGAATATGTTCAAGATTTATGTATGGGTTTAAGCCAAAAGATAGAAGCGTACTTTTTCAAATGTCTCATTATGACATGGGTATTAAAAAACTTTATGTTTTGTGCTAATATGATACCTGAAAACTTGTTTTACCATCAAATTTGACAAGTTACACTTGAAACTTACGTGGCACTTATAAGGCGCCTACGTGCATGCCACCCATTTCGTCGTCTCCAGTTAACCACCATGATTCGCTACAGCAACCCCTTCTTCAGTTAACCACCATGTGTGGCGTGGTGGCGTGTGTGTGTGCGCGCGTGTGACGGGGGTGGTAGCGGGGAGTGTGTGATTGTGGTGACATCGTTGGGGAAAGAGGTTGAAGAAAATGGTGTTTAGATTATTGAACAAGAGTTTACAAGAGCGTGTATGATACTCCCTCGGTCCCAAAATTATAGTTCACTTTTGACTTTTTCGGTCTTTTTTTTATAACTTTGACCTTAGGTATCTTTGTTTGTGTTATATAATACTTGATGCGAAATATATGAATGGATTGGGTTTTTAATGTATTTTGATTTGGTATAATTTTCATCAACTATTGTATAACATAAACAAAAATATTTAAGGTCAAATTTGAAAAAGAAAGATTAAAAAAGTCAAACGGGGACTATAATTTTGGGTAGTACAAGTTTAAGTGACGCCAAAAAAAAAAAAAAAAAAAAATGTATGTATGCCGGTTTTGCCGGTTATCAATTACCCAGGTATCATATTAGCATAAATTAGACGATTTTGTCATAATCATTTCTTCTTGCATACTAGTGTGTTTGTTTTAATTTTTTTGAAGAAAAATAAAAAAATAGAAAATACGTGCTTTCAAAGACGGTTCATTTTTACGATGAGATTCAAGAATTTGTATGATTGTAGAAGAAATATTTGGAGGTGCATCGCTTAAATCACTAGAAACTATTAGACTTTTCTTTTGGTCATATTTCTCATCTTCTCTCTAGAGGATACAGATATATAATTTCATTTAAAATATTTCATACTTATTTAGAAAAAAACTAAAATAAAAGTATTCAAAATTTGCAATCTTTTTAAATGAATGTCAGCTACAAAGGTGCTATGTTAATCCAAGTTTCTAATACATTTGAATTTTTTCTTGACCAATTAAGATTATAGAGTTGAAGGGCCCAGGCTATATTATAAATTGACACAATAAAGAAAAAATATTAATAACTAAAAATTCACATGTACTTTGTTCCACAAAAAGAGTAGATTGACGAGAACACCCTGATCCGGATACCTTTTGGCACCAGCCATTATCCACCTCATAAGAAATAGCTCCGGCAACTCTCCTGACCTAGTGGGGCACCAACTGGAGTGAGCACGAGCCAAGACTTGGACCCCTGAGCTTTTATTTCACAAAGTCTCTCCAGTGTGCCCATAGGTTTTGCGGAGGTGGGTATCTATATAAAGCAAATACCAAAAATAGAACTTGAACCTGTGTCAATTAACTTAAGCACAAATGCTCCAATAATTTGTGTAATGCTCCATCGGTTCACATGTACTTTGTTATATACTTATTATATGTATCTGTTCAACTTATATAAACACATTGGTCTTTATTCTTTACTATTATAATTAGAGCAAAACTTTGGTTAGTTTAAAGAAGAATAACTAAACTTGGCTTATTCAAATAAATATGTTTTTAGTGACATGCAAATTAGTACTTTGTTTATACTAATAGATCATTATATATATTAACTAAAAGGCGAGCAACAGTGCTTGCAAATGCAAGCAATAATTGCCAACTTTCAAAAGTTGGCGAAAATAGTCCCTGAGGTTTAAGTGTCGTTGCAAAGTAAGTCCAAGTTGGCAAAAATAGTCCTTAAGGTTTAAGTGTCGCTCCAAAGTAAGTCCTTTATAGCAATTTGGCAAAAATAGTCCCTATCCAAATTCACGGCTACAAAAGCAATCCCGCTGCATCGCGCGGGTTCCCACACTCGTTATCTGCTAATTATACATTTTTAACTCAGTAATAACAATAACCAGATATTGGTATAATATAGCTCTAGGCTCTAGCTGAAAAAGCTATAAAAGCCAAACCAACCTGGTTCATATGACACTCCAGACATAACAAGAACCAATATGGAGACTAGGGGTGTTCATGGGTTGGGTAATATCCGAATAAACCGAAAACCGAAACCGAACCGAACCGAACTCGTAACCGAACCGAAATTGCCAAAACCTAACCGAACAGAAATAAAAGTTCGGTTTTCGGTTCGGTTATGGTTTTAGCAATCCAAACCGAAAACCGAAATTAAACAAATATATATATTTTTTTATATATTTATATTAAAAAAATATATTAAAACTCTTTTATAATATATATATAATATTTTTAAGCTTGAAAATTATTATTTTTAAAAAAAATATATATAAATAAATGAATAAATTATTAAATTTAGGTAATTCGGGTTATTCGGTTCGGTTTTCGGTTATTGGGGGTTCGGTTTTCGGTTCGGTTTAGTTAAATTTGAATTCGGTTCGGTTCGGTTTTCGGTTATACCCAGAAAAAAAAATTAACCGAACAAACCGATAACCGAACCGATGAACACCCCTAATGGAGACCATACAACACAAAACAGCAAGTGTCAATGGGCTCAACATTCACATTGCAGAAAAGAGTCAAGGTCCATTAGTCTTGCTCCTACATATATGGCTTCCCTGAGCTCTGGTACTGGTGGAGCCACCAGATTCTATATTTAGCTGATCATGGTTACCGAGATGTGGCAACAGACCTTCATGGGTATGGCGAGACAACAGGTGCACCGGTTAATGACCACACCAAGTTCAGTGTTTTCTATCTGTTGGGTGATGTCATTGGGCTTCTTGATGCCATCACAAGTGAAGGTGAAAAGGTGTTTGTTGTGAGTCATGATTAGGGTGCATACATTGCATGGCACCTAGGCATGATTAGGCCCACTAGAGTTAAAGCTAAGGTCAACTTGAGCGACCATCATGGCTTGGAACCAAAAGGGAGACACTGAAAAGATGATGAGAATTGCCTATGGGGAGGATAATTACGTAAGCAGATTTCAGGTAAGCAAGCAAATTTCACTTACGTTAATTCCATTAATGATCATGATTCATATGACATTTTTGTGTGCAGGAGCCGGGAGTAATTGAAGATGTGCTGGCCAAAATTGATACTATATTCCGAGATCCTTACCATTCTTTTTCCTTTGGGGGGACATTCACCCGGGAAGACCCTAGTCACCTTTCCATCTTGGTTGACTGAAGAAGACGTTGATTACTTTGCCAGCTCTCTTGAGTGGAATCAACTACTATTGTGTTGGAAATAGTACGTTATACCTATAAATTTCAAAAAACTATACAGTAATAACAAACAAATAGCAGAGGCAGGCAACTAAAGGACCCCACATCTCAAATGGGGTCCACTAAGCCGCTTTTATTAATGTCAATTCAATGATAGTTGCAAAACTCGTAACTCTTTTGCTTGTACCTATACAGGAACTGGATGCACCGCTCCACGGTGCAAAAGTGATGGTGCCATCGAAATACATTGTCGGAGACCTGGACTTGGCATATCACAGGCCCGACACTATTGACTACGTACACAATGGTGATTTTAAGAAATATGTTCCCTTATTGGAAGAAGTCATTGTGATGAAAGATGTAGCCCACTGGATGAAGTATAAACCAAGAGACGCCCCATGAGATCAGCAAGTACATAGTCGAGTTTCTGCAAAAATTCTAATGCTTTTCGTTGGGTATCATATCCTACAGGAAAACTCAAATATTTCTTGTGTGTTGTAATAATAATGTGGATGTTATTCTAAGATCGCACAAACACAAATCGGAATAAAGTTGTGTGTTTGGTACCTAGGGGTGCGTCAATCTACCTTTCACTTTCGCGATTCTTGATGATTTATTGAGATACTCTATTTTGATTTGAGTTGCTGACAATCTACCTTAAGATTAGATGTTAAACCTAAAAGGGGATGTAAAAAATATGATAGAATTCACCATTCTTACAAATATGGCTGCAAGCCTGTGACATATGTCAAAATACATGGCACAAAACAAATCCTTAACGACAGATACATAAATTAAAATTACCAACAAAACTCATTCAAAAACATGAGGCTATAAACTTTCTACATCTTATGCAGAGGTAGCTGAATTCTCAATCATGCTAGAAATAATAACGCTTATAGCCTAATAATAAACAAAAATATATTTTGATCTAACTTCATCATCTTTCACTAGAGGTTAACAGATAATCCTAATACCAAAATTTTGAAACAGTTCAAATACATTGAAACATTAGATTATACGCATATCATACATGCCAAAGCCCACCTGTAGATGATTAAATCGAGATGATCATTTGAGCGTAACAACGAAAACATTAACAATAAGCCCATGGATCAAACTTTGATTTCTATGTGACAACAAACAGGGATATTCAAAGTATAGTTTACCAAATGTATCAACCTAAGACATCCTAATCCTAATCAGGGATAACAACAAAAGATCATCATTAAATTTTCACATTAGGCTTGTATACACTCTATACAAGCAACAAGCCTAGAGCCATGAGACTTGATTAATACCAATTGGCCTCAATAAGGCTTGTAGATAGTTGTTAATAGACTACACTACACAGCAATATGATGAAAATTGGTGCAAGATTAATATAAATAGGTGGTGTTTGGAAGTTGCAATATGTGTTGTATCAAAACGGAAAGAGCAGTTTGTATAAGCATAAGTTAAGTAACAAAAACATGAATAACTTATTAGAAACCATAAAACTTCACTTGATTGAAACCTTAAATATCAATCTGAATTCATTAACATTCTTAGAAGCCACAAATACAATAATACCCTAAACAGAATTCATGATTGAGATGAAAGTTGTTAAGATGAGAGACCAATGCGGTGGGATTTGGAGGTAGCTGATTGTTGATTGAAGTGGTGAAGAAGCGAGTTGCCGCCGGTTGCCTGGCTGGCGGCGGCGGCGGCGGCGGCGCGTTTTCTAGCTTCTTCCAGTTCTTCTTTGTCTTCGATTTTCACCTCGATCTTGCTTGGTTTTCTTCTCAACATCTTTCTTTTCTTCTTTGGATTTTGTTGATTTGCTTTTGGTTCCAATTCAAACCGATGTATATGTATTTTTGGGTGGTTGGCAACTTTAAAATAAAAAAGTACTTTATAAAATTTAAAACACTTACTTTTTTATTAAAATATACACTCACGTACTTTCAAATTTTGTTTCGACTTTACCCATATTGTAATAAAATAATATTATTTAATATAATATTATATTAATATAAATCGGTCATATAGTTGAAGTCGGAACAAAATTTGAAATTACGTGGGTGTATATGTTAATAAAAAAGTAAGTGTTTCAAATCGGTACATTTTAGAAAGTACGTTGTTATTTTATGGCTTTTACCCAATTGCAAATAAAAAGAAAAATATCTGTAAAAAAAATTAAAATATTTATTTTTTCAAAAAAAGTTTTCAAAAAATTCAAAAAAAATTTCACAAAATCGGGTATGATGGTGCATGAAAAAGTTGTGAAGTATTTTTTTCTAAAAAATGATACATTTTTCAAAAAAAAAATTTGAAAAAATACGTTTGTGCATTAAGTCATTTTTTTTTGCATCAAAAATTGGTTTTTGCACCCTACTTCTTTTGAATTTTTTCATCAAAATAACATTGCGCATCTAACTAAAACAAGTTAAAAATTTTGTTCATCTAAATTTTTTGCGCATCAAAATTCGTTTTTTGTGCATTCAAAAAAACTTATCAAAACTCAAAATTATAAAAACTGTTTTCACAAAAGTTTTATGCACTAACATACCCGATATTGTGGAATTTTTAAAATTTTTTGAAGAATTAAAAAAAAAAAAAAATCTTTTTACGAATATTTGTCTTTTTATTTTAACTTTACCATATATATATATATATATATATATATATATATATATATATATATATATATATATATATATATATATATATATATATATACATATATATATATACTAGTGTCAAAACCCGTTCGATGGACGGGTATGACTTGTGGTTTTTATTTTTAGGTTTTAGTAGAACAAATATATACTAAAAGGTAATAAAAACTTAAATGAAACGATTAAGATTTATAATTGATGTTACCATAATTCATTAAACGACTAAAAAAAATCAACATATTATTGTTTTAGAAGCCAATTGAATTTATAAATCAGTGAAATTATATTTTCATGCTTCTCCATTCAAATGTGCTGCAATTAAGGTATTGTAGTCTTGCTTAAATGATAATATATCAATATGCTAAAAAAGACGAGCCATCATTTTAATCGGGCCATCATTATTTTTCGTTAACTTAAGTTTTTTAACGATATTCATAAGGCTTGCTTGGTCATCGGGTGGGCTATGATTTGATACTTTATTCTTGCGTACCATTTGAAAATTTTTTTACTCTCATATTCAATAACCATTTATTGCTTTTACGTATTTTATATGTTTCGTATTTTATTTGTTTCGTTAAAATAATTTTACGTTTGTTATCGACAAAACATTAGAAGATCGTAAAAATATAAATAAACGTTTTTATGGTTTATTTGTATTAACAGTGTTTGTTTGCATGTTTTGCTTGCGGACACATATTCTGCTTCGGTAGTATAGATGGCTAATGCGGTTTGCTTCTTGGAGAATCACGATGTTAGACAGCATCCCATAAATGTACAAACACCACTTGTACTTTTTCGATCGACATAATCACATGCATGGTCAGAATGTGCATATACAATAGTTTCTATCCTCGTTCCTTTTGGATACCACAACCCCAATTGAGTTGTACCTTTTATGTACCTAAATTTTTTTTGACGGCTTAAAGATGAGAAGATTTAGGATCTTCTAGAAAGCGGTCACATAAACAAACACCAAATATAATATTTGGCCGACTAGCCGTGAGATAAAGTAAACTTCTAATCATACCACAATATTTTGTGTTGTCAACGGCTTCACCGTCTTCGTCTTTGGTAAGTTTAGTGTCGGATGACATTGGTGTCTTAATTGGTTTAGAATCTTCTAATCCAAATTTCTTTAACATTTCTTTGATTTACTTAGATTGGTTAAAGAATATACCATCTTCTAGTTGTTAGATTTGTAGACAGAAATTCAATTCTCCCATCATACTCATTTCAAACTTATCGTGCATGATTTTTGAAAAATCATTACACAATTCTTGACAAGTAGATCCGAATATAAGATCGTCCACGTATATTTGAACAATGATGATATGCGACTTACTTTTCTTGGTGAATAAGGTGTTATCTACCAACCCCATTGTATATTTATTATCTATAAGGAATGTTTTAAGCCTATCGTACCAAGCTTTAGGGGCTTGTTTAAGATCGTAAAGGGCTTTCTTAATAGTTTTAACAAAATTTTGTTGTTTTATTTAAAAAATGAAAGAAAATAAATAAATTGCGGGTCCCAAGAATTGTTATGGCTTAGAGCCATGAGTGGTGATGTTTTTTAGTTTTGTGTTATAGAAAAAGTTGCTAAAATGACATATATCTTATCAAAAATGCTAAACCCTCCTACATCTTCTTCCTATAAAATTGCCTACTCACGAGATCCTAATAATGTCAGAACGGACGATTTAGATGCAGGATAGAGAATGAGTGAAAAAAACCTATATAATATTGTTGTGTGTGTAAGAAGATTTGTAGGATAAAAAGTAAGAGGTTGTAGCAAAGCTCATATCTTGTATGTCTTGTGAGTGCTCTTATAAAAACTCATAATAAGTCAATATACATACCTTGTGTGAACCTATTTTAGCTATATAAGCTAGTAAGCCCGTAAATCGTTTTAATTTTAAACAAACGCCCATAACCATACACATAGTTTAGAAGCCAAACTTGTTCAATTAACCATAAAAAAACCTGCCCAGGTTGAATTAGTAAAATCTCAAATAAAGAGCTAGAATTAAAAAATCTAATCCACCCTAATTACACTACACAAAAATATTAATTGTCTCAATTACACATATAAACTTAATTTATTCATAATACTTATCCTATTCCTCATGAAACACATGAATCATGCATTTTGTCTTTTAAAATTCTTTAGTTCTGATTTGAAGATAATTTGGAACATAGTTGGTCACCATCATCCGTAAACATAAAAGATAACCGGTTGCTATCATTTTTGGGAGAGTCACGGCTCAGACAACAGGCAATCACGAGTGAGAAATTTTTGTCAACACGTTATTCTGATAAAATAGATAAGATTGGTCACAGTGGAAACATAAACAAAATAATCAATCAATGGTAGAGAAATAATAATTTACATAATGTTGGTAACTTGATATGAAATTTATGGCGAACATTGATTAAAATATACGTGCATAGTGCTCTAAGCTAAACACATCTGTACACATGAACTAGAGTAACAATATAAGAATTGTTGAAGCATAACTCCGTCTGGTTAGTCATGTCATTCGTCGTTATCCTGAGCCCAAAAGGCTACTACAAATATGAAAGAACCGGTTAGAAAGAATTCCTAGGTCGATGCCCATAGTGCATTGAGAGTTTGTCAAACAGAAAATAAACTAAAACTAAAAAATAAACAAAAGCAGAGTGTCCCAGAGTGCAAACTCGGTGCTAGATGAAGTCTCAATCCGATACAATCCAAAAGAACCCGGTGCGGATGTAGACAGGTGCATATGACAGAGCAACACAAATACAGAGATGAACGAGAGTGGAATAGGCAGACAGACAGGTGCAGGCATATTCAAACATGAAGATTCAGACAAACAGATTCAGATTTAGACTGATGTAGGCAAAACCAGACAGAACCATGTGTAAAACCAGATGCAAAACCTCGTGCAGATTCAGACAGTACCGCAGACAAACAGATTCAGGCAGACAGGTGCAGACAGATTCAGAGAGACAAATATATATAAACCCACGCGGAACCAGATGACGAACCACATGTAAAATCAGATATATACAAAGCCAAACATAACCAAACCAATCGTCAATTTAATAAGGATACCGATACCCATACTGATACTAATATTTATGTAAATTCCAAAAACACAACGAACCAAACTATTCCAAAATCATATATAACATGTGAGTCCATTAGTGAAAACTTTTTTATTTATATACTATTTTTTTAATACAAACCCGAATTCCTTATGTGACACACGGTAAATTTTCACTAAAATTTAACTGATGATTAGTAATTTATTATTACTAAGCCTAATTCATTAAGCATGCATAAGCTTTGTCTGATCATTTGAGTAGATAACTCGCATACAATAAAGATTTCACCACTCTTGCATTCATATCATTTTATGAATATTTCATTTTGGTCTTATAATTTAAATTGTAAGACGAGAGGTTATCTCGTTTTCCCCAAATGACCGATTAACTGCACGCGTGCATCGACACTATGATAAGGACTAGATAAAACAAATAACCAATGTCCGCGACATGGAATATTACAAAGATAAAAATATTTCAGACGCGTAACAATAAAATACTACGAAGGAAAAGTTGTCAAACGATGAAACTTTGGTCACAATATGACTTCGCAGGACACAAAATAATAGACGCACTATCACTTAAGCAACAACCCTTATAAAACCCAAACACAATTATTTCATAAGTAAATGCAATATACTACAAGTGCCTAAGTAAAATAATACACGTACTTACACAAATAAATTAAAAGTATACATTACATATTACATTACTTTATTTTACTTTTAATTGTATACATATAATGCTTTTACAAGAGAAGAATTTATAAAACCTTGGTGTACCCTCTTTGTCCTTCTCTTCCACACACGACAAAACACACATTCAAAAGCAGAGATAGAAAGATATCATATCTCCATCTCCTTCCTCTAGCCCATGCGATCCCACCTAGGCCGAATCTCTCTAAAAGAAGATAACCCAACATAATCATCCAACATATCCATCTCTCTCATACCCAAATCCATGTAAGTTTTGCTTCCCAAATCCCTCTTGATGCGCCGCTACTCTTCAATGGAATCCAAGGAAGATCAAGATAAACCACAAGAGAGAAACAAATCTATCCACCAATCTATCTTGAGCTTATGACCAAGATTCTTTTGGTTTTGGAAGTTATCTATATTTGGCTTCAAACCAAATTTCAAGATGAGAAAGTTTAGCCAAAAACTCCACTTGTGTTTCCTTTTGTCACACCCCCAAATTACCTGTTTTGCAGCGGAATGGAATTCCTGGGGATTGACTGTCATAGCATCACAGTTACAGATATATTGAACGACCTAAAGTGTCGTTTGAAAAGAACATCGTTTGATTTAATAAAACAATCAGAGTTTACAAAGTATAGGTCCCAAATGAAAATCAACTTGTGCGGAAATAAGTTTGTTACAATTCAAACGATGTTTTAAAGTTCATAAAACCCAAGTGAGACGCGTCGTCACCGCGACTCTATGATGTATCCACATGCATGCCATGAAGTATGCCTTAGATACCTGAGATAAAACATGCTTAAAAAGGTCAACACAAAGGTTGAGTGAAATCCATAGGTTTAATTAATTCGTTTGAACACAATCATCGTAGTGTGAGTTAAATTGTTTCACACTCATCGTTGAAAACAAAATCGTATTTATTTCACTAAGTTCATGACACCAAAGCGTAAACATCGCACCAATAAAAATTGGTAATCATCGTTTCATCGCCGCCCTAATAGGTAACTTGCCAAATTACCTTACTGTTCAAATATAGTGCGCTCGATTTCCCCTAACTGGGTCAATAAGAACGGGAGTGTTAATTCCAATAGGCCTATTCACAATATTCGCGCTTACTCGCAAGTGACTAATGGTGCATGATGTAGGGACTTCGAACATGGCAAATACTTAGTGACAATAAAACATTCGGATGTAGCATACAGTTCAAAGCATTTGTGTTCGATTAAAAATGTAGCATGTATCTCCCCCCAAGAGTTTGTAAAACAGTTAAAAGAGTAAAAGTGGGGCTATGAACTCACCTGCTGCAATGATTAAGATGACAAAAGTGGATACACTGAAATGTAGCGTGAATCTCGAAAATGACCTATTATGAATGATATGATATGTAATAAGTCATGATGTAATGTTATGCATGCATTTCGTATGTTATTTATACCATTTGTGAGTTTTGAAAATAATACTTATCGTCGAAAAATACTCTTTTGACGTCTTGACCATTCTTAAATCACTTTACAAGTATTTACGTCAAAATGTCATCCTACAATAGTTTCGTAATGATTTATGGTGAAATTATCACTTTTCGTCGTAAAATAATGTCGTTGGAAATTTCATGAAAGTGACTAAAATGGCCTCGAAAAGCTAGTCGTAAAATGGTGTACGTCGAACGTTAGGAAACGAACTCAACGGTTTTGGAAAGTTTGTATCAAAATCTCAAAGTTTTGGCATTTAAGTTTTTATCCTAGAGGTCACGTTCATAGAGAATAATATAGGTTAAGTAGGGTGATTTTGTCCAAAATGTAGTTTAAAAGTGAATTTCGGCAAAGTTTAAGCAACTGTAGTTAATTCATTACAACTCCGCTATACAAACGGTTGGTCATTTTGAAATATATGCTTGGTGATCTCACTTTTATTAGAAGACATCTCGTTACAAAAAGTTCTACGTCAACGTTAAAAATAGCCTTCAATATGGTCACTTGTTTACCGTAACACTTGTTTAATAAAAATAATATAGTTTTTCGTAATTAATAAAGTTACGGCAATTTTGTGTAAACGTGTATATTTTAGTCGTTACAAATCCGTTTTCTACGTATTATACGTCCTTAGCTTCGTATCAAAGTATACTAATATATTTTTGATAAGTCGAAATAATTTATAACGCTTAAGACTCGTTTTTGACTCGTACAAAACAAAAATAGTGTGCTGAAATTTTCAGGATATATATATTTCGTCGTCAAACTTGAAAAATTCATAACTTCTTCGTTATAGCTCCGTTTTAATCCGTTCAAGCGGCCACGGTTTCGTTTTAAAGTATATTTTCTAAATATCTAGGCCAAAAATATTTACCTACTGTCGGATTTTCCAGATTTTAGAAATAAGATCAGACCCTTTTTAAGACTTGTCGAAATGAGTTTTTCTCGTGTCAAACCTATTCTAACCCATTCAAAACAACTCCGAAGCTATTCTAATCCTACCATACACCTTCTTAGGGTGTCATGGGTTCCTAGACATCACCAAAACTAATATATAACAAGGGATAATTATAGGATGACTTATATATATATAACTTCTAAAACAATGTTAAAAATGGTATAAACAACCATAAGTCTTGCATGCTTTGCTCAAAAATGATGAGGTAAACATGAAATGATAATGAAAGATGTAAAAATGAAAATGATATGCTTATATGGTTCGTTAAAGAGTTTCATGGTTCGGAAACAATTTGTGATTTATATTTCGAATTCTAAAAGTTGTCATAAGTTATAAATAAGCTGCTAATTTTCAAATAAGCATTTCAACAGCCATGTCGGGTTTTCGTTGGGCCATAAGGCCCGATATGGTTTTTATATGTTTATTTAGGACCCGAAATAGATTTTAAACCAAATTTGTTAAAGTCGATTTAGTAAAGGTTCGTATAGCTTATTTTATGTTTGCTAGTCCATGTTTAACGTTCAAAATCACCACATAAGCATAACAACTCATGATAGATTATGCTAGTTCATAATAGTCAAGTGAAACAAAGTTTTCTATAATGTTTTCATTTATACGTTTGCATAAAAACTCGGCTAGGCATATGTTTCGCAAACTAAAGATTTAACGAAATGAAATATGAAAGACATGAGTTTGAGTTTCCTTACAAGAGTGTAGTGTGTTTGAACGGAAAGGAAGGACCAAGGAACTAGCACTTCGACTAGTGTTTCAAAAACCAACCCGTTAGCTTCCCAACTTTAAACCGAAAAAAATACTTTCATTCTTCTTTCTTTGGATCGAAAGAAACCACAAGGGAGAATGTGTAGGTGTTTTGAGTGAGTTTATAGTGAAAGTGATGAGTTTGGGTGGTTTGTGTGTTCGTTTATATAAAGAAAAAAAAAAAAAAAAAGAAGAAGTTTTTAAGTTCTAATTTATCTAGTACAAATGTACTTGTTTAGCTACCAAGTTGAGATTGAGTGAAGTATTGGTGTGGTTTTCGTGTGACAGTAAGCCAAAAGGAAGGGACCATGTCATTGTTTTAACATATATATTGCCACAATTTATACATTATATATAATGACCAAAGGGTGCGTTTATCTTACTGTGACAAAAATGATACATTTATTTGTTTTGCTTACATGTTGCAAGAAACAACATGGATGCGTTTTGTTTATTACACGCAAAGTAGGAGTCAACATTTGTAGGCTTGATATTATATTAAGTGTTGCAAGATAATAACTAAAAGGGTGCTTTTGTGACTTGTGAGTTTTTGTGTGGAAAATGTAAATGTGTATGTAAAAGAAATTAAGTGAAGGTAACTTGTATATACTTGTGAAATTAGGGTAGTATTTAAGGTAGTTTTAGCTAAAAGTAAACTTTAATGGATCAAAGTAAAGTATATTGAGATCATTTAAATTGTAAAAATATATTTCTTGTAAAATTTGAGTGAATAAATATTTATCGTGTAGTTTTTAAGAAAAACGTCGTAATAATATAAATTTAACAATTTATATACAAAATAAATTTAAAACACTGGGTAAACTCATAATATTATTTTTATGAACTTAATGTAAGTATAAAAAATATATCGGGACAATTTTTGGAAGTATCGGATTAAATGTTCAAAATAATAACTTACGCGATAACGTTTATTTAATATGAAATTTACGCGTTTAAGGTGAAATGCAAAATCATGAATGAACTAACATGATGGAAATGATGCTAATGAAATGTAGACTAAACTTAGTCTATATGAAATGTCCGTGATGATATGATCATGAATTCGCCGCTAAACCATTTAGGTTACGCGAATTTGGAACACGCAAACCTAGTTTACGATAAATGCTGAAATAGTGAACTTGAGAAGTGACCTGAAATTGCGAGTTGTCACACCTTTTTATTTGGCCGAGACCCTCAAGAGTGTCACACTCCATATCCCACCACAAAAAGATAAAGAAACTTCAAGGAGTGAAGAACATCAATTGGGTTTTGCTCTAGATCTATTGGGTTTTGTGGAGGTGATAAACTCTTGGGTTGGTCTTCGGATTCATAGTCATCGAATTGTTGTAAGAAAATTTCTAAACTTTGTCTTGTTAAAATTTCCATTCGAATAGATAATGAATATGGTCATTTGATTTTGAGACTTAGTGATATGATATCTTATGTTTGTTGGTGAATAATAAAAAGCTCATGAAAAATTTGGTTGTTGTTGGGTCCTCTTGTGTTGATTCTGTCGAACACAAGAAACAAAGAAAACAAGAGTTAAGTTTTAAAAGTTAGATTATTAGCTAAGTAGTCTAAAGGAGTGTTGAAATTGAATTTGGTCTTGTACTTGTTGGTTTCTTTTTGTTTTGTGTCGAAGAGTATGAAACAAGAAGAATTAGAAGTTGGGTTTTTGGATGTTGTTCTGATGATCTTGAGTCTTGTCGAGTTATGAATCAAAGAAAAACAAAGTTGAGTTTTATAAAAATTTCGAGTAGCATAGATGTCGTGAACCTGGTGGGAACGTGAGTATCACTAGTTAAAACCGAAAACAAATTAGACACCTACTAATCTGTGAAGTGTTGTTTCGTTGGACCTTGTTTTCTATCGAGTATCCGAACCCAAGATCATTGAAAGTTAGTACTATAAATCTCGTAGGACTTAAGCATCATGTGTATGTTCCTAGTATTGGGTCTAGAAATTTAATGTTAGTCACCTTGTTTAGTACTCGAGGATTTGCTTAGTATGATAATCTAGTGATGTCGTGTTGGGTGCTCGAAAACTTGCATAATGTGGTAAAGCCAAGTCGAGTAGTACTCGACCCTTACCTAGCCTCATTTACTTCCTTAATGCTTCACGTACAGTTTGGGTATGAACTCGTTTCGAGACACATAACACCCCTCAATAAACCCGTAGATGCTCTCTAGCGAGACAATATGTTTTGGTAGAGTCTAAACTATAGTCAAATGAGTCTCGAAATCACAACACAAATTCATACTAGAGTCGAGTTATATCTTGAAGTCATAGCCGAACACGTTGAGTTTTTCCCCGTCAAAACAACCACACAAGTGTACTATTTTCCTTGTTGTATTATGCCCATTTAGAACCTGCTTAAGGTCCGTTTGAGCTACCACAACGGCGCCTGGTTACTTCCTCTTTTCGTCAAGTCCAAAATGTTAGTATCAAAAGTGAAATGAAACATTTTGATGTCACAAGTAGCAACCTGTACAAAAACCTTCTTAAGCCACCTTTGGGCCGCAGCCCAACTCAACTCCACAGGCCCATTTCTTAAGTTAACATTGGACCAACATTTAATAATTACATGCACATCATTTCGGGCCTAAGCCCAACTCGTGTACACCCACAATGACCGGGCCACAGCCCACAAGTTTCCTAGCGTCCGTTCGAGTAATATAAACTAGCTCACGGAATAAAGATGGAATCGTAAAATAATTATCTAACAATGTATGAGCATTATGTTACGCGTACATAGAATGTACTACATAAGTTATATATAATACACGAGTCGACATGTAAACAAGAACAATGTTTATACACTTATATATGAAACAACAAAGGTTTCAAAAACATGATACACTTGATAATGCCTATAACAATGATTAACGACAATGTGTAGACATATATGAATGTCAAGTAAAATCTCAAGTTGAGAACTATATGTATTAAGAACAAATTTTGACAAATAAACAAGGACTACTAAATCATTTTTGTAAACTAATAAATTGAGAGTTTTCAACTTTAACTTAAATATTTCTAAATACAATTAGGAAGTAAATCAATTATATATAAATGATTTTGACAATATCATTTTGTGTCAACTTTAATAAGTATATATACGTTTATATACTTGCAAATGGAACATTTTAATTATTTGTTTTAAATCAAACTTTGGATTTTAAAACCATATTAATGTCGATATGAAAAGTATATATACTTCGTATACTTACTAGTAAAAACCATTTTAACGAATTTTACAAACTTACGTTTAGTATTAACACAATTATAAAAACCATTGAACTATTTTAAGTAAGGAAAACTTACAACAATGAACTAAATATTGCCCTCCTTATCTAGGTCGCGTGTCGGTGCCGTTTCACAACAAACACTAAATCCCGCTTTTGGATTGCATTTTACTAAGGTGAGTTTCATAGCCCCACTTTTACTTGATGAACTGTTTTATACATTTGGGGTGAGAATTATGCAAAACATTTTATGGACCTAAACCATCACATGATTACTATTACGTGGTTTAGCCTAAGCCCTTATGTCCCTAGAGAATGCCCTTTTTCATCAACCGTCAATTCCCCATTGGGAAACGCGAATGTTATAAATAGATCTATTGAGGGTGACTCCTCCGTTCGGTTGGCCATGCTTAGGCCAAGGCGAAACGTATACCATGTCGGAACCGAGTGTAGAGGGACAAAACACTCGCTATGGGCCCCTATATTGTATGACATCTTTTAGCATACAGGAACTGTCGTAGTATCGGTTGTATGAACTTAGAGCTAACGTAATAGACTTTCATCCATATATCATTATATTCGTTGTAATGATTATATGACTTTGCTTATGGTCCGAACTTACTATTTAAACTTAAACCTATGAACTCACCAGCTTTTAGCTGACCTTTTAGCATATTTTCTCAGGTGTTTAAGTTATGTTCATGAAGGCAAGGCAAGAAGCGGATGTATGGTCGTAGTAGTATTAAAGAAGTGTTTTTACACAAAAATGATGTTTTTACATTGGGACCACTAAAACTAATGGGATGTGCCTATTTATTTAAACTATGTTGTAAGACAATGTTTTAAATATATTTTATGAAATCAAACGGAGTATGTATTCCGTTCTTTATTACTTGTGTTATGATTTACCAATCCCGTAACGCTCCCGAATAACACGTATGCTTCCGCTAAACAAAATTTGGGGGTGTTACAGATTGGCATCAGAGCCAAGGTTATAGAGAACTAGGTACATATAAACCCTAAACTATAACTACTTTTCACCAAAAACATCATACTACGACCGCCGACTGCCGCTTGCCTTACTTGCCATTTTACTTAAGATTCATTTAATAGGATTACATGCTTTATTTCCTATTTACTTATGCACTACTTCATATTCATTATGAGCATATTTTTCCACATACTTACACGTATGCACCGTCTTGTCACAGACTATGCCTTCACCAGCCTTCACTCACGATGTTCAGGAGGATATCCTACTAGCTCACTCACCTACCACCCGTCAGCTTGCAAACTTAGCCACTGATCCGTATATTCAGGCCACATTAGCAGCTCAGCCAGTTATTACACCTACTCCATCTATACCTACCCTTACCACCACTCCATCAGCTTTGTTGACGCGCAGGCAAAAACCCCGCATGATTGTGAGAGTGCCTGGATATCGAGAGCGGTATTCATTTGTGCCTGCACTAGCTTCTCAGATGACCCGTGCTGCTTACATGGGTCCTTCTACTACTTCAGAGTCACTGGCACCATCATCTACTGAGTCCCCACCTCATCAGAGACTCCGGAGATCTACTGATTCCTACTCAGATGAAGACTCGGAAGAAGATCCGGAAGAGGATCCTGAGGAGGAACTACCAGAGCCTTTGCCGACTGAGAGTGTTCCTGGATATGTTAGCACAGCAGCAGATATGAGTACACAGGGTCTGGAGATTGTCCATAGTATTCAGGAGCTAGGACAGAGCTCCAGGATGGCTCAGATAGTGAGCGAGGACATGGATATTGATGCACCATTTGGATTAGGACAGAGAGCTGCTTTCCTCCATAGCCAGGAGGAGAGTGGCATGGCTACTTGGAGGGATATTGATTGTGTGACCGATTCCTGTACCACACATCGCCAATCCGAGCTACAGTCCATCATCACCTTCATTCATACCATCTGCAGCAGACATGGAGCGCCTTGAGCGCGCCACTAGACAGCTTGAGACCATCGAGGAAGCTGCACCGGTTGAGGCACAGTCCGAGCCAGACCTATCAGGATCTCCATATGGTGATCTGACCCTCACTGAGAGGATATTTATTCAGCTGGACTCTCATGAGACTCTGCTAGGAGTCCATACTGATCAGCTAGAGAGAGTCGATCCAACACGCTTGCAAGCTTGCGAGCAGCGTGTTGAGGGTTTGGACCGAGTTACTGATGTATTGTTTGAGAGCATGGAGCTCGAGAGACACGAGCGGATTCGACTGGGTTTTAGGGTTGAGGCTCAGGTCGAGGATGTTAGAGACTTGGATAGCAGGACACGAGCTTTGGGCAGAGGTCAAGCCCAGATGCACGGACGACTAGAGGAGCTAGAGCGCGTCCAGTGGATGGCTAGAGATACTGCCAGAGAGGAGTGGCAGAGGACTACTGGTTTAGAGTCTATGTTAGCATCTCAGATGAGACGTATCGCGAGTTTGGAGGATACGCAGCGAGAGTTGATTGCCACCATTGAGCAACTCCGTACCGAGCGTAGACATCCTTAGTTATGATTTCATGATGTATCACACTAAACTGGATTTATAACAGTTAGTGTTAGTTATCACTCTTGTACTTCAGTTGTATTTCCGTTGTATCTCCGTTGTATTTCCGTTGTATTTCGGTTGTATTCCAGCTAGTATCTCATCATGTACTTTAGAAACCTTGTAACCGAAGTTCTATCTATGTCAAACTTATTTCCTATCCAATTGTCCCTTCTTTTATAGATTGCTCATATGATCTATCTACAATATTTACACTATTACTTGGCACTCACCTTGTGTAAAAGGTTATGTATCTCATTACCTTTCTTACTGCAGAAATGCCGCCAAAACGAAGATCGAAACGTACCAACCCTGGTGGAGCTTCCAATGCTCCTATTCCAGCGAGGGTTACTCGCAACCAAGCTGCAAACGCTGCTATTCCAAACAGAGTCACACACGATCAGACTGCTGAAGCCACTACTCCTGCTAGGGCTACTCCAATCCAACCTATCATGAATCAAGCCATGATTGACCAACTAGTCAATGAGCGAGTGAACGCCGCTTTAGCTGCAGCAAATCACTCATCTACTAATGCTGGAACTTCGAGACCACCCACTCACAGCCGCACTTGTACTTATCAAGACTTTCGTAAAACCATGACTGGAGGTTTTAGTGGAACCGAAGGAGCTGTCGGTCTGACTAGATGGATCGAAAAGCTCGAGACTGTGTTCCGAATCTGCAATTGTGAAGAAGAGTCTAAGGTTAAGTATGCATCATTCACTTTCACGGATGCTGCCTTAACCTGGTGGAACAATTTTCTGAAATCTGCTAGTTTCGATGTTGCCTATGCCATGCCATGGGAGAACTTCAAGGAAATGGTACTTCGAAAGTACTGTCCTCGTAATGAGATTAAGAAGCTCGAGCATGAGTTTTGGAACCTCAAGGTTCAAGGCACCAATATGGCTGCTTATAATCAGCGATTTCAAGAACTAGCCTTATTGTGTCCTGAAATGGTTCCCACTGAGACCCGATTGTTAGAGAGATACATCGGAGGACTGCCCCAACCTATCAAGGGCAATGTCACCACTTCTAAGGCTGCTGATCTTCATGAAACTATCGAAGTAGCCAACAAACTCATGGACCAAGTGATTGAGGATTCCATGGACAAAGTGGTTGACAATAAGAGGAAATGGGACGACCATTCTCAAGGCTACAACAACAATGAATACCGTGGCAACAACAGTAGAAACAACAGCAACAATCAAAGCAAGAGGCAAAATGTTGCTAGAGCTTATGCAGCGGGTATTGGGGAAAGGAAACCGTACTCAGGGATTGCACCATTGTGTAATCGATGCACACTGCATCACAAGGGGCAGTGTACAGTCAAGTGCTGTAACTGTCAGAAAATCGGGCACTTAACCAGGAACTGCAGGTCCAAATCATTGGCAACGGTTCAAACAGCTCCAGCTCAAGACCCAAAAGCTAATATAACTTGCTTTGGTTGTGGCGAGAAAGGGCATTATAAGAATGAATGCCGAAAGACCAGAAACCAAGGCCATGGAGGAAACCAAGGAAACCGAGGAAATCCAGGAAGCCATGGGAATGGCAGGATTCAAGGAAATGTTGGACAGACGAGTAATCAGGGAAATGGCGAAGGAGCTCGTGGGAGAGTCTATGCCGTAACCAAAGTGGAAGCTCAGGAAGACCCGAATGTTGTGACGGGTACGTTCCTTATAAATAACCGTTATGCATCCATATTGTTTGATACGGGAGCCGATAGGAGTTTTGTTTCTAATACATTTAGTCCACTACTCGATATTGCCCCAACTGCATTAGGGAATGCATACAACGTGGAACTAGCTAACGGTAACGTAGAAAGGGTAGATACCATCATAAGAGGTTGCACCCTTAACCTATTAAACCACCCATTCAATATCGACTTGATACCAGTAGCATTGGGTAGTTTCGATGTCATCGTCGGAATGGATTGGTTAGCAAAATATCATGCTACCATCATTTGTGACGAGAAACTAGTCCAATTACCCTATGGAGATGAAGTCCTAACAATAGAAGGGGACAGAAGTGACAGAAGAAGCGTTTCAAGACTGCATGTCATTTCCTGTACCAAGGTGTTAAGGTGTATTGAGGAAGGATGTCACATCTTCCTAGCACAAGTCACTGGAAAGGACGAAAAAGAAAAGGAAGAAAAACGTCTGGAAGACGTGCCAATAGTAAAGGAATTTCCTGAAGTCTTTCCTGAAGATTTGCCAGGACTCCCGCCGACCCGACAGGTTGAATTTCAGATCGATCTAGTGCCTGGTGCCGCACCAGTGGCAAGAGCACCTTATCGATTAGCTCCAACGGAACTCCAGGAGTTGTCAAACCAGCTGTCGGAGCTTGCAGAGAAAGGGTTCATTAGACCAAGCTCGTCACCATGGGGAGCACCAGTCTTATTCGTCAAAAAAGAAGGACGGAACTTTCAGAATGTTCATCGACTACCGTGAGTTGAATAAACTAACCATTAAGAACCGCTACCCACTACCGAGAATCGATGACTTATTCGATCAACTTCAAGGTTCAAGCGTTTATTCAAAAATCGACTTAAGGTCCGGATACCATCAGCTAAGAGTTCGGGAAGAAGACATTCCCAAAACCGCCTTCAAAACTCGTTATGGACATTACGAGTTCCAAGTCATGCCTTTTGGGTTAACCAACGCACCACCTGTGTTCATGGACCTCATGAACCGAGTGTGTAAACCCTACTTGGATAAATTTGTGATCGTATTCATTGACGATATCCTAATTTATTCCAAGAGTGTGAAAGAACACGAAGAACATGTTAGATTGATATTGGAATTGTTGAAGAAGGAGGAACTGTATGCGAAGTTCTCAAAGTGTGAATTCTGGATACCGACTGTACAATTTCTAGGTCATGTAATCGACAGTCAGGGTATTCATGTAGATCCCGCTAAGATCGAGTCAATAATGGATTGGGCGACACCCACAACTCCTACTGAAATACGCCAATTCTTAGGACTCGCTGGATACTACAGAAGATTCATTGAAGGTTTCTCAAAGATTGCCAAATCTTTAACCAAGCTAACCCAGAAAAACACCAAGTTTGACTGGGGAGAAAAAGAAGAAGAAGCTTTTCAACTCCTTAAAGAAAAGTTGTGTAGTGCACCCATTCTGGCCTTACCTGAAGGTAGTGAAGACTTTGTTGTTTATTGCGACGCCTCACACAAAGGGCTAGGATCGGTGTTAATGCAAAGAGAGAAGGTGATAGCATATGCCTCTCGCCAGCTAAAAACCCATGAGAAAAACTACACAACGCACGACTTGGAGTTAGGATCAGTTGTGTTCGCACTCAGAATTTGGAGGCACTACTTGTATGGCACGAAGTGTGTCGTATACACCGATCACAAAAGTCTACAACACATTTTGGATCAGAAAGAACTGAACATGAGACAACGCCGATGGTTGGAATTACTCAGTGATTACGACTGCGAGATTCGTTACCATCCGGGTAAAGCGAATGTAGTTGCTGATGCTCTGAGTAGAAAAGAGCGACCAAAACCTCTTAGAGTCAGATCCTTGGGTATGACAATCAGTTCACCTCTTCCATCCAAGATTTTGGAGGCACAATCAGAAGCACTCAAAGAGGAAAATCGTCCGAATGAGAACCTTTACGGAATGCCAGAAAGTGAAAATGGATTCGTAAAAAGGTCGGATGGAATTTTGTGTTTCAAAGAGCGAAGTTGGATACCACTCTACGGAGGAATTCGCGACATTATTATGCACGAATCCCACAAGTCTAAATACTCCATCCACCCAGGATCCGACAAGATGTACCTTGATCTGAAGAAATTGTACTGGTGGCCAAACATGAAAGCCGACATTGCAACATATGTCAGCCGGTGTTTAACCTGTTCAAAGGTTAAAGCTGAACATCAGAGACCCTCAGGTCTACTAGTACAACCCGAAATCCCCGAGTGGAAATGGGAACGTATAACAATGGACTTTATCACTAAGTTACCTAAAACCTCTAAGGGTTACGACACCATTTGGGTAATAGTTGACCGTCTTACCAAGTCAGCACATTTCCTGCCGATGAAAGAAAGAGATGGAATGGAAAAACTTGCACAACTATACCTGAAGGAAATCATCGCACGCCATGGTGTACCAATTTCCATCATTTCAGACAGGGATAGCCGTTTCACCTCAAACTTCTGGAAATCACTTCAAGATGCTTTAGGGTCTAACCTCGACATGAGCACCGCTTACCATCCTCAAACTGACGGACAAAGCGAAAGAACAATCCAAACACTGGAGGATATGCTAAGAGCATGTGTGATAGACTTTGGAAATGGCTGGGATAAGCACTTGCCATTAGCCGAGTTTTCTTACAATAACAGCTATCACACAAGCATCAAAGCCGCACCATATGAAGCACTCTATGGTCGGAAGTGTAGATCACCTGTGTGTTGGGCCGAAGTTGGAGAAAGTCAACTTACTGGTCCGGAGTTAATCCAGGAAACTACCGAGAAGATTGTACAAATCAAAAACCGACTGCAAGCAGCTCGTGACCGTCAAAAGAGCTACGCGATAAAGGAGGAAACCACTTGAGTTTCAAGTGGGAGATAAAGTTATGCTTAAAGTTGCGCCATGGAAGGGCGTAATCCGTTTCGGAAAACGTGGAAAGTTAAATCCTCGTTACATTGGACCATTCAAAATTCTTGCGAGAATCGGACCGGTAGCATACCGACTTGAATTACCACCAGAACTCAGCTCTGTGCACAACGTGTTCCACGTGTGCAACTTGAAGAAATGTCTTTCCGACGAAACTCTTGCTATTCCTTTGGAAGAAATCCAAGTTGACGAAAGATTGAATTTTGTCGAGGAACCCATTGAAATTATGGATAGAGAAATCAAACGGCTTAAGCAAAGCCGCATTCCGATCGTCAAAGTCCGTTGGAACTCTCAAAGAGGTCCCGAGTACACGTGGGAGCGTGAAGACCAATTCAAGCGCAAATACCCACACCTTTTCTCTACTTCACCAAGTAATCCTAACTGAAAACCGAGGACGGTTTTCTCTTCCAAGGCGGGGAGGATGTGACACACGGTAAATTTTCACTAAAATTTAACTGATGATTAGTAATTTATTATTACTAAGCCTAATTCATTAAGCATGCATAAGCTTTGTCTGATCATTTGAGTAGATAACTCGCATACAATAAAGATTTCACCACTCTTGCATTCATATCATTTTATGAATATTTCATTTTGGTCTTATAATTTAAATTGTAAGACGAGAGGTTATCTCGTTTTCTCCAAAGGACCGACACTCAGCACGCGCGTACCGACACTATGATAAGGACTAGATAAAACAAATAACAAATGTCCGCGACATGGAATATTACAAAGATAAAAATATTTCAGACGCGTAACAATAAAATACTACGAAGGAAAAGTTATCAAACGATGAAACTTTGGTCACAATATGACTTCGCAGGACACAAAATAATAGACGCACTATCACTTAAGCAACAACCCTTATAAAACCCAAACACAATTATTTCATAAGTAAATGCAATATACTACAAGTGCCTAAGTAAAATAATACACGTACTTACACAAATAAATTAAAAGTATACATTACATATTACATTACTTTATTTTACTTTTAATTGTATACATATAATGCTTTTACAAGAGAAGAATTTATAAAACCTTGGTGTACCCTCTTTGTCCTTCTCTTCCACACACGACAAAACACACATTCAAAAGCGTAGATAGAAAGATATCATATCTCCATCTCCTTCCTCTAGCCCCTGCGATCCCACCTAGGCCGAATCTCTCTAAAAGAAGATAACCCAACATAATCATCCAACATATCCATCTCTCTCATACCCAAATCCATGTAAGTTTTGCTTCCTAAATCCCTCTTGATGCGCCGCTAATATTCAATGGAATCCAAAGAAGATCAAGATAAACCACAAGAGAGAAACAAATCTTTCCACCAATCTATCTTGAGCTTATGACCAAAATTCTTTTGGTTTTGGAAGTTATCTATATTTGGCTTCAAACCAAATTTCAAGATGAGAAAGTTTAGCCAAAAACTCCACTTGTGTTTCCTTTTTATTTGGCCGAGACCCTCAAGAGTGTCACACTCCATATCCCACCACAAAAAGATAAAGAAACTTCAAGGAGTGAAGAACATCAATTGGGTTTTGCTCTAGATCTATTGGGTTTTGTGGAGGTGATAAACTCTTGGGTTGGTCTTCGGATTCATAGTCATCGAATTGTTGTAAGAAAATTTCTAAACTTTGTCTTGTTAAAATTTCCATTCGAATAGATAATGAATATGGTCATTTGATTTTGAGACTTAGTGATATGATATCTTATGTTTGTTGGTGAATAATAAAAATCTCATGAAAAATTTGGTTGTTGTTGGGTCCTCTTGTGTTGATTCTGTCGAACACAAGAAACAAAGAAAACAAGAGTTAAGTTTTAAAAGTTAGAT
Source organism: Chrysanthemum makinoi (assembly GCA_910596185.1). Classification (NCBI taxonomy): domain Eukaryota; kingdom Viridiplantae; phylum Streptophyta; class Magnoliopsida; order Asterales; family Asteraceae; genus Chrysanthemum; species Chrysanthemum makinoi. The sequence continues at coordinate 191,827,736 of OU343223.1, forward strand.
TATTAGCTAAGTAGTCTAAAGGAGTGTTGAAATTGAATTTGGTCTTGTACTTGTTGGTTTCTTTTTGTTTTGTGTCGAAGAGTATGAAACAAGAAGAATTAGAAGTTGGGTTTTTGGATGTTGTTCTGATGATCTTGAGTCTTGTCGAGTTATGAATCAAAGAAAAACAAAGTTGAGTTTTATAAAAATTTCGAGTAGCATAGATGTCGTGAACCTGGTGGGAACGTGAGTATCACTAGTTAAAACCGAAAACAAATTAGACACCTACTAATCTGTGAAGTGTTGTTTCGTTGGACCTTGTTTTTCTATCGAGTATCCGAACCCAAGATCATTGAAAGTTAGTACTATAAATCTCGTAGGACTTAAGCATCATGTGTATGTTCCTAGTATTGGGTCTAGAAATTTAATGTTAGTCACCTTGTTTAGTACTCGAGGATTTGCTTAGTATGATAATCTAGTGATGTCGTGTTGGGTGCTCGAAAACTTGCATAATGTGGTAAAGCCAAGTCGAGTAGTACTCGACCCTTACCTAGCCTCATTTACTTCCTTAATGCTTCACGCATAGTTTGGGTATGAACCCGTTTCGAGACACATAACACCCCTCAATAAACCCGTAGATGCTCTCTAGCGAGACAATATGTTTTGGTAGAGTCTAAACTATAGTCAAATGAGTCTCGAAATCACAACACAAATTCATACTAGAGTCGAGTTATATCTTGAAGTCATAGCCGAACACGTTGAGTTTTTCCCCGTCAAAACAACCACACAAGTGTACTATTTTCCTTGTTGTATTATGCCCATTTAGAACCTGCTTAAGGTCCGTTTGAGCTACCACAACGGCGCCTGGTTACTTCCTCTTTTCGTCAAGTCCAAAATGTTAGTATCAAAAGTGAAATGAAACATTTTGATGTCACAAGTAGCAACCTGTACAAAAACCTTCTTAAGCCACCTTTGGGCCGCAGCCCAACTCAACTCCACAGGCCCATTTCTTAAGTTAACATTGGACCAACATTTAATAATTACATGCACATCATTTCGGGCCTAAGCCCAACTCGTGTACACCGCCACAAATGACACCGGGCCACAGCCCACAAGTTTCCTAGCGTCCGTTCGAGTAATATAAACTAGCTCACGGAATAAAGATGGAATCGTAAAATAATTATCTAACAATGTATGAGCATTATGTTACGCGTACATAGAATGTACTACATAAGTTATATATAATACACGAGTCGACATGTAAACAAGAACAATGTTTATACACTTATATATGAAACAACAAAGGTTTCAAAAACATGATACACTTGATAATGCCTATAACAATGATTAACGACAATGTGTAGACATATATGAATGTCAAGTAAAATCTCAAGTTGAGAACTATATGTATTAAGAACAAATTTTGACAAATAAACAAGGACTACTAAATCATTTTTGTAAACTAATAAATTGAGAGTTTTCAACTTTAACTTAAATATTTCTAAATACAATTAGGAAGTAAATCAATTATATATAAATGATTTTGACAATATCATTTTGTGTCAACTTTAATAAGTATATATACGTTTATATACTTGCAAATGGAACATTTTAATTATTTGTTTTAAATCAAACTTTGGATTTTAAAACCATATTAATGTCGATATGAAAAGTATATATACTTCGTATACTTACTAGTAAAACCATTTTAACGAATTTTACAAACTTACGTTTAGTATTAACACAATTATAAAAACCATTGAACTATTTTAAGTAAGGAAAACTTACAACAATGAACTAAATATTGCCCTCCTTATCTAGGTCGCGTGTCGGTGCCGTTTCACAACAAACACTAAATCCCGCTTTTGGATTGCATTTTACTAAGGTGAGTTTCATAGCCCCACTTTTACTTGATGAACTGTTTTATACATTTGGGGTGAGAATTATGCAAAACATTTTATGGACCTAAACCATCACATGATTACTATTACGTGGTTTAGCCTAAGCCCTTATGTCCCTAGAGAATGCCCTTTTTCATCAACCGTCAATTCCCCATTGGGAAACGCGAATGTTATAAATAGATCTATTGAGGGTGACTCCTCCGTTCGGTTGGCCATGCTTAGGCCAAGGCGAAACGTATACCATGTCGGAACCGAGTGTAGAGGAACAAAACACTCGCTATGGGCCCCTATATTGTATGACATCTTTTAGCATACAGAACTGTCGTAGTATCGGTTGCATGAACTTAGAGCTAACGTAATAGACTTTCATCCATATATCATTATATTCGTTGTAATGATTATATGACTTTGCTTATGGTCCAAACTTACTATTTTAACTTAAACCTATGAACTCACCAGCTTTTAGCTGACCTTTTAGCATATTTTCTCAGGTGTTTAAGTTATGTTCATGAAGGCAAGGCAAGAAGCGGATGTATGGTCGTAGTAGTATTAAAGAAGTGTTTTTACACAAAAATGATGTTTTTACATTGGGACCACTAAAACTAATGGGATGTGCCTATTTATTTAAAATATGTTGTAAGACAATGTTTTAAATATATTTTATGAAATCAAACGGAGTATGTATTCCGTTCTTTATTACTTGTGTTATGATTTACCAATCCCGTAACGCTCCCGAATAACACGTATGCTTCCGCTAAACAAAATTTGGGGGTGTTACACCTTAAACAATCGTCGTTGTACAAAACACAAAAAACAAATATTAAACTAATCGAACATTTACAAAAATATCATGAGTACCTTATATTCACATCACCATTGATCCTTTGGATTCACATCAAATCAAAATAATACCCCTCTTGTAATCACATCCGGTCAAAATAATACCACCAGTACATTATAACCCAAAACAATAACCTAATGCTTCCACTAATAAATGCATTCACTGGTAATATGATAAACCAATGACCAAATGCTTCCACAATATCAGTCAACGAACAACTATTAAAAATCAAACTGAAAAACATACATCAATCAATCGAACAAAACAAATCCAACCGAAACCAAAACGATATTTTTTTCCCTTCTTTTCCTTCTTCATATTCGATCTAGCTCTTGATACCATGTAGAAATCAAAGGAATGCTGAAAAATTGTATTATCAAATTCAATAAACAATGAAGATTACAAGAGAATAATAGTGACTAAACCTAAACAAAACCTAGCAACTAACGGACCAAACCTCAACGGGATTGCGGGCCTTTATTATCTAACAATCACAATCTCATGGTCAAGTCAGAACTATAATTGAGAGATTTAGCATTATGCATATTAAGGGTGCTCACGGTCTAAAAACCGGACCGGATCGGCCAAGACCTGACTGGACCGAGACTGAGTTAGGCAAAAACTCTAGACCGAGACCGAACCGAATGTGGTCGGTCTGGTCTCGGTCCGGACCGGTCCGGTCCAAATAGGCTAAATATCCGGTTTGTACGCCGGACCGGACCGGACCGAGACTGAAATAATGAAAAACACTAGACCGAGACCAGACCGTTGGTCCTTCAGTCAAGTCAGTTTTCGGTTGGTCTGGTCGGTTTTGTCGGTCGGTCCGGTCGGATTGCTCACCCTTAATGCATATAATATATGTGATTGTAAGTGTAGATATGAAAAGACACACGACCTCGACATGAAAGAGCATGTATGTCCTCTCGTGGGAAGTAATGCTAGAGAGAAAGAAGAAAGGAAGATAATGTAGAATGAAAGACCAACCACCAAGGGTGGTGGTACTTACAATACCTTAATTACTATACATGATGTAATCAACATATAGAGCACCAAGCTATATTTGGTCTAGATATTTTACGCACTAGAGGTGAGGGGAACATGTCCTTTAAAATCTGGGTAGTTGGCGTACGTAAGTATTATGTTATTATATGCTGTTTAATATAGTGTGCTCCTCGAATGATACCACGACTTCATAACTAAGAGCATGAGGTGTGGTAACGCCCCAATCGGAGTTATGCTGACGTGACAACCGCATTGCCGGCGTTACCACACTGGAAAACCGACGTTGCCAATGGCGTTGGGTTGGGTGTTAACCCACCAACGCACGTTGAAGCATTTTTTTTTTCTTTTTTTTTGTTCGATTTATAGAGGGGTGTGTCGTGTGTGTGTGTTTTTGGTGTGTGAATTGTGTGTATTTTAGTGTGTGTAAGCCAACGTAGAATATGAAGTGTGTGAGGCTGTGTGCATTTTCTTAATTTATTTTATTTATTACTATTATTATTATTATTTATTTATTTTTATTAAATGTTAAGTGGGCTAAAAATAATAAAATAGTGGGCGATAAAAAATACTGTCATGCTCAAAAGGTATAGGATTTAAGATCATTGGAGGACAAGAGATTCTTTACATACCAAGGGATCAATCTCCACTCTCCATTTTTATTTGATCTAATGGATGAGATTAATCCCAACAATTTAAAAAGCTCACTTTCATCATTTTTTTTCAAGTATTAATATCTTTCAAACCGTTAATCGTTAAGCGAAAAAATATATATCATTGCGACGAGCATTTAATTATCTTTTTATAGATAGGCACTTTGATATACTTTCGACAAAATTTTTTTTTCGTATTTTTCACGTTTTTTTAAAGTTTTTTTCGTTTTTTTACGTTACTGAAATTTGCATTAAAAAAAAATCATATATGATAAAACAATAATTAGTGTTAAATCATATATGATATGTAAAATCACATGTGATATTAGTGTAAAATAACATATGATATCACATATGATATCACATATCATATATGATTTAACACTGATATCACATTTGATATTCAATTTAGTGTTTTATCATATATGATTTATTTCATGCAAATTTCAGTAACGTAAGAAAAACGAAAAAAAGACGAAAAAAACGTGAAAAAAACGAAATTTTTTCTTTTTTCGAAAGTATATCAAAGTGCCCGTCTATAGAAAGATAATTAAATGCTTGTTGCGACGGTGTAAATATTTTCGCTTAACGATTAACGGTTTAAGAGATATTTAAATTATAAAAAATATGTGAAATAATAAAATGCTTTTAATCTCATCAATTGTTTTCTTTTTAAATGGATAGTAGAGATGAGTCCCTTGGTATGTGAAAAAAGTTTGGTATGTAAAATAACTCTCTTCAAGGTATAGAAAGTTTAGTTTAGTTATTTTATTTATTTAATTATTTTTTTATTTTTTTTGTAAATTTAAGTTTGTAACATGTTTATAAAATATAATCTACATTTTTATTTAATAAATGAAAAATTAGTTTGTGTAAAAAATGAAATGAAATTTGTGGTTACACTGGTCTACTACGCCGACTCCTGCCGACTCCGGGTTATCCAAAAAGAGTAATCGTCATGTGATTAGTCGGTTCGCAATGTCGAACAATAACTCAGATAAAAAAAGTAAAAATAAATAGTAGGTCCAAAAAATGTGGTGATAATTGAATGTTATGAGTAAGAGGTATTTTTGAGTGTTAAGGGTGGTGACAGTCATGATTCGATGCCTCTCTCATGCATCATCACCCATCAATAATATTCTGTCATCTCACCTCATGCCTCTCTCATGCCTCACCATACTTTTTTAGTGGCAACCATGCTTTCATCAGGGACGGAGCCAGGACCAAATATGACCGGGTGCACAAAATTTTTTAGCCGTAATATTGGAAACACATTTCGAATGACCGAGTGCATTTAAGATGCATTTAAGAAAAATCAATGTTTTTTTCAAAAATTAACACTACATCGAAAAATCCATGGGGTTCCCGGGCACCAGCGGGGAACCCCTAGCTCCGTACCTGATTTCATGCCTCACCTAATTTTATTCCAAAGTTCAACGGCTCTATTTTTGTTCCAAGGCTCCATGCTTCAGCGAGATAAGATGCCGAAATCACTCATGCCTCGTCCATGCCGAGCTAGTGGCGGCGGTGTTCCAATTCGGCATGGAGCATGCCGCCCTTCATGCCGTGTCCATTTCCACCACCTAATATTAAAAGTGAGTATACTGATGTGACTTTTTTATATTAAAAATGTTATCACATATGATGATGTTTTAAGAGAAATATTCCTTGTCTATAGGCGAGCCATACCACTGCCAAATAATGTTTTATCGATTAGCCTACAAAGTCGATGCTCAATTGATAATCAGTATGTGTCTCATCGAGGCAACACAATGACTTCTTTAATTCGTTAAGTTACTTTTTAATAGTATTAATTATTCCAGAAGACCATCAATCAAACGAGAGAGAACTCTCGAATCATTTTCCAAAACTAGAATTGTTTTCTACAACTAATAATAATAAGTCGATAATATTATCTGATCCAACTATTATACAAAAGTCAAACTTTAATATACAGGCTATTAAAAAAAACAAAACAAAAACGCTGACTTTGACTAGCTCCTCACATCTGGCTTCTTGGAAAACCCCTTATTCACAAAATAACATGTTGTTTCATTAAATTAACATTCACAAAAACATCAACTACCCCAACATGTCGTCCGAGATTGAGGTTGTTGACGATCTTGAAAATAAGAAAGAAGTGGAAGAAGAAGAGGTGTTGAAAGATGATATATATACAGCAGCTGCTTATGGTGATTTAGAGAAGCTTCAGAGATTGGTTGAGTCTGAAGGTTGCTCCCTTTCCAAACCCGATAGCTTGGGCTACTCTGCTTTGCAATGGGCTGCTCTTAATAACCGTGCTGCTGCTGCTCACTATATTATTCAGGTTTTTCATTTTTTATTTATTTTTTTATCAATAAGTTGCCTTTTGTTGGAATTCTCTTATATATATATATATATATATATATATATATATATATATATATATATATATATGTGTGTGTGTGTGTGTGTGTGTGTGTGTGTGTGTGTGTGTAACGGTTGTTGGAACTGCGTAAGGGACGCAACCAAAACTAAAACTGTCTAGGTGCGTTTAAGAACAATTACGGTAAAAAAAAAATAAGAAACACAATTTCCTTGGACCAAATGGATTTATAAAAGTTCGACGTGTAGATTTAACATTTGTGTATGTTATATTGTCATAGACGTAGAAAGAAATGATGAGTTAGGAGAGACGGTACACCACAATATTTATTTATTAGGGTGTTTCTTGGAAAAATAATGTAGATAACTGACAATGCTTTCAAACTGACGCAGCATCCGGCTTAGGAAAGTATCCGCCCCTTTTGGGATGGATTATGCCAAGCTCCCACCATTAGGCTACACCCTTGGGGTTTTGTTAGGGAGTTTAGTTAGGCGATGGTAGCGAGTATCCTACCCAAAGATGGTCTAGTGAATGTTTACAGATAAGATCATATAGATATAGTAATGTCTTATGGTCTATCTCTATCGTACTTGTTGTGTATGATTGTAGGGTTTTTTATAGTGTCTTTCAAGTTCAGATTAGACTATAAGCACCATATTTGTACTAGGTGGATTTATTGTTGAATGCTTGGTTATATTTTGGGTTGCAGAATTTTTATTTCCCATCCTTTATTACGAATCTTCATCTTTCAAGAAGGCTAATAACGTTTGTAACCAATGCTTGCAAAAAAAAAAAATAACAATATACTTGGGAATTCTTGATTTATTTTTCATTAAAGGAGTATTATCCAAGCATGGTTCTCTATCCGTTTTCAGCAAGTTTTAGAAACTTCTATTCTCTTAACAAAGGTGTCCATTTTATTTCTATAAGTAGGATATTGTTATGTCATCTTTGATTATGAATTGCGTTATGTGTGTAATTGTGTAGCTAATTAAAAATGAGGTCATCCAGACAAGTTCTAGAACATGTTGAAATTGGGAGGACAAAGTAAGGAGGTGTTTGAATTAGCTTAGTTTGGGGGCTTGTTAATTTATTTCAGTTTCAATTTGTTAATTTATTTCAGTTTCAAAACACAATAAGCCCAAAGTTGGAGTTTATTTGAGGGCTTATTGGCTTATTTTTGTAGAATCTTTGTAGCTGTTTGAAACGGCTTAAGCTTTCCGAAAATTAGCTAATCCAAATCTTATATTGAAACTGGAGGATTTGAAACTCCCAAGAATTTAATGATCAAAGATGCCTCATATGGTTATAGTGGTATTTGCTTTAATTTGTATTAAATTTTTGAAAAGAGACTCTTGGATATGGATGTCGATTTCAAACTTTTTATATCTTCAGTAACAAAATTTTATCCAATGGCGCTGAGTTTGCAACAAATTTCAATTAACATTTTCATTTTCAAAACAATAGTTTACTCTGATAATAAGATTTTTCTTCTTCATTCGGATTAAAGGTACCTGATTTTTCAATTAGAACAGAGACTTCATGAAATATGAATGTCAAACCTGTTAAAAGATAAATGAGATGTTTCTTAAAAAGAACAGTTTTCAGATCTCAATAAGACTATAATGGTACTGGCAACGCTTGCGGTATGCCCTTCGGTTTGATCCATGCCGAGCGGCATTGGTATTGCCTCCAATTCGGCATCAAGCGGCATGGTCCTTTGGTTTGTAGAATCGGTATCTTATACCGAATTGGTATGAACGAAATGTGAACGTTGGGACATTAAATGAGGTAGCATGGTTGAGGTATAATTATAAAAATAGTTGAGGTATGGGTTAGGCATGGTTGCCACTAAAAATCTATTGAGATGGTGTTGAGATGAGATGGAATTATTAGGGTGATTAGGCATGAAAAAAAGGCTTCGGCATGGTTGCCAGTACCTAATTGTTGTTTTCTGATAATTAATTTTGTAAAACGAGAAGGTATTGATAACAGAAGCAAGCAAGTGATTGAGAAGTTCTTTCTTATGGTTTTGTTTTGAACTTTTGATGCCACAATGGTATACATCTTTTAAGAAAGCTGGTCTGCCATTTGACATGAACTATTAAATCATTTGACCTGTCTATGCTATTTCTGTACATTTGACAAGATCAAATGAAAGACTAGGCTTAATGGAATTAGCTCCATACATAGTGATAATTGAACATCAGTAGTCTATGTGTCTGTGCTACTTAGTAGTCCATGCCTTTTTTTCCCTCTCAACTCTCAAGTACAAACATGAACAAAAACAAATAAGCTGTCGGCTGAGTTGCATGGCCATCCAACATTTACATCATAGATTCAAATCGTATAGAGAAATCCCCTTTCTACATAAGTAGAACTCAATGTTTTTTAAAATGTATCTAAGCAGCTATAATATATACAAGCATAGAGGAAGTAGTTAGGTTTACATTGGGACAGCTCTATGCAATTTCTCTGCCTCCCCTCCCTCCCTCCGCTGAAAGTTCCCTATAACTTGTGGGCTGCTTATTTTTTTATATTTATGTGCCATGTACTGGGTTGACTGGAGATCTTGCTTAGATATAGCTATTAACAGTGCTCACCTTAATGGGAATATGTATGACCATTGTTATTGAGATCTAACATTTATATTGCAGGGGAGCTTATTGTTACCTTTTATAGCCTGACCATTGTGAAAATTGTTCTGCTAGGGGAAAGGAACTTTACTCAGTTTAGCTGTAAACATTGTTGTCAATCGAAGTTTATATGACTTGATTGTTGATTTTAGTATTATAAATCATGTGGTAGTCATTCTGTATCTGTAAACTTTGCAGCATGGTGGAGATATCAATGCTACGGATCTTACTGGACAAACAGCATTGCACTGGAGTGCTGTTCGAGGAGCTATCCAGGTCGCAGACCTTTTGCTCCACGAAGGGGCTCAGATCCATGCTGCAGATGTGTATGGATATCAGGTTGGTGTCTGCTTATCATAATGCTCCATCCATCCATTTCTTTTGAGAGCTTAATTCCTGTCTATAGCATGTGGCATGACATTTATTGTTAAGAAAACTGTTTCTGGAATGTGCATAATACCTTGTATAGGGTCTTTGTTCTTATTCGTTGTTTTTAATATCTATATAATGCAAGTAACCCGTGACACATGTGCTGAGGTGTCTATGCAATCATAAGTCTCACATCACATCATGTTTTTTAAGACAATTAAATCCAAACTATGAATCACAAACTATCTGCTTAAAGTTGTAACGAGGTTGCATAAGTTGGTTGCCGTTGTTTGCTTTATATTTAAACTGTTTTTGCAAAGACATCTTCGCTGGTCTTACAGAAGAAGCGAATATTCTCATATGCACACACATACAGTCACATTCATACTGTCAAAATATATAAGCTAAACCAAATGCAAAAAGGTATAATTGAGAATATAATAATGGTTGACTAAGATTTTTTTAGTGTGGTTAAACTTTTTTCAGTTTATTGGTTATCATAAATGTGCTTGCTTGCATTATGTTAAGTTACACTCAAGTTTTATAATTATACACACTAAAAAAAGGTGTCATGCACCTGGCCATTTATCAAGTTCGGTTTTCCTGCAGATAACTCATGTCGCTGCACAATATGGTCAGACGGCCTTGCTTTATCACATTGTGACAAAATGGAATGCTGACCCAGACACACCTGATAATGATGGAAGGAGCCCTTTGCATTGGTACTTACACCCATAGTTTTCTAGTCTAGGGATCCAAAATCACAATTTTGCATCAACAATATGTTATCGTAATTTATGCACGTGTTGTTTTGTAGGGCTGCATACAAAGGTTTTGCTGACTGTATACGGCTTCTTCTATTTTTGGATGCATATAGAGGCCGCCAGGACAAAGAGGGTAAGGCCATATTACATATTGTATGCAATTACCTCATTTTCTTAAATGATAAACAAATCTTTGCAGTTAATCGGTTTTTTATACAAAATAAGTGATATGTTATTGCTTTGTCCTTTTATGCCAGGCTGTACACCTCTACACTGGGCAGCTATCAGGGGGAACTTAGAAGCATGCACAGTACTTGTGCAAGCTGGAAAGAAAGAGGATTTGATGGCAACTGATAACACTGGTTTCACACCTGCACAACTCGCTTCTGATAAGAATCATCAACAAGTTGCTTTTTTCCTTGTAGGTATTCCTTGATACTTGTAATTAAACATGTCTCATGGTATCATTTTGATAACATACTTCTTCAGTGATACAACTTAAAGAAATATTATGACCATAAATCATTTGTGTTGTATCTGATTCTGCAGGGTAATGCTAGGAGGGTTTTAGACAAACGCTGGGATGGAACCAGTACGCTCGGGAGATTTTCAAAGCTTGGCCTTGCACCAGCACTTTTGTGTGTAATAGTTTTGCTGCTTATAACCTATATTAATTCAGTCATTATGGGTATTTCTCTAACCTTTTCAAATAATATACATGTGTGTAATAACCAAAGATTGATGAGACATGACCAAATTAATTATTTCAACTGTATTTCTTTGTGGCCACAGCTTCGAATTTGCCAAAGATGACAGCTGGTGCTGCGTTTTTCGCATGGATTGGTGTATTGTTGGCGAGCTCGGGATTGGTGCTATTCTACCGGTGTAGCCGGTATGTTGACCCTTTATTCAATGGTATTATTGGGAATGTATGGTATTTCGACTCATGGTTGCTCTTTTGGTTTTTGTAGCAAGGATCCAGGTTATGTTAATACCAACAGACATGATTTGCAAAATATGAAAGATGATGTAAGTCATATTTTGCCTTTCTCTTTATCAAACTTAATGCTCACTATTGTTACAATCAACGGCTTTGAACGTACAAAAAGAGGGCTTGTTCTCGAAGAATTAATATCTGTAAATCTTTTTCTATTATTGTTTAGGAGCCTCTAATGAAGATTGAGATAAATGATCCTGCTTTGCTAGCTGGTAATTGGTCTCAACTTTGTCCAACTTGTAAGGTAAAGTTTCAATTAGACTGGTCGTATTCTGTGTTGGTAATAATTATGTTAAGACATATCCAGATTTACCATAATTTTCTTTTATGATCTAACCTTTTTCTACTTCTTTGACTATTTACATTAGATTGTTAGACCTATTCGCTCAAAGCATTGCTCCACGTGTGATCGATGTGTTGAACAATTTGATCATCATTGCCCATGGGTGTCTAATTGCATCGGCAAGGTTTGTTTCCATGTCCCCTTTCGTGGTTCATATTAATAAAATGGGATAATGACTTGTAAATGTATCTTAACTTGTCAATTTTTGTTGTTCCGTGTAGTCATTTTTTGTTGCTATTAAAACACAAACCATTCAAATTTCGACCTTTCCATGGGTGTGTTTGACAAAAATAGCGGTAGTAGCGAACGGTCGCTCCTAAATGCTTCGTGCCAAACACACCCCATGTACTCGGTGGTCTGCTGAACCTGCTAGTCCTACGTGGAGCCGGTTATTTCCTAATGGATTTTTTATTCAATAAACCAACCCCCTCCAGTCACCACAAACCTGGCAAATCAAACTAAAAGACTACATACAAATGCGACCCCTAACACAGTCGCATATTCACCGATGAAGAACTAAAGAAATCATATAAAAAACTAGCAATGAAATGGTAGCTAGGAAAAACACCAAGTATTATCATAAAACTTTGTTGATGATTCAAATTCCAAACAACTCTTAACAATTATTAAAGATTGTGAATGTTATGATCTAACAACATTAAAAATTGTGAAGAATGATAAATCAAACCATGTTCAACACCATCTTCTTTCTCACAACACACCACCACACCTCCTGCTTCTTGTTCATGATCATGATCATCATCTTCAAAAGCATAATTCAAACAAAAACCCATAATCAAAATCGAGATCCAAATTGAATCCCTAAAAATCTAAAATCAAAATGAAAATTGCAGCTCAGATCCCTAAATCAAACTTAAATCCATACATAAACCTTAAACTAAAATCGAAATCCAAACCTAAAATACCGAACCAAACCCCTGAATCGAATTTCAAACCAAACCCGAGTCGAATTTCAAACCGACCCAAACCCCTACTATGAAACCCTAAGTCGAAACCCTGAATCTTGATGAGTATGATAATGAGTCTTTTGTGGATTTACATGAGCACGGTGGGCGATGATCAGTTCTTGGTGAATTTAGAGGAGTATGTTAATGGTGTGTGGCTGTGAACTGATAAAGTGATGTTTGGTGATAAAGTGAGGTGGCATAGATAATAAAGTGAGGTGGCATACACGTGGACTTGTATATCTATGTGGCATAAGTGTTTTTTTAATAACTTGGATATGCAACCGGTTAAGGGTCAAGCAGGTCACCGAGTACATGGAAAGATTGAAATTTGAATTTGAATGGTTTGTGTTTTAGTGGCGAAAAAAAAAAGATGACTACACGGAACAACAAAAATTGACTAGTTAGATACATTTACAAGTCATTATCCCTAATAAAATCCATTCTTAGTGCGAATTATGCAAATCATTTTGATCTTATCAACCTTTATGTAACACCTTTAAAAATCATAATGCAGAGGAATAAAAGGGATTTCGTGGGGTTCCTTGTTCTCGAAGTTTTTGCCATGCTGATAACTGGGATAGTTGCCGTTACAAGTATTACTCTTTCGTCTAAAGCTTCTTTGATTCCCACTTGGTTGACTTTCTGTTCTGAAAGAGCATCTTTATGCAGGAATTTTAAATGACCCATCCGCTCCATCCTCTTTTGGGGCATGGTTGAACCATGCCGGTAACCAACATGTTGGTGCCCTGTTATTTATAATTTCTGATGGTTTCCTGTTCATGGGTGTGGCAGCCTTAACTTCTATGCAAATTTCTCAGGTACATCTGCATGTTTCATTCCTCATTTTATCAAAATTAGCATACTGGGTGCTTAAATAACATATCAGCATCGTAATTCCCTTATCTTTCTTGGTGCAGGTTGGTCGTAATATCACTACAAACGAAATGGCGAATTCAATGAGATATAGCTACTTAAGAGGGCCCGGAGGCCGTTTCAGAAACCCATATGACCACGGGTGTAAGAAAAACTGCTCAGATTTGTTTATAAACGGTTACAATGAAGACATAGAGTTAATTGAAGTAGCAGCTCAATCAGAGGAGATAGATATGATGCCTATGACAATGAGCTTGAACCAGCAAAATGGCAATGGTGGTCACTCTCACCAACCGAATGGAAACAGCCATGCTATTGATGTAAATAACAACTCCAAAACGCATGCCAATCATGTTCATTCTTCAAGTTGTAGCCATGGGAATCAAAGGTAAAATAATACCCGATTCTGCTCCATTAGGGTTGGGTCAGGTTTACATATTAGCCTGGCTCCAGAATGGTTGGAAGACATCACATGTTGTATCATTTATTTTTTATGTGTTTATAATCTACAGTCCAAGTTTTGTAGGTTGTTGGCTTCTGTTCCTACTTATACCTTGCTTTAACTTGTTTTATACATCATTTTTGTATAAGGTATTATTTGTATAGATATCAGATTGATTTTTACAGTCAAATTTAAAATTACATCGGTTTCTTTTACTTCGAAATTATTTTGTTTGTTAACTTTGTTTATCAGTGTAGTAATAGTTAGCTGGACAATTGTTTCTTAGGATCATACTGTTGAAGATATTTCCAGATACAAATACATTAATTTTCAATGTAATATTTTTTGTGGTTATAAAAGAGTACATGAAGCCTTCAAATTCAAACATGCATGAAGAGGGGGTCTCACTAATTTTTTTTTTTTTTGGTTTTGTTTTGATATGTTTTGTTTGGTATACTTGGGTTTCTGACTCGACATTGCGAGCCAACTAATCCCACGGCGACTAACCTTTTGGATAGTCCGGAGTTTGGCGCAGGTAAACCTCCGTGGCCAATGGGGGATTAATTTTCTCCCCAGGGTTTTACACAAAACAATACTACAAATGTTGATCAGTGAATAAACGGAACTGAGTTTTCGGTAAAACTGATGAGCCACACGAGCTGGTTTCGTGTGAGGGACAATGGATGTTCATACCTTAACAAAAGAGTTCGTTACTAGTACCGAACATTCAGAAAAATATTTCTCATTATACAATCTATTGGAGCAACGGAAATACGATAAAACTAGTCAACAAGTAAAGTTGGGTATTGGTGAACAATGAAAGAACATATATTTATAGTATTTTGTTCAATTATGTTCAGTGTCCAAATCAACAGAACGCAAACAAAGAACCAAAGAATACAAACAAGTTACAGTTTAACATGAGAAAAAAGGCACACTTTACTGCACTCAATGATGGAAAACGATATACGCTTGTAAAAGCAACAAGGAGGAATCAGATGCACTAAGATTCCTCAGCTGTGTGAAAATTAATGTACGAAAAAGGAAGTTTTTCTGTATCATCTTTGTAGTATATCGGAGTAGCTATCCAGTATAATCTTCTAACTATTGAACAGATTTGGTACAAGTCTTCTACTTTTCTACGTCTAACGGTGACTTTTGAAGCTGCAACAACCTGTCCCATGAAAAAACACATTATTCTAGGATGTCTCATAGTAATCAACTAATCATACATTTATGTCAACTAAGCAATCCCAACACCCTCTTAGAATTGTTTAATATACATGCACAGTTGACATAGTAAGATTGAGGTACATGAATTAATTAGAATGTCACAAACCCTTTTACCACTTGGCCACCCTTAACACAGAAAGACTAAAACAATAATATTGGGCCTGTTGGTCTAATGAATGCTGTTAATAAGCAAATAGGTGGATTATGACCTCAAAGCTTCCAAAAAGTGGAAACACGGTCATTTTACAGTGTGGCATCTCAGTTTTACTTCTAATAAAGTGGACGGACCATATGTCAAAATTTCCTATTTGCCAATTGTAAACCATGTGATTCCTAGATCAAGTAACATTTAGATATCGACTTCTTACTTACCCATCAAAAACCAAAGAGCATACGGAGCCGGAACCGGAAGTTCTGTTTCCGACTTCATCCCAAAACAGAAGTTTTATGCATGTTCCAAGGCCTGAAAAATCTTTGAAACTCGCCTCCGAAGCAATGGCTCTAATCTGAAAGAAGGAACACCAGTCTGCCACAGTTTTGCTTCATACATGTCATTCCATGCTTGTACGATCTCGTCTATATTGAATCCCACACCTAAAAGCAAAATTTGAAAATCAAAATTTGATCCCAAGATATCTTGAAGTATGTTAAAAGCAAAAACGAAGCACGAGTTTTGGTAGTTCATCAATTTCAGTTTTTTTGAGTAACAGAGATGGTATTAAAATATGTGTACTTTCGTCACAAAACTAAACCAGCATAGAAATTGCTAACATATGGAACTAGCTTTCAAAATTTCGCGAAATTAGGTCGATAGAAAATAATGGAGGTGTCAATGTTGACCTGTTAACTAATGAATGGGTCGATTTGGGTAACGATTTATAACAGACAGGTTATGTGGGTACAATAATTTGTAACTAAAAAAGGTGCAGGTCAAATGGGTTATAAGGTGCTAAAAGGTGAATTTTAATGCATAAAAGCTCCTGAATCGATTTATTAAAAAAAAAAATAAAAAAAACTAAATTACTATTGTAATAATATGGTTTTTGTAACCATGGTTGCAAAAAGCGCTAGGCGCTAGTTGGACGGTCGACCACCGCCTAGCTAGTAATCGGCTGAGGAGGGGCCTAGGCGGATTGGACATTTCTATATATAAATATTAAAGTTATATGTATATTAATAAATTAAAATATATACTGATATATTTAATCTTCTCTTCTTCTCATCTACAACAATTAGGTCACAAAGTTCATTCTTTCACACCATTTAAAAACAAGATCCGACCAACTGAAAAAAAAAGAAAAACTAATTTAATGTTAAAAGGCGTTGACCAACGTGTTTAACATGTTTAACCGTGTTTAACAAGTAACTTATCTATACAAGCTTAGCAATGGACAAAAACGGTTTTTGGGTCAACTCAACCTGACCCATTTTACTTCCAATACTTGTTAAGCAGTTTACCCCTTTACCCAACCAGCCAACCTGACCTGCCCATGTTTCGAATTCTAGAAAACACAAATACAATTCTTTGCCTGTATCCTTTTTACGAAAAATGAACGCAAGATCCCCAGATTAATAAATTTCCTTCTTAAAGAAAAATAAAACAATCAAGAATTAGTATAACCTTCTGGTGCAGTATCATTCGAACAATGATTCTTTATCATGACAGCGATATGCGTTTGAGAAGCTCCAGCAAGTTCGAACTTTTCAACAGCAATCTCCAAACATTCATGCCAAGCAGGCACCCCAAGCTTATACTCCATAATCGATCTTTCATAAAGCATTGTACCCCACAAAACATTCATTCGAGACCTCATGTTTGCAGCCTGTTCAGCGGCTTCATCTTGTGTTATATCTCTCACAAATGAACCCAATTCCGTCTTTTGTAACTCTAATTTCACTTTATTGGACCTCAAAACATCAGTAACACGTTTAGTCTCCATATCCTCCCATATTTTCATACCCTTTTCCATATTATCTTCAGCCTCGTTGTATAAAGCAACCGTCTTTGTTGAATCCCATGTTTCAAGATTAATCTGAGTGCTAAGTGAATAATACCATGAAAGTTTCGCCTGTTCAAATTGTTGTTGTCCTGAAGCTAAAAAGCCTTCATAGAAATCGGGTTTAACTTTAATGGCTTGTTTATATTGTTCACCAGCTTTTGAATACTCCATTTGTGCCCACTCATATGAATTTTTAACCTGTGAAATTACAGATTCTCTTGAAGTGTTTTCTGTATAGTATACCCGTTTTCGCGCTCTTGACATATGAACATTTCCCCAATTAAAGTACGCTATAGCTACCATCTCTTGAAATTTATCAGCTGCAATTTGAAAAATCTCTTGAGCTTCATTACTTGTGACAGTATCCTCCATAGCTTCAGAGTAGAGCTTCATACCAAGTTCATGAAGATCCATATATGCGTCTGTGTTGAACCCAACATAGTTCTTGAAAAGCTGAGCAAACTCTAGAATCCAATCATCAATACAAGTGGATGAATTTAAAAGCTTTTGTTTTTGTTCTCGCCTTCTAATATGGTCAAAGAACGGATCAAGCTCAGGGTTGACTTCAACAATGTAGAGCTTAAATGCACCTCCTCGATCACAAGTTGAAGATTCGGCCCATTTTAGTTCTTCATTTGTGGTAATAGTCACAATATCTCCCTCTTCATCTTTATATTTTATAAGAACCGCTTTTGACACTGGAAACCGATCACCAATGATCTCTCTAAGCATTAGAATATCACAATTAGAAGGAATTTTCGCCCATCTGATATCTTCCCCGTATACGAGTTTAACAACCCTTTTTGGCTCTTCTTCTATGCTAGTATCTGTGCTGATTTTTTCCTCAACAACCAACTTATCTTGAGGCTTTTTTTCTTCTCTCTCAAAATCTTTCAACTCATTCTTTTTTTCGTCAATCCTATCAATTTTTTTGCTTTTCTTGTCCCCTTTTTTCTTTTTCTTTTTATGCACCTTCTCCTTATCCGTAATATCATCTGTTGACATATTGTTGTTAGGTTCCATTTTCATTGTATCCAGAATCTTCGATGCAATCACATCATTTGGTTTACCTACAATCAACTTATCTCCCATACGAGATTTCACTCGCTCTAAAATCTCGGCTGCCATGAGATTTTTCGGTTCTGTATCCAACACCATATTAACATCTCTTAAAGCCAAATCAAGCCGGTTTAAAGCTTCATAACACCTAGCTCGTTTCAAGAGTGCTTTAATATACTTAGGCGTGACTTCAAGGGCCAAATTACACTCGTGAATAGCCCTAGGAAAATCACTAATACTCATTTGCATATAACACGCTGCAATGTTACTATGCAGATAAGAAACATCTAAATGGTTTCCCGGAAGTAATTTAAGCGCTTTTTGGTACTTTAATATCCCTCCTTCGTAATCTTTAGTTTGAAACAACTTATTCCCTTCTTCTTTAAGTTCTTGCGCCATTGAAATGAAAACCATAGTGTCCTTATCATATACCTTGGCGTTATTCTCATCATCATCATCATCAACTTTTTTTTGCTTCACATTAACACTATCCGTCATTTTCGACCCTATTTTCTTGCTCTTTTTCGACTGTTTTCCCATTGTATAACCTTAATTAAACAATACAAATATTTCCCTTCAAATCCCTTTAGAGCCAAATTAAATAGTAGAAAATTTCGATCTAAAATCTAAGGCCACCTCAATTTCTATCAAAGATGAGTAAACAAACTTCCTGTGACTATAAATCAGCAAACCCACAAACAAATTTCAGATATAACACCAATGCTATGTGTAAATCCTTATTTTAATAGCTCAAAACCAAGACTAGAAATGTAACAAAGAATTGTATAAAACTATGAGATTTAGGAAAACTTATCTGGGATAAAAAATAAAAATGACGTTTGATTGGAAGAACTTCAGAGAGACTTCTCCCGGGAAAACAATTAGACAAGACTGAGTTTTGGTCTTTTTAACATTTTGTCTTGGATTTCAATATTGTTGGATCTATGTTTTTTTATTGTTATTAAAAAATGTTTGTTGGATATTTAATAAAGCAATGTTCTTTTTCTTTTTCAGAATAATGGCCTGTAAAAGTGAAATGAAAATAAAGCATTGTGGGGATGTCTAAAGAAGTATAAAAGATTATTTGTTGTTTTTCAGATTTTTACCGAGATTCATGGTGTAAACGAGTCGATCTATTTGAGATCAGTTTTGATAGCGACTCGAGCACTCGTGATCTTAAGCTTAACATAAAGCTCGTTTATTAAACGTATTTGAGCCCGAGCTTCAAACATCGGCTCGAGTAGGCTTACGAGCCTAAACGATATTTTATCTGTATAACATATTACATATATATAAATATAGTATAATTATATATCACATAAATTTTAAATAAAATAAAATGCAATTAATTCACTTTTAAATCAAATAATGTTTTTTTTTTTTTTAAATAAAAGTACATTAACTAAAATCTTAACAACACAATTTTCTAATTTTGATTCTTTAAAGGTTAAAATTTTTTTTATGAAAATGATTTATATGCCTACACCATATGCCCAAAGCCATTTCATTGATTCGAGTGACCCGCTGCGAAACTATGAATGAAACCCCTTAAATCACAAAAATCTTAACTATTATGAAAAATTCAAAACATAATATACTTAGACATGTATAAATATTAATTGATATGTACTAAATTGGAGGACCCCTCACATAATATTTAGACTAAAATACACCGTTGGTCCTTAAACTTGGCAGGACGCATCGCGATGGGACAAAACTCGGCCTTTTCATCGCCACAGGTCCAAACCTTGGCCATTAAATGCCAGAATCTTCCCTTGACCAATAACACCTATGTCAACGTCTTTTTCTGTTAGTTATTGGAGGGTATTATAGTCTATACACATTTATAACTCAACTTAGTTAATTCTGAGAAATGCTTTACCGTATACCATCTTGATCGTTTCCCTCCTTCTTCACACAACCCTCACACACACTTTAACAATGGCGCACAACGAGCTTACTTTTACGAGATGTAACTGAGATGGTAAAATATGTGAAGGAAAAATATGGGGATACTTGGTTAAAAGAAGATGAAATGTTTGATGAAATGTTTGATGATTTATGCAGATTTGCGAAAGAAGCTCAAGTGATGAAAGGTTAGTCGGGTTTTTGTATTTGTGTGATTGCCATTTTAAGGGATGAGCATAAATAACTCAATTTATTTGAAATCCGGCGGTCGAATCACAAAAAGAGGGATTATTGCAAGCTAAAGGTATCTGACGATATGGTTGAGTATGCCATGGCTACTTATGGGAATAAGTGAGATATAGGAGATGACATTGCTGATGTGATACTTGAAGACTTGTGGGATAAATATGGGAATAAGGAGTCTGAGAAAGGTTAGAGTTAATGTTTGCAAGCTAAGAAAGTTGTAATGGGTGAACTCTGATTCTTTCTGTTTTGTCTATCTTTCCAGATACTAACGTGAAAGGAAATGAAGTTGATGTCATCATTATTTCAGACACATCTGATGATGAGTGTGGGAACATGTCTTCTAAGACCACTAATTTGAAAGGTTCCACTTCCCAAGCTTCCAAGGCGTCCAAGGCTTCCGCTCCCAAAGTTGTACTTGGTCTTGTAGCGGCTGTGGGATGCTCCGACACAAATAGGAATGAGTGGTATGTGCCTCCCCCTAAGGACCTCAAGTCTCCCCCCATGAATAACAAGCCTCCCATCAAGAAGTTCACCTGTTATTTTTAGTTGTTGATGTAATGAAGATGTATATTTTTTGGCTGATGATGGTTACTGAAAACGATAATTGTTAACATGTATATTTTGCTTCATATGGTGTAATTAGGTGGTGGTGTAGGTATATTTTGGACATGTTGTTTTCATTTTGTAGTTTGCACTTGCATATCCAGTTTAGGTGGGTGCTTGGGAAAACCCATTTTGACTTATAAGGTCAACAAACTAAATTATTAGAGGAACCACACCGAATTGTTAGTATTTAAAATCTCTTTTGTTTGACTTATAAAGTCAACAGATTCAAATTGTATCCAAAATTCACTTATTATAACAAAAGAATCACACACATATCAGTTAAGCTACATTTAGACTGAAAGACAACATAGCATTTCTTGCTAGGAATTCACTGCGTTAAATGACTAGTAGGTGATCCATTTGGTCTTTCAGTTGCAGTTGGTTCAACTGGTGTTTGTCTTGGGCGTTCTCCATTTGGTCTTTCGCTTGAGGTGCTTCACGTGGTGTTTGGCTTGGCCGAACTCCACTTGCTATTTCAGTTGTAGGTGGTTCACTTTCTTCTTTATCCCGCCAAGGATGCACCAACACTAGTAGGTGCAGAAATATGTAGACCCATCACATATTCACCACTATCTCCTGTGGTTGTGTTTTCCCTAGTAACACCATCGCTACCAGTATAAGATGTGTTTCCCCTTATCTCAAGGCACACTGGACAAACATATCACATGAAAGCTCTATAAGGTGGAAGCCTTGCAAAAAAGGTCAATCAAGCCCTGTTTTCCCTTTCAACCCAACAGTCAATGCATACCATTTGACAACCATTTTCTACATCCATGGTGATAATATGTTGGTATGATAAACAATTGCTGACTTAAGATGTATTATATAAGTAGAAAGGAGTTGTGGTTGTTGAACAAGTAGATAAGGAGTAAAGACAACATAAATTCTTACAAGCTAGTCAACTTATAAAGTCAACAAAAAAAACAAAAACATGTTCAAACATAATATTGTCGATATTACAAATGGCTAGAAGAGTAGAAGCCTACAACCTTCGAAAACTGCTGGAATTTGTGCCATTCAGAGCGTGAATTTTATCCAGCACATATAGATGTCTTTGATATAAGTCTTCCACAGACACTCCATAGTAAGCTGCCTCATACTCTGCATCTTCAATCCAATTTTTCCTCTCCCATTCCTCTTCAATTCTTTTGTACATTCTCTCCTCTTCCAAAAACTACTGGAATGCTTCTTCATCCAACCTGGACTGCTCTTCATCTTCCTCCAAATTTGTGTGTTCTTCTTCTTGCTCATAAAGAGCATCATAAAACTCTTGTTCCATAGTCTTCCTTATATCGTATTCATCCATCCACTACAAAAGTAATACATTTGCACATCAACTAGAATGTAAACACACAAGAACAATCGTTATGCAAATGACAATTAAATGAATAATTTGCTTCGCCATCACAATGCCTTTTTCTACCTCGAACCTTAGTTTCCTTTGTTGGTTTTGGTACATGATCCTTGTAACAGCTAGACTTATTATGTCCAACAGTTTGACAATTGGAGCATTTAATCTGTTTACAAGCTCTAGATTTACCCATTTTGACGCAATTTCTCTGAAAGGGTTGGGTTTATGTATATGAATTCAAATTTGTGGTAAAATGTGAGAATAAAGTGCTTGCTATAAGTTAATGCAAATGTGAGGACAGGATAGGGGACTAAAACCTATGTCCCCTATACTCTTAAATTGTTTGAGCAAGGACCATAGTTCTACCAACACCCAATACAATCAAAACCGATATAACAACTCTCTTAGACGAATACAACAATTAACAACATAATTAACAAATTAAAACACTATAACATAACATATAGATTCATTAACTTCATATTAAACATTAAATATTCAGTATATATATTTCCAAAAAAAAAAGGGAAAACATAACCACTTCTTTTCCTTCTCAACACTTCCTAAGATCATCAAGGAAGTTGTTCCTGTCACACACCTGTGAGTGTGTCTGACAGATCATCCTCATTATCTCCAACACCTTCAAGACATTAGCCTTTTGCACATTGCGAAGATCCTCGATAACCTTGTAGTTCATCACCGTAGTTCGAAAGGCTTCGATCTCAGAGATGTATTCTTGGGTTTCCTTCATACCCCGAATCAAGTCAGTCATAGTGTTTTGGAGTCCCTTAGCAATTTTGATGTCCTTATCGTTTTCTCTCTGATAAAAGAGAGAAATCGAGTCAAACATGTAGTCGAGTTCGAAGCTTTGGCGAGTTCTTCAAGTAGTAGGAAGTCAGCCATTGGGAGGTTGTTGAGATTTTCTTAGGATATGTTTCTTTTGATTGTTGGTATGCAATTGGTATAGTGTATTAGGCAATAAATACCAAAACAATGGACGCGTTCCAAATTAGGGGACTAATTGTGAAGTTAGTAAAAGAGAAATAGTCAAGTTTGTGTGAGAAAAATACGCGGAATTTTAAGTGCAAAAAAAGGCTAACTGGCCAAATTGAGGGACCAAGTGTGACATTTTAAACCTATTACCCTGCAACTTGACCTTTTGCCTTCCTTGATACGCTTATACACAATTAATGTGTTGGGAATCACCAAAAGAACCCAACTAACAAGATCCAAAACAATAAACACAATCATAATAACCCGACCCAATTAACAAAACCCAATCAAAACGAAACCTAACATACATCCACACTCACGTACTGAAAGACACATCTAGTCAAACCCATTCTTAAAAAAACAAAAAAGTAACAAGGCATGACAGAAGCATATTCGTCTCCACTTTTAAGGATGTGAAGGAAGAAGAAGAAGGTGAGGTCCTGTTCAGAATCCACTATAATGAGGTTTTTGATTATAGCCCACTCAGGTATGAACGAGGTTCATTAATTAATCTGTGTGCCTTTACCAGTGATAGGGATATATTTAGTTCAAGCCTTGATAATGTGTTATCGGAGATTAATGAACAAAAATGGGCGTTGTTTTTCTGTGATCCTAAACAATCCCTAGAAAATGGTTTGCATTTGATTCATATTGATGTTGATGTTCATACTTTGTTTGGAATGACTGAAACAAATGAGTCAGTTGATATCTTCGTAGCCCACAAGCCCCAAAAGTTAGCACAATTTTACTTAAAAAACATCAGTTTTGAAGTTGTGGGTTGGGTAGAGCAGAATGCTAACTTTAGAATGCTTAGTCAAACACCTTTTAGGACTAGACGTCAATGGTAGGGGATAGATAAGAAAAAAATGCAGGGGAGTGGAACCAGGACACCAAGAGTGAAAGGTGGTGTTGTAATCAAAGACGAAGAAGGGGCTATAGCTAAAAAAGGGAGAAAATTAAAGGAAAAGGAAAAGGAAAGATGGTTGATGAAGAGGAGGTTTTGGCCAGAAAAAAGGGAGAGAAGTTGTTCAAGAATTTAAGCGAGGTTTAGATGGGAAGGGGAAGGCCAAAATGGTTGAGTTTGCAGGGTTTGATGTTGAGAACTTGCCTGGTTTTGATTTGGAGGGGAAGGCTAAAAGGGTTGGTGCTGCTGCTGCTGATGTTTCAAGCGGTGTTAAGATACCCTTTCGGAGCAAAGAAAAGATTACAAGCTGCGTCCTAGCCTTTGTTCGCCCAAAGGCGATCCTAGGTGATGTTTCAGTGATGAATACCATGTCATGTGTTAAATTCCATTAAGCTGTAACACTACAGTTCATAACTTATATGTTTGTTGTTTGTATACTTGTTTTTGCGACATGGTGGCAGCGGCATCATCAATTTAGGGTTCATGTTTTGTCGGTTCAACAGTTTCGGATATCGATCGTGAGTGTGTAGATCATTTGAAGATTCAGTAGTTGAACGTTTTGAAGTTGGGCCCAAATTCATCTTTTATATTTTGTAACGTGTCGGTATATTAACATGTATCGAACAATGACTCCGTAGTATCAATTATGTTCCAGTTTCATCAAACACTGTATATAGTTGACTGTTATAAGTTAACTAGCTAAGTAGTTGATAATGTATAAATTTGTTTGTTAATCCTGGGTAAATTTCTGTGAGCTCATACTTTCTTTACCAGTTGACTTTTATGAAGTCATACTTAAGTGGTGAGGACTCAGGTACACTGATATATATTGTTCAAAAAATAACCCTTTTTTTTTTGGTGGAATAGTTCTTGAGTTAGAATTAACTAAGTTGAGTTATAAATGTGTATGGACTATAATACCCTCCAATAACTAACAGAAAAAAGACGTTGACCTAGGCGTTATTGGTCAAGGGACGATTCTGGCATTTAATGGCCAAGGTTTGGACCTGTGGCGATGAAAAGGCCGAGTTTTGTCCCATCGCGATGCGTCCTGCCAAGTTTAGGGACCAACGGTGTATTTTAGTCTAATATTTAAAAAGAGCTATAAAAATTTAAGTTGTGCATGTATAAATAGAGTTCGGATCAAATAAGAAGAAAAATTAAAATGAGAAGAATAAGAAGAAATCACAACCACATATTTCAGATGCATCTATTAAAATAGATGCATCTCCCTTTGAAAATCTCTCTTATTTAAAATGTGTGGCTAGAAATTCTTTTTATTCTTCTCATTTTGTTTTTCTTCTTACCGGATCTCTTCTCTGTATAAATATACTTAGACATGTATAAATACTAAAAGACATACTAAATTGAAGGCCCTTTACCAACCGTGGCCCTAGATGATGGCCCCACTTGCACTTGCTAATCGATGCAACTACATATGCCTAAAGATATGCTTAAGCATAAGATTACGATATGTGGCATAATCAAAAGAAGGGATAAAAAGAGAGAATGTGAATGACATATGTCAATTAATGAAATAATTAGTCATGTTTTTATGTATATTTTTCAGATGTGCATATTACTACTCAAAAAGTTAATAAACGAGTTGGGCTCAAGCTCCTCTAATGCTAAACGAGCCAAGTTTGGGCTTTGTTGAGACTCGAGTTAAACTCGGCTTGTTTACACCTCTACTTTGTTTACACCTATACTAAAATTTAATAGTGAGACACGTATAAAACCTGTAGCATACTAGTATTATGTGAGATGTTTTTAGTGTTGAGGTTGTAAGATCAAGTCTCATAAACAACAATTGTATTTAAAGCATCTCTAAGAGAGTTCGGTGTGGGCATATTGTTCGTCCTTCATTTGATCAACAACGCACGAATGGCACGTTGTGCTGCACTGTGCCTCGTGTTATTTGTCCGCCGTTCGGCTTTTAGCCATTCCAATCGCATGTATCGTAGGTATTTTTTCTTCTTTTTTTGGGAGTGAATGTGTATTTTTTGTAGAGTATTTTGTGGTACTTACAAAGTGTTATTGGTTTTTTGTTAGGAGAGCATTTTAGTTATTCGTGTATTATTGAAAAGGCGATGCGGTGGCGTTAAGGTGACAGACGAATAACGTGGTATTCGTCATTACCACACCAAACACTCTAAAGCCATCCACTATATTAAACCTTTTAAAATGTTTAAACTTGTGTTATGATATTAAATTATAAACCTTTTTGTTTATTAAATCTATCTACACTAATGGGCTGTTTGACAAAACAATATGATTTAGCGCTGAGTGAATAATGATCTTTGAATGAAGCAAAGATGCTGAATGAAACATGATTCAAAATAAAATGACTGTTTGATTAGCATCCTGAATACGAAAAATATATTAAGATTTAAGATATTATTATTAGTTATCAAACAAGAACATTTTTTTTTTATCAAACTATCTTGATCGATAAATATTTGTAGTAATATCCGTTTTAAAATTATACGTGAATGACAGAGGACAAATTATTTCATGGCTACTGAATGACAGAGGACACATTATTTCATGGCTCATTCAGTAGCAAATTTAATCGTTCAGCGTTATCTTTTTTTCTATCAAACAATCTTTCTTCTGACCGACTAGGAGTTCAGTGCTTAGTTATTTCATTCAGCTGCTATCAAACACCCCCTAAGTATAATCCTTTTCAAGTTTTATAAACATCTCACATAATCAAAGACATTATATTATAAAAGGTTCAATATTTTAGACATTTTCATGACATATTGGCTTAAAATGGATCTCTACTATAGTTTACAAGTTTTGAAACCCTTTCATTAATTTATAAACTTTTTCATAAACCACCATAAACCATCATGGATGTGCAAAATGATATGCTACTCATTAAAACTTATTCAAAGTATGTCTACTCTCATTTAGTCCGATAGAAAACTCATTCTCAACCTATTACTCGCTCGCAAAAAAATAAAAATAAAAAAATTAACCAGTCGATATTTCGACCCTTTCTTCAACTAACATTTTCTCAACCTACGTCTTTAGACTTTAATGCATTAATTGTTTCAACTTTCATTTATATGTAATGCACGTTCCTTTTCTAATAAAAATAAAGAAAGAAATGTCATGTGGATTACAAGAATAATTATATTGCGTGAATTTAAAGAAATGATTTTCCTGGTGGGGTGGAGGACAACGTTGAATACTAGGTCCCACGTTCTTGTTTCACGACGTGTACACTATGTTTTCACTTTACTTGTGTTTGATAGAGTACGGTTCTATAAAAGAATATGTCTAGATCTAGGTGAGCGGTGAGCCCAATATGGCTATACGGGCTAGCCCGAATGAACGAATATATTCAGCCCATAAGTTATTTACAAATACAATTCAGCTTTTATGAAAGTTTTCATAAGCTCATTATTAATGACTTACGGACTTATTTAGGTTTTCAAATTTCAAGGGCTTTCTCGGTTTATTTTATCATAAACTAATCTAAACTCTTAACATAAGCTTCTAAGCTTATTCATCATAAGTCATAAGCTACTCATACATTGTGGTGATGCAATATTATTTATTTTTAAGTGGTATTCTTTATTTTGGTTTGGTTAAGAGAAACACCGGAAAAGTTCAAGTTTAATTATTACCAAATTACTGGTTAACAATCATAATACATGATGATAATGATTAGTAATCACAAGTTCTTGATTACTAGACTTTACGATAACTCATTGCATGTTCATAAACACGTGAACTTGGCGACATTTCATTTATAAAAGTTTGAAATGAACAAAAAAGTGATGACCTTTTAGCTTGACAAAACAATTTAGTTTCATTTGAGTAAAAAACAAGAAATCGTTTATCACTATTCGTATTTAACTTGACTTTGTAACTTAGCAAAACCTAATTCTAACGTGAAAAATTATTGTCTAAAACTTGCTTATACAACCAAGAAGAGTCAGAAATAGGGGTGAAAACGAGCCGAGTCAAGCCCGAGCCTGCCAGAGCTCGAGCTCGGCTCGTTTAAGTTTTAAAAAGCTCGAGCTCGAGCTCGGCTCGTTTCGAGCCTTAAATTTCAAGCTCGAGCTCGGCTCGTGGTATGTTATATAGGCTCGGGCTCGGCTCGTTTATACGATTAGACAAAGAAAAGTTAAAGTTGGGCTCGAGCTCGAGCTCCGCTCGTAATATATCTTTATTGAGCTCGTCAATAAGCTCGGGCTCGGGCTCGTATATATGTTTAAAAATTAAAATATCATAATGTCGTTTAGGCTCGCGAGCCTAAACGAGCTTTGTATGTATAGCTCGAGCTCGAGTTCGATTAATAAATGAGCTACAACTTAGGCTCGAGCTCGTTTAGGCTCGGCTCGTTCGAGTTTTTTACCGATCCGATCCCGAGCTTTTTACGAGCGACTCGGCTCATTTTCACCCCTAGTCTGAAATATGGCATACTCATAATTATTAGATGGTGATAGTGGGCCAAGCCCATTTTTCAGATATAAGGCCCTGTAGGATTTTTCTCATTTAATCTCTATTATGGTTCAATAATACGTTACGAGGGAATTCTATAATCTATCATGCTATTGGAGTTAGCAACGAGCCCCTGAAGGACGTTTTCCCTAGTCTTTTCAAGGCAGTTAAAGACAAGAGATGTTTGGTTGTAGACGGGGTTGAGGATGGTAGAAATCGGTTCGGTGGAATCAATGGAAGCACTTATAGGCAGTTGACAGATGGGGGCTCCAATGACCTGATCAGTTTGGAACATCTCATGGAGGGCGGTAATTTAAGCGACCAAGGTGATAAGTGGTTGTGGAACGGAAGGGATCACAAGGAGTTTAGCGTAAAGGCGGTGAAAGACTTCTTAAACAGTGACCGGGACTTTAGTGATAGACATGTCTTTAGGAGGTCAAAGTGGGTTCCTAAAAAGTGTAACATCTCCATGTGGAGAGTGGGTTTGGATCGCATTCAAACGGCCACGGCTCTCATGAGGAGAAATTGCAACACCCCCTCCACTTTATGCGGGTTATGTGATGAAGAGGAGGAAACCGTCGACCATCTTTTCTTCCACTGTGCTGTGGCTTCTCAGGTTTGGTTCCGTATTGGTAGATGGTGTAAAACCATTCCCCTGTTTATGTTCACTGTGAAGGACTTATTTGATCTTCATAACTCCATTGGTCTCGACAAAAAGAAGCAGAAGGTTTTTCAGGGTCTCGTGTTCGCTACATGTTGGTGTCTTTGGAGAGCTCGGAATGATAGAAGGTTCTCCAACGGTGTCATCTCGGGGGAGAAGATTTTTCAAGATGTGAAGTCGCTTGGTTTCTTATGGTATAGGAATATATCGAAAGGATGTTCGATTAGTTGGAAAGAGTGGTGTAATTTCGATTGGATGTAATCTTGTTGTGTTTCTAGCCGGCCGCTATTTGGCGGTTTGTGCTTCGTATATAATAGCCAAATTTCAAAAAAAAAAAATCATGCTATTGGAGTGTTTCTAATCCTGAGGCCTAATCATCTTCAATGAACCGCTACTTTTATATCACCCCATTATCCTTTTATCCCTCTTCACAAGCTCTAACCGCTTCTATTTCTCAAAATAATAATAATAATAATAATAATAATAATAATAATAATCGTCCAAAACCATATCCATATAATATTTTTGCCATAACCTTTACACCGTTAAGAGTTAACTTTTACGCGGTTAGCGTCATTTGCTTCGATTTTCAATTTTGCACAAAATCACAGCAAAATCATATATGTCGGCCTTTCGATACGTCGTCACGTGCTACCAGAAGATGGCTGCCTCATATGTAAAAAAATAAAAAGATAAAAAATAAAGTCCTAGTCAAAATAAAGTCCTAGTCAAGATGATCTTTGTGTTACAAGTCAAAGCTAACAAGGACCAGTTGTGACAATTACTAAAAGTCAGAGGACTAAAGATGACAAGTTTCATAATAGTTCCAGTTTGGCGCCAAAAGTCAATTTACTCTTCTCTTCTACATAAACAACTCTTCACTTGTATAATAATTCATTCTTGATTTTCAGTTACAAACTTTCTCTCTTAACTCTTGTAATCATTTGTGTAACCACATCTTACTAATAACAATTCCATTTCGAATCTATTTCTTATCATTAGGTTCTTAATGTGTTGTTGCAATTGTTGATCACGTTTTCATTTGTATCAGAGCGATCCTTGACCACCATTAATGGCTGAAATCTGTTAGGATTCAGTTATATCGTTAGCATTCAGTTACACCGATTGAAGATCTTGATATTTTGATCACCCACCACACATACATAAATTCCGGTCAAACTAGACCATCTGTCCAATCACAAATACGTCTTGATTAACTGTCCGTTTCCATTTCCAAAATACGTTAGTTAGGATCTGTGTGGTGGTTTGTTGTCCTGGTGTAATTGAATCGGTGGTGGTTATAAACGAGAAAGAACATGGTAGACACAAGGTCATTTGTTAATGGTGCCGTTCGCCAAGAAAGCACTAATACCGGGTACGATACTAGAAAGTATTGCTAGTCAATTGGCAACATTAGTAGGGCCGTGGCTGCACTTAATCTTGATATGAGGCTCATACAACAAAGACTGAATGGGGATGAAGGCACAAGTCAAAGGAGGGAGATTCTTGGAAGTCAAACTATGCAACATAATGGTCAAAATGGGGGACAATATGGAAGGTTTTCCAAGATCGAGTTCCCTAAGTTTGATGGAGATGATGTTCAAGGGTGGTTGTATAGAGTGCAGATGTTCTTTGATATGGATCGTTGTGAGTGATGAACAAAAGATTAGGTTGGTTTCTATGCATGTGTTTGGAAAGGCCCTTGTTTGGCATACTCAGTTTATGAAGAAGTTTGGAGAGGTGATGACTTGGAATATGTATGAGACTCATGTGAGGAAAAGGTTTGAGTCAGTTTTTGAAGATCCTGTAATGGAACTTAAGAATCTCAAACAGACTTCTAGTGTACAGGTATACCAAGATTCATTTGAAATACTGTTGAATAAAGTTGAATTGCCTGAAAAGTATACGGTTAGTTTGTCTATTGGTGGTTTAAAAGATGAGATTGCATATGTAGTTAGGATGTTTACACCTACTACTTTAACTGATGTGTTTAACTTGGCAAAATTGCAAGAAGCTAATATTTCTGTGACTAAAAGTAGAAGTGCACCATTGTTGAGTACTCCTAGGCATAATGTGATAAATGGTAGTAATAACAGGAATGTGAATAGCGATTATAGGAGTAATCAAGTTGTGCCTGTGAGTAATATTAAGCCCTGTTGCCAAACAGACAGTTTAAGAGGTTGACACCACAGGAATTAGAGGAAAAGAGAGCCAACCACCTCTGTTTCTATTGTGATCAAAAATATACACCGGCCATAAGTAGTGGTCAGTTGTACTCTTTAGAGGTGGTGGGTGATGAAGTAGAAAGTGAGGATGAAGATTTCTTGTTGGATCGAGGAAGGAGTTTTGAGTTCTTACACTAGCTTAATTGATGAACCTCCACTCATTTCTTTGAATGCATTAACTGGTGTGAACACTTATAGAACAATGAGGGTTAGAGGCTATGTAAGAAAGAATATGTTGCATGTTTTGGTTGACTCGGGAAGCACCCATAATTTTCTAGATCTAAGTACTGCTAAAAAATTGGGGTGTAAATTGACAAGAATATGTCCTTTAGAAGTTTCAGTAGCAAATGGTAATGTGATGAACAGCTTATATGAGTGTAAGAATTTTACTTGGGAATTTCAAGGTGTTTCCTACACTTCTAATGTGTTAATTTTGCCATTGGGTGGGTGTGAGATGGTACTTGGAATTCAATGGTTGTCTACTTTGGGGTGGGTTAGATGTCACTTTAAGAACTTGATCATGGAATACACCTACATGGAAAGAAAGATTGTGTTAAGAGGGACTCAACAAACCACTCTCAAGTGGATGCAGGGTAAGCAAAAACATGGTAGTAAGGTGGTAAATGTACCGAGTTGTCTGCTATAGCTGTTTGTGATTACTCTGCTACTTTGTTGAAAATGGAATCTAAGTTGGGTGATAACAAAGAGTTGAAATGTGTTCTTGAAGAATTTAGGCGAGTTTTTGAGGTACCCAAAGAATTACCACCAAAAAGAACCCATGACCATACTATTCCCCTTATGCCAAATACTTCACCTGTCAATATAAGGCCTTATAAACACCCTCCACAACAGAAAGATGCAATTGAAGCTATGGTAAAAGAGTTGTTGGATTCAGGAGTGATTAGAAACAGTCAAAGTCCTTTTTCATCTCCTATAGTTATGGTTAAAAAGAAATATGGTTCTTGGAGGATGTGTGTGGACTACTGACATCAATAAGTCCACAGTTAAAGATAAGTTTCCAATACCTGGTGGAGGAATTAATTGATGAACCGCAAGGGTCAAAGTTTTCTCAAAGCGGATCTAAGATCGGGTATCATCAAATTAGAATGCATGAAAATGATGTGTATAAGACAGCATTTAGAACACATGAAGGGAACTATGAATTTCTAGTGATGCCTTTTGGCCTCACCAATGCTCCATCAACCTTTCAATCTTTGATGAATTCAGTGTTCAAGAAGTTTCTCAAGAAGTTTGTGTTAGTTTTCTTTGATGATATATTAGTATACAGTGATAGCTTGGAATCTCATCTCAACCATTTAAAACAAGTTCTGCAAGTCATGATGGATAATTCTTTGTTTGTTAAGGAGTCTAAGTGTGTTTTTGCAACTTCAAGTGTTGAGTATTTGGGACACATTATATCTGATAAGGGGGTGGCAACTGATCCTAGTAAGATAAAAGCTATGCAAGAATGGCTCGCTCCAACAAATGTCAAGCAACTCGCAGGTTTTCTTGGGCTAACTGGTTATTATAGGAAGTTTATCAAGAATTATGCAAGTGTGAGCAAACCATTGACTGTATTACTCAAAAAGAATGCTTTTAAGTGGAATGCAACTGCACAAGAAGCTTTTGAGGCACTTAAAGAAGCAATGGTACAAGCACCAGTGTTAGCTATGCCAAATTTCAACAAGGTTTATACTGTGGAACCGATGCTTCTGGGTAGGAATTGGGGCGCTTTACAACAAGAAGGGCACCCAATTGCATTTCTGAGCAAAACTTTGTCAACTAAACACCAAGCCCTCTCAACCTATGAAAAGGAGTTCCTAGCATTCGATGGCCTTAGAAAAACGGAGGGGTTATCTACTTGATAGACATTTCAAAATAAAAACAAACCATTTTAGCTTAAAATACCTGTTGGGACAAAGGTTGACAACTCCTTTACAAGTTAAATGGCTACCTAAACTGTTGGGGTTTGACTATGAAATCTCTTATAAGAGTGGGTCTGAAAATGTGGTGGCAGATGCCTTGTCAAGGGTATCAAGTGGAGTTGAGCTCAATGTTGTTGTTCTCACTTCTATTGCTTCTGATCTATTGCAACAAGTCAAGAATAGTTGGGAGAAGGATGTGGGGCTAAAGAATGTTATTCAACAAATACAAAGCACTACTTATAACAAAAACAAATTTACTATGGTAGATGGACTGTTGAGAAGGAAAGAGAAGTTAGTGGTAGGAGATGATATGCGCTTAAGGAAAACCATTATTCAAGACTATCATTCAGATGTTTGTGGGAGGACATTCGTACTACAATGACTCTGCACAGGCTCAAAAGTATGTTCTATTGGATGGGTATGCAGAAGATGGTCAAGCAGTTTGTAAGGGAATGTGATGTGTGTCAAAGGGAGAAACCTGATTTGGCAGCTTATCCTGGTCTTCTACAACCCCTACCTATACCAGAAAAGATTTGGTCTTCAATCTCCATGGATTTCATTGAGAAATTGCCTAGTTCACGTGGTAAAACAGTCATATTGGTGGTGGTAGATAGATTGTCTAAACATGCTCATTTCATTGCTATGCAACACCCTTTTACTGCCAGACAGAGAGCTCGCTTATTCCTTGATCATGTGTACAGACTACATGGGCTACCGAATCAATTGTTAGTGATGAGACAAAATCTTCTTAAGTCATTTCTAGCAATCAATGTTCAAAACCTTGAAAGTGCAACTTAAACTATCTACAGCCTACCATCCTCAAACTGATGGTCGACCGAGATTGTGAACAAGTGTTTGGAGTGTTATCTTAGATGTATGACTGGTGAAAGGCCAAAAGAGTGGGCTGCTTGGTTACCTATGGTCGAGTTTTGGTACAACACTAATTTCCACTCAGCCATCAACACAACTCCCTATGAGGCAGTCTATGGTCAAAAGCCACCAACCCATGTTCCTTATGTACCTGGAGATAGCACATTGGAGGCAGTTGATAGGACAATGCAGGCTAGAGAAAGTTCTTTACAGATGTTAAAGTTTCATTTATAAAGGGCACAAGATAGAATGGTCAATCAAGCTAACAAACATAGAAGTGATAGAGTATTAGAAGTTGGAATGTGGGTGTATCTGAAGCTCCAACCTCATAGACAAGTTACCATAAGAAAAGAACATCAACACAAACTGTCATCAAAGTACTATGGGCCTTTCATGATCATTGAAAAGATTGGTGCAGTTGCTTACAAGTTAGACTTACCTGTTACAAGTCAAGTTCATCCAGTTTTCCATGTCTCACGCTTAAAATTGTGTAAAGGAAGTGACAACAAAATGGGAATGCTACCTCATTGTGGTCCAAATGGCTTACTTGCAGCTGAGCCTATTGCTATATTGGACATAAAACTAGCTAAAATCAATAACAGAGCTGTGGTATATGCATTGGTCAAATGGTCAAATCACACAGATGAAGATGCTACTTGGGAGAATCTTAATGACTTGTTTCAGAGGTATCCAGAGTTTGAAACCCAAGCTTGAGGACAAGCATTGTTTGAAGGGACAGGGATTGTTACAAGTCAAAGCTAACAAGGACCAGTTGTGACAATTACTAAAAGTCAGAGGACTAAAGATGATAAGTTTCATAATAGTTCCAGTTTGGCCAAAAGTCGCTACTCTTCTCTTCTACTTAAACAACTCTTCACTTGTATAATAATTCATTCTTGATTTTCAGTTACAAACTTTCTCTCTAATCATTTGTGTAACCACATCTTACTAATAACAATTCCATTTCGAATCTATTTCTTATCATTAGGTTCTTAATGTGTTGTTGCAATTGTTGATCACGTTTTCATTTCTTGTTGATTTCTAAACGTGTGTTACATGCTGCTATTGGCCAAAACCTCTAATTTTTACTTTATTTGTTTTCTTTTGATATTGTAATTTGAAGACTTGTATCCACTCGCTTTCGGATGTCTTAAACAACTTCTTAATTATTGCATTAATACTTCTGTTGTTTGTTTTACTTTTGCCATCGCTTTGAAGATTTGATTCCGCTTATTGTCCGATATCTTCATTAATAAAATAGTTATAGCTTTTAACGTTTTAAGTTTCTATTTCAGTTTGAGCTTTCGCGATTTCACCGCTCGGACTGCAGTGGACTAGTGGAGTATTAGATGGTATTAGTAGGCCCAAGCCCAATTTGTGTGTTTAGTGCCCGTTAGGGTTTCTCCCATTTAATCTCTATCTTTTATATAATAAAAGAATTATATCATTTCAGAGTGTTTTTGCAAAACCCTTCTCATTGAAAAAAAAATTGGACCAATAGGAGAGCTTGATTTCGCCACGTAAGCAAAATCGTGTAATGTGATTGGTTAATAAAAGCAAAATTAAATTGATTTTGGTCAAACTTTAATAAATTTGGTGGAAAATTTTGGTAGATAGAAAAAGCACATAAAAATATAGGTGTCAAATTTATGAAAACAAAAACTTAAAAAAAGATGAGGTAATTAATAAAACTTTAGTGGTTGAATTTTTAAAATTTTTATATAGTTAAGTGTAATATTATAAGTCTCCATGTTTTTTAACAACTTTGGATTATAAACAAATACCCCTTATACTTTATACCTTTTATACTTTATATCTTAAAAAATACAATGTATATGTTGTTTTAAAATAACAAAATATAAATTTGCATAAGATTATAAGTATTAATTTTTTTTACTATATACGTTCAATAAGGACTCATTTATTTCACTTTTAAAAGTTTAACCTATGTAGACATGAGTTTACATTTTAAATACGGCTAAATTACTGAAAACGGGAATATAATTATTAAATTGTAAGCACGGGTTACTTTAATATAAAAATAAATATACGCGATTGAACTTATAACAATGACTCATGTAATTCTTATTTATTTATATTGGGATATCTAGAAAAACATTTTTTAAAAACTTTAACGAGTATACTTTAACTTTATCAACGCTCATTATGTGCTATTAAACTTGCATCATGTGTACAACATAATATCAATAGTGAAATTTAAATAACAACATCAACATCTTTGTCAGCTAAATAAATTAAATATTGAGTTAACTAATAGAAGTTTTTACAAATATTTTACCAAATTCTAATTGATATTAATGCATAATGAAAAAATCGTGCATAAGTATTAGTTGTACTTATATCACAATTTTCATGGGCAAATTCTTATATGTGTATATATTGAACTAAAATGCTAAAATAAATTTGATTTATGTGTAAACTTCGTGCGTGCACGAAACTTATAACTATATAACTATATGCAATTACCTTTAAAGACACAATATTCAGTATTAATACAAAATAATTTTTTTTTTGTCAAAACCCTGTGTGTACACGGGTATTATAACTTGTATATTATGACTCAATAATACGTTATAACCTACGGTGGAATTCTATAATCTAACATATCAGGCAATAGGTTGTAAGGATCGAGCCCGTCAGGTGGTTAGGTCCATTAGGGCAATAATCTAATTGTACTCTAAAATAGTTACTTAATAATACATTACGACTTACGAGGTTTATAATGTTCAACATGATATTAAAGCAGATCTCATCCTGCCTTTATGCCAACCTGTCAAATCCTAACCGCCACTCCAGCCATTTCTACGCATTGTCAAGCGCTCAGATAGTCCATCGCGTTCATAAAAAAATGGCTCATTATTTTGCTTATAACTCTCAGACCGTTTAGAGTTAGCTTATGTCGTCACTCGTCGTAGACGTGGGCTCATAAGTAAATTCGAAGAAAATGCAACCGCAATTGCCACCTCAACCGGTCAATGCACCTCCAAGATTCGTTATAATTCTTGACAGTCTTCCATATGCTATCTTTATGTTTATCTCATGTTTATCTTTCTTTTTCTTTAGTTCAAGCTTTTGCAATTTCACTGCTCGAAGTCGAAGCTAAAAAAGGGTATTAGGCATAGTTTATATGGCTCGAACCCGTATGTGGGTTAGGCTCCGTTAGGGTTACAATGTCATTGTACTGTATAAATAGTTTAAAAAAATACTTTATAACTTATGGGGTTTTATCATTCTAACACTATCCACTCAATTAAATGTGACATAGTTCACTCCGCTAACTTACATCAATTCGGACATCGTTGATAAATGTAAAAGAAATGGAGAATATCACGAGAAACTATTTGATATAGCAATCTCGTCTCGAGAAAAACTTGTGTCCAGGCAATTGCGGTCTAATGGTGTCGTATGACCTATGCATCATGGGCAGTCTCACAAGTCACACCGCCATAAATAAAAGAGATAACGATCTTTGTAATTGTCAAAAGGGCACAAACCCACGTGCATAATAATCAAAATTAATGGTGGTCGGGAATTCAAGTTTCAACAAGTTAAGCATATGGAATTTGATTAGCGACGACATTTGATGTCCATCTAAAGTTCGCAAAGTTACACAATTGATGGTAGAATTTGGTTTCTTCGATTAAAAAGAAGATGAAGTGTAACAAGAGGAAATATAAGTAAAAAAGGAAAGAATTGAACAATAAGAATTGAATGTGAGCTGGATGTCTAGAGGTGCAGGAAAGGTACAACTCTTCATTCTTCTCTTTAAGTAGAGAGCACAATGACTTGTATTGTAATCTTGAGAAATTAAGAATGGTGGGAGTCTTTTTGTTTTCTAGCTTATCAGATCTTGATATGGTATCAAAGCTAAGGTCATTTTTTATCAGCAACCAAAATGACAGGCACACCACCTTCATCTCCAAAAAAAATTCAGTCTGCAAACATCAGAAATCATAACACTTACTCTACTAGATCGCTTAACCGAATTTCTTTCCCACCCAGCGTCAACACTTCAATCGTCTACACAAATAATTACACACCATGAGGGACGAATTTCTCCCATTATTATCAAATTGAATGCTCAAAACTATGGTCTTTGGTGTCAAATGGCATAAATGCATCTTTCAAGCAAAGACAAAACGTGTTATATTGACGGGAAGTCTAAAGCCACCGCCTCTTTACCAACCCAACATACAAGAAATAGAAGACTGGAGATTCTACCGTGAAAGGCTGGCTAATCAACTCAATGGATCCAACCTTAATCAATTACGTTATCCATTTCCCTAATGCAAAGGATGTGTAGTTACAAGTAGAACTGGACATTTTTTTTTGATAAAAATGACAAATCACAACTCTACCAATTAAAGAGAAAAGTTGTTAGGGTTAGACAATCAAATAGACACGTTCAAAAGTTTTTTAATGAGTTGGTGAGTCTGTGGATATAAATTGATTTTAGACGTTCTAATAGCATGAAATGTCATGAAGACATCAAAAAACACAACCACATTACTCAAGAAGATAGGGTCTATGTTTTAATGAGTTGGTGAGTCAACGAGTTTTTGTGTGGATTTTATG
This sequence comes from Chrysanthemum makinoi, assembly GCA_910596185.1. Taxonomy (NCBI): domain Eukaryota; kingdom Viridiplantae; phylum Streptophyta; class Magnoliopsida; order Asterales; family Asteraceae; genus Chrysanthemum; species Chrysanthemum makinoi. The sequence goes on from OU343223.1 coordinate 191,866,901, forward strand.
AGTGATTCTAGCATTTCTCTTAATTTAATACACCAAAAAGAAGACATCAATTGAGATTTGAGAACCTCCTGCAAGGTGAAAAACTCACATGCTTTTTTGCAACCATAATGTTTTTTCACTCTTATATCTTGACTTAAAATATCAGCAAACCAAAACATAGAAATGCATTTATACATACCGGAGGAAATAACAACCAACGTAATAGAGCAACCTTTAAAGTATCTTGTATCTTTCGTCTCCGTCAGTAAATACTCAAATATGAACATCCATCGACCGTTACCACTTCCTGTTACTCGTGAATAGGTGACTATTTTGACCACAAACTGCAACCGACTAAAAAAACTCGATGCAAGACACTAATTTGATCTCAAGATGGCGTCGGTCTCTTTAACTTTCACGTGGTCTAAATCTCGCCTAGATTTGACAACCATTCAGCCAATGCTGTTATATAATCTTTACCACTGCTTGATATGTATTGTCTAAATTTGAATTTGTTGAAACAAATCCATTTGATTACGATTTCTTGATCCAAATCCCACAAATTGAAATACAATTATCTCAGGTGTTGCTTTTTTAGCAATAATATTATCGGTCCTATTTAAAATTGTAAGAAAACACAACCCGTTCATAAATAAATGGGTCAAAATAGCTATCTCTAATAATAGGAATTCCAATACGAATCGACAAGACTGATAACTTGTCTCCATAGCTATCAAATATAACCATCTCATCTCATAACAACCTATATGAATCCATTCATGATAAAGTTAATAGAAAAATAAAAGTTAAGCCTTTAATCATACTAAGGATGTAAAATATGAATCTTACCAATATGCCTTCTATACTAGGCAAGTGACAATTGATGAATTGCAATTAGAGGTGGGTTATTTTACATATCAAATTTTTTTCTTATAATAAAGGACGCATTCTCACCTTTCATCTAAAAAAAAATATTAATAGTTGAGATTAAAAACATTTTACTATTTCAACTATTTTTTATAATTTAAATATCTCTTAAACCGTTAATCGTTAAGCGAAAATAATTACACCATCGCGACAAACATTTAATTATATTTCTAAAGACGGGCACTTTGATATACTTTTGAAAAAAGAAAAAAAAAACATTTTTTTTCACGTTTTTCATTTTTTTTTTCCGAATATGAGATTTGCATGAAAAAAATCAAATGTGATTAAACACTAATTTGAATACCACATGTGATATTAGTGTTAAATCACATATGATATCACATGTGATATGTAATATCACATGAGTGTAATATCATATGTGATTTAACACTAATATCACATGTGTTATTCATATTAGTATTTAATCACATGTGATTTTTTTCATTCAAATTTCAGTAACGAAAAAAAGAAAAAAAATGAAAAACACGAATTTTTTTTGTTGCTGAATTTATATCAAAGTTCCTATCTATAGAAAGATAATTAAATGCTTATCGTAATGGTATATTTTTTTCGCTTAACGATTAACAGTTTGAAAAATATTAATATTTAAAAAAAAATGATAAAAATAGGCCTAAGCTGATTTATAAGGCCCATAATAAACAACAACTTTTGAACCTCTTGGACAAATATGAGATTCATTAAATTAGAATCAAATGAAGATCGTGTGATCGAAAAATCCACCATCGTTGTTGATTGTAGGCATCGATGTTTTTGGGTGAATTCTTTTTTGAGGCAAATGAATGGTGATACTATAGTTTTTAAGATTCCGATTTTGATCTTAGGATCTTACGATTTTACGATTCTACTAAACAAAAATGATCCAGATCCTACGTAGGATCTTAACAAGCTTAAGATCTTATAGGATCCCGACCTTGACAATAGGATCTTAAGATATACTCCGACTGATCTTACTTTTCTCGAACCACAAACTAAAAATTCATGGTTTATGTTATTTCTAATTTAAAAAACAACATGTGATTCTTCTTAAACATTCCATATTTATAATTTACGACAATATTTTAATGAAACATTCATATAATTTCGTGTTTATAATATATGATAATTTGTAGATTTGAATAATATTACAAAGATCATTAAATAATGACATTATTGTAGGATCTTAGGATCCCGATCTGATCTTACGATCACGATCTTGCAAAGACAAAAATGATCTTAGATAGAATCTCGATCTTAAAAACATGTGATACTTTGGATCTCGTTTTCCTTATTTAACTTACAACTTAGTCCAGAAGTCCGCAAGTACATACGTATCTTTATCTTTTTTCTACATGTGACATTTGAAACGAAATTGATCAATTTTGGCTAAGTAACTGTTTAATTTTGACTATTATTAGTCAATGTTAGAGTATCATGTGTTAAAATCAATCAATATGATTTGTCCAATTTTTTTTAATAAAATTATTTTGAGAAAGAATTTCTAAACCATGTAATTCTTTTACAGTACTACCTCCGTATCAAAATTATTGTCCTATTTTGATTTTTTCGGTCTTTACTTTTCAACTTTGACCTTAATTAATTTTTTTTATATTACATAATACTTGATACAAAATATATGAACGGATTAAGTTTTAAATGTGTTTTCATTTGGTATAATTTTTATCAAAAATTGTATAACACAAATAAATATATTTATAGTCAAAGTTGAGAAAGAAAGACCGAAAAAGTCAATAGAGGACAATAAATTTGGGACGGAGGGAGTATTATTTAAAAGATTCGCAAGTTGCAAGCATTTTCCGACCCGTCACTATTCCATTATTTGTTGGTTCGTATAAACTCCAACAAAGGGGTGTGCCATGTCATCTTATTATTTGCCACGTCATTCTGTCTCTCAACCACGATGTTGACGTCCACGTGTATCTTGGCAGCTACAAGACAAAAATCCCTGCCACGTTGGCAGTCTGTCGCCGTCGTATTAAATTCACTTGTTCCTTGACACGTGGTAGTAGGACCCATTACAGTATTTTGCCTATGCATAACATTTCCTGTATTTTGTTGTTAGGTTCATCTAGTCCCCAGTAGTTTTATATATTAACAATTCAGCCCCTCAACCCTTTATTCTTCTAATTAGACATCGTGAACGTGAAGACTTAGGGTGTGTTTGTTTCATTAAGATGTTTTGGGTCTGAATCTGACTACCACATCTTACTGGTAAGATGTGGCTAGAAAGTCTAAATCTGAACGAAATAATGTTGTTTGTTTTTGTATAATTGTCCGAATGATTTTAAGTCCTCGTTTTTGCAATTTGTTTGTTAAACCAACGCAATGCGATAATAAGTAATTTATGTAAATATGAAACAAGACTTTTTATCACAAATAAAACATAGTTAATAAACAATCAAATATATTATATAAAGTTTACAAAACGAGTAAGAGGCAGTAAGACAAGTCTCCCACCTCTTACTGAGTAAGATGTTATATGTCTAACTGGGTCTGACTCAAAAGAAAAAAATAAACAAGCAAAACGTCTGCCCTCCTCTTACTGGTAAGAGTAAGAGGGCTAGCAAGATTTTTTTTAAAAAAAACAAACACACCCTTAAAGTATTTTTTATTTGAGATAATGATAACAAAATGTGACCAAATTGTCAAAATTTATGGTTGTATGCGTCTTATTTAAATTTTGATTCTTTTGCGTACTCTACCTTCTAATTTTGACATTTATATGTATTTTATGTCAATTATACCTTTCTGTTTATCTATAACGAAGGGGTAAAATCGTCATAAAAATTCAATAATACACACAAAGCTTGAAATTTTAGTAGACTACATACAATCATAAATTTGGATAAGTTTGTTAATTACAATATTAGATTTTTTTTTATCATTAACCCATTTTATTTACATTTGTAAACAAATTTCAAGCATTAACGTCTCTACTGAGTTCTCTGCTTTGATGATTCTATTTTAGCTAGAGCGGAGAGAAAGAAAATCTATATTATGTCATATATAATGATAGGATAAGAATCAACACAGTTAGAAAAACTTGGTCTAATCTTGAATAATGATCGAAGTAGTCATAACTATTAAGTCAAGAATTGTTGTAAAAGTAGTGCTTAGCCTATTGTTAGTCTTGTGCTCTTAGAAAACTTATGCAACATTCGTTAAGGAATCTAACAAGAGCCTATGTTTGATACATTATCAGTATCTTAAAATAAACATTAAAATATGAATGGCTTGGTATTGGGTAAACTTTCTTGTTGACATTTTTGAGTGATTTACACATTTATCAACAAATCAAATTCATCGTCTCTTTTTTTCCTGTTGTAAAAACTTCAGAATAGAGTGTCAAAGGCATTGTCTCACTTATACCTCAATATAACACTACACAAAATGTCGAAATTGAAAAGTAAATTAAAAAAGCAATCATGCATGTTCGGGTAAGTTAGTAAAACTTAAAAATGATCATGGGCCATTTCATCGAATTTTCAGAGTAGATGGGGTGTGTGTGCAAGTGAAGTTAAACAAGGGTAAACTAATAAGCTAAAATTGGTAGAATAGTCATATCCAGTCCTTTTTATGTTGGGGTACGATCCGTGATAGGTCCTGCCATAGAAATGATGGATGAAAGAATGGCGCTATTCAGTTATAATATCGCTCAACTGTTCCAACTACCCTTCTTTGCTATTCAATGCCTTGCAACAACATGCATGACACTTGCGTACATGTCTACAGATATTATATTTTAATTTTGAAGATTGTATGTGAAAGTACTTTTATGTTTTTGGCCCTTTATAGTTATTATTATTATTTTTTTTTTTGAACAAGCCCTTTATAGTTATTGATAGATATGTATACATGAGCTTTATGAGTACAAACAAGTATGCGCCACTAAATTTATAGCAAACAGGAAATCTTTTGTGTGTACAAACAAGTATGTGCCATTAAATCAACAGAAAGGAGGTATGAATGAACAAGTTAAAGTTGATATAAAGACAACATAGATGAAATAAAGTTACGTAATAAGAACAAACTATGCATAGAACAAAATATCTGAGTTGAAACTTTTAAACCACATGAATAGAATAAGGGTACAATCGAATTTAAGTACATCATGCATCTTAGCAGTTTGTGTAGATGTAATGAATACAAGATGCAATTGTATATAACATACACATGATTAATCTAAAGTTAATCACCTCACAGCAAGGCTGTCTCAAGGCCTTGAGAGGCCTAAAGCGAGATCTTAAACACAGGCCTTGATTTTCTTAGATTGCTTCTTGTACGTTTCCGGGTTGACATTATTTAATAATTAGCTAATTATAAATGCTTATAAATCTTTAGAACACCTAAAATAAAGTAACTGTAAAGAGTTTGAACATTAAAATCTATTTTCAAGTAAATTAACTAACATTGAAAGAGCCGAAACAATTGTGTGTAATAATCTGCAAGAGTTAATTGTGCTATCATTTTCTTCATGATTTTAAGCACACCAATATATGGGTCGTAACTTATGGAATTAAGATCGCAACTCAAATAAAAAATGAATTAAGGAATACAACATTAGCATTAGAAAGAGCATACAAAATCAGTCAAATATGAGAAAGATAGATACGAAATCCGGATAAAAAAGATAGATATATCAGAAATCCGGTATGGAATGATAGATCAATCTGAAAGACTCTAAGCCGCTCTCGCTAGCAGGGAATCTAGTTCAGCAAAGTCCATAGGGTGAGCTCGCTCTTTCTTCAATGAGAATAAAGAAAGTTTTTGGGCAAGTCATATACAAAAAAGTCTCTTCCACTTTCCTACCAAATCTTTCTTTATCCTGGCACATAAATGAAGGGAATAATGCAGTTCAGTCTTCTCTTCTTTTTAAAGAATTTTTTTCATGGAATAACTCTTTCTATTGGGAAATAGAGAGGTGAATCACTAGCCGAATCTTCTACGGTATCAGTTGGTTATCGGAACCTTTTTCAGCCCATCTGAATCTTGGGTCCGGGCCATCTCTATTTCATGGTCCGAAGGCTAAGGCTTATTATATAATAGTAAGTAAACTGGCCGAGTCTCTGAATATTCCCGAGGGTTCTCGGGATAAAGACAGCCTTAAGGTGCTAACGGAGCTTCCACGGTCTCAGTCCATGAAGGTGGAAAAAGAAAGTTATACCCGGTAGAAGAGAAGATACTAATCTTGTCTACAAATGAAGCTAATGATTTGTTGTAAGTCTAAATAACATAACTCTAATAGATTTGTGTCAAATACGAGCCTTGATTTCTACTATGTTGTTTATTTATATGAAACAATAAAGTATATACATGTGATTTCTAACACGAGCCTTGATCTATACCAAACACGAGATATATAGTCCTCACATGAACTTACCCATATATATGTTACATGGTTTTATATTAATAAAAACGCACGCATACGATTCCTACCATAACAAAGTGTTTATACAAAGTTCTTAAAAATAACTAAAAAGTCTTAAAAAGTACGGAGTAATCAAATTCGGATAATACTTGGTTGCCAAGATGATTGTTGCGTGTCTAGGGGATTTCCGGAGGTTCGAGGAAAGTTATGGATTTTTCCCATTAAATTTTGTTGAATTGATTTTCTTAAAATTAAATGTTTTAATACATCTATATTTTTCGAATATTACATTTTTTTTTTAAAATCAAGAAACCATTCATTATATATTTTATAACGGATTATAATAAGATAACAGACAAACAAGCAACAAGCTGTGCCGCAGCCCCCTTTTGAATGGCAAAACCAATTCTACTAAAAATGAAATTTTGTGACTTATGGGTCGCAAAATTACTTTGTACAACCCGTTGAACCCTAGTCAAAAACTCCACAGCTGCCGAAGCTAGGAACCCAAATGTATCAAAGGCAAAAGGGGTAAATACGTGTTGATTCTCTAAACAAGCTTTCGTGTGTTTAGCAATTTTGCTCGATTCCGCTTTCAACGCCGCTTGTCCCGCAACAAACCCATTGTCCCTTAGCCCAACAAGAGGGGACACTCCGGTAAGATCCACGCAAGCATGTTTCCCCCCGGCCCATCCAAACACAAGTATATCAGCTGGCCGTAAAGTAGACCTCCCTTCAAGCGGATCTGTCAGAAAGTTCACGGGGCCCTCTTTTTTAGAAGAAATTCCTGCTCGTTTAAGAACATCATACAAAACTTCCCTAACCAAATCATGCCTGTATTTGAAACCCGGTAACTCCTTGCAATGGACCGCATTCTCGCCAAAGAAATCTAAACAAACCTTGCGGCTATTGTTTAATACTTTGATCAAATATTAAATTACATTTTATTTTCTGCATTTGATCAATTAAGTCTTGGGTTAACGTTTTGTCATTGTTTAATACTTTGATCCAATGATTAGGTTAAACCTCGTCTCCATTAACACCTTTTCATAAGCTATTTGAAAACTCTTTTAAGTTTTCTTTAATCGAAAAGTTCTCATGCTTGAAGCTTGTATATATTTTTCCACGTGTTAATTTATGATGTCCGTATTGTTTAATGAGGGTGTTTGTTAGCAACTTGGTATAACATGCATCAAAGCCCTAGACAAAATAAGACGACCCCTACCCAAATCGTGTCATTTTACTGTCAGATGTGGGCATAGAGAGAGGGTATTTGTGAATAGTAAATTTAGTGGGGCTAGTTGACATGCACCAGGTGGTCATTTCAATTTCCCAAAACAACCACACTACCCTATAAGCAAAGGACTACACACCTTACAAATTGAGGTATGTTCTATGAGATTTGATTAATCATGTAGATATAATTAAAGGGTGGTAATTGTAGAAAATGCAAGGATGTATGAAAATAGACAATCATAAGATTTCAACATTGGCACATGAAATTGGACAAATATTAGAGTACCCAATATATGATATGACTGAAGATAGAAAAGTTGTGAGACAAATTAGCATCAATCTTTGGTGGGAGGAGATACTGAAAATATGGTAGCATTCAATTTGCAACAATATTTGGTGGATTGCTTTGTTAATATGGTTGCACAAGTTAAAGGTTACTAAGTACTCATTTGTTCATATCGTAACACATGAAGTAATGAGTGTATCATAAGATGCTTCAATTTATATTGTAGAGTTGAGTTATTTTGAAAACTCAAAATCCCTCGCATATTAAAGGATAAATATAGATCACACATTTAACAAACACGATTTAATATATGGAGGGACTAAAGTTGTAAATTTTGACTATATTTTTTTTATAATTAAAACTTACTTTCACCTCTCATTTTAAATATTACATATCTTAAAAAAACAGTAAACTGTTAACCTACAAAAATTACATCATCGTAACGATTATTTAATTATCTTTCAATGGAATGACACTTTCATATACTTTCAACATTTTTTTTTTCTTTTTTTTGTATTTTTTGTTTTTTCTCGATGCAATATTTTGTTTGAAATATCACTTGTGATATAACAATAAATTGTAATTTCAAACACTCGACATGTTGTTTTAAAATTAGCAAGTATTTGTGTAGAACTTCAAATGATTCAACCATATATCACATATAATTTTTGAACAATTAAATCATTACAGTATATTCATAGAAGTTGGAAAGATATATAATTTTTTTTTAGTTATATTAGAACATGTTTGCTATATAACATGTGATATAAGTCATATAACACTAATTTTTATATTCAAAGACATAAGATATTGACACAGATGCAAGAATCGGTGAATCTTGTAGAGTTGTATACAAATACTTATGCTCATTTTACGACAACATGTTTAGTATTCGAACTTACATACTAGTGTTACATCACAAGTGATATATCACACGAGTTTAAATATCAATTTTTTGTTTCTATTTTCACCAACTTCGATGAATTAACTTTATTGATTCAGATGTTTAAATATTATGTGTAGTCTGTGGTTGGAAACTTAAAATGTGTATTTCAATGCAAAAAATAGTAAATCTTTTGGAGTTCTATACTAATACTTACCCTATTTTACAACACCATATTGAGCGTTTGAACTTACTGATTATTGTTATACCACTAAACCCTATATCAAAACCCTAAACCCCTAACCACTAAGTATAATATCACAATTGATACATACCTAAACCCTAGACCCCTAAACCTCTAACCAATAGGTCTAATATCATAACTGAATCAATAGTGGAGATGATGATGGTCTAATATTGTTAATACAAATAAGCCGTAAAAACGTTTATTTATATTTTACGATCTTCTAATGTTTTGTCGATAACAAACGTAAAATCATTTTAACGAAACAAATAGAATACGTAAATAGTTTGAGTTAATAGTTTCCTAACACATTTACGTTTTCACATAAAACACTAAAACAAGTATAATTGATTTTATGATTTAGATACATATGTACAACAACTAGTGTTTACATATTGGGTTAGCATATGCTTAAACTAAGTATACTAAAATGGGTAAAAACAAGTATATACTAAATGAGTAAAAACACGTATATATCAAATGGGTAAAAACTAGCAAATGGTATTGACCCATAACCCATGGTTTTATATATACCACTTAACCAAGTTCATTGCATCTAGAAAGAAAACCATGGATCAACCCATAACCCATGACCCATGACCCATGACCCATAACAAAAAATACCTATGGGCAAAGAGGAGCGTTCCACGGATCCCTAGCTTTGTGCTAGCCGGATCCCAAGTGGAAGGGATCCGTGGGATTTGGGGAACAGTAGAGAATTTTCTCTATAAATAGAGAGCCATTTCTTTCTTTCCATGCAGACTTCACACACATACTTCCCAAGTATTATAACCCTCTAACCTCAGATCCAAGTGATCTATGTAGCTTGTCTTTTGTTTTTGTGTGATCTTCTAGGTTCCTCTTAAAGGCAAGATCACCACTTCTTGAAGACGTGCAAGCTCAAGTCCATGAGTTGTCATGCTTCGTCATCATCAAGACAACTAAGGTTCTCTTGTTGATAGCTCTTCTTTTCTCCATAGATGTTGGGTTAAAGGCATTAGTGAAGAATGCCGAAAGTGTCAAGATGAAAGCATTAGTGAAAGGTGCTCATCATCCGTGTCAAAGCATTAGTGAAGAATGCTAAAGGTGTCAAGACGAAGACATTAGTGAAGGGTGCCAAGCGTTGTGTCAAAGGCATTAGTGAAGGATGCCGATGAATCAAATCAAGCCACATTTGGGAAGAATGTCTAGGTTGTATAATCGATGAGGTGCATCGTTATACATATAAGTATTTATTTGTTTCCAAGGATGGTGATATCCTTGATGATGGTGTAACAAGGAATTGATCTTCTTGATAATAGGTGTTGTGTTGTGAAGGGTAGTAGTTCCTCCATATTAATGGAACTAGGTGCTTAGCCTAGTACCTAATAAAGGGTAGGCGACGTTGTGATAGGATTAGTTCTCCTTGGTGTGAAAGAACTCGGTGGTTAGCCTAGCACCGTATAAAGGGTAGGCGACGTTGTGTTAGGTGTGGTTCGCCTTGGTGTGAAAGAACTCGGTATTTAGCTTTGTACCGGAAAAAGGTTAAGCGACGTTTTGAAGGCTTCTCCGCCATAAGGAGATTGGTGTAGTGCTTACGAACTCTCGAGTAGGTGACTCGGGGAGTGGAGTAGGGTAAGGAAGGTGTCCTTGTAGCCGAACCACTATAAATAACTTGTGTCGTGGTGATGTGCTTCTTACTCTTTATCTTTCATTACACATTTTATATATCTATCTATCAACGTCCAACATAAACAATTAAATAGATTGACATAAGTCGATCTAAATATTAAAAAGGAAGTTTTAATTGGCAAAACTATTCAACCCCCCCTTCTAGTTTTCCACAAATATCACAATCAATACATACCTACACCCTAAACTCTAACTACTAAACCTTATACAAAAAAACCCTAAACCCCTAAGCACTAAACCCTATACCAAAAATCCTAAACATCTAACCACTAAACCATATACCAAAAACTCTAAACCCTTAACCACTAGGTATAATATTAAAAGTGATAGATACCTAAACCCTAAGCCCTAAACCGATTGTTCTTTTGTTTATGCCCATGTCAATGGTTGGTAGAATGTACATGAGGTATGCGAGGGATGTATAGTGGGTTGTAATAGGTGATATCACAAGTGATATATAACAGTAAACTCATAAAACCTCATAAATGATGTAAACCTTTGATCATTTTGATGCTTTATCACAAGCGATAATTATCAAATATTCCAAAAAGACACAAAATCATCATATTTATTCCAATTATTGAACATATAAATTTTCAACTATTGTATTTATCAAAGGAGATAAATCAAAAACAAGAAATAAAATTTAAACCTAAACTCATACTTCAACAGTAGCATAGCAGAGCCGCCTCTGGAATATAAGCTGGCAACTTTTTTTCTTGTTTGGACAAGTACGTTTGTTATGATCATTCTCTCCACAAATATTACAACCCTTCTTTTTCTTCTTACTTTTCCCCATTGATTTCTCGCGCCCACCCTTGATACACTCCTTCTCACGTCCATTGTCCCTTGCAATTGATGGATCTTAATTAGAACCTTACAAATTATGATTTTGATGTTCATGAATTATGTTTGATATATGATTGGAAAGCTAAGAATGTTTCATTTTTAATGCCAAAAAATATTGATCATTTTAAGTTTTACACAATACTTATGCTCTTTTCATAGCATCATGTTGAGTGTTCAGACTTACAAATAATGTTATGTCACATGTGATAAATCAATCGGATCTGACTGTCCAAAAAAATTATTATATTTATCAAACATAGTTTTTGAACCTCCAAATATTTTGCTTAATATATAACTTGTGATATAACACTAGTATATAAGTTTGAACATCAACTTCTATGAATAATCTGTGTAGATTTGGTGGTTCAAAAATTATGTGTAATACATGGTTCGAAAGCTAAGGATGCATATTTTTCAATGCCAAAAACGATGAGTCATTTGAAATTCTACAAAAAAATATTTATACTCGTTCTATGAAAGCATGTTGAGTGTTCGAACTTACAGTTTAGTGTTATATCACAGGTGATATATCAAGCAATATACAACACCAAGAAAAAAAAACCAAAAAAAAAAAGGTTGTTGAAAGTATATGAAAGTGCCCCTCTATAGAAATATAATTAAATGCTCGTCACAATAGTAAAATTTTTGAAGTTTAAAAGTTTACGGGTTTTGAAATATGTAACTTTTAAAAAAGATGAGTGAAAGTGAGTTTTAGTTAAAAAAAATGGGTGAAAGTTCATGTTTTTATATGTATGACTAAATCATAGGTTTAATCCTCACCATTAAATCTATACTATATAAAATGGAAAAATGGTCAAAGTGGAAAAAGTGAAAAATGTTAAAAGTTGAATGTTGAAAACATGGTCAATGGAGAGAGAAAAAAAATAATATAATTAATACTTTTATTAAAACACCCCATTACTTAAAAAGTACATAATTTATTCACATTATACACCCAATTAAAAGCACATCTACCAAATTAAAAACAACCAATTGAAACCGATACGGGTTGACCGTTGAAACCGATACCGGGTTGACTGTTGAAACCGATACCGGGTTGACCGACGCTCAAACCCGGCAAAATGGACCCGGTTTAATTTGACATTTTTTCGACCCAACCTATCGGTTTGACTCGGTTTAAATCGACCTGTTTTTTTATCGAAACGGTTCAACCAGTTGAACCAATCTGAAATCGGGTTTCAATTTTGACAAAATTATATGAGAAATGATGAAGTAGTTGTGGAACCCGTGACAATTTTTTGAAAGGAGAGACCAAGTAATTGTAGTTTTTGGTTTATTTTGCTTTGACACATATAATTTTTCATTTGTATAATGTTATTTTAAAAAATGTTGCTCTTGCACCATTTAAGGGACTATCATATATGAATCGTCGTTTAAAAGTTAATATATATTGTATAGCTCTTTGTCCAGTGTATCAATAATGTTATGTAAGTTTATTAAAATCACAAAAAATAAATAGTATTGTTATCTTTAGCGATAATTATTTGTACCTCAAACAAATAGCTTTGAACAATGCATAAATATCTATACAAATTGATAGTACAAAATAATCTTATATGGTGATATCCAATTTGAAAAGTTACAATTTTAAAAGCCACACACCAAATGATAAACGCACATATTATTTAAAAAATAGTTATCACTGCTTAAATTACTCACAAAACAAGAAAAAGCGGTCACACATGTTGGCTATACCTCTAAACTACAATATAATATTGCCAACTACATAATACCGCTGCTTTTTGTAATGCTTGAATCTATTATTACTAAAAATCTTAATAACTTAAAACAATCCTATTAGAAAATATACTCACACTTAGATCGACTCCACATAATTTTTTTAAAAACTATATATTTATGCTGCTATGCAACCACGATCGTAATTGTAGTTATTCAAAACGCATTCTCTAATGCTACACATACAGTTTGTTGAAAGAAACTTATGGGTCATCGGAACTTTGCAGAAAACTAGACATCGCTGCCGCTAGGCGCGGGTACTCGTCTAGTTAAACTAAATAGATGTTGAAGATTTGTCCATTGATATGCACCAAAATAATTATATGGATTTGAACTTTTCTCGTAGACAATAATACACATGTGTTAGTTTTCTCGAAGTCCAGTAGCAAGCATATCTTATGATGAATATGAATTCTAATTATTTCTAAACAAACAATATTTCATGATCCATTATTGCGTGGAATTCAAGTATTCAAGTTTTATTATGTTACTAAAAGTTAGGGGTTTAAAAAAAACCGAGAAATTAAAAGAACTGAATAATCGTATCGGTACGATTAGGAACTGAACCATATATTAGAACCATGTTCTGGTTCTTGACTTCTAAAATTTCAAATTTTCGGTTCTCGGAAAGGTTCGGGTCGGAACCGTCTGGTTCCGGTACTTTCTCAAAAAGAACCGACTCTTTTGAAAATATAAAAATTTATAAGGTTTGATTTGTACATTGTGTACATGCAGCCTTTTAAAAAAATATTAAAAAAGACCATTCCCATTACTAAGGTGAAATAAAAAATCTAAAACCTAAAACCCATAATAAATTAAAATCCTAACCTTTAATACATTCAAAATAACACCAAACTAATAGTTTTACAATTACTAATATCATTCAAAGATTGAAATAACATCATCAACATCATTCATCAAAATGAAAGTAAGTTTTTTCTATATACTTTTTATATATATATATTTTTTAATTGTGAACAATTTGCATTGGGAGACATTTTTTGAATGATTGGAACCTATTAAAACGATTTACATTTTTTGAAACATTTTTGCGTATGTTTGTATTGTTATAGCATGGAATGATCGGCAACGAAAAAAAGGAATTTCTAAAAAATTTGGTACTCGTCAGGAATTATCAAAAATTCCCGTACCGAAACCGAACCGAAGAACTTAGGACGGTTCTCGGTTCCCCCATTTCCTTATTTTTAGATCTCGGTTCTATCGGTTTCAGTTCTGTTACGGTCCGATTCGAGTACCAAGGACACCGCTACTAAAGGTAATGAGGTGTAACTTAACACATAATTTATTAGAGTTGAAGTTGGAACACTGCGCGGGTTGAATGAGATAGGTTTATGATGTGAGGTGAAGCTTTCAACCACTAATCAGTGTACCTACACGATGTAGTAAAGTATATGTAATTATTTGGATAATGAAATTGGTTTTGCTAGGGGAATGGCCAAAAAGAGGTGAAGACCCAACACTCTATGAGATGGGCTATTTTTTGTATTTTTGTATTTTTATGAAAGCAAGTAATGATGGAAAACATCGTGTAAGAGACAATAATTTTAAATTTTATTTAACCATTAAATACGTGATTAATCAGATTAATGCAAACAACGGAATACAGTATTAAATCACTTTTACATAGATTAGGTTTTCCCCATGAACCATTATACACAATCATTTTATCAATCATGTAAAAATAGTAGATTACGTACCTTATGCAAACTAGCAAGCACGAACAATTGTAGATCTTGAACAACATTTCAAACCAAGATAAAAAAGATAATCTTTTCCACAGTTAGTATACACTAACACTCAAACGACTTCCTTTAGTTGCTATAGTTAATTAAAGAATGTCACACCGACATGTATGATCAGATCAGGGGGCATGAAAAGCACCATTAATGTTTTCGTGGTATTTGATTGATGTCAAAGAGAGGAGAAGAGCATGAGAATTAGGGCTTTCATTAACTTATGAATTATGTTAAACCTAATTCTAATTATAGTTTTCCTAAAACTATAAATAAAAACTATTCTTTCTTTCTCCATAAGATCTCCTTAACCGAGAATTGCCATAGGATTTTCGATCCATCGATAAGCCTAATGGGCTTAAAGGGCTTTGGCCCAAATATATTAGAGTAATGTCTAATAACTTATTAACTTAATTAAGTTCAATTGTTAGTTAAACTCATTTAGTAATTAACTTATTTCATTTTCTCTTAACATTGTAATCACTAATATAAGAACAATATATATATATATATATATATATATATATCTATACATTATATATAAGAGGAGGCATGCCACATAAAATGCCCCTTGGCATCCATAATGCCAAGTCATATTTCCATGTCATCGTAAATCATGCCACCTAAGCAACCTTTTGCTTTTCATTAATATATTTCGGATTTATTATTCCAAAAAGGATATATAGCTGGATTCGAACCCGGGTTGTGAAGAAATGTGACATACATCTTAACCACATCGCACTAACACATTATTTGGTATTTATTTTGCAACTTATAATCTATAAACCGCAAAAATGAATCGACTAAAAACCCTAAGCCCATTAAAAACATTACACGCTTCTTCTTCCCTCCTCTCATGAAAAACCCTAACTGCTTCATTCATCCACACAGGAACGTGTTTGATAAATACGGTTTGTAACGGTGATATCGATCATGTTTATATTGGAGCTTTGTTTCTATGTTACCCAATTGATTTGTGTGAATTTTTTTAGGTGTTGATGTGAGTGGATTTGGTTATTCAAAGGTACGTTTTCTATCAATGAATTTAAGTTTTACTTATCATTAACTTATTGATTTAGGGTTTTTTTACATGTTAATATTCCAGGATTTGGTTATTCAAATGTACGTTTTTTATATTTGTTGTTTTTAGAATTGGTGTTTGAATTCAAGTGTTACTTATAATCAACTTATTGATTTATGGTTTTTTACATGTTAAAATTTCAGGATTTTGTTATTCAAAGGTACGTTTTCTATATTTGTTGTTTTTAAAATTGGTGATTGAATTCAAGTGTTACTTATCATCAACTTAATTATTGATTTAGGGTTTTTCTTTTCATGTTAATATTCCAAGATTTGGTTATTCAAAGGTATGTTTTCTATATCGTTAGTACGATTGTTTATGCATTCACATGTTATCCGGCTTTACGAGTTTCAACCCTAATCAAACAATTTACTATTTCTCAAAACCCTAATATCATCTTAAGTGTTTGGTAATCGTTTCTCAGATTTGCAGCCCGAGCTCCATTCTCGGCTATTTGCATACAAGTGCACTATATTATATGTACACGCCTTAATATTGGCAAAGCAACAGCTTTTTTGCATTTACTTTAATATATTTTCATACGGAGTATATTTATTTTGCATATATTTTAGAAAACTTGCAGTACTATCGCACAATGACACCGCCGCCACCGGTATTAGATGTTAAAACCACGAAAGTATGCATTCAGTTCTTTAGCTTACATTTAATAACTTACGTCTGAATGCCATGTGTACAGTTTTTTTATTCTTATCAAGGGTCTTTTAAAAAGGCTTATTTATGCTTATCAAGTTTTTATTACCGTATTGCTATCTAGATAAAAGAATAAGTTCTTTAATGATGCCCTTGATGATAATGCATTTTTGAACTTGAAACTTTGAATACAACAGTATAAATTTGAGCAAACTTATAAATCATAGAATGAAGGAACCGATAAACATCCTGAATTGAACAAGATGGATGACTTTCAGCCTTTTCGCCAACTAATCTTTCCAGTTGTAGGTGGAACGTGGAATATAGTCGATGGATATGTTTATTGCCTTTTTTGTCGACCAACTAGACATACCAGTAGCAGTATCTGTTTCATTCCAGTTGATTGCTAACAGTTGAGGACCCATTGACGATTATAATCAACTAACTTTGGGGTCAAACATCCGGTATTGCGTGTGCCTATTTATAGTCACTGAAATAGCTCTAAGCTCGGTGAAGAGTAAGCAGCTTGCATATAAGATTAGTGAATCCTATTGTTGCAGACGAGAGCCAAATGTTTTTTCTTCTTCTTCATAATTGGGTAAAATATTATTTAAAAGCGGCATTTGATGTGAAATTGCGATTAGTCTACCATTTACATTTAACAAAGCAAATTGTCTGAGTAAGAGACCAAAGGCCGTAAAAACACAGTAGGATAACTTTTTATTTTTGGCAAAAGAATATAGATACATATATATGTTAATCAATCTTCAACACACTTTGAGGATCGACAATAAGACGATTTTGAGTGCCCATGGGTTGCTACTGGAAAAAAGTTTTCGTTAGGCCTGATTTTGACCTTTCAGTTTGTTTTCGAATTTCATTTAAGCCAAACATTTGGTCTCACTCAAATATCAACTTGACCCTTCAGTTTGTTTCAAATTTCATTTAAGCTGAAGATTTGATCTCACTCAAATATCAACTTAAGAATGTTTAAGGTAAAAAAAATTATTTATTATCGTAATCGATATTTTGAATCTCGCTCAAATAACAACCTCAAGTGGTTATGTCAACCTTATGAAAAAGGAGAGTTTTATCCGGTTTGAGTCTATGTGGCGGTGGGTTCAAATCCCATGAATTAGTCGGTCAATACAAACGAAAGGATTTTTTACACTCATACATGTATCTGATTTGATCTGTTGGTTGTGTTTCGAAGCTTCCGTATTTGAGCAACGTACAAGTCGAGCCAATTGTTGTGCAAATTGATAAGCCTGACCGGTGTTGGAGGAAAATGACAATTTGGATGTATATAAAAGTACAGAGAGGTAACTATTAGTTTGATATGGATGTATATCGTAATAAGTAAACAAATTGTTTGGAATATCACTGCCATTTTGCTAACTTACTATTGTATTTTCTTTGTTTATTTGATAAATTGCGCAAACGCCATCCAGTGCCAAAAAGGCAGTGGATATGGATTGACAGAATATAAGTTTAAGCTTAAGAAGCCTGTAATCCGATAGATACATACTAAAATGCTCGCTTGCTGGTGCAAATGAAGATGTTTTGGATTTTCTAAATATTGTTAACCGTGTACTAATGCTGGCAACAACATGCTCCAATCGATGGAGGTGGTCAGCAGTATCGTGAGGTTACATGCACTGATTTTAAATGATTTTAAAGAATGATAATAATCATTTTGATATTTGGTGTTAAGTATGATTAATAAACAATTACAATGCCGTAAAATTTTACTTTTGGCAACTTTTAACTTGTAGTTTATCCCTTAACACACTTGAACCGTTTCTTTTATGACTGGTGTTTTCTCTTAGCCTAAGTTTCTTTTATCTTTACTAATTTTGTTTCTACAGTTAATGTTTTGACCTACATCATGGTACAAAGGTGGATGACAACGGCTGCTGTTGCACCTACGACTAACAGGTACCAACTACGTTGTGTTTGCCATCTTTACATGATTGCGCATAGTGCTCAGAGTTGCTATTAACTTAACCATGTCAGGTAGGTTGTCGAACTACTATTTTCGATTTTCTTTCATTTTAAAAGTATATTATGGCTGTAGTTGTATTAGTTAGATAGTAAATAGTTAGTTGTTTAAAGCATTTAACAGATTTTTGTTACAATAAATTACGAAATCATTCCTGTGGTTTGGTGAAATTATAAAAATCGTCCCTCACGATACCATTTTGCATATATCAAGGATATACATTAACCAGAGATTCTAATTATGTCTTTCATATGACGACTATATAGGATGCATTCAGACGTTGGTGACTTGTGCGATACCAAAGAAACCCACAAATAAAAGAGTAGTTTGGAGAGATAATGTCATCCAGAATCTAGGTTAGATTCATAATCACTATCAAACTTCAAGTTTCGGTTACCGACACTAGGCAAAAAAATTAAGTTGTGGTAACACCGTAAGGTTTACCCTTTGGAATAAAATGGGCTGAAATTTTAACATGGAAGAATATGCCAACAAGGAGAAGCCTATAATAATAGCAATTAGCTCATGTTGGCTAAAAACCTATGGAGGTACACTTACTCGACTCGAACTATGGTTCATATTCTTAGTGCCATTAAAGTTAGACCTATTAAAATATACATGGATGACTGGGATGATATTGCTTATCAGTTCTTTGTGATGATGAAATGAGTTTCATTGCATCGTATGACCTTTGTCCCGGCTAATTGTTCCATAATAAAACTAACAAAGCAAATGGTATATTTATGGTAGCCCTTATGTTCCAGCGGTAATACTCTTACATTATATACAACTAATTCTCAAGTCGGAAGTACTAATTAATGGAAAATAATTCAATATGCTTCACATTACATATTGTTTAAACAGTACCACCACTCATGGGACTACAGTTAACGTTGCAAACAAGAAACAGAAAGGCACACCTAATATGGAAGAACGATTCAGAACCTTGGACTTATCTATTAATTTGTTACATCTGATCTTTCTATTGCTCAAATACGCTACGTGTTTTTGTAGCTCAAGATGAAATTTTAGTTTAAACCAAGCACTACATCATGTTTGATTCTGTTTAGCTAATGAGCTCTCCCAAACACCCCCTTAATAACCGTAACTAGCCAAGTTCTCCATTGTAATAGTAAGAGTCTACAAAATTAAACATATGACTGAAACACATTCACCTACCATAGTTTTACAGTGTGTAATATCTGAAGGTGCACATCGATCATAATATTGCAATCCGTTTTTTGCAGACGGGCTACATCTTGGTGCTTGCAAAATTCTCAGTGTTTTCTAAAGAAAGAGGATTGAATCATACGCGGGCCCTTTCATAATAAAATCACGTGGAATTATATTGTTGAATATCAATCTTTTCTATCTGAAATGCTTTATGAAATTGTTGGTACAATAACAAGTCCGTATGTATGCATGCAACTCTATGAAAAGGAATGTACGAACGAGAATTCGTATCTAAAAATATATGGGTTGCACGCCATCGATCTTAATGGCCAACAACTTGCTGTTGTGTCTGTAAGTTCGCATACTCCACAGTTCACACACATATTCGTGATATACTTCCAAATTTATTTGACTATTTTGTACTTATGTCTGCATATAATCACAAACAGACACTTTGTGCATGGCAAGATCATGCGTAACTTTTCTCATATAATGGATAGAAATTTGGCAGCATCTCATATGGCAAACAAACCTGGAACAACATTGGTAACTTCTATGTCCATCGTACTAAAATAGCTCACTCCTAGAAAATCTATATTAATTATCGACCGATAATACGTTTTGTGAACTTTCGTAACGATTGCACATGCTTTAGAGAAGACCAAGTACGAAGATTCGGACATGAAATGGAAGGAACTGGACCCAAAATATTACTTTTCTTATCAATTTACAGCTGATACGATTGCTATGGATTCGGGAGATTTCATCATCACAAGTACTTTCCAAGAGATTGCTGGAAGGTTTGTTATCAAGACGCAACCACGGTACTTTTAATATTTTTAAACAAAAACATGGTTTTGAGTCTTTTTGATGTTTGATTTCAAAGAAAGATAGACTGGATAGTACGAAAACCATCAAGCATTTACACTACCATGGCTATATAGAGTTGTTTCGTGCATAAACGTGTTTGATCCCAAATTCAACATTGCCTCACTAGGAGCTGATCAATCTGTCTACTTCCCATACACTAAAACACAAAAGCGACTAACTTCATTTTTTGACCGTTTTTTGTTCTGTTCTTATTAGAGAACAGATAGCTTATGTAGAGTGTTTGGATAACACTCTTTCTTTGGCACTTAAAAATAAACACGTTAGTACCTCCTAAGTACATGAGACCTCCTAAATTTAATTTAAACTTTATCTATGTGTACAACTTTAGGTAAGAAAGGGCAAAGAAGTCGGACTGAGTCCTAATATACCCGTTTTGACCTGTTAACCAACCCATATAGGAGGGTACGAACTCGGGTCAAAGCCGTAAAACTGAATCATAGCCATTCTTTAAGAGACCAGTATACTTTATCCTGTCCGGTACTCGGTCCCAATATTTTCAATTTAGCAGTTTTAGTTTAGTCCAGTTCCACCTCTAACTTGAATTGTTTTAGTGCACCGTAATTCACAATATTAGGTTGGCCAAACAGTTACAAAAAGGGGCGGGTTCATGACATGGGTGCGTGCAAACCGGTCAACCGGTTGTATTTTATGACAAAATTGAAAGTATCAAAGTTATGATAAAGGAAGGTAAATAAAACCAAAATTTTGGTACACATATGTTGCTCTTCGTGAGTAATTGATCACATATATGACACCATCTTTACACGAGTAAATCTATGAAGTCATGTCCTTTTTTTAAATAAAAGCTAAAGACATAAGATATCACTTATGAAATAAGAGTTAACTATAACTCAGGTAGTCAAACATTGCTTTCTTATAAAGACCATGCATATACTATATAGTGATGGATATAATTATAAAAAAGTGAATGGAGTTAAGCTTCTTATTGAAAGAATAAGGTTCCATGTGACTGATAGCATGAACGTGAGGGTAATGTGGTACCAACGAGCTCCTTCAAATGAGATAAAACAAAGACATCTTATTGCAATATCAGAAGTGGAGACGTGAAAGAAGAAATTGAAGAAATATTTAGGAGTTGAAAAAAAGGAGTAGACAAGGTAACATTCTAACTAAATTATATGACTTTTGTTATAGGTGCCATCAGAAAGCCGAATGACCAAGACTAGAATTCAAGCAATTCCAGTCTCGCTTAACGAACTTCATTACTTTTCACAATGCAAGGCTTCTTCATAGGTAAATTGTGTATGCTTCAAATTGTGTAATTCCGCTTTAGATTACCAGGTAGTTGGTTGAACAATACCAACATTAGCTTTCAGAGGGTGTTTGGAATTACATATTGAAAGAACTTATTAGACAATCATTATAGTTCTATCGTTATCATATTATTGTATACATACATAATAGTTTAAGCTTAATGATTAGCTTATTGATTTAAGATAATGAAGATTATTAATAGAACCATCCGGTGAATAATGTGTATGCATATGAAACTTTATACGAAATTCTGACATCATTTACGTCAGACGATATTTTGATGTAGGGAAGTTAAAGTAAAGGATTTTGATATAGTAAAAGACGGCGAATGTGCTAGCAGGCCAGTTGTAAAGAGTCATAGATTTAATTAGCAACTAACACGTTCAAATTTCGAGTTTATTGGGCTGGAAAAGGTACTACTTCAATCCCTGTTAGAGGAAGTTGTGGTCCTCTTATATCCACTATATCAGTTACAGTTGGTACAAAAATGTGGCCATTTTACAGGATGACCAATTAGTCGGGGTGATTGGAGGTAGTGGCAGAATGTACATAATTCCAGTAGTTGCACAAGTTTTCATCAATCATTTTATCTTGGGTATGGACCCTCGGAATTCGGTTCAGTCACCACGAGTCTACCACAAGGTCTTACCCATTTTTTTTCATTTCTTTGTTTCTCATCTAAATCTGACTATTTTAAGCCATTTTGTATAATTGAGAAACTAAGTCTACTTAGTTTATGGTTATTTCTGAAAATTTAAATAGAAAACAATAATACTTTTTTCACGTACGATTGGTTCATGTAGAGATCAAATTCGTTCTTTTGTTATGAAGTTAATGCCAAATGTAGTCTGCTATGAAAATGTAGTCTACTATGTATATAGCTGATTGGGTCTGAGTTGCATCCTTCTGACCTCTCAGAGTCAATCGAGAGGCCTAAAATAAAAATAAAATACGCTTTTACCAAAGCGGAATATACGACGATAAGTAATGAGTAATATTTACATGTTAACAAAGAATATTATAACACACTCTAATTGCAATCAGCAATGTTTCCACGTGAACGACATATGTGAACGGTATAGAAAATTAAGAAATAAGCAAATAATTAAAAACAACAAAAATGCTTCAAGCAAACTATTTTATTACCAAAATTCAACTCCATGTTCAAAGTCGCATTCGTTACAAAAACATCCCTTGTCTCTAGAGTAGGACTAACGATGTTATTATTTATTATATGGTCAATAATAATAGTTTTTTACAAAGAGGGTATAATATTTTTTTAATAATTGAATATTTGTATTTTTACACGCTTATTTTCCACAATAACACCCACAATGGGTGGTCCTATTATGACAACCAAGAACATGCTCTTGATCCAAAATGTTTGTTGTATCCGCAAGTACCGCTGCTTTAACAATGAAATAACTTGCTTATAGCAAAAATATAAGCATCCTTAAGTTACTCACTGCATCATCTAATGTGTGACCTATAAAGCCACAAACATGCAACTTTTAGTGACAGGTTCTATGTTAACTCATAACTGGTAGAAGCACATAGAAAAGTGAGTTCCCATGGGCTTAAACTTGGGGAAGATCTACCGTTCAAGCCGTGTCGACATCAAATATTAAGTAATGATTATATACAAAGAATCTAGACATGTTTAATACTTGCTTCCAGATGCAATATGTGCTCACACACACACTAACATGAACTCCTCACTCTACCAAGTCAGTTAAAAATATGTAATAGGATGTTTAAATTGCCTCTCCAACCCTATTATACAGTCGGGTCCCATTATGAAAAGAATAACTCACATTGGAAGCCTCTGTAAGTAAAACTGGTGACAGAGGTTAGTTGGCAGAGGAGAACACGTTAGGTATTTTCACTTGTGTTGAGAGAGCGCAGATAGAGTGAATGAGAGTATGGTGCGTAGGTTAATAGAGTGTAACTTTCTATATTAAGTGTAACTTTCTAATGCTTTTTTTGGTAAGTTTCAAACGATGCGATTTTTTCCAGTGTTTGCTTGAGATATATTGTTTTGATGCCGATTATGTTTCTGATATGGTGTTTGTGTTAGATTGTTATGGTGTTGGATGCTTTGTGGCCACTTGTGGCTATTTTTTGATACACCAACGAAATTTATGAGGTGGATTTAATCTCTATTTGGTTATTTTGATGATTTGTGGCTTCTTTCTTTCTTTCCCTTTTTTCTTTTTTACGCTTCGTTTTATATCTTTCGTGTGTTAATAGTAGATCTACTTTTATGTTTTGCCTCTAAATTGTGTTTTTTGTGGTTACAGTATCTGGTCCTGCTTACTAGACTTGTGGGATTGGATATGTCTCGAGATCCGATGTGTGCTCTACCATGTATTTGATATTGGACGGTTTTCAAAATCGAGGTTTTGACATTTCAGAATTTGACATTTCGTAAATGAGTTGGATTTAAAACTAAGGGTGTATATTTCAAAGGCTTCCATTTTTAAAATATGATTTTGGGTGCTTTTGGTCAGGATGGTGTTAGGTAAAACAAAAATGTTGCTGTTCAAACCGGTTCTTCTCCCTTTTGTTAAATCTCAAGGATTATGGTTAAAGATTTTCAAGGTGAAACTAAAATCTGTTGGAATTGTGTAAAAACGATAATGTGAGGTTAGATTTGTTGTTTAATGTTGTATATGTTTGGTACGATGGTGCTTGCAACTACATCAATTAGATTGGTTGTTTGGGGGATGCTTTTAACTAATTTTGTGGTGCAAAAACCTGATTTTGGGGTCTGACTTTGTAATGAATGGATTCAGGGGTGTTTGAATTTGTTTTAATTTATATACTGATCCAGGGGTGTTTGGGGACTGTTTAAAACTTATTTTGGGGTATTGGGGGTTGTTTAGAACCAATTCGAAGTGTTTTGGGGTTGCATTAATTTGATTCAGGGCACTTGTGGGTGCTATAATCTTATTAGGGCGTGTTTGGGGTTGTTATAAATCTAATGTTCAACTTTTTACAATCAAATTCAGTCTGCGCCTGAAGTACTCATGTTCCATACCATGATGCCACCATGCCAGATGTATACCACCACCTCCACCATCATAAGGAGTCGCCAAAGAAGGTTCACCCAACGCCAATAATTGGCTAAGATTGCAAACCCAGGGTTTTAAGATACAAACACAAAAGGAAGAACAATGAGTTTACAAAAGCAATTTGATACGCTCAACGGCTTATGCAAAGACAAAGCCAAGAATTAAATAAAGATTTGCTAAACAAACAGATGAGCCCATGGTCTCACAACATTATTCATTGGTTTTGTTCCATCTTGTCGATTATGTTTTTTATATGGTTTTGATGTGATGGTGAATCATTTTTACCAAATATATATGCAGATTTTTTATTTTCTATCATTTTTGTTTTTGTTGGATAGAATTAGTATTTTTGGCTAACAATGATTTTGTAATAGGTTCCCTGACGTGGCGTTGGATGCTAGGAGTTGTTGGTATACCATGTTCTGACTTATGTGTGTTTTCTTTGGTATGCCCACCTTAAAAAATAATCCAAATACGTTTGTAATAAATAAACTAATCACCCGTCACAAATGGAGTGCTAAAGAAATTATGATATTGAATGTTAATACTGAAAGAGAATAGTCTTTCGTGATAAGGAAGGAGGTAGTAGGAGTCGCAATGTGTTAAAGAGTGATGAAAAAATAAGGAGCATACCGTTTGAATCATACAAAAAGCGGACAACGGTTATTGTAAAAAGGAGGAGGTTTATAGATGTGGTATGTGATGCTTTGGCCGAATACAAGTATGTTTGTCCTAATCAGAGGGCTGATTTGGTTCACGCTTGCAGGTAATTTTATCATCCCCGATAATTGTTTGATTAATGTACATTATTTAATCATCAACGCTAATTTTACAATATTCGAAGTATTTGTGAAAAACTTCATGCGATCGTATGTCACACTCAAAAAATACATTTTTTAATGCATAAAGTATAGCCCATAAAGCATTATTTTGTGATTTTTTCTAGCCACACACCTCTGATCAATAGAACTATACAATTGCAGTCCCATTGGAGCAATCAAAACCTGAGATTCCAATTGAGGAACAGCTAAAAGCAACTGAAATGCTTAAACCATTTCCTTTTGATGATCAAACGGACATGAGGGTCGGGGATGCTACTGAATGATATTATTGATGGTTTCTTGAACATGATTCATTTCCTCTAAAGTCACAAAACTAAAGGACAAAAAAGAATGCATCTATTCAGATGCAAGTTTAAGAGTAATTTGGAAGCTATGTCAAGATCAATTTTCATATTATTATCATTTGTAAATGAGAATCTCATGTCAATATGTCCATATTCAAAATCAATTAGTAAGGGTGGCTACTATATACCAAGTACCCGTGGTTTTGTAAATCTATGTATGCAACATATAACATAACATCCTCAAGCTTCAAGCTATTTCATATGAGCATTCTCGACTGATTGAAAAGCTCTTTCACCATTATTTCACTAGGTTCATCACGGAGCCTACAGGTTTGGTCCCCATCCATTTTTTGCATGTAATAGCATATGCAAAAGATTTAGCATAATCGATAAAATAAATGTGCCTCCAACTAGAATAAACCAAATGAACAATTATATGGAATTCTTAATACAAAATGCAAAACCCTTATATTATCCTATTGTGAATATAATTATACCTTCAAACTGTTTAATAAAAAAAAACAATTAAACGCATATCTTAATACAAAAATACAAAACCGTATATAATGTTGAAGCTTGACGACAACTAGACGTAAATTACTTTAAATATTTGTGATTTAAAATCTCGACTTTTTCAAAAGGTATTCTGTATCATCGTCCGCTAATATCGACAATGAAGTGTTGGCAAGTATCAATTGACGCAACAAGAGTTTTAAGATATTTTAACCTTGAAAATACAGTGGGTAAGATGCAATTATATAACTGTCATATTGTGTTATTTTCTTAATGCAAAATTTCATCAATACTTCGAATGGAGTCTGCACACTTGGGTTACACACTTAGGTCTTAAAGCTATATGATCATAGAATCCATCAATCAAATAGGATGACACTTTGCATTGTACTAATAATTTACCATGCATTTCCCTTTTAACTAGGAATCAACCAAAAGTGAAGAAAACATCCATGTATTGAGGTCTTCATAGTTAGCCAAGGTGATCAAAGTTGTTTTTCCGAAACTTTATGTTCATTTAGTACTTTTGTAATTTTAATAAATTGAATGCTTATACTACAATGACATTGCCATTAAATGAAATATGTAAGACATAGCTATGGAATAATGTATAAGATTCACCAGGGGCTTTTAATTGTCAATACATATGCATATTAATTATAAACATGTCTTTACTTTATTTGATTTCGTTCATGTTTAAGGCCATGTCCGGAGTTTGTTATTGTTTCAGATCCAAGTTAAAGTATTTTTTGAGGTTGTGTTTGGATTTCACCAACAAATCATTTTCAGTATGTAGATAATCTAAACTTAAATATTTTAACAAAATGACATAGAAATTTTGATACGAGTAATACTTTATATGATACTGTTTGACCCTCGAGATATAACATAACTTGAATCAACACACTCATGAGCAAACGGGTCTATATTTCCAGATCTATTATTTTTCTCAAAAAAGCTTTTGGTCTTCATCTTTTTTACACCTGCTATGTCAATTCATGTTACTTCAAACCATCTAACCACGATTTGCTTATGTGTTCCTCACCCCCGCTCAACGACCTTACACGATGAGAATTATATTGATGTGAACTTGTTTCATCTGTATTTTTGCATTACATTTAGAGTCTTAATGTATGTTATTAATGAGTCCATGTTGTCTAACTTATAATATATTCTATTATGTTGTCTAATTGAAGTTATAAATGTTGCGTAACGGCCAAAGTTAGGCTTCAATGAAATGTGCCGTCTCTCAAGGTTCTTGAATGAAGGTGTCAATCAGACATCTTGGCCCATCTATGATATAGCAAATGCAACATTCATATAAATAAGTTTGTAAACACAAATATTATCAAGCTTTATATTTTCTCTCATATTCGATAAAAGTATATTTCTTTTTCGTTCTTGATCGAAAAACGTAAATTTCTTTATATTTTTTATTTTGTTAACGTACTTTTTTAAACGATAATCATATAGGCATTAGTCATTTTGGAAAAAAAAAAACGTTTAACTTGGAAAAAAAGAATACCCCATCACTGTGTGTTTTCAAATAGCTAATCATATAAGAAAAGGAATACAAACAAACACAACCCTAAATACAAGTTCTTTTTAATCAATAATAATTAGGAAACTACAAACACTTACAATTTTGGAAGGAAAATCATAAAACACGTTGGGTCTTCAAAGAAAAACCAAATATGAACTCCTACAAACCCTTAGCAACCCTTAATTAGCAACAGGAAACCCTTTGCGACCCTTTATAAGCATCGCAACTCCATCAGAAAGATAAACCTTCATCAACAATAAATTTGGGTCTACGTAATGTCAAACTATGAACCAAGATTATATTTGAGATATATTTTTACTTTTGTGTATGATGTAAGAGATGATACTGGAGATCTGTTTACATATGTCTATGATGATTAGAAGGATACCTTTAGCTTTCTTAAAAATAATTTATAAACTACACCCAAAGTTATCAACAATACAATACAAATGACATGTGTTATTTTAAAAAAAATTACCCAAACAATTTAGCAAATAAGGAAAAAACTTTATTTATTATAATTTATGTTTTTTATAAAAAAGATGATTTAATTATTGCATAATAAGGAAGATTTAGTTTCTTTGAAATAAATATTTCCTCACTAAATGTTGCGTTTAACCGAATCCCCATTAGGGTTTTGCTTTAACAACTCACCAAAGTTAGGATTTAAGAATTTTATTAAAAAAAACATCGTAAGATTACGAGAATTCTAAAAACACATACTCGAGCTATCTTAATCGTGTATCTTGGTTTATAAAATTTCATTTAAAAACTTATTGAAAATAAA
Organism: Chrysanthemum makinoi; assembly: GCA_910596185.1. Lineage (NCBI taxonomy): Eukaryota > Viridiplantae > Streptophyta > Magnoliopsida > Asterales > Asteraceae > Chrysanthemum > Chrysanthemum makinoi. The sequence goes on from OU343223.1 coordinate 191,895,990, forward strand.
ACCTTATATAACTACTAACTACGTCATCAAAAAATTAATTAAAACACGTAACACACCAGAATACAAAAACATTAACACTGCTCTAACTAAGTAAATGGTAGTTGGAGCCTCCTTAAAGAATCCCCTTTGAATAAACCACCGTAAGAATTCTACCATCATTATCAAAAGCATATAGCCACAACCTTTTTCCCCTATTCCTATTAAACACACAAACATCACCACTTAACAAACAAAGGGTATGAACAACAAAAATCCACTTGTAACCTGACAATACATAGATATTCTCATCACAACAAACATCAAACAAAACCATAAATCCATTCACAGATAATTCAAATTCGTCAACATCATCTAAATTTGGTAAAATAACAGCTGGAAGCACCTATATAAAATAACTAAACAAACATAATTAAAATAATAATAATAATAATAAATGTTAATAATATTATCAAATGTAAAAGATGTTCATGATTAATATTGTTTACAACAAAATGTTAGAAAGTAGTTACCTCCTTTTAGTCGTTTTATGGATTATGGTAACATCAATTATAGTTCTTAACCGTTTAATGTAACTTTTAATAACTTTTTACAATATATTTGTTCTACTAAATCCTAAAAATAAAAACCAAAAATCAAAGTACTTACTTCTTGCTTTAGTCGCTTTTTATGGATTATGATAAAATCAATTATAGATATTA